>OX451739.1:749517746-750244747 GCA_948472305.1 Vicia faba
GCGACTCTTGCTTCCGCGACATTTCGCGAACCAGCGTTAAACAGTCAGTTCCAGATCCACCGATCACATATGGCATAAGAAGTGATCCAAGAATCAACAACAAAAGTTTACAAAGAAAGGATCAAAGTCATGTCAAAATGGAACACATAACTACAGATTTCAAGTCCCTAGGGCCAATCTAAAGGAAGTAATAAAAGAGGCATATCATTCATCAAGGCAAGGCATCAAGGAATTTAGATATGATTCAACAATAAACATAATCTCACAAGAAAGTATCAAGTAATTTCAAGTTGAAAAACCTAAACATGCACCAAGATTAATCATCTAAATTTAACACAAATAATCCAAGGCAAAGATCAACTCAAAAGAGTTCATGGGATTAGGGTTTTGAACAAAGACATCACCCATAACAAATAAATAAACATTCATGCATCTTGAGCATATCATCATGTTCAAGTACCAACATGTCATCAAAGATCAACAATGAAAGTGATAGGAAAATTAGAAAGTGTACTATTTTTGCCTCTTGTAATAATAGGGAAATTCCCGAACGTCGATCTCAAGGACTGCGTGAAATTATCCAGTTAAATTCGTAGTTCAATTAAACAAAACTGATATGGGTTTTGGTTTTGATTTTGTCACTTCACAAGTAGCAGAAATATAAAATGGCTTTTAACTAATATGAGGAGCATACTAGGGGTAGGTGTGTGATTTGACCCTGTAATAATCTTTACTCTTGATCTCTTCAACAAGTTCATTACCTTCAACTACTGAATATTTACTTTGTTTTCCCCTAAGTCCTTAGTGAGAAAACCTTTAACTATCCATCCTAAATCCTAAGTCCTTATACATATCTGATGGAGTCAAGCCTTTATGTTATCAAGATTTTACCGGTGACTTATAGGGTATCCCTAGTCCTAGGTGATATCTACTATAGTCTAATTGTTCAAAAACCTTAACAATAGTTGTCCAACCCTAATTGTTAATCATGGATACATCCCTATTTGTCTGATAGGAAAGGAATAATAACATTGAACAATTAAATTGAAAGGAAACTTATTGTATCAAAATCAAGAATTCAAAATCAATACATTTGTGAATCAGGGACACCCCCTAGCATTTGGGGGTTTAGCCTCTCATAGTATTAAAAAGAAAAGAAATAATAAAATTAGACACTACAAAAGGTGAGGATTCTTTGATCTTCAATTTCTATTGATCATGAATGAATCTTCCTCTCCAAATCTCTTGAAAGCACCAATATTTGTCGCTCCTAATATTCTCTAGACAAAAGTCCCTCAATTCATCGTGGAAAGTCCTCTAAGTAGCAAAGCTAATTTAGGTAGGTTGGAAGTACCCAAAATGCCCCCACAGCTTAACAAATCGGAAAATAGAGAAAAAAAAATTAGAAATCAGTGTCACAGGCCAACACAGCCTATGTTGGAAAACACGGCCGCCCGTGTTGGCCTTCTAGATTTTTAAGTATCAACTTCAACTCCCAGGGGTTGCCACACGGCTCGTGTTGGGAAACACGGCCGCCTATGTTGCTCCCCTAACTTCCCTCTTTATTCACTCACACATCCTGACACGACCCATGTTGGGCAACACTGGTGGCCGTGTCAGGCCTCCTGTAAGTAGATTTTTGACTTTCTCTGAAACTCCAAATTTTTGCACTTTTCATCCTGAATTGTCCTGTTTTATCCCTCGGACTCTGAAAACACTAAAACATGCAACCAAAGCATAAAATTCGATAAATTGTAATAAAACACTATTTAATTAACACAAATGATAACTAAAATAAATGCTAAATATATGTAAAAACCAATGATCAAACTCCCCCAAACTTAAACTGTTTCTTGACCTCAAACGATCATTACAAGAAATCATTAAAATCATACCAGACCGGTACTCATACGTGAGACCTCCATTCTAATTGATCAAAAATAAGTTCATCCTATGTTCACATGTCACAAAGAGTTTGTGTAAGAACCTTTGCATCTCGAGTTTCCTCTTGAGATACCTCTCTAACTATGTTTTGTACTTAAGTCTTTTTTCGATTTTTCTCCTTTTTTCATTCGGACAGTCAAATTAATGCTATGAGAATTTTTTATGATCATCACACGCATAAGAATGACCAAGAATTTTTTTGCTCAGATAACAAATAAGAGCTTTTTATCCTTTTTAATTTTAGATGAAACTTTCAAAACTTTTCAATTAATATATTGTCCTTTATGGACGACGTTTGAGGATCAACCCACTTTGGGCTTAATAACCTAGTGAGGGCCACCCAACTTAGCGAGCCATTTTCCTTTTACCGCCTTTTCATCATTTGGTTCCAGCTTTGTTTATTTCTCAACCAGTAATACATGCATAAGAATCTATATTATGCCAAATTGTCAGGATAAACTACTCAAGGAATACTTCTCAGGATTCAAGTACTATGGTACAAATATACACATTAGACTCGTATCCCTATTATGTTATTTCGAACTTCCTACCCTCGAACAACCATCCCTTTATCTTTATATACTATTCGATAACTCTATGATAACCAAGTTCTTGATTAAAACAAAAACTTTAGGACAAATTTGGAGGACTTCAACTCGAAAAGAAGAAAAGAAATAAACCCCCATAAACTTGAATTAAACATTGACCCCAATGTTTCAGAACAAACACGAGAAGGTGACTCACAGAGGGTAATGCAACACATGTTGCTGCCTCCTAGCTTTCACCAGTAAGACTCCCTTTTTATTACCCGCAAACAAAATAAAAAAGAAAAATTAAGTTAATATAAGCATGGGTTGTCTCCCACGAAGCGCTTCATTTAACGTCACATGGCTCGACGGTTCATTCCCTTATGGGGGGTGCTTCCTCTTCCATACCTTGTTGCTTGTCTCTTCAGCAATCCAGAACTCATCCAGATCAAAAGTATCAACTCATTTGTGCTTCCAGCCACTTCCAACTTCCATCTTCTCAGCTCGGTGTTCCTTCTTCTTTCTATTCTTTCCTTCTTGACTGAGCTTAGGAATTTTTATTGATGCCACCTGAGAGATTTTTCCTGAGTCTTCTTTTGAGAGTGATTTTGATATGTTACTTTCTCCTTCTACTTTGATCATTTCGACTAGATATCTATTCTTTCCACCTGCACCTTGCTTCTTGATTTCCAACATCTTTAAAGTTATCTCCTCATCAAATGATTTTAGTATCAGATTACCTGTCTCGATATCAAAATTGCATCGACTAGTCAGCATAAATGGTCAACCAAGAATGATAGGAGTCTCTTCATCTTCAGGTATGTCCATGATCTGAAAATCAACTAGGAAAACAAAACTGTCTATTTCCACTAATACATCTTCAACTATCCCATATGACTGCTTGATGGTGTGATCATCAAATTTCAATTTTGTCCCACTCCCGCTTATCTTCTCAATATTGAGCTTATTGAAAATTGATAATTGCATTAAACTCACACTAGAGCCAGAATCAATTAGAATCCTCTTAAAAGTTTTGTCTTTTATGGTGCATGGTATTGCAACTGACCCCAAATCCTTTTACTTGACAGATATTTTCCTCTCAGGTGCACTCACACACACTTTCTCCTCATAGGGAACTGATCCCTCTCATGTTGATATCTTCTTTGATAATTCCCATTCATGAATTTATGATACAAAGGCATTTTATCGAGTGCTTCAAAGAATGGTATATTGATCACTAGATTTTTGAAAACCTGGAAAAATTTATCAAACTCTTTCTCTTTTGTGTCCTTCTTTTCCACTCGAGATGGATACAATAACTTGATCACTGGTTTAGTCTTCTCTTTAACTGGCTTCACAGGTGATACCATATATTCTTGTTTTTTCCTGTTCTCTCTCACTTCCAACTCTACTTCTATGATACTATCATCAAATTTTACCTCATATTTCTTCTCTTCAGCAGCTTTCTCATTCCTTGTTGTGACAATAGTAACATTCTCATGATTTTTCTAATTTTCTTATGCTCGCAGCGCTACCTGTTGTGCAATTTGTCCCATTTGAACTTCTAAATTTTTTATTGGAGTTGTGGTATTCCTGTGATTACTCATTGTGTATTCTTGAAATTGAGAGGTGTGTGCAACAATCTTTTCAATAGCTACCTATCACTGTGCCTTATGAGGAGCTTGTTGCTGCTGATATTTCCAGGAGAAGTTAGGATGATTCTTCCACCCAGGACTATAGGTGTTAGAATATAGGTTATTTTGCCTCAAAAAATTTATCCCCTCAATTTATTATGGAGTTGCAAGACATTGCATAGTAAGGTGTTGTCCACTATAAATTTCACAACCTGCTTTGTGTGCCTATTGAACCCTAGATACCTATTGAGTACCCATGTTCCCTGCTTTCATCTTTTTCCCCACTTCTACAACAATAAACTCTTCAATTTTTAGTTGCTTATTCACTTCCAACTTCAAATCAGTCACTCTCTCTGGTTTGCTTACAACTCTATCATATAGCTTCGGATGCTCATTTACAGCAATGGCTTCAATAATCTTCTTCACACTAGTGGCCATTGTAAACTTGGATGAGCCACCGACAACTATATCAATAAGATGTTTTGTCTTTATTCAGAGGCCATTCATAAACATCTATATTTACTCAGTTTGACTCATGTTGTACGCGAGACAGACTACCAGTAACCTCTTGAAGCTCTTATAGGAATTACCTAGTGACTCTCCTTCCTTCTGCTTAAAATTCACAATATCATATATTTTGTGAATATAAACAGAAGCAAGAAAGTACTCATCAAGAAAAGTCTTCTCCATCTATTCCCAAGTGGTGATACTTCCAGCAGGTAATGAGTAAAACCACTCTTCAGCATCTTCAGACAACATGAACGGGAATATCCTTAATTTCTTCTCTTCTTCAGAGTTCCCCTCAATCTTCAAAGTAGTACTCATGGTGAGGAATCTCTGCAAATTCTTATTGGTATATTCATTGATCTTTCCGGTGAAAGATATGTTCTCGAGCTGGCGGATGGTTGAAGTATGCAGTTGAAAATTTTCAACATTGACCAGTTAATTCACAATAGTCAACCGACCTGCTGGAGCATTTTCTCCTCCATAATCCCCAAGAAGTCTCTCCGGTGGTGGTGGGTTTTCACACATAGTTCTTGGTTCTGATTTTGAACTTGAGTCTATATATCAAATGAAATTAAGCTGAGGGTTGTCCATGAATGCAAAGTGTTGTACTACAAAATTTCCCCTCCCATGTTTCTCAAAATATTTCAAGAAAGATACTCAAGTTGCTCAAGAAAGACTAAGGGTTGACCAGACAAGCTCTCTCCTGAGGCAGTCTACCTCAAATTAGGGTTTCATGTTGCATCAATATACTTGAGTACAATGGATCCCAAATGCTCATTATTTTCCTAATATGTTCTCAAGATCATCCATGTCAAGTTTCAAGCCTTGTAGAGGAAGTTTGCTCAGTGAATTGCTCAAAGGCCTGAAAATCGACTGTGCTAGGGAAAAAGTCAACTGTAGCCCACATACAGTCAAAATTCAGGATTTTTGGTCAACATCCTCATTTTGAAGTAACATTAATCATTTTATCAAGAGTTTATCATGATTCATCAAGAATTTCTCATAATTCATCAAAACCTAAAAGTTGCTAAATTAGGGTTTTGTAGGAAAAGTCAACTCAACTTTGACCAAGCATAACTTTCTCATACTTTATGAGAAATGACCAATCCAAATCTCATATTTAAGAGGATGTAATTCCCTACAATCCATAATCAGCTCCCAAGTTCAAAATATGCACTCACAAAAAGTTATGAATTTTGACATTATAGGTCATTTTGAAAAGTCAACAAAAACACATTTTTTGTCAAAGCTTCATACATGAACATGGAAAACGAAATTGAGATGATACCAAAAGGTTTGCTTAGAGGACATCTCAAGCTTTCTAAAAAGTCCAAAAGAACCTTCAAAGAGTCAAAATTGAGGAAGTTATGCATCGGTGAAGTTGATCCTTTTTGCAAAATTATCAAAAGTCAACTATGCCTCAAATTGCAATTTTTGCCAAATGGGCCCAATCTTTTGCACTTATATTGAGTTGGAAACATGGTCCACGAGCCCTAGCCCTTTCCACTTGTCATTATCTTGTTTTTATTATTTATTTTTATTTTTATTTGAATTAAATCAATTTTAATCAAAACAAATCATGAGAAAATCCAAAACATTGAAATCTCAAGATTTTGCACATGTTTCAGGTCATATATCCAGCTAGCATGAGATTGAATTCGTGTAAAGGCTTGGTGTGCACAAAAAGATTGGTTTTAGGCTATTTTTGGAAATATATTCGAAGGAATCAAATCAAGATCAAATTCAATAATGGAGGAAGATTGTGATCATGTTGGCAACCCTAATCCATTCCTCAATACATACGGAGTATTTGCAGACCTAAAGGAAGGTTAGAGAGAGGCGCATAAGGTCAGAACAAACTTGAAAAAAACAAAGAAAAGTGCTGAGTTTAAATCATACTTCCAGGCAATTACAAAGCCTCATGATCATCCCAATCGTTTTCTGAGATCATCAACAAGCAGAACCAATCCAGAACAAGCACTTCCAGGCCCTATAACGCACTGTAAGTCAGCCACGACAATGGCTCTTTCTTGAATTCGAATTTCATAATATTGGTATCTATAGCATGAAATAATTATATATTCTTGTTCACCGTCACATTTGCAAACTATCTGTATTATTTAATTACGTTTTCATGAACTGTATTGGAGTTTTCCATTATTAGGGTTTCTTGCTTCGATTTGGGGTCTTTGTGTATAGGTGAAATTGGGCCATGAAAGAGGCACCATCGTGCTTAGCAGGTCCAGAAGAATCCATCCATGGCCTTAGTTTTTATATAACATGCTTGTATTAGATTTTGAGAATTACAGGACCTGTAGCTATGGACAAACGTCTGTAGGTAAAAGTCTGTGACTTTTAGCAACGGTGCAAGGAGGAAGACGACTAGCGTGGCGGCCTCTCATTTTCTATTTTGAATTTTGGCGCTTTCTCTCTCCACTAACGCCCATTATTGTATATAATTAATTATTATTATCTTATGTACAAAGCAAACAACCAGCGCATTTAGTAGTGGAGTGAGGGCAAAAGGCATCAGGGCATGGGTTCGAATCCCAGGTCCCCCAATTTCTTCATATTATTTTCTTTCAGGTAATCCAGCGCGCACACAAGGCCAAGGTCCACCATGTGACCTCATCATCCAATCTACCAAATGGCCATATGGCCAGATCCAAAGGCCATCAATGAAGGAAAACCAAAGGCATGGTTAATGCAATGCATGGGATCTCAAAAGGTCAACATGGACCTTTGTTTCTTGGACCCAGATTGCTAGCAATGCACCTCACCAATTACTTTCAGGCCCATATCTCTTTCTATATTCTTTTTTATTTTATTTAATTTATTTATTTTACTAACATAATAATTATTCTTTTTATCAAAAAAATCACAAAATATTTTTCACCCAATTAGACTTAGGTTTATTTTTATCAAAAAAATTAATTAAATTAATTAGGATTTAATTTTTAGATAACTTTAATTATTTTGTAAATAAATTAAAATTAATTAATAACAATTAGGGTTTTAATTCTATTTAATTCTATTTTCTTTTTCTTAAAAATAGCCAAAAACGCAAAAATATGCCATTTATTCATTTTCATTAATTAATTTAATTAGCTAATTAATTGTGTACTTAATTTAAAAACTTAATTCTTTTTCTTAAAAATAATTAAAAACAAAAAAAACAATTTTCTCTTTCAATTAGGTTAGAAGGGGTCAAAACCCTAGTTCTCTCCCGATCTAAATTTCCTCGCGCGCGCTTTATCATTTATTTTTATCCTATTAATGTAATTGCTCACAAGTTGTAATAGTTTAATTAGGTCTTTTATTTTCATTTATCGCTTTATTTTTTAAGGGTTTGTTTTTGGCTATGTAAATACCCGAAGCCTTGTAATAGCGTAGTTTAATTTCCGCACTTTAAATTCCGCAAAATATTAACTGTTAGATGTATGAATAATAGGGATGCATGACAAGAATGTATGATTAACTTTAAATCAGTTAGCTAACCCTAAATGTGCAAAGATAATAAACTTGAAATTGAATCACTCGCACATGCGCACTCCTAGGGTATACTCCCACTTCGGTTTCCTTCAGTAAACGGTCATTGAGTATAGGGTATTTTAGTGGTCGCTCTTTTGTCTCAAAGATCAAAGTTGCCTCGGAAAAGTTTCCTCGAATATTGTTGCCTCGAATATTTGATCTAAGACATTAGGGTTATTACTAAGATGTCCTAACATTGCTTTAGTGACCATACGTCCCTTTCGAATTGACCCTCAAACTCCAACGATGGTGCTACCTACTCACTAATAGTGGGATAGCGCTGTCTAAAGAAAACAAACATAGAACAATTCTTTTTTTCGAGTAGGTAGATTAACTCTTAAGTACTTGCTCAATCCAAACAAACTTTTTCACACTTACACTCCTTTTTAAACAAAGTTTTCAAAAAAACACTTCGTAACACTCTTGATGACAGAAGCAAGGGTTAAATCGAAGTCAAAACAAAAACTTTTCAAATCACACAAACACAAAGAAGCAATTTTGAAAATGATGAGCAAGTACCTAAGAGCCCGTAGATAACTACGGATAGAAAGGGTGCTAATACCTTCCCTTTCTATAATCTACCCCCCGTACTCAGAAAATCTCAAAAAAGGAATTTTTCTGTACTTTTTTCCTTTCCTTGTTGGATAAAATAAAAGTCGGTGGCGACTCTTACTTACCGCGACATTTTGCAAACACAAACACAAAATGCAAACCAGTATTCCTTAAAAACAGTCCCGGTTCTGGCCACCATATCACGGAACTGGCGACTCTGCTGGGGAATAAATAAGTGAGGTATACCTTAGGATTAGTTCATCATATTTCTTCTATTGTTTGATTTGATTGCTTTGTTTTTGTGAGCTTTATATCGGAGTTACTATAGATCTTAACCTGGATCTGGGGAACACCTTTTAGGTAAGTAGTAATAAACTGTGAGGGAACTGTACGGTGTAGAGAGATACAGTTAAAGTAGTAGCTACGTTGATGTGGCACATTAGTTGGTACCGGTATCCCTTGTGGAGGAACAAGGAGAGTATGGGGCTGTTATATGGGTCGTTAAGCATCAACTGACCTTAGAACCTATAATTGACCAACTTGGCCATAGGAAGTAGTGAGATATCCGGTCTCGGTGTAGAGATGGGAACTGGTTGATACTCGATGCTACACTCATTGAGACCATACTCTCGAGATGGTTCCGGCTGCAAGAAAAGATTGCGTGAGCTGAAACTATGACCGATGGAGGATGGTCAGTGATATTGAGATCCTCTAGAACCCGGTTACTTTTTTAGGACAGGTTGAACCAACTTAACTTCAAGAGGGTAGTACCAAAAGTCTATGCAAGCCTAAGACTTAAGGGCTATTGTGTGACTTGTTTGCCTTTACCATGTTTGATACCTGCTATACATGTTGTGTGTTTTATCATGACATCATGCATCATGACATAGCATGCATATTTCATTAGACTAACCATTTCAAAGACCGAGGGGATTCATCTTTGTCCTGTTTTGCATATAATGGCTTCTATGTGCAGAAATACCATTCGAGTCAACTTCGTGCAGATACCTGCTCAGCTCAGAGAGTTAGTCTCAAAAGTTCCTGATACTTCTTCCTTTGTTAGAAGACATGGTCATCTCCTTATTTTGGTCACTTCAAAGTTGGACGAGCAAATGATGAGCGTCCTTTTCCATTTCTTTGATCCGTTGCATCATTGTTTTACCTTCCCGGATTATCAGCTAGTCCCTACATTGGAGGAGTTTTCTGATTTACTAGGCATATCTATCCTCGAGCAGACACCCTTCACATGTTTGGAGGAGGTTCCTAAACCTGAGGACATTGCTTCAGCCTTACATCTAAAAAGGGCTGATGTAGTGTCTAATTGGGAGACACGGAGCGGGGTTAAAGGTTTCTTGGCTAAGTTTCTAATGGATCAGGCTCAACAGTTCTGGGATAATTTGGACTTTCAAGCTTTCGAAGACATCTTGGCTCTCCTCATCTACAACTTGGTTCTGTTCCCGAATCCAGATTCTTTCATAGATGTGAATGCGATCAAGATCTTCATGTCTCGTAACCCAGTGCCTACTCTTCTGGGTGATATTTTACATGCTCTCTATACCCGTACTATGCGGAGAATGGGGACCCTCATGTGTTGCACGCCGCTGCTGGCGAGGTGGTTTATTTCGCACCTCCCCAAGTCTGTATTGAAGAATGAGGAAGGTGTAGGTTGGGCTTACAGAATCATGTCCCTTGCTCACACGGACATCCTTTGGAGTTCTAAAGATATGGAAAGGGTAGTTGTCATTGGTTGATGTAGGGAATACCCTAATGTTCCATTTCTTGGAATTCGAGGGGGTATAACCTACAATCCTTGTTTGGCTTTACGACAGTTTGGACGAGCTCGAAGAGACGGTCCTCATGAGCTGATACTTACAGATATTGTCTTTGACTACAAGGGGGACGTTGATGGGCATCGCCGCAGGTTTATACGAGCTTGGAGTATGGTGAACAGGTCTGACCCACATGAGCTAGGACTGAAGACTTCTCTCCCGATGCAACCTTATCTCCAGTGGGTTCGAGCTCGTGCTCAAAAGTTGGGAATGCCATATGAAGTTGTTTTGCCGGTGATGGTAGAGAATACTAATGAAGAAGGGGTTCCTTATACAGTCCTTCATCCCTACATGCCTACTGATCTCGGATCATTGAAGAGATCTTGGATCCAGTTAACGGAAGAAAGGGATACGTACCGAGAGAAGTATCATGAGCAGGAGAGGAAGATCTTGAAGCTTACAAGGCAGCTTGAGAATGAAAGGACAATCAACGATTATGTCAGCACGAAGGGAAAATGACCATGTGATTTCTGATGTCTTTTATTGTTTCTAGTTTAGATTTTCTTTTCAGTTTATTTCTTTTGTAAACGCCTTGAAGGCATTGTTAAACATTGTTACAAGTTTTAATCTAATAAAGTGTGTTTTATTTTGGTTTACAAATTTGAATCTCCAAAAGTCTTTGAAATCATTTCATACGCATTCCATTACCGTGCACCTCATTACAGGTACCATTACAGGTTTCTCATCTTCTTTGCTGTTTATTTCAGCACAAAATGTCTTCTGAAACACCTACTGATCAAGCTATCAAGGCTCTTCAAGCTTAGAATGCTCGGTTCAAGGAAATGTTCTTGAACTTGGCCAAAAGTCAATAGGATCTGAAAACTCTCATCTTGAAGGACAAGAAGAAGAAGAAGAAGAAGAAGAAGAAGGTGGTTCTGCTGAATATGGGTCACGGATTTGGGAATAGGTTGCGAGAGGAAGTTGATCTGTCTCATTCATCTGGAGGAGGAGAGAATCAAGAGGAAAGGAAGGCTCCTAGCCCTGTAGTCTCTGATAATGACACTGATTTTGATGACGAACAGTACCCTCTGTTGTACCCCAAAATTTGCCCTCCCATATTCTTCAAAGATTTGCCAAGTCAAAGCTTCAAAAATTCCCCAAGGGTTGCACAGTGTAAGGGCCTCCTAAGCAGTCAAAATTAGGGTTTTTATTCTGATCAAGAAAATGAAGTTTCCAAAGGTCCAATCAAGTCTCACATACCTACAAATATGGTCAAGCATCCTCATATCAAGTTTCAAGATATTCAGCACAAAATTGCACAGTCAAAACCCTAATTGCACTACAGTCAACTGTAGGGGCAAAATGGTCATTTGACAGTCAAAAGTTCAAATTTTTGGTCAACATATCATTTTGAAGCCACAAACATCATTTGATCAATGCTTGATCATGATTCTCAAAGTTTGGCTCAAAAATCATCAAGATGCAAAAGTTTCCTTATTTGGACAGCTGAAAAAGTCAACTGTAAATTGACCAGGGCATAACTTTCACATAGATTATCAGAAAAATTCCATCCAAAGCTCATTTTGAAGAGAAAGACATTTCCTACAACTCATCTTCATAATTCAAATCCAATAAATGCTCTCACAAAAAGTTATCAATTTCAACATTATAGGTTATTTTCAAAAGTCAACAAAAAGGGACATTAAGTCAAAGGCCATAACTTGAAATTGGTAAATCAAAATGGCATGGGACCAACGAAATTGGTTAGAGGACTCAAAGACCTTTCCAAAATGTCCAAGAACATGAGCAAAGCTTAAAAATTGAGTAAGTTATGCCTTGTGGAAGTTGGGAAATTTTTGGATATTTTGAAAAGTCAACATTGATTCAAATGACCTAAAATTGCTAATGGGCCTATTTTTCTTCCACAATTCATTATCCAAGGCATGTGCACGACCACTTGGCCCAAAGGGAAGTATTTCTTCATTTTTTATTTATTTATTTGAATTTTTATTAATAATAATTCATTTAAATCAATTAAATACATGAAAAATATTTAACCTAAGTTTTACAATCTTTTTGTACATGAAATCTACTCAATAATTCGTGCATAATTAAATATGGAAAGATTTGGAGAGAGTTGATCATGATTTGTACAAAAACACATGGAAAAAGATTGAAAAAGATCTTTGAAAATCAAATTTCAAAAACCATGAATGCAAGAGATTTGGATGGTTCTTTTTGACCTAATTCACTCTTACATAAGTATAGAATCAAAACCTAATGCAAAAGACCATTGAGCTGCGCAGAAAACCCTTGCACAAACTCACACTTTTTCTTAAAAATCTCAATTCTGAAAACACATTTGCAAGGCGATTCAAGACAAAATAGTGTTTCCATTAGCTTCTTTGAGGATTATAGGACGTATTCCGATCATTCCTTAAGCCCCATACTCAAGGAAACGTGAAATCACCATTGAAGTTGGTAAAGAAAATTTAAGAATCGGTTTCTGTCATTCATGCATTGTTAACATGTTTTATTGTTATGTTTGTGTTTATAATAATGTTTGCAAGCTAATCATGTGCTTTGATTGAAGTTTTACGCACTGTATGCCAAGATGCCATTATTGTTTTCTAGGGTTTACAGGACTTGGAATTAGGGGTTTTGAAATAACGGAAAATTGGAGCACAAGACCCAGACTATCCTAATCAGGACCTTCATACGAACTCATTGATAGGGTCGCGCTCAATTTATGAGCAACCAATGGCTAATCGCTATTTTCTTGTATGGTGCCTACAGCAACGTTCCAAAACCGTTGCTTAATATATTCTTGTTTCAGGAAAATAAAACAATAAGGAAGAAGATGATGATGTGGAGCACGGTGGTTGGTCTGTTTAAATTTTCGCGCGAAGAATCAGCACTAACGCATATTTATTTTATTATATTTGTTTGTTCTTTAATATACAAAGCGCGCATCTGGAACAATTGGCAAGGCATAAGGCTGGTAACATTCAGGACCTGGGTTCGATCCCAGGTCCCCACCCTTTCCATATATTTTTTTCCAATTAATATTCGCATGCAGGTATAATGTTGTGGTCCATGATACACTTTCATAATCCAACCATCCACGCGTCCAGCTTCATCAATCACAAGGCTGAGAATTAGAGAACATCATAGATCCAAGTCAACGCGTATGCATGCTGGCATGGGAGTCAAACGGACCAAGGTTGATGGGCCTGAATTACTAGGGCTTAACCTCCACTTTGGGGACTGATACCCCCCTAGGTTTGCCATGTTATTTTATTTTATTAATTCTATTTTCTTTTAATTATTATTTGTTTAATTAATTAATTATTTTCATAAATATAAAAAATACCATAAAAAATCAGAAAAGACCAAAAATTAAATATATTTAATTAGTTAATATTTTGTAAATAAGTTCATAAATTAATTAGTTAAATTAGGTTTAATTTTAATTCTTTTAATAAAAAATCTAAAAAACATAGAACTAGGGTTTAATTAATTTTCATCTTTTTTCTTTTATTCCATAATAATTAATAATTAAATATTAGATATTTTTGTAATTAAATTTGCATGTAAATTAATTAGGGTTAATATTAGGTTTTAATCTTCTTTTCTTAATAAATTAAAAAACAAATAGAATTAGGGTTAGCATTTAATTTCAATTAATTATTTTTTTTCATATTAAATCCTAAAATACTAAAAATACCAAAAACATCTCCTTTTCTTTTTAATTAATTAAATTCCATGTAATTTTAATTTTGCAAAAAAGGGTCCAACGCCCTCGTTTCGATTTAATTCTTATTCGCATATTTATTTTATTTCTTTATAATATTTATGTATCTCTCCCAAGGCCATGTAACCTTTTAATTGCTCGCACTTTATTTTTACTCTCTTTATTTTTCTGTCAAATCGGGTTCAGGAAATTTTGGCGATGTGGACCCGCGCCTTTTGTAATAGCCTTAGAATCTTTTACTTCTCGCAATTTTTAACTGTTAACAAATGGCATGAAAGAATGCATGGACAAAAGTAAAAACAAGCGTAGAACACCAATAACATGACAAGATAAATGCAAATGAAAACAACACACGAATCGCACACACCACCCCTAGGGTACGCCTCACTGTTGCCTTGCCTCGAAAGGTGATCGTCGAGTAGAGGATGTCTTAGTAAGTCCTCATGATCCGGGAACCTGGCATGAGGGTAGCTTCTAAGGTGTCTTCCCATTGCTCTGTTGATCACCATGTCCCGAACCTCAAATTGACCCGAACACCTCCAACGGTGGTGCTACCTACCTCTCAATGGTGGGATGGCACTACTTTAAAGGACATTTACACAGACGAATTCCTTAGGGTAGGTAGGTTCTCGTAGATGCTTGCTCTAATTTCAAAAACAAATCAAAAAATACTTTTCACACCGACACCTTTTCAAAAAGCTTTCGAAAGCAATTTTTCAAACACTCTTGAGGACAGATACAAGAGTCGAACTGGAATTTTCAAAGAAACTTTTTTTAAAACCCACAGTTGAAAAGCAAGCAAACCATTTTTGGAAACACAAATGAGCAAGTATCTAAGAGCCCATGGATAACCATGGATAGAAAGGGTGCTAATACCTTCCCTTTCTATAATCTACCTCCCGAACCGAGAGCAATCTCTATAAGGAATTTTTCTGTGCTTTTGTCCTTTCCATTTGGAGAAAATAAAAGACGGTGGCGACTCTTGCTTCCGCGACATTTCGCGAACCAGCGTTAAACAGTCAGTTCCAGATCCACCGATCACACCCTCCTACTGAGGATAGATACAAGCAACTTGAAGACCGGTTGAGTGCCATGGAGATCCAGAAGGTCCCGAGTTTGGATTTTGGAGATTTGGGGCTAGCATCAGGGGTGGTGATCCCTTACAAGTTTAAAGCCCCGGTCTTTGTTAAGTACGATGGAGCATCCTACCCAAAGCTCCACCTCCGCTCATACGTCAGAAAGATTCAACCCTACACTGCTGATAAGAACCTGTGGGTTTATTTCTTTCAAGATAGTCTGTCAGGGACTCAACTTGAATGGTTCTATCAATTGGAAGGAGCTAATGTCTACAACTGGGAGGACCTTGCTGCTGCTTTTTACAAGCAATACTAGTACAATGCCGACCTTGCTCCCACGCGTACTCAGCTTCAGGGTATGTCTATGGGTGCGAGCGAAGGTTTTAAGGACTACGCTCAGAAGTGGAGAGATTTGGATGGAAGAGTACAACCCCCTCTGTCTGATAGGGAGTTGGTAGATATGTTTCTTGGGACTTTGTCGGGTCCATATTTCAATCATTTGATCGGTAGTTCATCGTCTGGGTTCACTGAATTGATTATGACTAGGGAGAGAGTAGAAGCTGGTACCCGAAGTGGCAAGATACGGAAAGGTGCTTCACCAAGTACAAAAAAGAAGCCAAGCAGTTAATGCTCGAGGAGCCAAAACCGACCTGAGCGTCACCAAGCAGTTAATGCGGTAGTAATATCAAGACCTACAGTTGCCCCATAATGCAACAATCAGCAAAGAGTAGAGAGACCGTAAAGACAGTATACTCGACTCAGTATGACCTTATCTCAAATCTTACCACAATTGTTGAAGACCAACCTGGTAACTCTAAGGGAATCTCCGAAGAACCCCAGTACCACCTCTCCGCTGTATAATCTGAACGCCCGCTGTGCCTATCACTCTGATAGCCCAGGGCATGATACTAACAACTGCTGGGCCTTGAGGAATAAGGTGCAATATTTGATTGAAGCTAAAGAAATCGAGTTTGACGCACTAGAAAATCCTAACGTCATAACTGCACCCATGCCCAAGCATGATCCGGGAACGAATGCAATTGAAGATAATGATGAAGAGTCAGATTTCGACAGTTGGATTTACCCGACTACCGATGATGGCTTGAACAATTGGATGACAAAGGACTTCGTGCCCGTTTATTTTATTACACAGTAATAGAGTTTTGTTTTGAGACTTGTAACAGACAATTTGAAACATTTATGGCCTGATGCCTTGCCCGAGACACCGTGGCTTTGTTTTTGAGGGATTATTATGTGTCATTTCCATATATCATCAATAAAGCATTGGACGTTTTCTTGCATTACAAATTTTGCGCTCCTTATTTTTCTTTTCTATCTTGCACTTTATAAAACAGCTATTTGTCTTACACACACTCACATATCATAATACAGGTCTACATCCACTCTGGATCCCACTGATAACGACTCTGCTACTTCCAGTTATGACTTTGAAAATCCGATTAACCAAGTCGAGGACGAAGGTGAGGATGATTGTGAAGTGCCTGGGGAACTTGCTAGACTGTTACTTCAGGAAGAGAGGGCCATACAGCCACATGAAGAGCCGGTGGAAGCAGTAAATCTGGGTACAGAAGAAGACAAGAAAGAGCTCAAGATAGGTGAAAATCTGGAGTCTAGTGTCAAGAAATGGTTAATACAAATGCTGCGTGACTATGTTGAGATCTTTGATTGGTCTTATGAAGATATGCCTGGGTTGGATACTGATATCGTGGTACACCGCTTGCCAACCAAAGAAGACTGTCCTCCAGTGAAGCTGAAATTTCGCCGAATGTTCCCAGAGATGTCAGAGAAAATCAAAGCTGAGGTTATGAAATAGTTTGACGCCGGATTTCTAGAAGTTACTTCTTACCCATAGTGGGTGGCCAACGTGATTCCGATACTGAAGAAGGATGGTAAAGTACGCATGTGTGTAGATTATAGGGATCTGAACAGGGCGAGTCCCAAGGATGATTTCCCCCTGCCTCATATCGACGTTCTGGTTGACAACACCGCACAGCATAAGGTCTTCTCCTTTATGGATGGTTTTTCTGGTTACAATCAGATTAAAATGGCTCCCGAAGACATGGAAAAGACAACTTTTGTTACACAGTGGGGTACCTTTTGTTACAAGGTAATGCCTTTCGGGTTGAAGAATGCTGGGGCAACTTATCAGCGCGCCATGGTCGCTTTGTTCCACGACATGATTCACCATGAGATTGAGATATATGTTGATGATATGATTGCAAGGTCCCAGACTGAGGAAGAACACCTTGACCATCATAAGAAGTTATTTGACAGGTTGAAGTTGTACAAACTGAGGTTAAACCCGAACAAGTGCACCTTTGGGGTGAGGTCTGGTAAGCTGTTGGGTTTCGTCGTTAGTGATAAAGGTATTCAAGTGGATCCTGCAAAGGTGAAGGCTATACACGAAATGCCAGCTCCCCGAGCAGAAAAGGAAGTTAGAGGCTTTTTAGGACGTCTGAATTACATTGCCCGGTTAATTTTGCACCTAACTGCTACTTGTGAGCCAATCTTCAAGTTGCTAAAGAAAGATTAAGTGGTAAGATGGAAAGATGAATGTCAAGCCGCTTTCGAAAGGATCAAAGAATATATCCAAAAGCCACCTATTCTGATGCCTCCAGTTGAAGGAAGACCTTTGATCTTATACTTGACAGTACTCGAAAATTCAATGGGGTGCGTGCTGGGGCAGCATGACGAGTCTGGCCGAAAAGAACACGCGATTTACTACCTTAGAAAAAAGTTTACCGACTGTAAGACCCGATACTCACTGCTTGAGAAAACTTGTTGCGCTTTGGCATGGGCTGCTCGCCGGCTGAGACAGTATATGCTGACTCATACTACCCTATTGATATCAAAGATGGATCCAATTAAGTATATCATCGAGAAGCCTGCCTTGTCCGGAAGAATAGCAAGATGGCAGATGATCTTGACTGAGTATGACATCCAATACACGACCCAAAAAGCAATCAAGGGAAGTGTGTTGGCAGATCATTTGGCGCATCAGGCTTTAGACGACTACCAATCTATGAATTTCGAATTCCTAGATGAGAGCATCATGTTGGTGACTGACTATGAAAAACTTGGACTGGATGAAGGACCTGAGGAGGGATCCTGATGGTCTATGTACTTTGATGGAGCTTCAAACGCTTTGGGTAATGGCATTGGTGTCGTGATCATATCTCCTAAAGGCTGTCATACTACGTTCACCGCCCGATTATGTTTTAACTGCACCAACAATATGGCGGAGTATGAAGCGTGCATCATGGGCCTTCGAGCATCTATTGATCTAAGTATTAAGTTCTTGAGCGTATTCGGGAATTCCGCTCTCGTGATCAGTCAGATCAAAGGTGAGTGGGATACGAAACACCCAAATCTTATTCCATACAAAGAGTATGTATTGACGTTGCTTCCACACTTCTAGGAGATAACCTTTGAGCATTTCCCCAGAGAGGAGAACCAGTTGGCGGACACGCTAGCTACTATGTCCTCTATGTTCAAGGTCAGGTGGGACAATGAGGCTCCCCGATTACCATCGAGAGGTTGGATGAACCTGCATATTGGTGTGATATTGAAACTGAAGAGGTAATAGATAAACCCTAGTTTCACGAGGTAAAGAGGTATCTTGAGGCTCAAGAGTACCCAGAGGGTGCATCTGTTAACGATAAGAAGTTTCTGAGGAGTATTGCTGCGAAGTTCTTCATCAGTAATGGTATCCTTTACAAACGTAACCATGATTCAAACTTACTACGATGTGTGGACAAGAGCGAGGAAGAAAGGATTATGGCAGAGTTACATGAAGGTAGTTTCGAAACCCATTCCAGTGGACATACCATGGCGAAGAAAATCCTATGGGCAGGATATTATTGGTCCACAATGGAAGCTGACTGTTATCAACATTCTCGGACCTGTCATAAGTGCCAAGTCTATGCTGATAAGGTGCACATATCTCCCGTTCCTCTAAACGTCTTGTTGTACCCCAAAGTTTGACCTAAGATACCATCTCCCATCTGCATCATTGCATTGCAAGGGTTTTGACCTATTTCTATCATTTTTTAAAGCAGATTAAAATTCATAACTTTTTCAAGTCGAGAACTGTTTATTTTTGAACGCTAAGTTTATTAATTGATCAATGTTAAAACAATGTTTATTAATTATTTATTATCTTAAATTTAATAATTGGAATTTATTTTCAGTTATTATATAATTGAAAGATTTATAAATAATATAATGAATATTGGAAAGCAAGTTCATTAATTGATCAACAATGTTATTTAATTATTTATTATCCTAAGTTTAATGGTTGAAATTTATTTTTCGGTTATTATAATTTAGAGAATTATAAATAATGGAATAGATTGAAGAAAAGTTTATTGATCAAATGATGTTTATTTAATTGTTTATTATTCTGAATTTAAGTAATTGAAATTTATTTTCAGTTATTATATAATTTAAGGAATTATAAACGATAAAATAAATAATTAGAGAGAAGGAAAGAATTAATTAGCAAAATATTGGAATTTTATTCATTTTATTCTAATTGTACAATTGTTGTGTAAATACTGTATTTATTTACAACGTATTTACAATAATAATTTTTACAAAGTTTAAAATGAAATAAAAACTATTCTAATTTTTCCTAAATTCTAAATCTTCTATCCAATGCTTCTCTGTTTGTTCATTTAATTTTACCTGCAAAACAATTAAAAGAGAAAGTCAGAAATAAATAAATAATTAAAAGCAGAAAATTATTTTTAGTGTTCATCATTAAAAGCAAACGGCTGGAATCAGTTTTCTACCCTTTTTGCAAATCGCGGGATTTCTCCCGGTTCACAAAAAGGGATGGATTTTTATTTTCAAAAATGAATGCACAATTTAAAAACATGCACAAATTCATTTTGTTTTCAAAACTGCATAATTAAAAATCAATTGCATTTTTAAAAGTCCACAACATATTTCAAAATCAGCATCATATGCATAATTTCAAACAGCATATGCAATGTACACAAAGAAATTCCAACGTAAACATGCAACCATATAGGAAGAGGCCAAAACATGAGGCTCTTCTACTGTTACATTGAAAGACAAAGAGGATATGCAATTTTAAAACCAATTTGCAAGCATGAAATCTTTCCATTTACATCATTTTCCAGCAGTATTGCTTTTTCAGAACAAATGCATAACATATCATTTTTATGTCAAATTTGTATTGAGGAGAGAGAGAAGAGAGATAGAAGTATGGTTTTGCAGGTTTTGGTTTAGGCAGGAAGAGGATAGAAACAGAACAGCAGTAACTCATTAAGAAATAGAAATCATAAGAATAGAATACAAACAAACTGTTGGAGCAGTAGAGATGCAGAAGGCCAAGAATTATAAAAAAATATTCAAACCTGAGCCATAAAAGATATGCCAAGCAAACGGTTATAACATAACAAAAACCCCTTCAAGAAAAAAGGAGAGACCTGCCTTCAAGCTTTGAAAACTATCAAAGCAAAACCTTTTTTCTCCAAGTCTAAAACAAAAAACCAGTAGAATCTACTGTCAAACCAAAACCATAACCATGGCCTAAACCTGCATAAACCAGTATACACGCCCAAAACCATAACCATGGCCTAAACCTGCATAAACCAGTATACACGCCCAAAACCAGAACCATTTTCAAAACCTTATAGCCATTACCAAACCAACATAAAACCTGTAATGGCCTCAAACCAGTAAAACCAGTAGCTCAAGGCCAAACCAGTGGAAACCATACACGCCCAACCAAAATACCGTCAACCATAATAAAAAGCAAACGCCAACAAAAGCATCCAAACGAAGGCAATGTTCAAGGCAACTAAGCCTCAGAATATATCATCATAGGCAAAATAAAGCATACAATGAAAGCAACAAAGGCAAGGCAAAAGAAGAAGAGGAAAGGACGCTAAAGCTAGGGTTTTCAACAACATCATCAAACCACAAAGCATTAAAGAAGAAATACCAGGGTACCAAGCGAAGCACAGCGTCACCGTCTTCCTTGCTCCGGCCTCCTAAGCGTTTCCCTCAACCTCCTTCCTCCGTCTCCAGGTAACCTTTCCTCCACCTCTTTTACTTTCATAATACCTCCAATAAACATAACAATGTGAATAAGAATCAAAAGATGTAAAATCCTAAACATGCAGTAGCAAGAACCCTAGCGAAATAGAAGGCGAAAACTGTTACCTTGAATCGATCGCCGTAGCTTCTAGTGGGAGGGAAGAGGAAGAGTGGGATGCTGGTGGCTGTTGGGACAAAGGAAAACTCAGGCGAGGATCAATAACGCGCGAAGAAGACGATACGAGAAGATGAGCGCCGCTTCTGTCCAAAACCTTAAGCCCTTTGCTTAACCCTAACACAGAATGAATGAAAACGTTTAACCCTAAAAACAAATTATGAAATCTGATGGACCTGACCCGTCTCCCTGCATAAGCCCACGCGAAATCCCTTGGTACACCCCCTTTCTGCTTGTTTCTTTTGGGCCCTTCAAAACCCCTTTTGGCCCATAACTATCTATATCCACCCTTTTATTTTCCTTTTAACCTCTTTCTATTTATTTCTTTTATTTTTCTTTTAGAATTTCATTAATTTAGTAATTAGTAAATAAATCAAATAGAGTTAATTTAATCAAAGCAATTTTAAGTAATGTGACCAATTGTTATTAGTTTAAACTTTAGGTTTAATTTAATAATTTTAAATTTTCCCTTTTAATTAGGTTAAGTTAAATAGCTTTTAAGTTTTAATCTAGTTTAATTATTTAATAACTCTTAAAAATAATGCTTTAAATAAAAACTCTAAAAACATATAAAAAAACAAAAATGATTTAAAATTAAAAGCATGTTATTTTCCTTTAACTTATTTCCCTCGCTTTAGTTAATAGTAATACAAAAACATAAAAAAAATAGAAACATATAAAAGCCTTAAAAATATATTTTATTTCTTAATTAATTCTCTTGTTTTGCATATATTAAACAAAAATCCAAAAAAATGCATATTTACACCATTTAGTCTTTTATTTAAATTATTGTATATCGTTATCTGCCTAATATCCTATCAATTATTTCATCGTACTTGTTTATTCTGTTTACGTCTAAATCCAAGGGGAAAACGATTAAGTTTGTTGACTTCATGTCCTCAAGTCCGATCACGCGAATGTTTTGCATTCCATTAAAACTTAAGACAATTTTTTTCTCCCAAATATCGATCTTTTCAAAACTTATACCTTTTAAGCAAAAACTTCGACATTAGGTCGTCGTATCTTCAAAAACTCGTCCGTACCCCTTTTCGGCCAAAACTATTTATTTTTAATCAAACGAACAATTTTAATAAACAGGTATTTCAAAAGGTTCCTATAGAGTACTATAGATACATTGGGTGCTAATACCTTCCCACTGTATAACTAACCCCCGAACCATAGATCTCTTTTCAAAAACGCCTTGTATTTTTATTACTTTTAAAAAGTATTCTTTACATTGCATATTTAGGGTTTTATTTCGCTCTTTCCCCTTTTCCCTTGGAAACAATAAAGTGTGGTGGCGACTCTTGCTTTTGTGAGACGAATTAATCAATAATTCGATCTCCGATTTACCCCGCTACATTTTTTATCGCTACAGAATTGGCGACTCTGCTGGGGATAGATTGACCTCTTGCTGGTCCATCCCTAAGTGGGTTAATCCTAATTTGTCTTATCTGTTTTATTATTATTTGATTTGTTTGATTATGTGTTTAAATTGGGGTGTTTGGGTTTTTTTGCAAACGACGAATCCTATACCCGGATTAAGTAACACTTAAGGAATAGGACGGGCGGTACAGTCATGTTAACTTTGAGGGAGTAATCCCGAAGAAGGAGGCATGAGATCCCCCACTCAATGGAATGCCCTCTTGAACTTAATATTTGTTTACCGAGTAATCGGGAAGACATTATTATTTTCGACCTAGGAGCCCGAGAAGTTGAGGACCGTAGAACCCTAACCCATCTTGGCCTTTTTAGGTGTAGCGCGGAGACTATAACGGAGTAATTCGGAAGTAGTTGTTACGCGATGCTACGCTCGGACGAGTTTCTCTTGAGAATATTGCTAATTATTGAGTAATCAAGACGTTGGTAATATCCGAAGGAGGAATGTAGACTCTGGGAACTCTTAGAACATTGTCTTACAGGTGCGATTGAATCGTTAGTACATACCTTTGGGTGGGCTTTACCCTCGACTCCATGCTGAACGTTGAACCTTTGAACCCCATGTTTGCAAACTTGTGTGTAACTGTTACATTATCATTCATTCATGCATTCATCAACATTTTTGTAAAAAAAAAAACTTGTTTTTCAAGGAACTTCGGAATGATTTTTGCAGACATCTCAGGTTATTATGGAATTTGGAAGGAGAAACACTCGAAGTTTTAGTTTTAAGGAGCCCGAGATTGAAGAACTGAAGAGTTTAATTCCGAAGATCGAGAACTCGGAGGATTTTCAGAAGAAGTATGGGTCCATTATACCTCTCATGAAGCGCAAGATGAAGGAAGGCATTCTTAATACGTTGGTTCAATTCTACGATCCTTTGTACCGATGTTTCACCTTTCCGGATTACCAGTTGATGCCCACCTTAGAAGAGTACTCCTACATACTTGGTTTGCCGATCACCGACTGTGTTCCTTTTTCTGGCTTAGAAGAGGAACCCAAATCTCACGAGATAGCGACCATCACCCACTTGAAGAAATCAGAGATAGAGGAGAACATGACTACAAAAGGGGGAATCCGAGGCTTGTCTGCGCAGTTTTTGTTGAGGAAAGCTCGTCATTTCGCTGAGATAAAAGATACTATTGCCTTTGAAGACGTCTTTGCTTTACTCGCTTATGGTCTATTCTTGTTCCCTAACGTTGATAAGTTTGTGGATATCAACGCCATCAGAATTTTCTTGATTGGAAATCCGGTCCCTATGCTGCTAGGAGATGCCTACTACTCCATCCATCTTCGGAACTCTTATCAAGGAGGGATGATTATTTGTTGTGCACCGTTGCTGTATCAGTGGTATGTTTCTCATCTACCTGGGTCTGATGTTTTCTAGGATCTCAAGAAGGAGCCGCGATGGGCGCCAAAAATTATGGCACTCACTCATTTCGACATTGATTGGTATAATCGAGTTTACTATGACGTGAAGATTATCGATAGCTGTGGTACTTTTCCTAACGTGCCTCTTCTCGGTACGAGAGGTGGAATTAACTATAACCCTGTTCTCGCGCGCCGTCAGTTTGGGTACCCGATGAGAGATAAGCCAAACAACATCCATGTGAGTGGTTTCTTTCTACAGGAAGGACAAGATCATCAGGCAGCTAAGAGGGAGATCGAAGGAGCTTGGCGCCACATCCATAGGAAAGGGAGAGATATGTTAGGCCATAGAGGTGCCGTTTCTTTGGAGCCTTACCTACAGTGGGTCCGTGCTAGGGCTTATGCTCTCAAGATGCCCTATAAACTTGAGAAACCTTTATTCCCTACCGTTGCATCATCATCTATTGTTATCCCTATCGCGAATATAGGAGAATACCAAGGAAATCTGGCCAGGATGAAGTCCGAGAGAGATGCTTGGAAAGAAAAGTATAATATGTCTGAATATGAGAATCGAGTCCTGACTCGACAACTAAAGGAAAAGGAGGATTTACTCTTTATTCAAGACGGCTGGTTCATTGATCATGATGAGAAGCTTCGTCAAAAGGATGCTTTACTGAAGAAGTATGCTAGTGAAAGGAAGAGAAAGAAGGAAGGTTCGGTAAGCGTTGCTCTTGTTCCTAAGCCACAAAAAGAAATCATTGATCGACTGGTAGCTGAGAAGAAAGAGATGGAAGACTTTTATGAAGAGAAGATCAGGAAGCTCCAGTTGCAGTTGGCATTTGGTCCTCCATCTGATGATTCTGAGTGATCTTTAGTTCTTAGTTTTATTTTACTGATGTCATTTTGTAAAACTCTGTAAAAGGGCTTCATGCTCCGAAGTTGTAATTTACTGCTTTTATTAAGGGCTTCACGCTCCGAAGCTGTAATTTATTGCTTTATTATGGACTTCATGTTTCAAAGTTGTAATTTATTGCTTTATTATGGGCTTCATGCTCCAAAGTTGTAATTTATTGCTTTATTATGGACTTCATGTTCCAAAGTTGTAGTTTACTGCTTTTATTATTGGGTTGTTATCCCAAAGTTGTAATTTATTGTTTTGTTATTCCAAAGTTGTAAGTTGTAATTTACTGTTTTTGATTAATGGATTGAGTTTTTGTTATTCCAAATTCCTTTACCATTGATGCGTGCAAAATTATCGAAGTTCCTTGAAAAATTATTAAAATGAATCATCATTTGCATCACACATCATGCATCATTCAACATTTCACTTCACATGTTTTCTAGAGTCTTATCCTTGTTTCTTTTTCCACTCTAAAGGGTTGTCAAGCTGTCTCACCGATACGACACTCGAGCCAATCGTCAGAGGAAAATGGAAGATCTGGAACAGGAAAATCATGAGCTTCGTGGGGAAGTTGCTACCCTTCGTATCGAGATGGAAAAGTTAACTGCGTTAGTGGAAAGTTTGGTGGCTGTTTAGAATCAGCCATCGACTACAGCTGCTGAGATTCAGACTTCAACTCCAGTGGTTTCCGAGATTGTCACCGTTCCGACATCCGTGACTCAAATCAACTCTTCGCTTCAACATCAGATGCCGAAAGGTTTTCCGTGGGGAATGCCTTACAACATTGTGCCAGAGGGGTATCAGCCTGCCGTACAGCCTTTGTTTCAACCTATTTTGTCTCTTCCTCAGCCAGAGACAACTGCCATGCCGCCAGTAATCCCGTCTGTAACACCTTTTCCGCAACCGGTAATGACAACTGTCGCTCCTGTGGTTCACTTTGTGCCATACTTGGATAAACCTACTTATCCTGCCGAGCCTGCTGAAAGTTTGGGTCTTTTTTATAGAATGGAAGAATTTCAGGATCAGTTCCAAGAAATGCAGAAGGAGCTTAGAGCGTTAAAGGGGAAGGATTTGTTTGGGAAGAACACGCATGACCTTTGTTTAGTTCCGAATGTCAAGATTCCAGCAAAATTCAAAGTGGCAGACTTTGAAAGATATAAGGGTGATTCGTGTCCTCGAAGTCATTTGACTATGTACGTGAGAAAGATGTCTACGTATTCTGATGATCATGACTTATTGACTCATTATTTTCAAGACAGTTTAACGGGTGCTGCTCTAAAGTGGTATATGGGTTTAGACAGCATTCGGATCCGCAACTTCAACGATCTTAGCGAAGCTTTTGTCCACCAGTATAAGTACAACGTTGACATGGCACCGGACAGGGATCAACTCTGGGCGATGTCTCAAAGAGACAGAGAATCTTTTAAGGAATACGCCCAGAGGTGGCGTGAAATTGCTGCTCAAATCTATCCACCTCTTGAGGAGAAAGAGATGACAAAGATATTCTTGAAGACTTTAGGTTCCTTTTACTATGAAAGAATGATAGCCAGCGCACCCAGTGGCTTCACCGAAATGGTAAGCATGGGCATGCGGTTAGAGGAAGGGATTCGTGAAGGGCGTTTGGTTAAAGAAGGAAGTCCGTCTAGCAGTACTAAGAAGTTTGGAAGTGTTTTCCCGAAAAGAAAAGAGCAGGATGTCAGTGCATTGTTCCCAGGGAGACCAAGGAGAGGTTACTCTCACGTTGCGGCAGTCACCCCGGCTGTCCGCCCAGCTTTGATGACCCCAGCTCATCAAACCCCACCAACTCAACAACGGCCATTTCAGCAGCAGCCTCGACAACAGGCTTATCCATTCAACAATCAGAACCGTTCACCCAGAAAACCGCAGTTCGATGCCATTCCTATGACTTATACTGAATTGTTCCCTGCTCTTATCAGAAAGAATCTCATAACGACAAAGCCTCCTCCTGTCGCACCAAATAGTACTTCTATGTGGTATAAGGCGGATCAGTTTTGTGAATATCATCAAGGATCGCCGGGGCACAACCTTGAAAACTATTTTGCTTTGAAGGCGGACGTGCAGAGATTGATTAAGAATGGTATCTTGTCTTTCAAGGATGTTAATCCAAATGTTAGAGATAATCCTCTGCCTCGACATGGGGCAGCATCAGTGAATATGGTGGAAGGTTGTCCGGGAAAGTTTCGAGTTTTTCAAGTTGAACACATAAGAGAGTCGTTGATCAGGTTACATCAGAGTTTGAGAAGACTTGCCTTTGTTAGGCATCAACATGATTATGATGTTTGTGATTTTTGTTCAAGAGAGGTTGATTGTCCTATTATGAAGGAGGATGTTCAGAAGTTGTTAGACCAGAGAGTTATCACTATTACGTATGATAGAGATCCGGAGGATGAAGTGAATGTTATCATACCACAATTCAATTTGCCTGAATCAGCAGAAATCGTTTACGACAGTCAGACTGCACCTGTTGATCCTTTGATTATTTACCCACCTGGTCCTGTGCCTTACAACTCAGACCAAGCTGTACCGTATAAGTATAATGCCACAATGATTTAGAATGGGGTAGAAGTCCCTATACCGACAAGGCCATCTTTTGTTAACATTGTTGATGTGAGTAGAGTTACGAGAAGTGGACGTGTTTTTGCAGCAGTACCTTTGAAGAGACCAGAAGTTCAAGTCAGGAGGCCCATACCGGCGGAAATTCCAGCGAGAAATGTTGAACCAAGGGTTGAGATAGGCCGATCCAGTGAACCTATCCCTCGCCCTGAGGATGATGAGATTCTGAAGCTTATCAAGAGAAGTGAATATAAGATTGTGGACCAACTTTTGCAAACTCCTTCCAAGATTTCTTTGCTTGCTTTACTGAGAGATTATGGTGCCCATAGAGAAGCTTTGATGAAGGTCTTGGACCAGGCGTTCGTGGATCATGATGTGACGGTTGACCAATTTGATGGAATTGTGGGAAATATTACTTCGTGTAACAATCTTGGTTCCAGTGATGAAGAACTCCCGGAGGAGGGGAGAAACCATAATATGGCTTTGCATATCTCAGTAAGTTGCGGAAATGATACCCTATCGAGTGTGTTGGTAGATACAGGTTCGTCGTTGAATGTAATGCCCAAGACTACTTTATCTCGGCTCTCGTATCCAGGTGCTCCCATGAGACCTAGTGGAGTAATTGTTAAAGCGTTTGATGGTTCTAGGAAGACTGTCATTGGTGAAGTGGATCTCCCTATAGTAATTGGTCCTCATACTTTTCAAATCACTTTCCAAGTAATGGATATTCGTGCTGCCTACAGTTGCCTGTTGGGTCGTCCTTGGATCCATGATGCAGGGGCAGTCACTTCCACGCTCCATCAGAGACTGGAGTTTGTGAGGCATGGGAAGCTAGTAATGATTGGGGGAGAGCAGGCTATGGTGGTAAGCCATTTATCATCCTTCTCTTTTATTGATGCTGATGAGGATGTTGGAACCCAGTTCCAAGGTCTATCTGTTGCTAAGAATGAAGTGAAGAAGCAAGGGGCATCCATTTCTTCTTTTGAGGATGCGCGACGAGTGGTGGAAAGTGGTTCGGCCGAAGGATGGGGCCAGATGTTGACTTTGCCCGAGAACAAATCTGGAGAAGGTCTTGGTTTTCGTCCCGTGTCTGCGAGAGTCAAGCAAGAGGTGGTTGTTCGTCCGATTCAAGAGGTTTTCTGAAGTGTAGGTTTTATATATCCTGAGGTTGATGCTATCATAGAGGACGATTCCGAGGAGGATTTACCCGATTTTGTGACGCCTGGATTGGCTTGCCAAAACTAGATAGTTGTTGATGTTCCTATTGTTATGCACATTTCTGAGTAATGTTTTATTTTGTTTTTTTTTTGAAAACTTCCGCTATGCCCAAGGCGAAAAGTATTTTGTGTCGGGCTATGATAAAAATAAATCCTTTTGCTCTGCCCAAGGCAAAAGAGAAATGTCTGGGCTCTTTGTTTCAAGTATTTCCCTTCAATGAATAAAAATGTTATTTTGTCCACTACTGTTTTATTTTTCACATTTTTTTATGGGAAATAGCAATGAAAATTAATTGGTAGTAATAGGAAATATAATAACCTTTTGTTTTATTTGCACAAATCGATTTCTAAAATAAAGCATAATCATATGTGCAGATTAATCCATGACTTAACCATCGAAAAAAATGATCCTATGCCCTATCCCAACTTTGAATTCCCTGTGTTCAGAGCCGAAGAAGAGGATAGTGAAGAGATTCCTGTTGAAATTTCCCGTTTGCTTGAGCATGATGAGAAGATCATCCAGCCATTTGAAGAACCTGTAGAGTTAGTCAATTTGGGTGATGAAGAAGATAGAAAGGAGGTTAAGGTCGGAGCATTACTCATCCCAGAGGTCAAAGAGAAGATGTTGGAGCTTCTCAAAGAGTATGTTGATGTGTTTGCTTGGTCCTACCAAGATATTCCGGGTTTGGACAACGATATTGTGGAGCATCGTTTACCGTTGAGACCTGAATGTCCGCCGATTAAGAAGAAGCTGAGAAGGACTCGTCCCGATATGGCTGACAAGATCAAAGAGGAAGTTCAGAAACAGATTAATGCAGGTTTCCTTGTTACATCGGTCTATCCTCAGTGGCTAGCCAATATAGTTCCTGTTGCAAAGAAAGATGGCAAGGTTCGGATGTGTGTAGACTATAGAGATCTGAATAGAGCTAGCCCAAAGGATGACTTCCCATTACCGCACATTGACGTACTGGTCGACAGTACCGCCAAGTTCAAAGTCTTTTCTTTCATGGACGGTTTCTCTGGTTACAATCAAATCAAGATGGCACCAGAAGATATGGAGAAGACAACTTTCATTACACCTTGGGGAACTTTTTGTTATCGGGTTATGCCGTTTGGTCTGAGGAATGCTGGTGCGACATACCAAAGGGCCATGACTGCTTTGTTCCATGACATGATGCATAAGGAGATAGAAGTGTATGTGGATGACATGATTGCCAAATCACAGACTAAAGAGGATCATTTGGAACACTTGTTGAAGTTATTCCAGCGCTTGAGAAAGTATAAACTCCGTCTGAATCCCAACAAGTGCACTTTTGGTGTTCGTTCTGGAAGACTTCTGGGTTTCATTGTCAGTCAGAAAGGTATTGAGGTAGATCCTGATAAAGTAAAAGCTATTCGGGAAATGCCCGCACCCAAGATGGAAAAACAAGTAAGAGGATTCCTTGGGAGACTGAATTATATTTCTAGATTTATATCTCACATGACTGCCACCTGTGGGCCGATTTTCAAGCTTCTCCGAAAGAACCAAGGATGTGTGTGGACAGAAGATTGTCAGAGAGCTTTTGATAGCATCAAAGAATATTTGCTTGAACCTCCCATATTGATTCCTCCAGTGGAAGGAAGACCTTTGATTATGTACCTGACTATATTGGAAGACTCAATGGGATGTGTGCTTGGTCAACAAGATGAGACTGGAAGAAAGGAACATGCCGTATATTATCTGAGTAAGAAATTCACAGACTGTGAGTCTCGATACTCATTGCTTGAGAAAACCTGTTGTGCTTTAGCGTGGGCTGCTCGCCGTCTGCGCCAGTATATGATTAACCACACCACTTGGTTGATCTCCAAAATGGATCCGATCAAGTATATCTTTGAGAAGCCCGCCTTATCTGGAAGAATAGCCCGTTGGCAGATGTTGTTATCTGAATATGACATTGAGTATCACACTCAGAAAGCAATCAAAGGGAGTATTTTAGCCGATCATTTGGCTCACCAACCAATTGACGATTATTAGTCCATCAAGTTTGATTTCCCGGATGAAGATGTTATGTACTTGAAAGCTAAAGATTATGAAGAGTCGTTACTTGAAGAAGGACCTGATCCTGAATCGCATTGGGGTTTGATATTTGACGGAGCTGTGAATTCCTATGGAAATGGAATTGGGGCAATCATCGTCACTCCCCGAGGCACTCATATCCCGTTCACGGCAAGATTGAAGTTTGACTGCACGAACAACATGGCTGAATATGAGGCATGTATTATGGGTCTCGAAGAAGCAGTGGATTTAAGGATTAAGATTCTTGATATTTACGGAGATTCAACATTGGTAATTAATCAAATCAAAGGAGAATGGGAGACTCGTCATCCTGGTTTGATCCCTTACAGAGACTATGCTAGAAGATTGTTAACTTTCTTCAACAAAGTGGAATTACATCATATCCCTAGAGATGAGAACCAAATGGCTGATGCTTTGCCTACTTTGTCTTCAATGTTTCAAGTGAATGGTTAGAACGATGTGCCCACAATCCGGGTTATGCGCCTCGATAGACCTGCTCATGTGTTCTCAGTAGAAGAGGTCACCGACGACAAACCGTGGTTCTATGACATTAAACGTGTTCTTCAAACTCAAGAGTACCCGCCTGGGGCATCCAATAAAGATAGGAAGACGTTGAGAAGATTAGCAAGCAGTTTCTTCCTCAATGAAGAAGTTTTGTATAAGAGGAATTATGACATGGTTTTGCTCAGATGTGTAGACAGACGTGAAGCAGACATGCTGATGCAAGAAGTACATGAAGGATCCTTTGGCACTCATGCCAACGGACATGCGATGGCTAGAAAGATGTTGAGAGCTGGTTACTATTGGATGACAATGGAATCTGATTGCTGAAAATATGTGAAGAAGTGTCATAAATGCCAGATTTATGCGGACAAGATGCATGTGCCACCGACCCTCCTCAATGTCATCTCTTCACCTTGGCCTTTCTCTATGTGGGGCATTGATATGATTGGAATGATTGAACCCAAAGCTTCAAATGGTCATCGTTTCATCTTGGTAGCGATCGATTATTTTACTAAATGGGTGGAAGCAGCATCTTATGCTAATGTAACCAGACAGGTGGTAGTTAGATTTATCAAGAATCAGATCATTTGTCGATACAGCATCCCGAGCAAGATCATCACGGATAATGGTTCGAATTTGAATAACAAGATGATGAAGGAGCTTTGTGAAGAGTTCAAGATCGAACATCATAATTCTTCTCCTTACAGACCGAAGATGAATGGGGTTGTTGAAGCTGCTAACAAGAATATCAAAAAGATTGTCCAGAAGATGGTGGTAACTTATAAAGATTGGCATGAAATGCTTCCGTTCGCTTTACATGGGTACCGTACTTCAGTTCGAACTTCGACAGGTGCAACCCCATTTTCCCTAGTTTATGGTATGGAAGCAGTACTCCCCGTGGAGGTTGAGATTCCGTCTATGAGAGTGTTGATGGAAGCTAAACTTTCTGAGGCTGAATGGTGTCAAAGTAGGTATGATCAGTTGAATTTAATTCAAGAGAAGAGATTGACGGCGTTGTGTCACGGTCAATTGTATCAGCAGAGAATGAAGAAAGCTTTTGATAAGAAGGTTCGACCACGCGAGTTCAGAGAAGGTGACCTTGTGCTCAAGAAGATATTATCTTTCCAACCTGATTCAAGGGGCAAGTGGGCTCCGAATTATGAAGGACCGTATGTCGTCAAGAAAGTTTTCTCTGGAGGTGCCTTGATTCTCACCAATATGGACGGTGACGAGCTCCCGCGCCCTTTAAACGCCGACGCAGTCAAGAAGTATTTCGCTTAGGTTTGAGTTGGCAGTTTGCTAAGTTGAAAACCCGAAGGGGTGGCTTAGGCAGGCTTTTGGTCAGACCAGTCTTGGCATCTGAGCACATTTCGGAATTCTAAGTTGTTAGGGAGAATGGTGATCATTGTTTTTTGTAACCCTTTTTTCTTTCATGTACTATTTCTCAAACTTTTGTAAACCGTTGGAGTCGCGTTGTTAGCGAACTACCATCTTATTAATGAAATTTGAGCATTTACCTTATGTGGGCAAAATTTTAATTTTTATGGAAATACTTGAAACAAATTTACTTAAAGTATTCTTATTTTAAAAATATGTCGTGAATAACGAAAGGAATATTAACAGTTGTTCCGAGGATGGTCAAGCCATGAAATGCAAAACCATACGGTATTTTATCCTTGCATGATGAACTTGTTTTCTTTCAAAAATCGTCATGAGGTGTTGGTTGTGTAAGCTTGTGTTTCTGGTGGTATTAAGTTTGGTGACTCCCCAACTATTCCAGTTAAGATTTGTTTCAATTATCTTTATTTGAGGAGATTTCGGAAGTGTGGTACGCTTTGTCTCTTGCCAGTGGTCTATTGGTTTTGTAAGATTGGATTTGATTACTTTTCTCCTCAGAAGACTTGAACCTTGTGGCGTGATACGCTCTGACGTTGCTTTGGGGTTCCAGTTCCAGTTATTTTCCGTCTTTTTAAGATTGGCTGAGTATCTATTATGCTGTGACATCTTATTATCTTCAAGATATTCCATTTGTTCGTTTCGTCAGCATAACATTCATTTATTCATTTACACTCATATCAGCATGCATATTCACATTTGCCATTGATTTTGGGTTGTACTGTGTTTATTCAAACAACGTACATGTTTCTTTCCAAGTAGAAGGTTAGCTTAGGTAGAAAATGTGCCTCCTTTCTAAATTCCCCAACTGAGCTAATCCTCATGGATGATTTTTGATTTAGCTTACCTTGTCCATATCTGGATAGGATGAATCCCCGATCAAGTTACTTTCTCATTGGGTAGAGTCTTGTTTGACTGTTTTCTCTCTAGTTATTCCTGGATGAAGTTGTTGTCTCTTGCATAGGCTATCTCATTGATTTTCCCCAGTGAAATCGCGACCTAGACGGATGGTGCATTTATTTTGCACGTTTAAGTATGATCTCCTCGGGAAGGATTGATTCATGATTCTCTTTGACGAAGATTTTATTCTCTGCCAGTGTCATCGCAACTTCTTTCTGAATTACATCGTTGGAAAACGACAAGCGGCAGCTCTTCACGAGCAACTTATACGTTATTATTATTTTGGAAAACGACAAGCGGCGGTCTCTTCACGAGCAACTTGTACGTTATTATTATTTTGGAAAACGACAAGCGGCAGTCTCTTCATGAGCAACTTGTACGTTATAGACATCGTTGGAAAACGACAAGCGGCAGCTCTTCACGAGCAACTTGTACGTATATTATTATTTTGGAAAACGACAAGCGGCGGTCTCTTCACGAGCAACTTGTACGTTATTATTATTTTGGAAGACGACAAGCGGCAGCTCTTCATGAGCAACTTGTACGTTATAGACACTGTTAGAAAACGACAAGCGGCAGCTCTTCACGAGCAACTTGTGCGTTATTGTTATTTTTTGGAAAACGACAAGCGGCAGCTCTTCACGAGCAACTTGTACGTTATTATTTTTCTGGAATACAGCAAGTGGCAGCCTCTTTATTTGAGCAGCTTGTATGTTATTGGTATTTTCTTTGGAAAACAGCAAGTGGCGGCTTCTTTATTTGAGCAGCTTGTGTGTTATTGACACCCCTGGACGACAGCAAGTGGCAGCCTCTTTATTTGAGCAGCTTGTATGTCATAGTATCTTTGGACGACAGCAAGTGGCAGCTTCTTTATTTGAGCAGCTTGTATGTCATAATTTTTTTTTGGGAAAACAGCGAGTGACAGCTTCTTTATTGGAGCGAATTGCGTATCTACAATCTTATTCTTTCTGCAGTAGTGAGTATATCTCGGGAAATCTCGCAGAGAAGCTTGTCATGAATCATTACCTTCAGAATTCGGTAATCTGTCATCAGCAAGATTGATGCTTTTCGTCTATCTTCGACCTTGAGTTGTGAAGTCACTGTTATTTTTGGGTCAATAATCTGTTTTTGGCCTATGCAAGATGCCTTCTTTGTTAGGGTCAGAGGTCGTATTCCCCCAATTTTATTCGCTGTCAGGAATCTGTCGTTTGAGGTCGATGGCTCGTTTCCCCAGTAGTGTATAATCCATGTCCCTGTGTTTTGTTGGTGTTTGATTTCTCCAGCATTGTCTTGTCTCATACAATATCTTTCTCTGTGAATTCAATTACTACATTCATATCAAGCATAATGGCGGTATCTTAGAGCAAAATTTGCGTATTATGTATTTAAGTACCTTTAATCCCGTCGAAACGAAGATTTTAATCTTCATATCTCCGGATAGAAGAAACTTAAATAGGGGCAGCTGTTGTACCCCAAATTTTGACCTAAGATACCATCTCCCATCTGCATCATTGCATTGCAAGGGTTTTGACCTATTTCTATCATTTTTTAAAGCAGATTAAAATTCATAACTTTTTCAAGTCGAGAACTGTTTATTTTTGAACGCTAAGTTTATTAATTGATCAATGTTAAAACAATGTTTATTAATTATTTATTATCTTAAATTTAATAATTGGAATTTATTTTCAGTTATTATATAATTGAAAGATTTATAAATAATATAATGAATATTGGAAAGGAAGTTCATTAATTGATCAACAATGTTATTTAATTATTTATTATCCTAAGTTTAATGGTTGAAATTTATTTTTCGGTTATTATAATTTAGAGAATTATAAATAATGGAATAGATTGAAGAAAAGTTTATTGATCAAATGATGTTTATTTAATTGTTTATTATTCTGAATTTAAGTAATTGAAATTTATTTTCAGTTATTATATAATTTAAGGAATTATAAACGATAAAATAAATAATTAGAGAGAAGGAAAGAATTAATTAGCAAAATATTGGAATTTTATTCATTTTATTCTAATTGTACAATTGTTGTGTAAATACTGTATTTATTTACAACGTATTTACAATAATAATTTTTACAAAGTTTAAAATGAAATAAAAACTATTCTAATTTTTCCTAAATTCTAAATCTTCTATCCAATGCTTCTCTGTTTGTTCATTTAATTTTACCTGCAAAACAATTAAAAGAGAAAGTCAGAAATAAATAAATAATTAAAAGCAGAAAATTATTTTTAGTGTTCATCATTAAAAGCAAACGGCTGGAATCAGTTTTCTACCCTTTTTGCAAATCGCGGGATTTCTCCCGGTTCACAAAAAGGGATGGATTTTTATTTTCAAAAATGAATGCACAATTTAAAAACATGCACAAATTCATTTTGTTTTCAAAACTGCATAATTAAAAATCAATTGCATTTTTAAAAGTCCACAACATATTTCAAAATCAGCATCATATGCATAATTTCAAACAGCATATGCAATGTACACAAAGAAATTCCAACGTAAACATGCAACCATATAGGAAGAGGCCAAAACATGAGGCTCTTCTACTGTTACATTGAAAGACAAAGAGGATATGCAATTTTAAAACCAATTTGCAAGCATGAAATCTTTCCATTTACATCATTTTCCAGCAGTATTGCTTTTTCAGAACAAATGCATAACATATCATTTTTATGTCAAATTTGTATTGAGGAGAGAGAGAAGAGAGATAGAAGTATGGTTTTGCAGGTTTTGGTTTAGGCAGGAAGAGGATAGAAACAGAACAGCAGTAACTCATTAAGAAATAGAAATCATAAGAATAGAATACAAACAAACTGTTGGAGCAGTAGAGATGCAGAAGGCCAAGAATTATAAAAAAATATTCAAACCTGAGCCATAAAAGATATGCCAAGCAAACGGTTATAACATAACAAAAACCCCTTCAAGAAAAAAGGAGAGACCTGCCTTCAAGCTTTGAAAACTATCAAAGCAAAACCTTTTTTCTCCAAGTCTAAAACAAAAAACCAGTAGAATCTACTATCAAACCAAAACCATAACCATGGCCTAAACCTGCATAAACCAGTATACACGCCCAAAACCATAACCATGGCCTAAACCTGCATAAACCAGTATACACGCCCAAAACCAGAACCATTTTCAAAACCTTATAGCCATTACCAAACCAACATAAAACCTGTAATGGCCTCAAACCAGTAAAACCAGTAGCTCAAGGCCAAACCAGTGGAAACCATACACGCCCAACCAAAATACTGTCAACCATAATCAAAAGCAAACGCCAACAAAAGCATCCAAACGAAGCCAATGTTCAAGGCAACTAAGCCTCAGAATATATCATCATAGGAAAAATAAAGCATATAACGAAAGCAACAGAGGCAAGGCAAAAGAAGAAGAGGAAAGGACGCTAAAGCTAGGGTTTTCAACAACATCATCAAACCACAAAGCATTAAAGAAGAAATACCAGGGTACCAAGCGAAGCACAGCGTCACCGTCTTCCTTGCTCCGGCCTCCTAAGCGTTTCCATCAACCTCCTTCCTCCATCTCCAGGTAACCTTTCCTCCACCTCTTTTACTTTCATAATACCTCCAATAAACATAACAATGTGAATAAGAATCAAAAGATGTAAAATCCTAAACATGCAGTAGCAAGAACCCTAGCGAAATAGAAGGCGAAAACTATTACCTTGAATCGACCGCCGTAGCTTCTAGTGGGAGGGAAGAGGAAGAGTGGGATGCTGGTGGCCGTTGGGACAAAGGAAAACTCAGGCGAGGATCAATAACGCGCGAAGAAGACGATACGAGAAGATGAGCGCCGCTTCTGTCCAAAACCTTAAGCCCTTTGCTTAACCCTAACACATAATGAATGAAAACGTTTAACCCTAAAAACAAATTATGAAATCTGATGGACCTGACCCGTCTCCCTGCATAAGCCCACGCGAAATCCCTTGGTACACCCCCTTTCTGCTTGTTTCTTTTGGGCCCTTCAAAACCCCTTTTGGCCCATAACTATCTATATCCACCCTTTTATTTTTCTTTTAACCTCTTTCTATTTATTTCTTTTATTTTTCTTTTAGAATTTCATTAATTTAGTAATTAGTAAATAAATCAAATAGAGTTAATTTAATCAAAGCAATTTTAAGTAATGTGACCAATTGTTATTAGTTTAAACTTTAGGTTTAATTTAATAATTTTAAATTTTCCCTTTTAATTAGGTTAAGTTAAATAGCTTTTAAGTTTTAATCTAGTTTAATTATTTAATAACTCTTAAAAATAATGCTTTAAATAAAAACTCTAAAAACATATAAAAAAATAAAAATGATTTAAAATTAAAAGCATGTTATTTTCCTTTAACTTATTTCCCTCGCTTTAGTTAATACTAATACAAAAACATAAAAAAAAAATAGAAACATATAAAAGCCTTAAAAAAATATTTTATTTCTTAATTAATTCTCTTGTTTTGCATATATTAAACAAAAATCCAAAAAAATGCATATTTACACCATTTAGTCTTTTATTTAAATTATTGTATATCGTTATCTGCCTAATATCTTGTCAATTATTTCATCGTACTTGTTTATTCTGTTTACGTCTAAATCCAAGGGGAAAACGATTAAGTTTGTTGACTTCATGTCCTCAAGTCCGATCACGCGAATGTTTTGCATTCCATTAAAACTTAAGACAATTTTTTTCTCCCAAATATCGATCTTTTCAAAACTTATACCTTTTAAGCAAAAACTTCGACATTAGGTCGTCGTATCTTCAAAAACTCGTCCGTACCCCTTTTCGGCCAAAACAATTTATTTTTAATCAAACGAACAATTTTAATAAACAGGTATTTCAAAAGGTTCCTATAGAGTACTATAGATACATTGGGTGCTAATACCTTCCCACTGTATAACCAACCCCCGAACCATAGATCTCTTTTCAAAAACTCCTTGTATTTTTATTACTTTTAAAAATTATTCTTTACATTGCATATTTAGGGTTTTATTTCGCTCTTTCCCCTTTTCCCTTGGAAACAATAAAGCGCTGTGGCGACTCTTGCTTTTGTGAGACGAATTAATCAATAATTCGATCTCCGATTTACCCCGCTACATTTTTTATTGCTACACGTCTTGACAGCACCTTAGCCTTTTGCAATGTGGGGCATCAATATGATTGGCGAAATCAGACCTACTGCGTCCAACGGGCGTCGTTTCATCCTGGTAGCAATTGATTATTTCACTAAGTGGGTTGAGGAAGCTTCTTTTGCTACAATAACCAAGAATGTCGTGGCGCGGTTTATTCAGCACAATCTGATATGTCGATACGGTGTACTAGAGAGGATCATCACGGACAATGGTACAAATATCAATAATACAATAATCACTTAGCTCTGCAAGCAATTTAAGATATAGCATCACAACTCTTCTCCCTACCGGCCGAAGATGAATGGGGCTATTGAAGCGGCTAATAAGAACATCAAGAAGATCGTGCAGAAGATGACAGTGACATACAAAGACTGGGATGAGATGTTACCATTCGCTCTTCATGGGTACCGTACCTCAGCGCGGACTTCGACAGGGGCAACACCCTACTCTTTGGTGTATGGCATGGAAGCAGTCTTACCTATCGAGGTCCAGATACCCTCTCTCCGAATTATGAAGGATGCGGGTTTGAGCAAGGACGATTGGATCCAGACCCAGCTTGATCAGTTGAACTTAATCGATGAAAAGAGGCTTACTTCTATTTGTCATGGTCAGACGTATCAAACGTGGATGATCAAGGCATTTAACAAGAAAGTCAGACGACAAGAGTATCAAGTCGGGGATCTGGTAATCAAGCGCATCATACTGCCGCAAGGTGATCCCAGGGGCAAATGGACCCCCACATACGAAGGGCCATTTGTGGTTAAGAACATTTTCTCGGGAGGAACTATAATGCTAACCACCATGGATGCTGATGACCTTCCTCACCCCGTCAATGCAGACATAGTGAAAAAATACTATGCATAATCAAAGACCTGCTAGGTCGACTGGCCTAGGCAAAAATAAGGGCTTCCTGGCGAACCAAAAGGGTTCGGGTAAAAATAAGGGATGAAAATGAAAAAAAACTGTACACCCGACAAGTCGAAAACCTGAAAAGGCGGCTTGGGTAAAAAAGGGTATCCCGGTGGACTGAAAACCCAAAAGGGCGGTCCAGGAAAAAATTAGGGATCAAAGTGTAACACTATGTCTCATTGGATCATCTTGCAACCAGACTTCGGTATCGACTATCAAGCTCGGACGACACTAATCAATCTGATCTACCTTCAACCAAGTAGCAAAGTGATGAGATGCTCGAGGATATAAAGGCAATAGCAGAGTTGGAACCCAGTGGGATTGTTCACATAGCTGTTTTTCTTTATTTTTCACAAATTGTATAATTTATATCATTCGGCAGCATTCTCTTACTAGGACGTCAGCCTCTTGTACAAAAAACGCCTATTTTACAGGCCAACTTCAATGTCAATACAATTCATTTTCGCAAAGAAACTTCAAATCATTTTCCTTTTTCTGTTTTCTTTTGCAAGAACGTCCAATGTTCATTTTTGATATATGCATTTGACAAATATTTGTTGCTCATAAAAATTTACATGCAAAACAAAAGACGATTACTCGTAATTTCAGAAACAGGGGCAAACAAGAAATGTCCGAGCCTTACAATTTCTCTATTCATCAGGTACATGGATAGACCTAGCTGAAGAATATGACTAAAAATGCATACACTCCCCGCAGAGTAGGAAGTACCCGAATACATTATTATCAACTCTCCCCAGCTGAGGTTCACAACTGCAAATGAGTCGGTAAGATTCTCCCCAAGCAGAGTTTATCTATCACTAGCACTGGAAGATTATCCCAAGTGGAGTCAGGAAGATTATCCCCGGTAGAGTCTAGAAGACCATCCCCAGTGGAGTTTATTTCTCCCACAAACAGAAATGTTATCCTCGACAGAGTTTATCATCGCCAGCAATGGTAATTCATCCACAGCCGAGGGTATTTCTTCAAGATCAACAAATCCTCAGCAGAGAATTTCTTCCCCACAGAGTCATTCTCTCACCAATGTATTCTCCAGCAAGATTATTCTCCCAATCATCTTCGGTCGTTATCCACAGTGAGCGAAACTCTTTATACTCTCCAGCAACAGTCCGAGATTTATTTTCTCCAGCTAGAGGATATCATAGAAACATTGCATGTCCATACATCATGACATGCGCATACGCATCATACAGCACAATCTCATTTATTTTGAGAACATCATTGCCTGATACATATCATGCATTACATACAGCTAACCTCTACCTTTCAGGAAAGATACAATCAAATTCTGACAAAATTCAAGCTATGAAGCCCGGGTACGACCAGATAGTATCTTGATTTCCCCATCATATTATGAAGCCCGAAGAACGAACGAATAACAGTATCAGATTATTGCGAAGCCTGGATTACGACCAGATAGTGGTATCTCTTAAAAGCAAGCCATGAAGCCCGGATTCGACCGGATAATAGTTTAATCCCCAACAAGCCGTGAAGCCCAGATTACGACCGGATAGCAGCTCAACAAGTACCATGAAGCCTGGTTCAACCAGATAGTGGTATTATCATAAACACCATTCGTGAAGCCCAGATTAAGACCGAATAACAGCTCAACAAGTTATTGTGAATCCTGGATTACGACCAGATAGCAATACAAGACCATGAAGCCTGGATTACGACCAGATAATGGTAGAAGATGTTGTGAAGCTTGGATTACGACCAGATAGAAGCCAAGAATACTACGAAGCCTGGATTACGACCAGATAGTGGTATATCTTTAATACAAGTTATGAAGCCCGGATTTGACCGGATAGTACCTTGATTTCCCCGAACACCATGAAGCCTGGATTCAACCAGATAATGGTATGATACATCGTGAAGCCTGGATTACGACCAGATAGCGTTAAAAGACACTGGAGCCTGGATTACGACCAGATAACAATATAAGACACTATGAAGCTTGGATTTTGACCAAATAGAAGTTCACCCGGCCAATTACTAAGAAGCCCGGAGTCGACCGGATATTAGTATGCCCTAAATACAAGTTGAAGCCCGGATGCGACCGGATAACAACTCATTTCCTTCTGAAGCCTGGATTTCGACCAGATAAGAAGTGAGGTATTGTGAAGCCGGAATTACGACCAGATAGTAGTACAGGACACCATGAAGCCTAGATTCGACCAAATAATGGTATAAAGCATCGTGAAGCCTGGATTACGACAAAATAACGATAAAAGGACTGAAGCCCGGATTACAACCAGATAACAGTACAAGACACTGCGAAGCTTGGATTTCAACCAAATAGCAGTTTTACCTGGACAATTACTAAGAAGCCCGGAGTCGACTGGATATTAGTGTGCCCTAAAGACAAGTTGAAGCCCGGAGGCAACCGGATAACAACTGAATCCATTCTGAAGCCTAGATTATGACCAGATAAGAATCGAGAAATTGCGAAGCCTGGATTACGAACAGATAGAAAGTTTAATCCCATATCCCTAGTAATTCACTGTAAAGCCTGGATCATGACCAGATAGCAGTCGGTCTTATCACTATGAAGCCTGGATCACGACCAGATAGTAGTTACATCTTCACCTCTTCAACCAAGAGATGACTCCCCAGTAGAATAACGGACGACCGAAGCTCCTAAAATTCAACTTTTCTCAAGAAACAGAGACGATTCACCAGTAGAATAACGGAAGACCGAAGCTCCTAAAATTCTGTTTCTCCCAAAACAAAGAACAACATTCCCCAGCAGAATCTTCCTCAACAACACGTATATAAGCTCTCGCTAAGGAATCTCTTATGCGATCGACACTCCTTCGGATGGCATCTTTAAGCCCATCTCCCGTCATCAATCTCCAAATGTCATCTTTAAGCCCATTCCCGACATCAAAAGACAAATACATCTTCATGCGAGTGCAAATTTCTGGGCACTCTAGTGTTCAATCATCTTCAACCTTCGGATCACGAAAGGAAGATAGCCAATCTACATCCTCAGATTTAAGAAGATTGAACAGGGGCAGCTGTTGTACCCCAAAATTTTCCCTCCCATATTTCCAAAAATATTTCAAGAAAGATACTCAAGTTGCTCAAGAAAGCCTAAGGGTTGACCAGACAAGCTCTCTCCTGAGGCAGTCTACCTCAAATTAGGGTTTCATGTTGCATCAAGATACTTGAGTCCAATGGATCCCAAATTCTCATCATTGTCCTAATATATTCTCAAGATCATCCATGTCAAGTTTCAAGCCTTGCAGAGAAAGTTTTCTCAGTCAATTGCTCAAAGGCCTGAAAATCGACTATGCTAGGGCAAAAGTCAACTGTGGCCCACATACAGTCAAACTTCAAGATTTTTGGTCAACATCCTCATTTTGAAGTAACATTCATCATTTGATCAAGTTTTGATCATGATTCATCAAGAATTGCTCATAATTCATCAAAACCCAAAAGTTGCTAAATTAGAGTTTTGTAGGAAAAGTCAACTCAACTTTGACCAAGCATAACTTTCTTATAATTTATGAGAAATGACCCATCCAAATCTAATTTTGAAGAGGATGTAATTCCCTACAATCCATCTTTAGCTCCCAAGTTCAAAATATGCACTCACAAGAAGTTATGAATTTTGACATTATATGTCATTTTGAAAAGTCAACAAAAACACATTTTTTGTCAAAGCTTCATACATGAACATGGAATACCAAATTGAGATGAGAACAAAATGGTTGCTTATAGGACATCTCAAGATTTCTAAAAAGTCCAAAAGAACCTTCAAAGAGTCAAAATTGAGGAAGTTATGCATTGGTGAATTTGACCCTTTTTGCAAAATTGTCAAACGTTAACTATGCCTCAAATTGCAATTTTTGCCAAATGGGTCCAATATTTTGCACTTGTTTTGAGTTGGCAACATTGTCCACGAGCCCTAGCCCTTTACACTTGTCATTATCTTGTTTTTATTATTTATTTTGATTTTTATTTGAATTAAATCAATTTTAATCAAAACAAATAATGAGAAAATCCAAAACATTGAAATCTCAAGATTTTGCACAAGTTTTAGGTCCTATATTTAGCTAGCATGAGATTGAATTCGTGTAAAGGCTTGGTGTGCACAAAAAGATTGGTTTTAGGCTATTTTTGGAAAGATATTCAAAGGAATCAAATCAAGATCAAATTCAATAATGGAGGAAGACTGTGATCATGTTGGCAACCCTAATCCATTCCTCAATACATAAGGAGTATTTGCAGACCTAAAGGAAGGTTAGAGAGAGGCGCATAAGGTAAAAACTAACTTGCAAAAAACAAAGAAAAGTGCTGAGTTGAAATCATACTTCTAGGCAATTACAAAGCCTCCTGATCATCCAAATCATTTCCTGAGATCATCAGCAAGCAGAACCAATCCAGAACAAGCACTTTCAAGCTCTATAACGCACTGTAAGTCAGCCACGACAATGGCTCTTTCTTGAATTCGAATTTCATAATCTTGGCATCTATAGCATGAAATAATTATATATTCTTGTTCACCATCACATTTGCAAACTATCTGTATTATTTAATTACGTTTTCATGAACTGTATTGGAGTTTGCCATTACTAGGGTTGATTGCTTCGATTTGGGGTCTTTGTGTATAGGTGAAATTGGACCATGAAAGAGCCACCATCGTGCTTAGCAGGTCCAGACGAATCCATCCATGGCCTTAGTTTTTATTTAACATGCTTGTATTAGATTTTGAGAATTACAGGACCTGTAGCTATGGACAAACGTCTGTAGGTAAAAGTCTGTGACTTTTACCAACGGTGCAAGGAGGAAGACGACTAGCGTGGTGGCCTCTCATTTGCTAATTTGAATTTTGGCGCTTTCTCTCTCCACTAACGCTCATTATTGTATATTATTAATTATTATTATCTTATGTACAAAGCAAACAACCAGCGCAGTTGGTAGTGGAATGAGGGCAAAAGGCATCAGGGCCTGGGTTCGAATCCCAAGTCCCCCAATTTCATCATATTATTTTCTTTCAGGTAATCCAGTGTGCACACAAGACCAAGGTCCACCATGTGACCTCATCATCCAATCTGCCAAGTGGCTAGATGGCCAGATCCGAAGGCCATCAATGAAGGAGCACCAAAGGCATGGTCAATGCAATGCATGGGATCTTAGAAGGTCAACATGGACCTTTGTTTATTGGACCCAGATTGCTAGCAATGCACCTCACCAATTACTTTCAGGCCCATATCTCTTTCTATATTCTTTTTTATTTATTTTATTTAATTAATTTAATTTATTTATTTTACTAACATAATAATTATTATTTTTATCAAAAAAATCACAAAAAATATTTTTCACCCAATGAGATTAGGTTTATTTTTATCAAAAAAATTAAATAAATTAATTAGGTTATTTAATTTTTAGATAACTTTAATTATTTTGTAAATAAAATAAAATTAATTAAGAACAATTAGGGTTTTAATTCTATTTTCTTTTTCTTAAAAATATCCAAAAGCGCAAAAATATGCCATTTATTTATTTTCATTAATTAATTTAATTAGCTAATTAATTGTGTATTTAATTTAAAAACTTAATTATTTTTCTTAAAAATAATTAAAAACAACAAAAATAATTTTCTCTTTCAATTAGTTTAGAAGGGGTCAAAACCCTAGTTCTCTCCCGATCTAAATTTCCTCGCGCGCGCTTTATCATTTATTTTTATCCTATTAATGTAATTGCTCACAAGTTGTAATAGTTTAATTAGGTCTTTTATTTTCATTTATCTCTTTATTTTTTAAGGGTTTTTTTTGGCTATGTAAATACTCGAAGCCTTGTAATAGCGTAGTTTAATTTCCGCACTTTAAATTCCGCAAAATATTAACTGTTAGATGTATGAATAATAGGGATGCATGACAAGAATGTATGATTAACTTTAAATCAGTTAGCTAACCCTAAATGTGAAAAGATAATAAACTTAAAATTTAATCACTCGAACATGCACACTCCTAGGGTATACTCCCACTTTGGTTGCCTTCGGTAAACGGTCATTGAGTATAGGGTATTTTAGTGGTTGCTCTTTTGTCTCAAAGATCAAAGTTGCCTTCGATATTGTTTCCTCGAATATTTGATCTAAGACATTAGGGTTATTACTAAGACGTTCTAACATTGCTTTAGTGACCATACGTCCCTTTCGAATTGACCCTCAAACTCCAACGGCGGTGCTACCTACTCACTAATAGTGGGATAGCGTTGTCTAAAGAAAACAAACATAGAACAATTCTTTTTTTCGAGTAGGTAGATTAACTCTTAAGTACTTGCTCAATCCAAACAAACTTTTTCACACTTACACTCCTTTTTAAACAAAGTTTTCAAAAAAACACTTCGTAACACTCTTGAAGACAGAAGCAAGGGTTAAATCAAAGTCAAAACAAAAACTTTTCAAATCACACAAACACAAAGAAGCAATTTTGAAAATGATGAGCAAGTACCTAAGAGCCTGTAGATAACTACAGATAGAAAGGGTGCTAATACCTTCCCTTTCTATAATCTACCCCCCGTACTCAGAAAATCTCAAAAAAGGAATTTTTCTGTGCTTTTTTCTTTTCCTTGTTGGATAAAATAAAAGTCGGTGGCGACTCTTGCTTACCGCGACATTTTGCAAACACAAATGCAAAACACAAACCAGCATTCCTTAAAAATAGTCCCAGTTCTGGCCATCGTATCACAGAAAGGTTAGATAAAATTAGTAATAACAAAAAATATAAAAATTACAGAAAGAAACTTTAGTTGCAAAGCAACACAATTTTAATTGAACTCAAATTACAATCAATAACTCGGAAGTCCCCGACAACAACGCCAAAAAATTGATAAGAAAAATAGAAAGTGTACTATTTTTGCCTCTTGTAGTAATAGGGAAATTCCCCAAATGTTGATCTCAAGGATTGTATGCAATTATCGAGTGAAATTTGTAGTTCAATTAAACAAAACTGATATGAGTTTTTGTTTTGATTTTGTCACTTAACAAGTAGTAGAAATATAAAATGGATTTTCACTAATATGAGGAGCATGCTAGGGGTAGGTGTGTGATTTGACCCTGTAATAATATTTACTCTTGATCTCTTTAGCAAGTTCATTACCTTCAACTACCGAATCTTTAGTTTGTTTCCTCCTAAGTCCTTAGTGAGAAAACCTTTAACCATCGATCCTAAACCCTAAGTCCTTAGAGATACCTGATGGAGTCAAGCCTTTATGTTATCAAGATTTTACCGTGACTTATAGGGTATCCCTAGTCCTAGGTGATATCTACTATAGTCTAATTATTCAAAAACCGTAACAATGGTGGTCCATCCCTAATTGTTAACCGTGGATCCATCCCTATTTGTCTGATAGGAAAGGCATACGAACATTATTCAAAATCAATACATTTGTGAATCAGGGACACCTGTTGCACCCCAAAACTTTCCCTCTTCATTTTACCTTACATGGCTTGTGTTCATCATACATACTAATGCATTATCATGATAGGGTCAAAATATCTAGGTTCCTAAGTTATTCTACAAGTCATTGAAAGTTGATTGTATTGACAATCAAGACAAGAAAGGTCTCATACCCTCAATCTTTGAATTTAACAAGATACAAGAGTTTCCCATATCCTAATACATCTCAATTGTCTCTTTGATTCACCATAAGTTGAAAATTGCAAGTGTTGACTCTTGGGTCACATTTTCTCCAATTTATCTCGCAAATTAGGGTTTTGACAAGTTGAAGAGTGTGGGGCTTCTAGGAGTCAAATTTGTGAAGTATCATCTTCTCATCATCATATGAAGCATATTTGTTCAAATATTCTCTCAACTTGTCCAGAGGAATGAGGTTTTTGAAGAATGATCACCATTTCTTGGCACAAAGGGTCAAAATTAAGATTGTGAATTTAATCAGGAAATCTCTGAATTTTTGGACAGTAATTGATTCCATGCCTCTCTACATGTTAATAAACACCTATGATTCAAGGATTGAGTGCCAATTTTGGTTGGAAGAGGTTCAATTGATCAAAAGGGGCAAAATGGTCATTTTGTCAGAAGTCAACCAAAGTCAAAGTTGACCAAGTGGACTTTTGGTCAACTACCAATTCAAGTATCGTATTTTTGTTTCATGATCATTGGTTTTATAAAATCAAGAGAAGAAGTTAAATTGGATATAACTTGTTCAAGAAGTTACTTGGATACTTCGAAGAATTTCCAAGTCCTTAAGTCCCTATAGTACTAAACTTTGGACACCTATAACTTTTTCACTTTTTATTCAATAGAGGCAAACCATACATGCTTAGAAAGCTTGAGATAAATACTAAAAGTTTGTCAATGTGTGTCCAAGTCCCAAAAATGAAGTATTTGTGAGTTATTGAACTTAGAAGTTTAGGGCATAGAGATGTCAAATTACAAGTCATGATGCATGCTCCTACAGTCATTTCCACAAATACATGGCGTGCCCTTGTTCATGATGCCCTATCTCTTGATCCTAGTGGTAATTGAAAAAGGGATTAAAAAATATGTTGTAATTGTGTGTGTAAGCTACAGTTTGATCTTTGAATCACTCAATTTGGATCATTATTGGATGAGATATTAGGGTTTGAATGCTGGCTCTAAAAGTTGATAAAATTACCAGCATGCAAGACATGTACGCGCTCGCGCCCTAGTCTTAAAAGCTTTGTTTTTCCAAACTTCTCACATTAATTTCTCCCTAATGCAAGTATCATTTTCAATAATTCAAAGCTTCGTGTTGAAGCCCATTGAAAGAGATTTCTAAAGGCCTCTTAAGAAAAGTAATCGCATGAGCCAATTGGGAGATCTTTAGGTTGAAATTGAGCTGATCATGAGTCATGCATGCAGTGTACCATATTTTTTTATGCACACACTCGTGTCACATGTTGAGCACGCATCACACTCTCATTCTACTCCCTATAAACTCCCTAAAACGACTGTAAGTTCAAACAAAAACAACATAAAATGCAGCAATCTCCCTCCAACAGTCTTCAAGCCTGCAAAGACCTTTATACCCTCCATAAAAAATTCCTCAACACACTTTCCATTATATATAAACCCCTCTTCATTTTCATTTCAGAGAGAGCTTCATTGACACTCTCATGAAACCTTTTAAAATTCTCCTTGAAGTTCAACCTCTCTCTCAAAACATAATTTTCTTCTTCAAAATTTCTGTCAAGTTCTTTGCTCAAAACTCCAATTCCTGCACAGTTACACTACATTGAAGTGAAAGGTAAAGGTTCATTGAATTTCTTTCAAGTTCATAGGCATAGAGTGAATTTAATTTTCACTCACTTGAGGTAAGTTTATCTTGAGCATCGATCTGAATTTTTGCTTACATTTAGGATGTAGATCTTGTATGATAATGTAGCTAGCTAGATCTTAGATCTGATGTGTGTTCATGTGAAATTTGAAGTTCAATTCGTTCTCTTTGAGTTGTGTAAAAATTGCTTGTTACAGTGATTTCATGTTTAATTTTCATTTTGTTCTTGCAACATTTGAAGAATCTAATAGCACATTCATATTCCTTGCACCTATCTAATGAATTTTGATGTTTGGATCATTAGATTTGGGAAGAAACAAAAAACATTCGTGGATATGAAAATAGCATGTTGATTTCTGTTTTACACATTCATAATTTGTTGCTTTCTGTGATTTTTGCCTCAGATTTTCTCCATGATTCGTACATCATTTTGAAATTTTTGTGTTCCTACATTAATCTACTCTATGAGATCTTTAATTTGATCAAAATTTTATTCGTTTTCATCAAGAAATGAAAGAGAAATCGTGGTCTGAAAGTCATGTGATAAACTGAACAAAATATGTTAGGGCATGGTTAGAATACAAGGACAATGACGTGGCGCGCCTCAATTGAACATGATTTGAATATCTTTTACAGCGCATTTTTTTAACAGGTGTAATAAACTTCAATATATTTGATTTTCCATGCACTTTTATTGGTTTTCTTTAATTTTGTTTTAATATTTTCTCATACTCAAAAATTAACAAAAAAATATACTGGACTTTATTTTTAGTCTATTTTCATTTAATAATTTTTATTTCTTATTTTCATCAATTTTAGAAGATTAAATAAATCAATTAATTCAATTAGGGTTTTCATCATCTTTTAGGTTCTAGAATTTTATTTTGCAATTTTTACTAACCTAAAAATCCATAAAAAATATCCTGAGCTTCAGTTTGAATCTACTCCATAAAAATAGTTTTTGTTTGATTTTATAAATTTTAGTGACAAGCAAGTAAAATCAATTCTTAGTTATATCTTTTTCTTTACTCTTTTTTTGTTATATTTTGCAAATAATTTTTGTTTGATATTTTCATCTTGTGATAAAATTGCATAAAAACATACTTTGCTGACTCTTAGGTATTAAGCTAATTTTCCATGATTTCTAATTGAATTTACATTTCAATTTTCCTTTTTTTCCAAATTTTATAAATTTATATTAGTTTTTGGTCTTTCTTCTTGCTTAAGCCTAAAGAAAAATGTGAAAACCTAATTTCCTTTACTTATAAAAATCAAAGAAATTTTTTTTGAACTTCTTGGATGACTTAAGTTCATAAAAATCTTTTTTTTTTTAATTTTAATTTTTGATCTGACATTTTTTTACAAATATTTTTCTAAAACTTTCCAGTTTGACCCTTTTGTCAACTAGTCTTGTTAAATCCCAATCATTTCCACCTCTTCAAGTTAATCCAAGAAATTTAAATCATGTTTCTGACTTTTATAAGTCTTTGGAAAGTTAGGATTTAATTGACTTAATTTTACAAGCTTTTTCCTTATTTTTTAACCTAATTTTGAATTTAGGAGCACGCATAGGACTTTACCTTGACCAAAGTGCTTGTGTTTGAAAACTTGTATGCATAGTTTAGGGTTAATTCTTGGCGTAGAATATACTAATGACTTGGTGTTATTGAATTCCATTTATCTCTTTTTTTCTCGTAACATCTTTCCCTCCCATCAAACCTTGAATGCATCTTATCCACCTCTCTTAGTGTGTTTAAGATTTCCATCTTTGGCTTTTGTTTTGTCATAAAAATGTTGAGTGTTCTTGATGCTTGGTCATCCCTTAGGTGATGATCTATCATCTCTTTTCCCTCCTTTATTGGATTCCCCTATCATATGATCCCCATAGGACCTTCAATTCATTCTTTTCTAAGTTTGAATTGAATAGGCCTTAGGCTTGTATCCATGTATGCCAATATTAGGTAGATTTTTCCGTCTCATATCCTCAACTATAGAATCAATAATTCATGACAACTTTAGGGTTATTTTGCTAGTCTCCACTTAGACTTTTCTTTCTTATTTTGCATCTCATTAAAGCAAAACTTTCTTTTTTCTTTCAAACTTAAAAATTACCTATGAGAATGATACCTTTGTTGAGTATGGGAGATGATAAGCGGGTTTCTTCTCGATCTTATTGTTCTTCAATTCTAGACATTGTGTGGTTCAAATCTCAAAGAATCCTTTCATGGATAAGAGAAGAAGTGGCTAATTTCTCTCTCTTGAGATCAACTAGGTATTATCCACAACAAAAACACCAACGCAAACTCTTTTTTTACCCTCGGGCTTTTCTTTCAAACTTATTCAAAAGAACATGTTAATTCACTTTCTGTGTTGACGCGTAAGTCTCCAAAGGCCGAGTTGCGACAAAAGGCGAAATTAATATTGTTCATTAAAAATACAAAACAAATGGAAACTATTGAGCCAAACTATGGCACTCTGATTCCTTAAAAGGGATATGTAGGAATCGATCACAGGGCTCAACCTAGCGACCTTTGTAATATTTCCTTATTTTCCCCGTGTTTTCTCTTTGCATGCATTCCCCCTTTACATCTTTCTTTTTAGCTCTTAAGCTTTAGACATAGATCTTATACACCATTAGATTAGAACAAACACAAGTGGATCATGTGGAGTACCACAAACGTGTGGATGCTAATACCATCCCCTCGCGTAACCGACTTCCATACCCGATCTCTATGGTCGCAAGACCGTGATTTCACCCCCTTCAGGTTTTTCCGATGTTTACCTTCCACTTTAAACGGGATAAAATATGTTCTATGGAGACTTCATTTAATTTTATCTTCGATGATTTTTCAAGTCGTTTCAGTTGGCGACTTTACTGGGGACAAGTCGACCAAATGCTGGTACATCCTTGTGTAAGTCAATCCTAGCTTGTGTTTGTTTTCTTTTTTATTGTGTGTTTATGTGTTTATTGCTTTCTATCTCTATTTGTTTATATGCTTTTATTATATGCTCTCATGCATGGCATTTTATGTTATTATTTCCTATACTCTGGATATTGCTGTTGTGTTCTTTCTTTGTGGGGTTGGGATGATACTTTTTAAGGTAAAAGGCCCAGTACCTAGGCCAAAGTTGTAAACTCATAGGAACATAGGAATATATTGGGGATATGATGGCCATAGGACGTGGTCCAATTAGTGAAGTCATGTCATATACCATGCTCGGACGAGGTTCAAGTGAAGGTATTTTCATCATACACGTCTGTGTTGCGATGATTTTACCTTCAGGCGGACCTGTGATTTTTGAGTTACCATTCCTTACCCTAACCTAGTCTTCACCCGTGAGTGGGAGGGATAATTTCTTACAGGTACAGTTGGGAACTTTGGTTATGTTGGTGACTCTAGTTCTAATAGGGACTTTGGTTCTGTTGGTGACTATTTTTGGTGACTGTCCCGAACCTTTGAACCTACGATTCTACACGGCAGTACAGTAGTATATTGTTTATTGGAAATCTTAGTCCTATCATGTTGCATCATAGCATATTTAATTTTAAAAAAATGATAATTAACCTGCATATGTGTAATACGGTGGAAGAACTGACTTGGTGTTTTGCATTTTATCACAAATGTTACGAATAGCAAGAGTCGTCAATGACTTTTCTTTTATCCAATAAAGGAAAGGGTGAAAAGAACAGGAAAGACCTTTTGAGAATTTTCTAGAGTTCGGAGGGTGGGTTATGAGAAGGGAAGGTGTTAGCACCCTTTCCATCCGTAGTTATCTATGAGCTCTTAATTTCTAGCTCACTTTGAAATGCTTTGTATTTTGTGTAAGTTGAAAGATTTTTTGAAAGTGGTGATTTTGTAATGATTTTTGTATCGTTTAGAATGTATACAAAATGTTTGTTTTGGAAATATTTTGAAAACGCCTCAAAATTACAAACTTTGTAATGATTCTCGTATCATTGAGAATGCATACAAAGTGTTTGTTTTGAAAATATTTGTTTCAAAAGAGTGTTTGAAAAGATGTTTGTTTTTTGAAAGTGTGAGGTGTGAAAATGGTTTTAGCTTGTGAGCAAGAAATTACGAGCAATCTACCTACTAAAAAGTCTTTGTTCTTTTCCTACTCCTTTAGGTAGTTCTATTTTATCATTGGTTGATAGGGAGCCATATCATTGGATGTTAGGGACGGGCATGGGTCATCGTACAGTCAAAGAAGACAACTTGTAATATGTTTTAGAAATTATTGTAAGAGACTAAGATCGTTTACTGAAGACAACATTGAAGGGTCATCGAGGGACTACAATCTTTTAATCGAGGGTCTTTTGCTAAAGCGTTCCACGTTCGAGGGACATGACTGTTTTTATCTGAGGCAACAAGTGTGGGTTAACCCTAGAGGTGCATGTGTGCAAGAAGTTTTGTTTTCATGTTTAATTTGTCTTGATTATGGTTTTGCTATGTTTGTTTTTAAATCTTGTCATAAAAACCCTAATTACTAACAATAATAAGGAAAGCGGTAAATTGCGAAATTTAAATGTCCTACGCTATTAAAACTCTTTGGGAATGGGGGGGGGGGGGGGGGTACAAGTTTAAGAATGGGGGAGGAAAGCAATAAAGCCCTAATTATCTATTAAAAATCATTTACATAATAATGCGAAATAATAAAATGCTCAAGAATGTAAAGAGAAGAGAAATTGTTTTTAGTTTTTTGATGGACAAAAATTTGGTAATTAACCTAATTAAACTAATTTAATTACAAGAGAAGTTAATTAATTATTTAACAAAGCCTGAAATCTAAGTTAATTGAAATTAAGAAGAAAATAAAACCTAAGTCCAATAATTTGTTTATAAAATAATTTGAATATTAATGACAATTTTGAAAAAAAAAGGTATTTTATAGTGTAAAAAAATGACAAAATCTAGTTCTGAATATTTTAGTTAACATAATAAAATAAAGTGTTTAAATTAAATAAAACCTAAAACTATTCTTTTTTTTGTGATTTTATGATTTTAAATATAATTTTAATAAAATAAAATTGAATTAGAAAATAAAAAGTTAATTAAAATAAAAAGAAATAAAATCTTGGGCTTGTGGTGTTGTAAAAGTAAAATGGGGGTGAAAAGTAGTGAAAACATCTTGGCCCAAGATGCGTTTTTGTTTGAATCAGAAAATCAATAAAAAATAAAAATATATATGGGCATGCGCATTATAAAACAATAGGGGGTGTTGGGAAGCAGGAGGAATTGGGCCCAAGGCCTGGAGGCCCAATGTTAGGGCTCTGTAAATCACAAAGAACCGAATAAAAATATGAAAAATGCAAAAGGGTACCACTGGGGCTCGAATCCAGGTCCCTAATAACAAGTGACTTAGCGCGTGCATGTTCTTCCACTAGGGTGGCTATTTCGTTCGGTCATCATACAACTTGCACTAAATTTAAAATAAATCCAATCCTGATTGGACTTTATCTTCTTCCTCGCGCTAGAACATCAACACCTTTGTTTTTGAAATTCTGAACTTGCTCATTTCTAAACCATTTTCAAAAGTGTAAACATGAAACTTGCTTGTTTTTTCACCACAAATCTAACCATGTAAATAAATTAAGCTAACTCTCAAAGATAAACATGAATTTTTGTTGGTACCAAATTAAGACCTAATTTTTCTGAAACTTTAAACTCAAAATTCTTCACGTACATTTAACATAAATGAAAACTAAAGGCATGGTTAGCTTCAGGGAAATGATGTCTACATTTTTTATTCACAAAATAACCATTAATGATGCTTGTATAAGAAGTTCAAAGTTGAGAAAACTTACCTCAAAATTGGAAATTGTGTTTTGAGTTTGAGCACTCCTAGAGGTGTTGTGATGATCTAGATAGCTTCATTGAACTCCTAGGAAGCTATTGCAATGCTTACTTTGTATTGAGAGTGAATAGATTCTTTTGGATAAGTCAAGTTGTAGGTAGTTGTTTTCAGAAATGGAGGATGATGAAGATGGTGTTACAGTGGTGTAGAAAGTGTTTGGATAGCCTCTATATGAGTTATATAAGCTTTGTGGATGATTTAGAATGAAAATGCACGAGGGGATTTAATGTTTGGAGTTTTTGGTTAGAAGTTTCAATAATGGAGGATTTGAATGCCAATTTTGATTTCAAAGTGTTTGAGAGGGTTAGAGGGCTTGTTCATTCATCCATTAGCTTTCTAGTGACCTCTTAATTATAGGCAAGAGGTTTGGAAGAATCAAGTAACCAGATTTTCAAAATAACATGTTATAGTTTGGTTGAAGGTGAGAAATCAAGTTGGATAAAAATGGTGGTTTCAAGGATCAAGTACAAGCATTCTCTAATGTTTGTTGGGTGCAAGATACTTGATTCATACTTTTGATCTTGCTCGCAATCAGAGATATAAGTTACAAGGCTCAATGCATTGTCAATTTGCATAAAGCTTGCTTTTCCAAAATGGAAGTGTGACCTTTCTTACCTAAATGGCAAGTTAACTCGGACACAGCTTGAATCACATGGACAATGGATCAATAAGTTGTGTAAACATTAAATTATTGAGTGATTTATAAGTTAGAAGGCCTGCAAAGCAAGATTATGCAGCATGGTTGAAGATTGGATCATAAAGTTCATCATAAAATGACCTAAAATTCAAGTTTGTGATGCCATCTTCATCTCTTCGAAACTTCTAGATCAAGAATGATCTCTTCAAGTTCTTGGATATTTTGAAAATCTTGAAACATTTTCTACAATATTCATGTTGACCACTTTGGCTAGAACTTGGTGAAAAATTGCCAAGAAGTTGGGACAAAAATCTGACCAAACTTGTTAAACATTCCCCTAAGTGTTTTTGTTAAAAATATCATAACTTCATGGGCCTATATCTCCTAATACAAGCATTTTTTGGACATAAACCCTTAAATAAAAAGTTGTATAATTCATCATGATCTACAACTTTCATGTTGAAAGTTTTCCTTGAAGCATCTTGCATCATAGTGAAAAATAGTCATGAAGTAGTGAAATTATCAAGGTGAAAACACTTAGAATTTTTCTAAGTACTGGAAATCTTGAATTTTGTTGACTTTCTTGATTCTTGGTTATCAAGTTTGATAGTTTTTAATTTCTTGATGAATCTTGATCTTTGAAATTTAATGTTGACCAAAAAGTCAAAGTTTGACTTTTGTGTGTTAGTTGACATTTCATCAATTGATCCAAATTTCAACTATCAATCACTTAATATTTGAGGATGTTTTTAACCATGGAATTAGGTTAATATATTATGTTTGAGTCCCTAATATCATGTTTCAAGTTATTAGGCCATGTATTAGGTCAAAAGTCAATGATCAATCATTCTCAGTCAAAACCCTAATTTGGTCAATTTTGCCCCTTTAATGATTTGAATGCTTTCCTTGAGGAATTATGATCATCCCTTGATAAAATAATGAGTATGACTTCAAAATTTTGATGTTGGCCAAAAATCTTGAAGTTTGACTATATATTGATCACAATTTACTTTTTACCCAATACAGCTAATTTTCAGTCATTTGAGCAATTGACTGAGCAATTTTGAGATGCAGGATTTGAAACTTGGCATGAGCATTCTTGGAGGTCTATGATGAACCATGAAAGTCATTTGAGGCATTAGAAGTCCAATTTTCCATGTAAAAACCAAAACCCTAATTTGTGGTCTCAATGCTTAGGAGGTGAGCTTGTTTGATCAACTATTTGAGAATCCTTGAGCATTTGAGATCTTTTGTGAGAAATGTCTTGAAGAAAAGGGAGGGAAAATTTTTGGGTACAAAAACATGCATTGTCATTTCCAGGATTTTTCAGAGTTTTCTTTTCCTCCAAGAATGGCAGAAAACATTGATATCGTCGTGAAAACCAAGAGGGATAATTTCAGCTACCAGTTCCATCCAAGCGTTCGGCCTTTTCTTGAAGAGCTCAAAGATCTCATGAAATGTCAACAGATGGGTGTTTTTTGTGAAAGATATAGGAATATGCTATCTTTGTTGGATGCTCGGTTTGATGATAAAGTTGTCCAGACTTTGCTACAGTTTTATGATCCAGAGTTGCATTGTTTCACATTTCAGGATTATCAGTTGGCACCCACTCTTGAGGAGTATTATCATCTTCTCCACATCAAAATTACTAATCACGTTCCATTTATTCACGTCCCTATTAATCCTGATTATGAAGCTATTTCTAAGGTTCTTTATTTAAGCCTTAGTGATGTGAAAGGAAAGTGGAGGCGTAATAAAGTCACTCGTGGTCTTCCAATAGATTTCTTGGCAGGAAATGTTAAGAAAATGGCAAGCAAGGGAATTTAGGATGCTTATTCTGCATTATTGGCTGCTACCATTTATGGGGTTGTCCTCTTCCCTGAGATTAAGGAGATAGTGGACTTGGCGGCTTTATGTGTTTTCATAAATAAAAATCCAATACCTACCTTATTAGTTGATATTACCATGCCATTCACTCCAGGTATGGGAAGAAGGGAGTTGTAGTATGTTGTGTGCCAATGCTTTACAAGTGGTTCATGGCACAATTACCTACAAAGGGACCATTCAGGGAAGATCCCTCATTCTTGGGCTTCCAAAGTAATGACACTCACCTCTTTTGATATTCAGTGGTACAAACTCAAGGCTGATAGTCTTGAGGTAATCTCTAATTGTACAGGTTTCCCTAATGTTCCACTCATAGGAACAAAAGGGATTATCAATTACAATCTGGTACTTGCTCTTCGTCAGTTAGGCTATTCCATGAGCCGTCCATCCACAACTAAAGAAGTTGAAGTTTTGTATTGCGAAAAGGGGGAAGACCTTGAATTGTTGAAAAAAGTAAAAGTTGCTTAGGCCCACATTGGTAGGAAAGGAAAATAATTCTTTGGATTCAAGGAAGTATTAGCTTTTGATCCTTATGTGGATTGGGTGAAATAAATGGTGAAAACTCTTATGTTACCTTTTGATAGGGAGGCATCCTTATATCCTCAACCCAATGAGCTACATCATGATATACCTAAGGAACATTTTTACCAAGTGTAGTTAGAAAATAGGGATATTCGTTAGAGCCTTGAAGACAAAAAAATAGAAATATACTTCTTAACAGAAAATAAAAGAGGGAATTAGCCTGTCAGCTAAAAGAATATGAAGGTGAGGGTAGTTCTGGGGGTAGGAAGACCAAAAGAAGATCTAGGTAGAAGACTATTATGTATCTACAAAGGAGTGTCAGATAGCCCTTGCAGATGCAAAGAAGAATCGTCAAGAGACCCTGAAGTTCCAAATGGCCAACAATAGAAACAAGGCAAAAGCCAAATAGTTGGGGAAGCAACTCAAAGTTGCTATGTTAGAGCTAGAAGAAAAAGAAGATCAGATGACCGAGGTAATGAAATAAAATTCCAGGCTTCGAGACAAGATAAAGGAGATGGAAGATGCGCCCGTGCCTATACATTTTCCATAGTGCAAAGGGTGGGATCTCTTCCTGGACCAATGTGTGTATTTGGAAAGATAATTATTTCGGAAATATGTGGTGATTGATAGCTTTGCATATGGACGAGATCGTGAAAAGACAAAGAAATTATTCAAAGAAACCAAAGAGTGGAGTGAAGGGTATTTCGAGCATGGGGGCCATTATACTACACAGAGATCAAAGATCCACCACATTGATTGTTGTTTTCTTTAATGTCGTTTGATCACCACTAATTTTGTTGGATGGGGTCGTTTATATTTTATTATGTACTTTGGTTCATTCATGAATGAATTCACTATTGATCCTGAGGATCGTTTTATTATGAATGAACTCGGCTTTCGTTGTTATATCTCTTGACGTTATCTGATTGTCTCTCTTATCATGTTTATTTAATATTCCTGGGGGTTGAAAAAAATTTGGATACCCTGGAAACGATAAAACATTTCATGCATGGTCATTCATTCATGCATATCATATCATGACAGGTGGTTCCCGCATGTTTTCTTATCTTCGATCTGGGTTTTTTATTTCAGAAATTTCTACTACAAACTCACACTTTTACAACACATGTAGTACGTCCAAAAGAAAAATGGAACAAATTCAGGCAGATGTTGCTTCTATGGGTGTCAAGATGGAAACCTGTGTGGACCATCTGATGGAGATTATCCAGAACATGGCCTGTCAACAGGATGAGATAAGAGCCTTGATAGTGAGGCATGCTGAAATTGGGAATATTGAGAATGAGGCTTTGATTGTAAATCCTCAAGGGGTTCTTGTTAACAAATAAGCTGATAATCCAGGGGGGCAGAATGTGAATGGTGCTCAGAATCTGAATGGAAACCAAGGTGCTCAGAACATGAACGGTGGTCAGAATATAATGGAAACCTAGGTGGCACTCAGAATGTGGATCTGAATGAAAATGATGGTCTGAGTCTTTAGAATGGTCAAGTTGTTAACCTTGGTAACCCTGCTGGTAATCAAGACATGAGAGTGGTCCAAGTTGTGGGAAATTATCCGCCTTCGCCCACTCCTACTCGGCAGCATAATGAGCAACAATTTGTTCAACCAAGGCCTGTGTATATTCCTGCTTGTCATCTTCAAGAGGATAATTACGATGACTGGATGTCTTATACTAATGAGCCAACAAAAGCTGACAAAAACTTGTGTATGCTTAAGGAGTGTATGCGAGCTTTTGAGAATGAAGGTGTTATGGGCCTTGACATGTTTGATTTGGGTTTGGTCCCGAGAGTGAAGTTCCTCCAAGATTCAAAGTGCCAGAATTTTTCAAATATAAGGGCACCTCTTGTCCTAGGACCCATGTCAAATCCTACTACAGGAGGATGTCTGTGTATTCTGATGATGAAAAGCTTCTTATGCACTTTTTCTAGGATAGTTTAACTGGTTGATCACTTGAGTGGTATATGCAATTGGATGGTACTCGTATATGTACATGGAGAGAGTTTGTTGAAGCTTTTGTCCAACATAACCGATATGGAAGCCACGAGGACTCAATTGCAAAATTTATCTTAGAAACAGAATGGATCCTTTAAAGAATACACTCAGAGGTGGCGTGAGATGGATGCTAGGGTTCAACCCCCTATGATGGAGCGTGAAATGATGGATATGTTCAGTGGCACTTTACAGGGGCAATATTACACGAGTTGTAGTACTTCTAATTCATTCGCTTGGAAAGATTCAAGATGTCTCTGGAACTAATGCTGGCAATGCAAAAAAGTATTTTGGGGGTTTCCAGAAGAAGAAAGAGATTGAAGTGAGTGCACTCTATACGAGGAAGGGTAAAGGGAAGAGCTATAAGGGATCCGATCCCCAAATTACTGCTATTACAATTCCAGTTGCTGCACCTTAGTGGCAAGCATATGTGCCTAGACAGGGAAATCAACAGAAGCAGAGACCGCCCCTAGGAAGTTTGATGCGCTTCCCATGTCATATGCTGAGTTGTTACCTCAGTTGCTTGAACTGAAGCTGGTTAAGTTGCGTACATGGAAGATTAATTCTAAAAAATTACCATCCAGTTTTTGATCTAAATGGTAGATGTGATTTCCATTCTGGTGGACAGGGCCATACAATTGAAAATTGTTATGATTTCAAGCATAGAGTGCATAATTTTTTGGATTCCCAGGCCATTAACTATGGCCCAGCACCCAATATTACTAATCAGCCTTTGCCTCCTCATTGAGGCACCACTGTCAGCGCGATCATTGAAGATGAAAATCTGAATTTGGTTATGGATGTCAATCAGCTGATTACACCTCTCTCATTCGCGAAAGAAAAGTTATCGTAGAAAGGTGCGTTTTTAGGCTATGGGTTTGATTGTGAAGATTGTTTGGTACAACCAAAGGGTTGCCAGCGCTTGAAGGATGCAGTCCAAGATTTGATTACCAAGGGATTTCTACAGTTTGACCGTACAGTTGTTGAGACTAAAATTGGTGAGGATGAGGTTGATGTGATAACTATTCCTGTCAAAGCAAAGACCATTCAAGTGACTGTTACGATTCAAGTTCCTTTCAGGAAATCACCTATAACCATCACTGTACGCGGGCCAGTACCATATATTAGCGAGAAAGCAGTTCCTTGGCATTACGGTGGTGAATGTTATCAACAAAGGCAGAAACTTGCTATTCATAAGTTTGAAGATGGCAAGTTTAAATAAGAGAAGTCTGAGATTCATGACATTGTTGATGAAAGTCGGATAACCCGCAGTCGTCGAATTTTCTCACCATATGATAAACCTGAAAGTAGAACAGATGTCGCGACTAAGGCTAAGGATAATCATATTGTGGTTGGTGGTGCGAAACTGGGGCATAATCCTCCTGCTCCTACTTTGGATGATGATATGGCTAAAGATGTGACAAAATTTATGAGGTACATAAAGAAAAGCTACTACAAGATTATTGATCAACTGAGTTAGACGCCCTCAAAAATATCAATTTTTGCTCTGCTCGGGGATTATGAATCACATAGAAATGCATTGATGAAGCTATTGGGGACTTCTTTTGTTCCTCAAGAGATCTCAGTAAATCAATTTGAAGGGATTATGAATAGTATTTCTACAAGTAATGGACTCGACTTTACATATTTTGATCTACCCCCTGAGGGGAAGAAACCCAATAAAGAACTTCAAATCTCCATAGAGATTACGAAGATCGCTTTATCCCATGTGCTGTTTGACACAGGATCCTCTCTCAATGTGCTTCCTAAGTATGCTCTTATGAAGCTATACTATGAAGGGGTCATGTTAAGGCCAAGTGATCTGATTGTCAAAGCGTTTGATAGGTCTAAAAGAATTGTGTTTGGGGAGGTTGATTTGTCTATTAAAGTAGGTCCCCGAATTTTCGATGTAACGTTCTTCATTATGGACATTAATCCTTCTTATTATTGTCTGATTGGCCATCCACGGATTCATGGGGCCGAGGCTGTCACTTCCACCCTGTATCAAAATTTGAAGTTCTTGTTGAATGGATAGGTAGTCACCATTTATGGTGAGGAAGAATACATTGTCAGTCATTTGAGCACCTTTTGTCATGTTAAAGTGGAGGGAGAAATCCATGAGACACCATGCCAAGTATTTAAAACAGTGCAAGTTATCAGATCTTCTCTCTAAGATGTTAAGAAGCAAGAAACCTCCATGTCATCTTACCGTCAAGCACAAGCAGTTCTTCAGACAAGAAAGGCTTATGCTTCGTGGCTAGACATAATGTGTCGAATTCCGCTCCTCTCAAGGTTTAAGGTATCCCTCCCCCAATTCAGTTTGTCAATGGTGGTATTAATCATGGAGAGGTTCATGCTATAAGCAAGGAAGAAGATAGTGATTGCAAAATGGACAAGTGGGTTTGTCCTACTGTTACGGGTAAAGAGCTTTCTAGTTGGTTTACTGAACACATCATCGAAGTCACCTGTTATGAAGAGTAATTTTTTTATTTTCATCATGCAATAATTCCTACGTTTTTCCAAAGACGTAGTGAACATACTGTGGGGTCACGATGTTTTTCATTTCAAATTTATCATTAATAAAGGGCGTCTTTTTACATTCAAATATTTCGCTCCCTATCTTTCTTTTTAAAATTTTTGGTAATGTGATTTCTTTTATTTTCCTCTTTTTTTAACCTGAAACTAAAATAAAAATAAAAAACATCAAGTAGATTTTATCCCCCACTAATCTCCGCTTATGTCGGAAACGATTCTGTTATGGCTTATTATGACTTTGATAATCCGATCTACCAAGCCGAAGAAGAAGGTGAGGAATATTATGAACTCCCAGAAGAGTTGGAAAGGTTATTAGAGAAAGAAGAAAAGGTTATTCAGTCGCACCAAGATATTGTTGAAGTGATTAACTTGGGTACTGAAGAGGTCCAAAGAGAAGTCAAGATTGGGGCTGCTTTAGAAGATGGTATAAAGAGGAGATTGACTGGAATGCTCCGGGAACATGTGGATATCTCTACTTGGTCTTACAAAGATATGCCTGGGCTAGATACAAATATTGTTATACACAAATTTCCTTTTAGAGAAGAGTGTCCTTCTGTTAAACAAAAGCTTCAAAAAACTCATCCTGAAATGTCTAAGAAGATCAAAGAGGAGGTTCAAAAATAGTTTATGTGGGTTTTTTGAAAGTAACTTCTTACAGGTCGTGGATCGCGAACATTGTGCCAGTACCTAAGAAGGATGGTAAAGTTAGAATGTGCGTGGACTATAGAGACTTGAACAAGGCAAGTCCTAAAGACGATTTTCCGCTCCCACGCATTGATATTCTGGTTGACACTACTGCTCAAGCTAAAGTGTTTTCGTTCATGGATGGTTTTTCTGGCTACAATCAGATTAAGATGGCGCCAGAAGACATGGAAAAGACAACTTTTATTACACCTTGGGGAACATTTTGCTACACAGTGATGCCCTTTGGTTTGAAGAATGCAGGGGAAACGTATCAGCGTGAAATGGTCTCTCTCTTTCATGATATGATGCATACAGAGATTGAAGTATATGTTGATGATATGATTTCCAAGTCCGAGACAGAAGAGGAGAATCTTGTCCACTTGCTGAAAAGGTTTGAAAGGTTAAGGAAGTACTCGGTGAGGCTGAATCCGAACAAGTGCACCTTCGGGGTGAGGTCAGAGAAATTGTTGGGTTTCGTTGTAAGCGAAACAGGAATTGAGGTTGATCCTAGTAAAATAAAAGCTATACAAGAAATTCCTGAGCCAAGAACGGAAAAGAAGGTTCATGGTTTTCTCGGGAGGTTGAACTATATTTCTAGATTCATTTCTCATCTTACAGCCACTTGTGAACCAATATTCAAGTTGTTGAAAAAAGATCAGAAGGTCAGGTGGAATGACAATTGTCAAGCAGCATTTGAAAAAATAAAAGAGTATTTATTGGAACCTCCAATTCTCTCGCCTCCGATGGAAGGCAATCCCTTAATAATGTATTTGATTATGTTGGAAAGCTCCATGAGTTGGTTACTCGGTCAATATGACAAGACTGGTAGGAAGGAGCGTGCCATTTACTACATGAGTAAGAAATTTACTGATTGTGAGTCAAGATATTCATTGCTGGAAAAGACTTATTGTGAAAGCGTCTCAGACAGTACATGCTGGCCCATACTACTCTCTTGATATCCAAAATGGATCTAATCAAGTGCATTTTTGAAAAGCCAGCTCTCACGAGAAGAGTATCCAGTTGGCAGATGATTCTAATAGAATATGATATCCATTATACTACCCAAAAAGTTATTAAAGGTAGTATAATGGAGGATCATCTTGCTCACCAGCCTATGGAAGATGACTTTCAGCCAATGAAGTTTGAGTTTCTAGATGAATACATCATGTACATATTGGATTGTAATATTCCTTACCCAGAGGAAGGATTCGAACCAGGATCGTGATGGATGATGGTGTTCGATGGTGCATGTAATGCCTTGGGTAATAGTGTCGGTGATGTGTTTAATTCTCATAAAGGTTTCCATACTCCTTTCACTATCATAATTTACATTGATTGCACCAACAATATGGCCGAGTATGAAGCTTGCATCTTTGGGTTAGAAGCTGCTATTGATTTGAAAATTAAGATCTTAGAAGTACATGAGGACTCTTCTCTCATAAATAGTCAGATCAACAGAGATTAGGAGACTCGTCACCCAAATTTGATTCCATATCATGAGCATGTTTTGAAGTTGATCCCATATTTTGATGAGATTGCTTTCAATCATATTCTAAGAGAAGAGAACAACTTGACAGATGCCTTGGCTACCCTGTCATCCATGTTTAAAGTCAGATGAGCAAATGGAGTCCCCTCTATCACCATTTTAAGGTTGGATGAGCCAGTGTTCTGTTATGAAATAGAAGAAGATGCTGCTAATGAGATACTATGGTTTTACAATATTAAAAGGTATCTTGAAACGAAAGAATATATAAAAGATGCCTCCAGAATCTGTTACAAATGTCAGATATATGCCGATAAAATGCATGTTCCACCCAACCCTCTCAATATTTTGACTTCTCATTGGCCATTCGCAATGTGGGGTATTGATATGATTGGTCGGATTGAACTGACTGCTTCAAATGGGCACCACTTCATTCTGGTGGCCATTGACTACTTCACTAAGTGAGTCGAAGAAATATCTTATGCCAACGTCACTAAGCAGGTGGTTGCTCGTTTCATCAAGCATAATATCATTTATCGATATGGGGGTCCCGAAAAGATTATTACCGACAATAGGTTGATTCTCAACAATAAGATGATGAAAGAGTTGTGAGAAAGCTTCAAAATAAAACATCACAACTCTTCTCCTTACCGTCCTAAGATGAATGGCACAGTTGAGGCAGCCAACAAGAATATTAATAAGATTATGCAGAAAATGGTTGTCACCTATAAGGATTGGCATGATATTTTTCTGTTTGCTTTACATGATTATCGTACTTCAGTATGAACTTCGACTGAGGCGACCCCATTTTCTCTGGTATACAGCATGGAAGAAGTTTGCCGGTAGAAGTGGAAATTCCTTCTCTAAGGATAATGACAGATGTACAGATGGATGAGTCCGAGTGGGTTCATAATAGATTTGATCAATTGAACCTCATTGGCGAGAAGAGATTTACATATATTTGCCATGGGCAGTTATACAAGAGGAGGATGAATAAAACTTTCGATATGAAGGTATGACTGCGGAATTTTCAAATTGGTGACCTTATGCTGAAGAGGATCTTACCTCCCAACAATATAGATGTCAGGGGTAAACGGGCTCCTAATTATGAAGGATCATATGTTGTAAAGAAAGTTTTTTCAAGAGGATCTATGATGCTCACAACTATGGATGGAAAGGATTTCCCTCATCCCGTTAACGCAGACATGGTAAAAAAGTACTTCACATAAGTGCTAAGTTGAATATCACAGGAAAAAAGAGGGGCATCTTGGAAAACAAGAAGGAAATAAGAGGTTCAAGCCAAAGTTAAGGATTAAAGTGAATACTACGGTCTGTGTTATATCTATGATAACACCTTATATTGCCGTTAGTTGGAGGCATAAGGTCATAAAAGTCATAATAGAATCAGGACCTGATAAGTCCGCACTCACATTGCCACCTTTGTTTTCTCTTCTGTATGCTCTGTATGCAATTACCTCTTTTAGGAATTGTTTCTTGATGTAAATTCCTATTTACAGGCCAATCCATTAATAAAATTCTTCTTTTTCAAATTATGCCAATTTGTTTCATTTTTACCATTTTATTTGCAAAAAGACGTCCAACATTTTTCATAAACTTTATATTTAAAACATTAACGCTTTACAACACATGATGTCAATAACTAAAATTTCCTAAAGAGTCAAGTGTTTGAGATGATGGCTAAGGTAACCATCCCACACCCGGGGCTTGTTGTTGTGATTTCCATTTTTGTAGGTATTGTTGATCTTTTGTAACTAGAAGGGTACCAGTAAATGGACGAAAAAGGCTTGGGTGTGACCAGCATGAAGTTTCCTATTGGAACGGAATCCCGTACCCAGGGCCTAAGGACATTCTTAATGAATACATGATGAAATATAAATATATCAAGTTCTTGGGCATCTGTCGTTTTGTAGAAGTAAAATACCTCAAAATAGAAGATGGTCGACATTTCTTTTCTATGATAGAAGATACTTTGTGTTGCAGTTTATGCAAGTCCACTTGATAAAGAATTCATCGCATCTTTTGAAGGAAAATCCTTTATGATTACCATGCCAGAGCACTTGGTCGTTCAAATGAAGGTTGTAAACCATTCAAAGATGAAGAGTAAGGCTTTTTTAGTGCAAAGGTAATCAATTTCATTCCAGTCGGTCTGATTCGGAGTATCCTCTAACTCAGTGATGGTCGAGATTACAAAGCACGTCTTCTAAAGCAACAAGTCCATACAGATACTATTCTCCTCAATATGGAAATTTCAAATTACATTTGCATTCTCATTTGTAATTTTTCTTGTTTGGTTCAGTACTTTCTTGTATGCAGAACTTGCGTATTTTTGAATGTTAACCATAATGAATTAAATATGTTTGTCTTGAATTAATCCATTTGCAATTTCTTTTGAATGTTTTTCTTTGTTTTTGATACTCAACTCATGTTTGATAAAGTAAAATCTCTGGAGGGAGGATGATGAGAAATATACCAATAATCTTAAACGGTATGCTTCTGAGTAAAATGTTGTTGACAATGTACATGCATTGTTTCAAAATTTCCAAACACCGTATATATAAGGGAGATAGACCCTCGTTAACCCCTTTGAGCCTTGATGTATAAGTTTCTCTTCTTGTAAGAAAAAACCTCACATTTAACCCGGGGCATAGAAGATTTCAGTTAATCCAATCGAGCGTTCAAGACTCATCAAGAGTGCGCATCTAAGGATACAACTATGGTTATCCATCAAAAGCCCGTGGAAAGTTAAAATCGCAATGGCTAACCATCATCTATCAACATCATGCATCAAAGTGAATGATATCCCAATGGGTATCTCTCGCTTGTCAGGAGTTCAAAGATGACGATACAACAATGGTTATCCTTCATCTTCCAAAGACTCAGACAATCACAATCACTTCCAACAAATCAAAGACGATATGAATATCAACGACTTGTTCAAAAGTAAAGAAAAGGAAATGATGAAAGAAAGAGACAAAAAGACCTACTAAGTCCAAACTTGAAAAAACAAGTCGCTTAGGCAAAAGTCAGGGCGTCCCGCTGGATTTCAGAGTCAAATTCAAAAGGAACTTGTTTAGGAAAAAGTTAGGGAAAAAAAAGAAAATGAAAAGCGCGAAAAGATAAAAAGGATTACCAAATAAAAATCCTTAAAGGAACAAAGTTATGTGAAAAGAAACACAAAGGAAGAGGTGAGTGAGTGTCGTGTCCAAAAAACCTCAGTGGTTCATCAACCATCATAAGCTCCTCTCGAGAGATATGTGTTCGCATTGGTTTAACTGGACATAAGACTGGAGAACATCATGAATAATGGGTGGGCACCAAGTATCTTGAGACTTAAATCATTTTTTCTAACAAAAAATGAACCAAGCCACATTACAACACTTAAAAGTCCTAACTAAAGCAAGGGTTCATTCAAAAGCAAGACCGTAACGAGAGTACGATAATATGACTCCTAGGAGGCTTGATAAACAATTCGAATTGGTGTCACTCCATCATTTTACTTTCTTTCGTACAAAAAGTTTTTTTGTGTGTAATCTTTTCAATAAAAGTTTTTAAACTTAAAGACAAACATGAGCTTTAAATTAGAATTATCATTCTCAGAATAAACATTCTTTGCATATGAACAATTGTTTAAACATTAAGCAAGCGTGCACAATGAGCATCAGATGAAAGATTGATTATACATTTTTCAGTGGTATTCTTCCTCAGAGTTGACTTGTTGAAGTTGCAATCTTGCATCATAGTTTTTTCCCAGTGGTACTATTGATCTTTTATGAAAAAAAACATACCAGCAAATGAATCAAGAAAGGTTTGTGTACAACCAACATGAATATTTCTATAAATAGGACCAAATTTCCTCAATTAATGCTCACCTCTGCTCAAGACAAAATCATTCATTCCCAGTGAAGGTGTACTATCCTCCAAGTATAATTCCTCCTTCTCAGTGCAATCTGTTTCTCGCCAGGGTTTCTCAGAAGAAATGTTTTATTCACTGTGATACAGTGGCAGAACCGACTGTTTAATACTGGTTTGCATTTTGTATTTGCAAATGTTGCGGTAAGCAAGAGTCACCACTGACTTTTCTTTTATCCAACAAAGGAAAGGGTGAAAAGAACAGAAAAAGACCTTTTTCTAGATTTTTTGAGTAAGGGGGGTAGATTATAGAAAGGGAAGGTGTTAGCACCCTTTCCATCCGTGGTTTTCCACGGGATCTTAGGTACTTGCTCATTTGAAAATGGATTTCGTGTTTATGTGTTTTGAAAAGGTTTTGTTTGCTTTATGATAACTCTTGTATTCGTCCTCAAGAGTTGGATAAAGCATTTTTTAAAAGAGTTTTGAAAGTGTGGTGTGAAAATGAATTAGATTTGAGCAAGTACTTAACAGCTATCTACCTACTCAAAAAAGGCGTTATTTTCCTCATTTCCTTTAGATGTTGCTATCTTACTATTAGTGAGTAGGTAGCCCTATCGTTGGATGTTGAGGGACTATCGAAAAGGATGTTTTACGGTCATTAAAGGTAACATGTAGAGATACCATAGCAATTCGAAGGGAATGTCATCATATATTTGTAGGAAACATCGCGGGACAAGATCGTTTCTCCTAGGAAACTCGAGGGACATTAAGGGACTATGATCTTTATAATGACTTTAACTGAGGGTCTTTGCTGAGGGTATCCCTATGTTCGAGGGACAAGATCATTTCTCGTAGGCAACTCAAGGGACATTAAGGGACTATGATCTTTATGATGACGTTAACTGAGGGTCTTTGCTAAGGGTATCCCTATGTTTGAGGGACATGACCATTTACGAAGGCAATTGAAGTGGGAGATACCTCAGGGGTGCGAGTGTGCAATAATGTGCTTTTTTCAGGTATTTTTATCTTGATGTTAGTGATCTAAGATTGATTGTTTAGTTCTTTCCATATACGCCTAATTACTAGCAGTTTATATACAGGCATATAATATAGTATGGAAAGTGAAACCTACAACTATTACAAGGCTTCAGGGCAGTTACAATTATATCTGACTGAAAATGTAATGTGCGGAAAGTAAAAATCCCAATTAGGGCTATTACAAACTGGGAAACAATTACATAATCGAGAAAATAATCATACGAAAAATAATAACACGCAAAAATTAAGACGGGAATAAGTTTGACAAAGCCTAAAAATCTAATTGCTTATTAAAAATATTTTTGGTATTTTATGAAAAAAATTTGAGATTTAACCTAATTTCTAATTAATTTTAAATTAAAGAAAAGACAAGTTAAAATCAATTAAATTAAATTAATTTGCAAGAATTAATTTTAATTAAAAAACCTAAACCTTATTTTTTATGATTTTTTGTTGATTTTATGATTAAAAAAAATGAATTAAAAAAACATAAACTAATTAAAAAAACTGAAAAATAAAACAAATTAAAAAAAGAAAAAGAGAAATGGGCCTGGAGTAAGAAGCCAACTTGGGGGTGCTGGCTGTAACACCCCAATTCTACCCGGCAATTATAAATGTAAATCAGAGTCATAAAATTCATACAACTGGATCAGGATGCCACAAATTCAACTTAAAAACACATTGCATTCAATGTGGATACATAACACTTTAAAACTTCGGATGAACTATCAGCATAATAATTTAATCTCTTAATTCAACAACTTAAACATCTACGCAGTGAAATTTCTTAATAACATCTTTGTCCATCGTTACAGCAACTTCAAAACAACACATACTTAGCAACAATAAAATTAAAGTTCACCAACTGAAATAATCAATAACTAAAAGCAACAAGCGTTCATCCCCCTGAGTGTTACGTATTAGAGCAATGACATCGACTCGAACTACTAAAGGTATACAACCTTCACTCTGGACTACCTGCACGTTACCAACATAAGGGTAACATTCAAACATAAGGGGTGAGATATCTAACAATATAATAAAATGTATGATAAATAATATATTAAATTACATCACATAACATCACCACTCCTTATTGTATAAACAACAATAATCGCAACAAAATACCAATAATATACCCTTTTACCGCATCAATACACACTTCTTTATGCAATCATATAATGCGAATCAATACTATGAAAATGCATGTGGTACCATTGGAGCAGAACTCTCATCTCAAAATAATTGCCAATAAATAGAGGCATCAACAAGGCATAAGCCTTCATCTTAATATTCGCCAATACAGGACATCTTAACGAGCATCAACTCCATCTTGAAATGCAATGTATGTGACACAATCATGAATGTAATGACAACACCATAATTATCAACATCTCAATCACAACATCATCGTTGGCCAGAAGCCTACATCTTAATAGCTGCCAATTATTAAAGGCATATCAACATCATTCAACAATATCATTTATCAACATAATTCATCAAACATCACTTATTATCATAATTCATCAAACATCATTTATCATCATAATTCATCAAACATCATTTATCATCATAACTCACAGCAACTCAACCACAACAACAATACAATGATAGATCGACAATCCCACAACGTTGGCCATAGGCCTACAACATGATATTGCCTATAATTAATTAATCATATAAGGCTTACCTCTAATTTACCAAACCTCTACATCTTATTAATTCTATAATACTACATCATTATCATCAATAATCTTACTGTTATGAACCAAACCTTAATCTATAATCATCTTATCCCCATCATACTTCACAAAATCATCATAGCAATTAACGCGGGAAGCTAATTGTAGTCCTAAATTGGGTTACTAGTATTATCCTTCCTATTCTCCATTTTAATCCTTAAAAATGAATTTCATCGCGTCAGCTATTCAACGCTTCGAACGACACCTCAAACGGAGTCCAAAAACTCAAGTTACAGCCTTTGGAAACGAATCTGTCAAAAATCATACTACATGAGTCGACGCATAACATCTTGAGTCGACGCGTACTGGGCTTAACATGTTGCATGTATCAATGCGTATAACTTTTGTATCGACTCAGACTGAGTCTGTAACACTGCGTGTATCGATACATGGTCCTATGTATCGACTCATCCTGAGTCTAAAAGCCTGCATTTATCGATGCATGGCTCCTTCATATCGACTCATCCTGAGTCTAAAAGCCTTCACGCATCGACGCATGGCTTTTGGGATCGACACATACTGTTCTGTCATGAATATTTTCTGCGATTTCACTACATTTTCACTGTGGTTTCCATGCTTTAGGCCCTAAAAACATCCTATAATCATAGGTAAACATCAATTATAATTATCCTATAATTCTATATCAATTATACAACATTAGGGCATCATTATTCATCCTTAAATCCTCTATTTTCATCATACAACAATGTATATAATTCAATCATAAATCAAACAATCTTTCACATCTAATCCCACATACCAATCATCATAAACCCTATTATAGAGTCAGAACCCCACCCTTACCTTGGATTCAAGGTTGCTCTATAACTTTTTCGATTGAATTTCGTTCTGCCTCTTTTCCTCCTTTTCTGCAACATTCACGTTCTCTTTTTCTCTTCTTTCAACCCTTATTTCCTTCTCTTCTTATAGCTTCTTCTTTTTCCTTATTATTTTCTAAAAACTAATATAATAACCCTATAAATATATTTATGCCTTAATGGGCTTAAAACTACTACACCCCCCCCCCCCCCCTTTCTACTACTTCTATTCTTTTTTATAACAAGCCCACATCAAATAATATTATCATTCTAATATCATTCCACAACTTAATAGAATAATTAAATTTAATAACAACAACACATCAACTATCATCATAATAAAACTTCACAATTATTCCAAAAATAATAAAATGATTTAATTAAATAATTAATTAAATTACGGGCATTACAACTCTCCCCCACTTAGAATATTTTTGTCCTCGAAAATCTACCTTAATCAAACAATTAAGGATAGGAGTCACACATCTTACTCTCCAACTCCCAAGTCATGCTTTCTCCGGCCGCTCCTAGCTAAACCACTTTAACCAAATCAATCTCTTTGCCCCTTATAATCTTTATTTCACAATCCGCGATCCGTACAGGAATCGTCTCCACAGTAAAATTATCCCGTACTTGCACATCATCCTTATGAATCACATGAGATGGATCTGAAATATACTTCCGGAGTTGTGACACATGAAACACATCATTCAAATTCGAAAGATTAGGCGGTAAAGCCACTCTATAAGAAACATTCCCAACTCTCTCTGAAATCTGATATGGTCTAATAAAACGAGAAGTGAGCTTCCTAGACTTCAATGCTCGCCCAACACCAGTCACAGGTGTAACTCTCAAAAACACATGGTCACCCGCTTGTAATTCTAAATATTTCCTTCTCTTGTCATGATAACTCTTCTGTCTACTTTGGGAAGCTTTCATCTTTTCTCGAATCAACTTCACCTTTTCAGTAGTCTCATGAACAAGTTCAGGTCCAAGTACTACACTTTCACCAGATTCATGCCAACATAAAGGAGTTCTACATCTTCAACCAAACAACGCTTCAAAAGGTTCCATCCCAATACTAGAATGGTAATTGTTATTATAAGTGAACTCTATCAACGGAAGATAAGTATCCCACAAACTTCCCTGCTCAAGAACACACACCCTCAGCAAATCTTCCAACGATTGAATATTCTGTTCAGTCTGACCATCTGTCTAAGGATGATACGCCGAAATCAACCTCAACTTAGAACCCAACGCTTCTTGCAAACTCTTCCAAAAATAAAAAGTAAATCTTGGATATATATCTGACACAATGCACAAAGGAACACCATGCAGCTTCACAATCACACTAGTGTAAATCTCAGCCAACTTCGACACTGGAAAACTGATGTTAATAGGAATAAAATGAGCCGACTTTGTCAGCCTATCAACAATCACCTAAATTGAATCATGTCCTCTTAAAGTACTAGGTAACCCCGTCACAAAGTCCATAAAAATTCTATCCCATTTCCATTCTGGAACTTCTAACGGTTGCATCAACCCTGCTGGTTTCTGATGTTCAACTTTTGACTTCTGATAAGTCAAACATGCATACACAAACCAAGCCACGTCACTCTTCATTCCAGGCGACCAAAACAAACCTTTCAAATCTTGATACATCTTCGTAGCTCCTGGATGAATACTCAACTTACTTCTATGACTCTCTTCAAGTATCACTTTCTTCATCTCAACATCATAAGGAATACAAATCCGGTTATGAAATCTCAACACACCTTGCGCATCCAGCTTAAAATCGCGACTCTCAGACTGATCGATCCTAACCATCGAATCTACCAGTTTCATATCCAACTTCTGAGCTTCTCTGATACTGTCTATAAATTCAATATTAATCTTCAACATACCCAACATAACAGTCTGCAGCGTAACCTTGCAAACTAAGCTCATATCTCTGAATTGTTCAATTAATTCCAACTCTTTAACCATCATTGCCGTCATATGTAAAGTCTTTTGACTCAACGCATCAGCTACCACATTCGCTTTTCCTGGATGATAATTCAAATTGAAATCATAATCCTTTAACAATTCCAACCATCTTCGTTGCCTCATATTCATCTCCTTCTGATTGAATAAATACTTTAAGCTCTTATGGTCACTAAACTCCTCAAATATAGACCCATAAAGATAATGCCTCCAAATCTTTAACACAAAAACAACTGCCGCAAGCTCTAAATCATGCATAGGATAGTTCATCTCATGAGTCCTCAACTGCCTTGACGCATAAGCAACTACCTTATCATTCTTCATAAGCACACCTTCTAAACCCATCTTAGAAGCATCACAATATACCACAAAAGGCTCTCCTAGATTTGGCAACATTAAAATCGGGGCCAACATCAATCTCTTCTTCAATTTTGCAAAACATTCTTCGTACTGAACATCCCACACAAAAACTCTACCTTTACAAGTCAACTTAGTCAACGGAAGTGCCAACTTAGAAAAACCTTCGATAAACCTTCTATAATAACCAGCTAATCCCAAAAAGCTTCTAATCTCAGTAGCTGACTTTGGAGTTTCCCATTGCAACACAGCATCAACCTTTGATGGATCTACAACAATGCCACTCCCTGAGATCACATGACCAAGAAAACTAACCTACTTTAACCAGAATTCACACTTGGACAACTTTGCATACAACTTCTTTTCTTTCAAAACTTGAAATACTACTCTTAAGTGTTCTACATGCTCTTCTTCTAACTTAGAGTAAATTAAAATATCATCAATGAATATCACCACGAACCGATCCAAATAAGTATGAAAGATACGATTCATATACTCCGTGAATACTCCCGACGCATTACTAACACCGAAAGGCATCATCGAATACTCATAATGTCCATAACGCATTCTGAAAGTCGTCTTCTGGATATCTTCATCCTTAACTTTAATTTAATGGTAACCCAACCTCAAATCAATCTCTTTCAACCAATCCAATGCTCCGTCGGGATCATACTTTCCCTTGAACGTAGGCAGATTCTCTCTCTGGAAAGTCGCCAAGATACGAGATCCAGCATTCCCGTCAGCATTCGGGTGATTCTGCATCGCGTGTGCCATTGCTTCTAAAGCAGCAACGAGTGCAGCATCATTCCTTCCAGCCATCTCAACTTATCACTACAACATAAAAAACGGTTAGAACTCAAATTAACAATACTCTATTGTTAGACAATAACGACTTGATAACAAGGTCGGACGGACCAACCTTTTGCTCTGATACCAACTTTGTAACACCCCAATTCTACCCGACAATTATAAATGTAAATCAGAGTCATAAATTTAATGCAACTGAATCAGGATGCCACAAGTTCAACTTAAAAACACATTGCATTCAACGTGGATACATAACACTTTAAAACTTCGGATGAACTATCGGTATAATAATTTAATCTCTTAATTCAACAACTTAAACATCTACGCAGTGGAATTCTTAATAACATCTTTGTCCATCGTTACAGCAACTTCAAAACAACACATACTTAGCAACAATCAAATTAAAGTTCAACAACTAAGATAATCAATAATTAAAAGCAACAAGCGTTCATCCCCCCGAGTGTTACGTATCAGAGCAATGACACCGACTCGAACTATTGAAGGTATACAGCCTTCGCTCTGGATTACATGCACGTTACCAACGTAAGGGTAACATTCAAACAGAAGGGGTGAGATATCTAACAATATAATAAAACGTATGATAAATAATATATTAAATTAGATCACATAACATCACCACTCCTCATCGTATAAACAATAATAATCGCCACAGAATACCAATAATATACACTTTTACCGCATCAATACACACTTCTTTATGCAATCTATAATTCGAATCAATACTATGCAAATGCATGTGGTACCATTGGAGCAGAACTCTAATCTCAAAATAATTGCCAATAAATAGAGGCATCAACAAGGCATAAGCCTTCATCTTAATATTCTCCAATACAGGCCATCTTAACGAGCATTAGATCCATCTTGAAATGCAATGTACGCGACACAATCATGAATGTAATGACAACATCATAATTATCAACATCTCAATCACAACATCATCGTTGGACAGAAGCCTACATCTTAATAGCTGCCAGTTATTAGAGGCATCTCAACATCATTCAACAACAACATTTATCAATATAATTCACCAAACATCACTTATTATCATAATTCATCAAACATAATTTATCATCATAATTCATCAAACATCAATTATTATCATAATTCACAGCAACTCAACCACAACAACAATACAACGATAGATCAACAATCCCGCAACGTTGGCCATAGGCCTACAACATGATATTGCCTATAATTAATTAATCATATAAGGCTTACCTCTAATTTACCAAACCTCTACATCTTATAAATATTGTAATACTACATCATTATCATCAATAATCTTACTGTTATGAACCAAACAGTAATCTATAATCATCTTATCCCCATCATACTTCACAAAATCATCATAGCGATTAACTCGGGAAGCTAACTCTAGTCATAAATTGGGTTACTAGGATTATCCTTCCTATTCTCCATTTTAATCCTTAAGAATTAAGTTTATCGCGTCATATATTCAACGCTTCAAACGACACCTCAAACGGAGTCCGAAAACTCAAGTTACAGCCTCTGGAAACAAATCAGTCAAAAATCAGACTACATGAGTCGACGCATAACATCTTGATTTGACGCGTACTAGGCTTAACACGCTGCAAGTATCGACGCGTACTCCCTTTGTATCGACTCATACTGAGTCTGCAACACTGTATGTATCGATACATGGTCCTATGTATCGTATCATCCTGAGTTTAATAGCCTATATGTATCGACACATGGCTCCTTCCTATCGACTCATCCTGAGTCTAAAAACCTTCATGCATCGACGCATGGCTTTTGTGGTCGACATATATTGTTCTGTCATGAATATTTTCTGCGATTTCACTGTGTTTTCACTGCGGTTTCCATGCTTTAGGCTTTAAAAACATCCTCTAATCATAGGTAAACATAAATTATAATTATCCTATAATTCTACATCAATTATAAAACATTAGGGCATCATTATTCATCCTTAAATCATCGATTTTCATCATACAACAATGTATATGATTCATTCATAAACCAAACAATCTTTCACATCTAATATCACATACCAATCATCATAAATCCTATTATAGAGTCAGAACTCCACCCTTTCCTTGGATTGAAGATTGTTCTATAACTTTTCTGATTGAATTTCGTTCTTCCTCTTTTCCTCCTTTTCTGCAACTTTCACGTTCTCTTTTTCTCTTCTTCCAACCCTTATTTCCTTCTCTTCTTACAGCTTCTTCTTTTTCCTTATTATTTTCTAAAAACTAATATAATAACCCTATAATTATCTTTATGCCTTAATGGGCTTAAAACTACTACACCCCCCCATTTCTACTACTTCTATTCTTTTTTATAACAAGCCCACATCAAATAATATTATCATTCTAATATTATTCCACAACTTAATAGAATAATTAAATTCAATAACAACACATCAACTATCATCATAACACAACTTCACAATTATTCCTAAAATAATAAAATAATTTAATTAAATAATTAATTAAATTACGGGTGTTACACTGGCTGAATTTGCAAGGCCCAGATCTGTTGGCCCATACTCATGCGTGTGATAAAGTAGTGCTACGTTAGGAAGTCCTATAATGGGTAAGCACGCTTGGAGACACTAGATCCAAGCCAACTGGGATATGATGGTTGAGTTTGAGGGCCTATGATGCACGCCTTTGATCTGGTTACACTAAATCAGCAAATAGCCTGTTAGAAAATAAAATGCCTGACCTGGGTGTCGAACCCAAGTCTTTCACTTCACATGCATTCTTCCTTACCACTCAGCCACCCTTCTCATTCGTGAACATAAATTAAATAAAACAAAATAATATGAAAACCAAAGTAGATGTTGAATTGTCCACGCGCGCCCTTTAGTTGGCCCCTGAAAATTTGAATAAACCAATTAAAAGAGCGGATCATGCCACGCATGCCTCGCCTGAGTCAAAAACCCTAAATATGCCGGAGTCAACACTCGGTCGCCTTCTCCGATGGGCCTCAATCATCAAACCTGCAAAATATCCATGTTAAACACAAAAGAATGACCCTACCCCTTAATTCCAGGGCTGTGAATCCAGTAGTGGTGTTCGTTTGGTATGAAAGTCCCTGTACAAGGAGATACGAAGCTTGTAGTTCATTAAGCCCTAGCAATGGCAGATGGCTATTTAGCCATCAAAGCTCATCAATGATTGCCCAGACATGTTCCTTATCATCTTGTGATCATGTTAATGGAGTTAGAACAAATTGAAACGAGCTATAATTAAAAATATGATGGACAGAAAAATTATGAAAAATATGAGTTATGTATGATGAGTTTCAGCGTGTTATGGCTATGGATTATGATCCATACTTACCCAAGCTTACCTCGGGAATACCAAGGAACGATTAGAAGGCTTTGAAGCTGGTTGCAAAAGTGAATACGAGGATTGCACCACTCTTTGAAATTTTTTGAGAAGTGTTAGGGTTCTTTTGAGGCTGTTGCGTTTATCTATTTGGCTCTGAATGATTGTGCATATATAGGGTATCTCATTAGGTCAACAAAAAAGAGCTAGGATCCATGACATTGAGTGCAATATTTGTTTCAAATATTCACTTGAAAATATTTCTTATTTTAGATATCCTTTCCCATCTTGGATTACACGTTTTTACCTTGATATGCTAGCCTATTTTTTCCATTATTTGATAAGAAAAAGATTCCAAATCAAATCTTCCATTATTTCTATTATTTAGTTATTTAACTTTGCATTTTAATGAATAAAATATCAAAATAAATAGTATAAATAATAAAATGATTTATGAGTGAGCTCAAAGGTCGTGGGCCATGTTAGAAACAAGTTTCAAGCATGAAGAGATGGGCCCATTTGGAAAAAAATTCAAGTTTGGTCAATATTGGCTTCATGCACTTTTCCAAATATTGGTCAATTTTAGCATTGCACATCTCTCTCAATTTTAACTCTATGAGGGTGTTCTTGGACTTTTTAGAGATCTTAGTATCTTTTATAATTAACCCTTTTGGTTTCATTTCAATTGGATCTTCCATGTTCATGTAAGGAGCTTTAACCCAAAAGGTGTTTTTGTTGACTTTTTGAAAGGACCTATAATGTTTGAGCTTGTATCTTTTAACTGGGAAATTTCTTGATCTTGAGGGCTAAAGAGAAGTTATAGGGAATTTGATTCTCTTCAAAATGATCTTTGTTGGAAAACTTTCTGATAAAGTATGAGAAAGTTATGCTTGGTTAAAGTTTGGTTGACTTTTCCTATAAAAACCCTAATTTCCAACTTTTGACTTTTGATGAGTTAGGAGCATTTCTTGAGGAATCGTGATCAACCCTTGATCAAATGATGGATATTACTTCAAAATGTTGATGTTGACCAAAAATCTTGAGGTTTGACTATATATAAGTCACATTTGACTTTTGACCTAGTATAGTTGATTTTTAGGCATTTGAGTAGTTGACTGAGCAAACTTGTTGTGCAAGGCATAAAATTTGGCATGGATGATCTTGAGGACATATTAGGGCTATGGAAAACATTTTAGGCCCTTGGATCTCACACATCTTGATGGCAACTAAAACCCTAGTTAGAGGTTTATTGCCTTAGGAGGATAATTTGTCTGGTCAATTCTTAGTCATCCTAGGCAAGTTTGGGACCTCAATGGGCATGTGTTGAGTGAAATAAGAGCGCAGATTTTAGGGTAAAATAGCTGCCCCTGTTAAATCTTCTTAAAATTGAGGATGTATATTAGGTGGCCTGCCTTTCGTGATCTGAAGGTGGAAGATGATTGAACACTAGAGTGCCTAGAAATTTGCACTCGTCTGAAGTGATATTGTTGGTGGATAATATCGGGAATGGGCTTAAATATGCCATCCAGAGAATATGACAGAAAGTCATTGGATATGGGCTTAAATATGCCATCTAGAGAACAATGTTGATTTCATGAGACATTCTTTTGTGGCGGTTACTTTTCTTGTTGTTAAGGAGGACTCCGCTGAGGAATGTTGGTCTATGTTTTGGGAAATAGAGTTTATGAGCTTCAGTTGTCCATTACTCTACTGGGGAGTCATCTCTTGATGGGGGTGAACTGCTATCTGGTCAGGATCCAGGATTCACAGCGACTTACTAAGGATAATAAGACTGACTGCTATCTGGTCGTATTCCAGGCTTTACAGAGACTTATTGGGGAAACCTGAAATTAACTACTATCTGGTCGGACTCCAGCCTTTGTAGTATCTTCAACTGGAATAGAAATTAAAAAAATCTTAGTATCGATTTAACTGAACTAGAGGAAGATCTTGGATTACTTTTATTGGAATAGAAATCAGAAAAAATTTAGTGTCGATTTAACTGAACCAGAGAAAAGTCTTGAGTTGTCTTCAACTGGAATATAAATCAGGAAAATCTTAGTATCGATTTAACTAAACCAGAGGAAGGTCTCGAGTTAACTTTGACTGGAATAGAAATCATAAAAATCTTAGGATCGATTTAACTGAACCAAAAAAGGGTCTTGGGTTATCTTCAACTTCCACTGGAATATAAATCAGAAAAATCTTAGTGCCGATTTAACTGAATAAGAGGAAAGTCTCGAATTATCTTCAACTAGAATAGATATCAGGAAAATCTTAGTGGCAATTTAACCGAACCAGAGAAGGTCTTGAATTGACTTTGACTAGAATGTAAATCAGAAAAATCTTAGTGTCGATTTAACTTAACCAGAAAAAGGTCTTGAATTATCTTCAACTGGAATAGAAATCATGAAAATCTTAGTATCGATTTAACTGAACCAGAGAAGGGTTTTGGATTAACCTTAACTGGAATAGAAATCAGAAAAATCTTAGTGGAGATTTAACTGAACCAGAAAAAGGTCTTGAATTATCTTCAAATGGAATAGAAATCAAAAAAATCTTAGTATCGATTTAACTGAACCAGAGAAGGGTTTTGGATTAACTTTAACTGGAATAGAAATCAGAAAAATCTTAGTGGCGATTTAACTGAACCAGAAAAAGGTCTTGAGTTGTCTTCCACTGGAATAGAAATCAGGAAAATCTTAGTATCGATTTAACTGAACCAAAGAAGGTCTTTTGAGAATATCTTTTTGAGGAAAATGCTGAAATAGCCCTTCGTCAGACGTAGATTTTGAGAAGACTACCAGGTCATGTAAGTAGTCAATGGTGTTTGTTGATTTGATCTTTCCTGAAAAGGTAAAGAGTTAGTTGTATGCAATGTCATGATGTATGAAATTTATTGTGTAATGATGTTCTCAGAGTAAATGAGATTATATTGTATGCAATATATATGCGCATGCCATGATGTATGAATATGGGATGTTGTTCCGATATTTCCTAGTCTTGGAAAATAAATCCCTGACTGCTGTTGGAGAGTACTGGGAAGATGAATCTCGGACTATTGTTTGGTAGATGAGGAAAGTGATTCTTTCATTTTCAATGGGGTTGATGAATGGAGATGATTTTCTGGGGATTTCCTCTTTTCGTTTGAGGATATTCTTCCGGGGATCTTTGACTCCTGCTTTAGAATGACTCCGTGGAGGAAGGATGCTCTGTCGGAAGATTTTACCAATGTAGAGAAATAAACTCTGTTGGGCGATAAAATTCCATCGATAGAGAAATAAACTCTATTGGGTATAAGGCTTTATAAATTGTTCGAGATTATAAAAAATTATTTGGGGAGCATGGATTTCAGCTCTCTGAGGGAACTTGGCTAGAGGAAGTCATTCCTTCTTGGGGAGGCAAAGTTAAGGATTTTGGTTGTTTTACTCTACGGGGAAATAAGCATCATTAGGATGTATTTTGAGGATGTGACAGTGGGATGACCCTGTGCCTACTGGAAAGAGTAATTGTCGGGATTTTTTAGACTTTGCCCCCTTTCTTAAAATCATGAGCAACTGTCTTCCTATTTCATATGCAAGTATTTGTAAACAACAATCATATTCAAATGCATATGTAAAAAATAGTCACTGGATGTTTTTTTCAAAACAAAACAGAACAATAGAAAACAAATAGTTTTGTACTTTCAAAGAAATGATTTGTATTGATTTTTGAAGTTCGCCTATAATAGGCATTTTTTGTACAAAGAGACTGACGTTATAGTAGGAGAACGCCTTCGTGAAAATGAAATCTATACAAAGTAGTGTACAAAGAGAAAACAACTATGTGTAATAATCCCATTGAGTTTTCAATTCTTCTATTTCCCATATGTCCTTGAGCGTCTCCTTACTTTACTACTTGTCCGAAGCTGACTGGATTTATTAGTACCGTTTGAGCTCGATAGTTGATACTGAAGTCTGGTTGCAAGGTGGTCCAATGGAACATAGTTATACGCTTTAAATCCCTAACTTTTTCCTGGACCTCCCTTTCGGGTTTTCAGTCCACCGGGATACCCTTTTTTACCCAAGCCGCCTTTTCAGGTTTTCGACTTGCCCGGTGTACAGATTTTTTTGTATTTATCCCTAACTTTTTCCCAAACCCTTTTGGTTCGTCGTGATGCCCTTATTTTTGCCTAGGCCAGTCAACCAAGCGGGCCTTTATTTATGCGTAGTATCTTTTCACTATGTCCGCATTCAGAGGGTGAGGAAGGTCGTCACCATCCATGGTGGTCAGAATCATGGCTCCACCAGAAAATATGCTTTTGATTACAAACGACCCTTTGTACGTGGGAGTCCACTTGACCCTGGGATCACCTTATGGTAGTATGATGCACTTGATTACTAGATCACCCACTTGATGTACCTGACATCTGACCTTTTTGTTAAAAGCCTTGATCATTCGCTTTTGGTACATTTGGCCATGACAGACATCAGCAAGCCTTTTCTTATCAATCAGATTCAGTTGGTCAAGTCAAGTCTGGATCCAATCATCTTCATTCAAACCCGCATCCTTCATGATTCTCAAAGAAGGGATCTAGACCTCAATAGGTAGGACAACCTCCATACCATACACCAGAGAATAAGGTGTTGCCCCTATTGATGTATGTGCTGAGGTGCGGTACCCATGAAGAGAAAATGGTAACATCTCATGCCAGTGTTTGCATATCACCGTCATTTTATGTATGATTTTCTTAATGTTCTTATTAGCAGCTTCAACAGCGCCATTCATCTTCGACCGGTAGGGAGACGAGTTATGATGCTGGATCTTGAATTTTTTAGAGTTCAGTGATCATCATATTGTTAATATTTGTACCATTATCCGTGATGATTCTTTCTGGAATACCATACTGAAAAATAAGGTTATGCTTGATAAATCGTGCCACAATATTCTTGGTAACAATAGCAAAAGAGGCATCCTCAACCCACTTCGTGAAGTAATCAATGGCCACTAGGATGAAACGATACCCATTGGAAGCGGTAGGTCTAATCTCTCTGATCATGTCAATGCCCCACATTGCAAAGGGCCAGGGAGCCGTCAAGACATTCAAGGGAACTAGAGGTACATGTACTTTATCAGCATAGATCTGGCATTTGTGACAAGTTCGGGAATGTTGATAACAGTTTGCTTCCATAGTGGACCAATAGTATCCTTCTCGTAGGATATTTTTAGCCATGGTGTGTTCACTAGAGTGGGTGCTAAAGGTACCTTCGTGTAAATCTAACATAATCTTCTCTGCTTTGCTCTTGTCTACACACCGAAGTAAAGTAGAGCCATGGTTGCGCTTGTAGAGGATTCCATTACTGAGGAAGAACTTTGCGGAGAACCTTCTCAGAAACTTCTTATCATTGACAGATGCCCCCTCAGGATATTCTTGAGCCTCGATGTACCTTTCCACTTCATGGAACCAAGGTTTGTCTGTTACTTCTTTAGTATCAATCTCATAGCAGTATGCTGGTTCATCCAACCTCGCAATAGTGATCTAAGGAGCCTCATTGTCCCATCTGACCTTGAACATGGATGACATGGTAGCTAGAGCATCCACTAACTGATTCTCTTCTCGTGGAAAATGTTCAAAGGTGACCTCCTCAAAGTGTATAAGCAATGTCAACACATGTTCTTTGTATGGGATGAGATTAGGGTGCTTCATGTCCCACTCTCCCTTGATTTGACTTATTAACAAGGACGAATCTCTGAAAACACTCAAGAACTTGATCCTTAGGTAAATAGCTGCTTTGAGACCCATGATGCATGCTTCATACTCAGCCATATTGTTGGTGCAGTTGAAACATAACCTGGCGGTGAAAGGAGTATGACAACCCTTAGGAGATATGATTACAACATCGATACCATTTCCAAGTGCGTTGGAGGCTCCATCAAAAACCATAGTCCATCGGGATCCTTCCTCAGGTCCTTCATCCGGTCCAGGTTCTTCATAGTCAGTCACTAACATAATATTCTCATTCGGGAATTCAAAGTTTATGGATTGGTAGTCATCCACAACCTGATAAGCCAAATGATCAGCTAATAAACTTCCCTTGATTGCTTTCTGGGTCGTGTATTAGATGTCGTATTCGGTCAAGGATCATTTGCCATCTTGTTATTCTTCCGGAGAGAGCGTGCTTCTCGAAGATGTACTTGATTGGATCCATTTTAGATATCAACAGAGTAGTATGGGTCAACATATACTGTCTCAGTCGGCAAGAAGCCCATGACAAAGTGCGGTAAGTTTTTTCGAGCAGTGAGTATCTTGTTTAACAGTCGGTAAACCTTTTGCTAAGGTAGTATATTGCATGCTCTTTTCGACCGGACTCGTCATACTGCCCCGACACACACCCCATTGAATTATCTAACACTGTTAAGTACATTATCAAAGGTCTTCCTTCAATCAGCGGCATCAGAATTGGAGGCTCTTGAAGGTATTCCTTGATTCTCTCGAAGGCAGTCTGGCATTCTTCATTCCACTTTACCATTAGATCTTTCTTCAGGAGTTTGAAGATTGGCTCACAAGTATCAGTTAGATGGGAAATGAACCTTACAATATAATTTAGGCGTCCCAAGAAACCTCTAACCTCCTTCTCCATGCGAGGAGCTGACATATATTGTATAGCTTTCACCTTTCCAGGGTCTACCTGAATTCCTATGTCACTGACAATAAAATCTAGGAGTTTACCAGACCTTACCCCGAAGGTGCACTTGTTTGGATTTAACCTCAGGTTGTACGTCTTCAACCTATCAAATAATTTTTGTAGATGGTCTAAATTCTCTTCTTCAGTTTCAGACCTGGCTATCATGTCATCAACATAGACCTCTATCTCATGGTGAATCATGTCATGGAACAAAGCTACCATGGCTCGCTGATAGGTTTCCCCAGCGTTCTTCAATCCAAACGGCATCACTTTGTAACAGAAAGTGCCTCATTACATGACGAAGGTTGTCTTCTCCATGTCTTCGGGTTCCATCTAGATCTGATTGTAGCCAGAGAAACCGTCCATGAAGTAAAAGACTTTATGTTATGCGGTGTTATCAACCAGAATGTTAATGTGGGGAAGCGGGAAGTCATCCTTAGGGCTTTCCCTGTTCAAATATATGTAGTCCACACACATCCGTACCTTTCCATCCTTCTTAGGCACCGGGACTACGTTACCAACCCATTATGGATAAGAGGTGACAGCTAAGAATCCAGTGTTGAATTGCTTCATAACTCATGCCTTGATCTTCTCTGACATTTCAGGGCGCATACGACGAACCTTCTGCTTTACTAGAGGGAAATCTTCTTTAGTTGGCAGACGATGAACCACAATATCAGTGTCTAGCCTCGACATGTCTTCAAATGACCAGGCAAAGATCTCGAAGTAATCATGCAACATCTATATCATGTAACAGTCTGGAAAGTTCTCTGGGTACCTCACAATCTTCCTCACCTTCGTCCTTGGCTTGGTTGATCGGATTTTCAAAGCCATAACCGGCAATAGCAGGACCGTTATCAATGGGATCCAGAGTGGATATGGATCTACAGTTTGATATGTGAGTGTTTGTAAAAGCATAACTGTATTTACAAAGTAAAAAGCAGAAAAGAAAAACAGAGAGCGCAAAATTTGTATGTAAAATGTCCAATGCTTTATTAATGACATATGAGATTGAAACATGATAACCCTCACAAATAAGCCATTGTGCCCTAGGTAAGACACAACAAGAAATACAATTACTTCTGAATAAAATTAATTGGTACAAAGTCTTTAGCCATCCAGTTACTAGGTCCACCGTTGGTAGTAGGGAAGATCCAGCTATCCATGTCATAGTTACCATCACGGTCTTCTAAAGCATTGACCCCATGATTGTTTATGCGTAGGGGAGGTCCTCCAGCACGAGCACGACGAACAGCCCTTTGAGCCCCTGAAGAGAAACTCAAACCAAACTTATCAGATTTGTATCGAATGTCATGTAGTTGGCCCTAAATGGTACACCCACCTTCTTCAATAACTGCTTTGGCGTCCTCGAGAGAAGCCATTTTCAAGGGAGGTTTGGTGATCTTAGGAAGATTGGTAATAGTCTCAGTTGCAGCCATGGTCTTGGGTACCTCTTTGAAGTTCTGACAAGGAGTCTAGATGAACTCTCCATCCATTTCCACATACCTAAAGGAGTTCAGGTGACTTACCATGTATTCCTTTTCACCATGCACCATGACAATCTTTCCTTTCACCAGGTACTTCATCATTTGTACAAAGTGGACGTGACAGCTGTCTCCCTATGAATCCAAGGGCGGCCCAATAAACAAGAATAAGATGGTTTGATATCCATCACGTATAAGGTGGAGTCAAAGGTCTGAGAACCAACTTTGATGGGGATGTCCACCTCCTTGTGCACCATTCTTTTCTAACCATCAAAAGCCCTCACTACAATGTTGTTGGGTTTCAAGGTCAAACCTTCGCAGTCTAATCTGTCCAAAGCCTTCTTGGGAAGCACATTCAACGATGAACCAGTATCTACCAGAACATGGGCCAAAGTAGTGCCCCTGCATTCCATGGAGACATGTAGTGCATCATTGTATTTTCTTCATCTGGGTGTTAGATCGGCATAAAAAAACCTAAACCGTTATCATCCATCAAACTGGCCACACAATCTTCAAATTGGTCAGCGGAGGTATCCTGTGGCACATGGGCAGTTTTGAGGAATTTCACCAAAGCTTTTGTATGAGCTTCGAAGCATAATAGTAGGACTAACATTGAAATCTTAGAAGGGGTATGCCCCAACTGTTCGACCATATTGTAGTCGTTATTTTTTATTATCTTCAAGATTTCTTCCATTTCCTTCTTGGAATCCTCTAGAATAGATTATGAATGTTCCTTCGCCTGGATAGGCTCAATCAATATGTCTTTTCCCTGAGTCTCGGCCAACTCGGTGATAGGGGTGGCAACAGGGGTAATCATAGGAATTGCGGTGGTAGTATCAGCATGAACAATAGTAGGAATGATCACATGAGTAGTAACGGCTTTTGGAGGAGAAATCTCAGGGAAGAACACTCTTCCACTTCTTGTTATTTTGTTGGTCCCAACGATGTTGCCAATGTCGGGATCAGTATTTCCAGAAACTTGGTCTTCAGCAGCCAATAGGTCTTGCTTGACGCCATGGTAGTAGACATCAGCCCCATAGTTCCAAGGAACAACCTTGTCTGAGGAGTATGGGATTGGCCCTGGCATAGTGATGATCAGGGGAGACAACTTCAGAGCAGATGTAATCCTGATGGGTCTTTTGGTGGAGACCCTGGGAGGATTGGAGGAAATATTTATAATCGAAATATCCTTACAAGAAATAGTTGTGACGAGAGTCTTCTCAAATAGAATCTCTTTATCATCCATCAGGCGATGAACACCTGCTTTCAACAAATAGCAACCAGTCAGTAGAGATAAACATAAGTGGAAATCTTCACCATAGCCCGGAAACAAACCGGCTTGCAACAAATTCCACTTAACGGTCATGAGAGGAGTAACAAGTTCCTAAATAGAAGTAACAAACGTATCATCGTCAACAACATTAACACTGCGACCGTGCTTGGGCATGGGAGAAGTTATAACACTAGGAATCTCAGGAGCGTCAAATTCGACCTCCTTCACCTCAATAAGGTCTTGCACCTTGTTTTTCAAAACCTAACAGTCGTTTGTATCATGGCCTGGACTTTCTGAATGGTAAGAACAGTGAGCATTTGGGTTGTAGTGAGGAGATGAGGTGTTGGGATACTTGGGAGCTTCCCTCGAGGTAACCAAATTGGATTTCAGTACGTGAGGCAAAACTTGAGACAAAGTCATATTTATCTGAGTGAATTTCCTTACAGGTCTTTCTGCTCTAGGATGATTATTTCGTTGTTGAGTAGCTACAGGATTGGATATCATAACAGCCCCTATCGTTGGACGGCGCTCGGCTCTTCCCTGGTTTTGTTGATTGTAAACAGCACTGACCTCTGTTTTTCCTACGAAAGGTCTCTTTCCCGCACTTGAAGAGGCATCCTTCTGAATCTTGCCACTTCTAATCCCAGCTTCCACTCTTTCTCCCGTCAAAATCAACTCAGTAAAGCCAGCTGAGGAGCTTCCAATCAGATGATTGAAAAACGGACCAGATAGGGTACCCAAAAACATATCCACTAACTCCCTATCAGACAGGGGGGTGATGCGGTGTATTCACAACTGTACGAATCGCGTCAGAGTAATATAAAAGATTATCGATCCAAAGATAAATCGTCAATCTATCGTTTCCTATTGTTACGGTGTTTAGCTAAGTCAATATCAAACAGGGAATTGAGCATGCAAGAAAGTAAAGTTCGGCGAATTAAACTTCAGATATAAAAGCAGGGTCAAATGTAATTCACATAGTCAGATGATATTCGCAATGCTTCGAAATAGAACTACTTATATGGAAATATTTTCTACTAAAGAAAATAACTAATTTAACAGGAACTGTCGCTTTCGCGTAATCAGAACCGAGTTTACTCTCTAATCAGACCTTCTTATTGTCACTTATAAAAAGGTGCGTATTGCGTTAAAGTAATAAACCTATTTTTAAGAAATAAAGTACTTGACCAAGTTGAAAAGTATTTTGATTTGTAATTTCTAATAAAAAGGGGACCTAACTTTAACCCTATAAACGTGTCCGAAAATAGTTTCAAAATTGATTTCTTTGATAATAAAAATCCCTAGCTAACCGGACAAAGCGCTTTCGCTTCCTTTGACCAGTTAGAACAAACTGAGTTTAACAAAGGGTTGGACGGCTTTCGATCTTACCCAACAACAATAAAGTAAAGAAAACTCGTATTAAAAACCAAAATAGCCCATAAGCATTTCTATTGACACATTATTTGGAATATCGATCTAACTAGATTCCTTACGTTCTAGCCCAGTAAGGTTCAGCCTGACATGGGAATGTAAACAGACATGTTAAAATAAATCATGCGAGAAAGTAAATAATTTAAAGTGCGGTGCGGGAAATAAACAAAGTAAAAGCAGTGCAGAAAATAAACAAAGTAAAAGCAGGTGCGGGAAATAAACAAAGTAAAAGCAGGTGCAGGAAATAAACAAAGTAAAAGCAGGTGCAGGAAATAAACAAAGTAAAAGAAGGTGCGGGAAATAAACAAAGTAAAAGTAGGTGCGGGAAATAAACAAAGTAAAAGCAGGTGCGGGAAATAAACAAAGTAAAAGTAGGTGCGGGAAATAAACAAAGTAAAAGCAAGTGCGGGAAATATAAATAGAAACCTGCTCCAAACAGGGAGGTTTTAAATCTGGTACAAACTGGAAGTAAAATGCAACAGGAAATAAACATCAGTTGAAAATAAATGTGGTAGGATAAAATTCTGTCGAAGTGCTCCAAACTCGATTATAGACTCAATCTACGAACTCGATCACAGACTCAATCAATAGTGCAATAATTCCCCAATGTGAAGAATTATCGCTTTACAATGGTGAAATTATATGGCTTAAGTTCGCAACTATGGTTGGATCAAGTTTGCAACTAAGCTTGGGTGAATTGAAATGAAATCAGGAACTGCTATTTATAGAGGATGAAGAATGCAGGAAATCACAGGAATGCCCCCCAACTCCTTTTTTTTGGGGGGGGGGGGGGGGGGGAAACATCGTCCAAAGGTGGCGCCCGCCATGGGGGACATGGTGCCCGCCATGAGTGTAAACGAAAGGAAGTGGGGAACGTGGCAGTTGAGGTCAGCAGGAGGTGGTCCACGTCATGACCTAATCTATGGTTGGTGCCATGGTGAACGCCATGAGTGTAAATTTAACCTAAAATTCTGTTTTTCAGCCTATTTTCCTTCATTTCTTCAGAGGAGCTCTGGATAATTGAAATACCTGAAAAGGAAATAAAAGATAGGCATAATACGAGAAAATAATAATAAAAAACCTAAATAACACGTGAAATCAGAGTAAAAAACAAGTTTAAAGTAAGTGTTATCAAATTCTCCCACACTTAAACCTTTGCTTGTCCTCAAGCAAAAACTCTAAATATATTAAGAAGAAAAACAGTTTTAGTGAACAAGTTGGGCTGCAAGGGGCCTCTGGAATTAAAACAGGGATGTATTGATAGGTACTGACTGATTTAAACAAGGATATTGTAGTGACATTCTTCCGTAAAATGGACATAAGCTTCGTTCCTTTACGAACCAATCCATATCATGCCACTATGCTTAGGCCTATATTTTTCCTATTTTCAAATCCTTTTTCATTCAGACGCAATCACATTAAGCCCGTTATTCGTACATGCTCATAGTAAAGTGACTGGGTAGTGATTCTGATCATAAAACGCAGGGCTCTGGTACAAAAAGTTGTTGTAACCCCTTTTATTGATCCATTTATAGTTGTGGGGGATCAGATCGTAATCCGCCCTACCAAGTTCAGCACCAGATACCTCTAAACCAACTAAAGATGGGTAAAAATATTTTTCTTTTTCTTTGTCTTCTTCTTTTGCTTTTGCTTTATTTTTCAACATACAAATTTTGTTGAGTTAAATGACTTTGTGAGGGTCACCTATCCCGGGGTTGTAGTTTATAATAAGAACATAGCATATAGATCATTCACTTCTCTTTGGTCCCCTACGTAGAGCATGCTTAGACAGGAGCTGACTGCTAGGATAAACTATTCAAGGATTTAAGAATGAAAATTTTAAGGCCACGGCATAGGGGCTATCGGGATCGAATTTTTAAATTTACGAAGCTTAAGGTGTAAAAACGATGCCGATGCTTCAAAAGGGCTTTCCCAAGTCATACTACATCCTATCTCAACCAGGTCTTATAGCCTAACTAAGTTCAAGACACAGTGTTTTTCTTAGAAATTTTTTTCGGTTAGGCTCAAGAAATGGGGGAGTGGACATACTCTAGACCATACAGATATAGATGACTCGTCAAACACATGTATTATTTTGAAAAGAAAGAAAACAAGCAAACTAAAGAAAATAAAGAACTAAAATAACGAGAAGGAAAATGCAGGAAAGGAAAAATAAAGCGAGAAAAATAAAGCGACTAAATCTCCTCCCACACTTAAATCGAACATTGTCCCCAATGTTACGAAATAAGATAAGGAAAGAGTCACCTAGTAAAGTAATAAGGCTGGATGGGTCCCTCGCCATCCTGCGGTGAATGTCTAGGATGACGGGATCGGCTGCGACGACGACTTCTCTGAGAAGCCTCAAACTGGTCGAATCTGGAAGACAAGGCAATCTGTGAACTCTGAATCTCGCGAAGGTTGCCTAAAAGGGAACCTTGAGTGGCTTCCATGAGGGTGGAGTTCCAATTAATTAAAGAGAAAAAAAATGATAAAATAGAAATATACTTAATTATGGTAAGTCACGAAAAAGAAAAATAAAAAGAAAGTAGAATGCAAGAGTTAGCGTAAAAATAGATAAGTCTGAAAAAGGAAACAGCATGATAAAAGAAATAACAAAACAACAAAATAGTGCAGATATGAATCAAGATCATCAAGGAGTAGTAGGGTCCTTGGTCGACTCAGAACCATGAGCTGCAGCTAACTTACTACGAAGATCATCAATTTCTTGCTGTAGGAGGTCTGCCTCAGTAGAGTGAGTAGCATCAGAAACCATAACCTGAAGAGAGAGGTCTTCAATTGTCTGACGAAGTTGGGCTACCTCTTTATGCAACTCAGCAACCTGTGCATAGATGTCAGGTTGCTGCAAACAGAAATTATTATAGAATACAATGGTCCTTTCTAGCGATGGGCATGGATGATACTCAGGTATCAGAGGTGATTTTCCCTCGTCCACTGTCTCTCCAAGACCTTCTAAGGTATATGTCCAATTGGCAGGGTTATGGACATTGGTCATCATGGGATCAGGCAAGGTAAAATAGTGAACAATTTCATTATCAATCAGGAGTCTATACTGGTCGGGATTAAAGTAGACTCTTTTCATTAGCCCACGATCCAAACAGAAATCAATGTCCATTGTAGTATATCCACAGTAGGAGGTAAGGTGAGATAACTTACTTGTATGACCCAAAGCAGAAGCAATCTGAGTCATTGTTCCTCCCACATAGAGGATACTTTCAGAAGACTTAGAATTCATCATGAGATTCCACAGCAGAAAATTTCCACAGGCTACAGAGCGAGACTGGGTCGCACAATAGAGGAAAAAGATCTCCTCCTCGCTAACATGGGTATCACTGTCGGCCTTCCCTAGGAAAGTGCAAGCAATAACCATCTGAAAATACCTGAAAGCAGGGTTGTGAATAATAGGGGATAGCCGAGTGGAAGGATCAAGGCTCCCTCCAGCAGTAATATCTCTCCAAAATTTATCTATGTCCCTAGTCATGAAATAGCCATTTGGTAGCTCAGGTATAACATCAGGTGTGGTCTGGAAGCCTAGCAAGTCGCCAAGCTCCCTCTGGGTAAAACAGTATTCTATCCCGAATAGTTTGAAAGTGAGATATCCATCTTGGCCATTATAGGGCTCAAACTCGAATGAACTGAGGAATTCTAAGGTGAGGTTCCTATAGGTTACATTTAGGTCATCTGCATACTCGTCCCACTTTAGCTGGTTGCATAGATACTTGATACTGGCTTCAAACCCAAGAGCTTCCATGCAAATCTGGTCTGGATATCTGGTCGGTGCCATGAGTCGCTGTGAAAGGACCACATAGAGTTGTCTCTGAGTTTCATCTCGAAAGGAAATACGCATGTCATCGAAATGCTCCATCCTGAAAAATGTAGTTAGCAAAGACGACTAGGAGGTGATTCCTGAAATCATAAATTTTGCAACTGTAAGTATAAAGATAAAAATAAAATTTGATAAAGTAAAAAGTAAATAAATGCAAAAAATTAAAAAAAAACCCATGGGTTGCCTCCCATGCAACGCTTGTTTAACGTCGTTAGCTTGACGAGTAAACTTCATATATCAAAAACTGGTACTGGTGGATCAATCAGAGTGTGGCTGGAGTAGTTGGTCGGAATGTCACCTCCTTCATAATGCTTCAACCTCTGCCCATTGACGATGAGTGGGATATAATAATTGTTCTTGATCTTGACTGATCCAGATCTTAAGATTCTAGAGACCTCAAAAGGACCAGTCCATCTTGAACGTAGCTTGCCAGGAAAAAGTTGCAACCTAGAATTGAAAAGGAGAACAAGGTCGCCTATATTGAAATCTTTCTTTACAATTCTCCTGTCATGCCAAGTTTTGGTTCTTTCTTTATATATTATAGCATTCTTATAGGCAGACTGGTGGAATTCTTCCAATTTATGAATGTCAAGGATGCGCTTTTCACCAGCAGTCAAATATTCCAAATTAAGGGTCTTAATGGCCCAATAGGCTTTATGCTCTAACTCGAAGGGTAAATGAAAAGATTTTCCATAGACTAATTGGTAAGGGGTTGTTCCAATAGGGGTTTTAAAAGTTGTTCTGTAGGCCCATAGTGCTTCATGTAGCTTCTGAGACCAATCTTTTCTAGAAATTGAAACGGTTTTTTCTAAGATTTGTTTAATCTCCCTGTTAGACACTTCTACTTGGCTGTTAGTCTATGGATGATAAGGTGTGCTACTCCATGCTTTACTCCATACTTACTTAAGAGCTTATCAAAGATTTTGGATATGAAATGTGATCCTCCATCACTTTATAACGAGATGGGGTGTTCCAAAACTCAGAAAAATGATATTCTTAAATAACTTGACTACCACTCTTGTGTCGTTTGTGGGTGATGCAATAACCTCAATCCATTTAGGCACGTAGTCTACAACTACCAAAATGTACCTATTTCCCATTGAAGGTGGAAATGGTCCCATCAAGTTTATACCCCAAACATCAAAGAGTTCAACTTTTTGGATATTCCTCATTGGCATCTCGTCACGTCTTGATATGTTCCAGGTGCGTTGGCATCGATCGCACTTGACAATGTAGGCATGAACATCACGCCATAAAGTTGGCCAATAGAGGCCTGCTTGAATAATCTTGGGGTGTGTTTTAGATATACCTGCATGTCCACCATAAGGTGCAAAATGAAAGTGTCTGATGATGTCTTCTATTTCCTCTTCTTGGATGCAACACCTGAAAATATTATCTATTCCTCTCTTGAATAGGAGTGGTTCATCCTAGTAGAAATGTTTAACATCTTTGAAGAACTTCTTTTTCTGTTGGTAATTTAAATCTGGGGGTATGATATCTGCAGCTAGGTAGTTTACAAAATCAGTGTACCAAGGTACGCTCTTCATTACTAGATTTTTTTTTCAAAATCTTTACCTCTGTAAGGCTCGAAATCATCAATCTTAGCTATAAGTCTGTCATAGGTGAAATCATCATTTATAGGCAATAAGTCAGGTTTTAAGTGTTCTAATCTAGAGAGGTGGTCAGCGACAACATTCTTTGTGCCTTTCTTATCCTTAATGTCAAGATAAAACTCTTGGAGTAACAAGATCCATCTAAGTAATCTAGGTTTAACGTCCTTTTTATTTAATAGATAACGTATGGCTGCATGATCAGTGTAAACAATGATCTTTGCTCCAACTAGGTAGGACCTAAACTTATCTATCTCAAAAATTACTACCAGTAATTCTTTCTCTGTTGTTGCATAGTTGAGCTGGGCGGTATCTAGGTTCCTACTAGCATAATATATGACATGTAATTTCTTGTCTTTTTGTTTCCCTAGAACAACACCAACTGCATAATCGCTGGCATCGCACATGATTTCAAAAGGTTGTGTCCAATTTAGGGGGTTGCATGATCGGAGCTGAAATCAGTGCTTGTTTCAAAAATTTAAAAGCTTCGAGACATATCTCGTCAAAAACAAATTCAACGTCCTTCATTATAAGATTAGTCAAAGGTTTTGTTATTTTAGAGAAGTCTTTTATAAAACACCGATAAAAACCAGCATGTCCAAGAAAACTTCTAATCTCCCAATTGCTTTTAGGTGGGTTGAGGTCTTCTATAACTTCAATTTTGGCTCTATCGACCTTAATGCCTCTTTCGGAGACAATGTGTCCTAATACTAAACCTTCATTAACCATAAAATGGCATTTTTCCCAGTTTAGCACTAGGTTCACCTCTACGCATCTTTCAAGGATTTTTTCGAGGTTGGAGAGGCAATCTTTAAAATTGAATCCACACACCGAGAAATCTTCCACGAAAACTTCCATTATTCCATCTAGGTAATATGTAAATATAGACATCATACAATGTTGAAAAGTGGTAGGGGAATTACAGAGTCCGAAGGGCATTCGTCTATAGGCGAACGTTCCATAAGGAAAGGTGAAGGTTGTTTTATCTTGATCCTCAGGGTGAATAGGTATTTGGAAAAATCCTGAGTATCCATCTAGATAACAAAAGTGCGAGTGTCTGGCTAGACGTTCGAGCATTTGATCTATAAATGGAAGAGGGAAATGATCCTTCCTGGTTGCTTTGTTTAATTTTCTATAAGTTATACACATACGCCAACCTCCTTCTGTTTGTTTAGCAATATGCTCACCTTTCTCATTTTCTATGACTGTGATGCCTCCTTTCTTTGGCACCACATGGACAAGGCTCACCCAATTACTATCTGATATTTGGTAAATTATACCAGCCTCTAGTAACTTAAGAACTTCTCTTTTAACAACATTGCTCATTATAGGGTTTATTATTCTTTGATGTTCTCTTGGGGGTTTTGAGTTTTCCTCTAACAAGATCTGCTGCATGCACACCGATGGACTTATTCCTTTTAAATTGGAGATGTTATACCCTGAAGATGAGGGATACTTTCGTAAGATCTCTAAGAGTTGAGTTGTCTCATCTTGACTTAAAATAGTGTTAACTATAACAGGACGATTCATCTCTTTATCTAAGAATTCGTATATGAGGTTCTTGGGAAGTTCCTTCAATTCTAAAGATGGTTTTAAAGGGAAAGGCATTGGATCAGGAGTAAGCGATAAACATTGATAGAGGTCGTCATCGATGTAAGGTTCTAAACTTTTAAATCCAACGTCCTCCATAATGGGGGTCGAAGGTAACTTGATATTTTTGTTAGATTCCTCTCGCTTAAGTTCCAATATACACTCGTCAATGACGTTGATGGCATAACATGCATCTCCTATTACTAGTGCCATTAAGAACTTTGAAAGAATAAATTCTATCTTTTCATCACCCACCTCAAATGTTAATTTTCCTTTCTTAATGTCAATTATGGCTCCAGTTGTTGATAGGAATGGTCTACCTAAGAGGATTGGGATTTCTTTCCTCTTCTTTAATATCCATAACCATGAAATCAGTTGGGATATATAGCTGACCGATCTTAACTGGTATGTCTTCAAGTATGCCTATAGCATACTTAACTGATCTATCATCCAGTTGGAGAGACATTTTAGTCGGCTGCAATTTTCCTAAGTTTAACCTTCTACAAACTGCTAAAGGCATAAGGCTGACGCTAGCTCCTAGATCTAAGAAGGCTTTGTCAATAGTATGATTTCCTTAGATACAAGGAATGGAAAAACTTCCTGGATCCTTTTCTTTCTTGGAAAGTTTATTTTATGAAATAAAATTGCATTCGATAGGTTTGGGATCATCAAGTCTACACTTGTTGGTCAAGATGTCTTTTAGGAATTTAGCATAAGATGGCATCTGAGTGATGGCTTCGGTGAAAGGAATCTCTACATAGAGTTTTTCTATAACTTTAACGAATCTCTGGTATTGATTTTCAAGTTTGGTTTGTTTAAGTCTTTGCGGAAATGGGACTGGTGGTTTGTACGGGGGTGGTGGTTTATTAGTTTTATCTTTTAATTCTAGTTATTTTTGCTTTTCGGGTTCCTCTGGTTCCTCCATTTGGTCTGTAGGCAAAAAATTTGTCTTAGGTTGTGAGGGTGTACTCATGGCTGGATTCTTGGGTCCATCGTAAGTAGTCCCACTTTGTAAGGAAATGGCATTAGCTTTCCCTTTAGGATTTGGTTGAGGTTGTCCAGGGAATTGTCCTCCAGGTGTAGTTTGTGGGGCTTGTGTTTGGGCTATCTGCGAGATTTGGGTTTCAAGCATCTTGTTATGCATAATTATCTGATCAACCTTAGTTCCTAATTGCGTGATTAGTTCGTTTACGTGAATATTCTGATTTAGGAACTCTTTGTTTTGCTGGGTTTGAGCTGAAATGAAATTTTCCATGATTTTCTCAAGGTTAGGTTTGGGTGCCACAACTTGCATAGGTTGATTTGGTCTTTGGGCTTGGAAACCTATAGGTCTCGTAGGTGCAGAGTTTTGTATTGGGCTATTGTTTTTATAAGAAAAGTTTGGGTGATTCCTCCATTTGGGGTTGTAACTGTTTGAAAATGGGTTTCGGGTGTACTTTACTTGGTCTGAGCAAGGTTCATTCAATAAGTTACATTCTGCAGGTTGATAACCTTGGGTCCCACAGAGTTCGCATTCTGAAGCTACTGCGGCTACAGTATTAGGGTTTTGAGACATGTTTTGAACTTTTAAGGCAAGAGTGTCCATTTTAACTTGCATCATGTCTAGAGAACTTATCTCATGTTTTCCTCCTTGCGTGTCCTTTTTCTCTACCATATCTCATTTTGTTCCCCATTGGTAATGGTTTTGGGCCATGTCCTCAATGAGAGCGCAAGCTTCTAGGTAAGGTTTATTCATCAATGCGCCACCAGCGACAACATCGATAGACATCTTTGTGTTGTAATGGAGTCCATTATAGAAGGTGTAGATGATTAGCCATTGTTCTAGGCCATGTTGTGGACAGGCTCTTAACAGGTCTTTATATCTCTCCCATGCTTCAAAAAGTGATTCTCCCAAGTTTTGGTTAAATCTAGTGATTTGGTTTCTAAGGACAGCAGTTTTGCTGGGCCAAAAATATCTTGTGATAAATACTCTCCTAAGGTCTTCCCAGGTTGTTATTAAATTGGGTGGAAGGGAATCCAACCAATCTCATGCTTTATCTCTGAGGGAAAATGGGAATAATCTTAGTCGTATTGCCTCAAGCAAAGCACCATTGCATTTTAAAGTGTCTGTTAATTGTATAAAAGTTTTTAAGTGTTGATTCGGGTTCTCAGTAGCGAGACCACCGAATTGGTTTTGTTGCACCAATTGTAGCAATGAGGGTTTTAGTTTGAAATTATTTGTGGTTATAGCTGGGTTTACGATACTTGAACTAGGTTCCTCATCTGATGGTTGGGAAAATTTCTTAAGGGGTTTTTGGTTACGATACTCGGTCATAGTTTTTCTAATTCAACGGAGAAAATGGATGTAACGTTCAGGTTCCACTAAAGGATTGAATAAGGTTCCGGTGCCGCGAGATCTTCAAATCAACCAGATTGTAAAACTTAGTCTATACGGTACGTCTATAGGGTGCAAAATTTGACGAAATTGCTCCCCAGTAACGGCGCCAAAAACTTGATGCGGTGTATTTGTAAGTGTACGAATTGCGTCATAGTAATATAAAAGATTATCGATCCACATAGACCAATCGTCAATCTATTGTTTCCTAGTGTTACGGTGTTTAGCTAAATCAATATCAAACAGGGAATTGAGCATCCAAGAAAGTAAAGTGCGGAGAAATAAACTTCAAATATAAAAGCATGGTCGAATGTAATTCACATAGTCAGGTGATATTCGCAATGCTTCAGAATAGAACTACTTATAGGGAAATATAAGTAATAAAAAGGCACGCATTGCATTAAAATAATAAACCTATTTTTAAGAAATAAAGTACTTGACCAAGTTGAAAAGTATTTTGATCTGGAACTTCTAATAAAAAGGGGACCTAACTTTAACCCTATAAACGCGTCCGAAAATAGTTTCAAAATTGATTTCTTTGATAATAAAAATCCCTAACTAACCGGACAAAGCACTTTCTCTTCCTTTGACAAGTTAGAACTAACCGAGTTTAACAAAGGGTTGGACGGTTTTCCATCTTACCCAACAACAATAAAGTATAGAAAACTAGTATTAAAAACCAAATTATCCCATAAGCATTTCTATTGACACATTATTTGGAATATCGATCTAACTAGATTCCTTACATTCTAGCTCAGTAAGGTTCAGCCTGACATGGGAATGTAAACAGACATGTTAAAATAAATCATGCGAGAAAGTAAATAATTTAAAGTGAGGTGCGGGAAATAAACAAACTAAAAGCAGTGCAGAAAAAAAACAAAGTAAAAGTAGGTGCGGGAAATAAACAAAGTAAAAACAGGTGCAGGAAATAAACAAAGTAAAAGCAGATGCGGGAAATAAACAAAGTAAAAGCAGGTGCGGGAAATAAACAAAGTAAAAGCAGGTGCGGGAAGTAAACAAAGTAAACGCAGGTACGGGAAATATAAATAGAAACCTTCTCCAAACAGGGAGGTTTTAAATATGGTACAAACTGGAAGTAAAATGCAACTGGAAATAAACAACAGTTGAAAATAAATGTGGCAGGATAAACTTCTTCTGAAGTGCTCCAAACTCGATTACAGACTCAATCTACGAACTCGATCATAGACTCAATCAATAGTGCAATAATTCCCCAATGTGAAGAATTATTGCTTTACAATGGTGAAATTATATGGCTTAAGTTCGCAACTATGGTTGGATCAAGTTTGCAACTAAGCTTGGGTGAATTGAAATGAAATCAGGAAATTCTATTTATAGAGGATGAAGAATGCAGGAAATCACAGGAATGCCCCCGAACTCCTTTTGGGGGGGAAAACATCGTCCAAAGGTGGCATCCTCCATGGGAGAGATGGCGCCCGCCATGCGTGTAAATGAAACAAAGTGGGGAACATGGCAATTGAGGTCAGCAGGAGGTGGTCCACGTCAAGGCCTACCCTATGGTTGGCGCCATGGTGGATGCCATGAGTACAAATTCGACCTAAACTCCTGTTTTTCAGCCTTTTTTCCTTCATTTCTTCAAAGGAGCTCTGGATAATTGAAATACCTAAGAAGGAAAAAAAGATAGGCATAATACGAGAAAACAATAATAAAAAACCTAAATAACGTGTGAAATCAGAGTAAAAAACAAGTGTAAAGTAAGTGTTATCAGGGGGTTGGACTCTTCTTTCTAAGTCCCTCCACTTCTGAGCATAGTCTTTAAAACCCTCGCTCGAACCCATCGACATACTTTGAAGTTGTGTACGGGTGGGAGCAAGGTCTGCATTATACTGATACTTCTTGTAGAAAGTAGCAGCCAGGTCTTCCTAGTTACGAGTATTGGTTCCCTTCAGCTGATAGAACCACTCTAGTTGAGTCCTAGATAAACTGTCTTGAAACAAGTGGACCCACAAGTCCTTGTCACCAGTGTGAGGCTGAATCTTCCTCACATAAGATCGGAGATGCATCTTGGGACAAGAGACCCCATCATATTTAACAAACACTGGAACATTGAACTTCTGCGAGATAACAACCCCAAAAACCAAACCCAGCTCTTCAAAATCCAGCCCAAGTACCATATGGATTTCCATTGCATTCAAACAAACCTCCAGTTGTTTGTATTTTTCATCGGCAGGGGTTTACTGATCCTCATTATAGTCAATATCATTATTAGATTCCCTGGGACTGGGTTCTTCCTCTCTTGTTTCCCCTTCTTGATTGTATCCTTATTTTTACAAAGATGCTAGCACTACAACTTGCCTTAACGGTCCTCTAAACCTCCTTCCCAAATTCACCACACCAATTGGCTTCTTTGGCTTCTTGGTATTTTCTTTGACAATCAGGGCCTTCAGCTCTTCTTGCCCCTTGTCCAGGGCCATGATCATTTGTTAAAACTGAGCATTTTGAGTTTGTAGATCCTTCACTGTTTGTTCGAGAGCCATTGCTGAAATAAACAGCGAAGACGGTGAGAAACCTGCTTTGAAACCTGTTTATGCAATGATATGTATGATATATGTATGCAATGATTTCAAGGATTTCTAAGACTTAAATTTTCTTAAATAGAAAGAGAATAAACTTTAATTGCATTAAGAAGTTTTATCGGTCACCATGATGCCTCTTGGGCTTACAAAGGAAGTAACAAAGCAAAAATAACTCTCCATGTAAAGAAAGACTCAAGCTTCCCACAGATGTATCCTTTTTGGTGCAATGTAAGAATTTATACTTTTCTCTTCGTGAAGTAACCTGGTGAGCTCTAAAACCTTCTTATCACTGGTGTAGAATTGAGTTTCAAAGGTATACCGTTATTCTTTGAGTTGGATCCAGGATTTCTATAGCTCCTCAAAATCAGTTGGCATGTCAGGGTGAAGAACAATGTAAGGAGTGTCTCCTTCAGCAATTGGCTCCATAATCACAGGTAAGACGGAGGGGTAAGCCATCATAATACATTGAGCACGAGCTCGTACCCATTTGAGGTAAGGCTCAAGAGGGATGGAAGTCTTGTGCCCCAGTGTCTTGCTATTAACTCTGTTTATCATGCCCCAAGCTCGAATGAACCTCTTACAATAACCCTGAACATCATTCTCATAGTCAAAGATAATTCCTTAGACGAGTGCATCATGAGGACCATCCCTTCTAGCATAACCAAATTGTTGAAATTCCAAACAAGGATTATAATTGATTCCTCCCCTAATTCCTAAGAGAGGGACATTAGGGAATTCCCTAAAGAGATCAATGATGGTAACATTCTCCAAGGATTGAAAAAACCAATGAATATCCGAATGTGTGAGGGATATCAACCTATGAGACCATCTCATACCCTTCTCATTATTCAAAATAGACCGAGGTAGGTGCGGAATAAACCACCTAGCCAATAGAGGAGTGCAAAACAAAATAGTCCCTCTTCTCTTTAGAGTGCGAGTATGCAGAGAGTGCAGAATATCTCCAAGTAAAGTAGGCACCGGATTATGAGACAGAAAAACCTTGACTGCATTCACATCTATGAGTTGGTCCGGATTAGGAAATAACACCATCCCATAGATGAGAAGATCCAACACTTCTTCAAAAGCTTGTAAATCCAGGGTATTCCAAAAATGGTGAGCCTTCTCAAACAAAAACTTAGCTAGAAATCCCTTTATGCCTCTTATATTTTCCCAATTTGCCACTACATTAGCCCGTTGTAAAGACAGAGCTTGAGCAATCTCTTCAGGCTTTGGGTCTCTTTCCATACTGTTGAATGGTAACTTATTAAGGATAGGTACCCCCAATAACTGAGAAAACTCCTCCATAGTAGGCACTAACTGGTAATCAGGAAAACTGAAGCAGTGATGTAACGAGTCAAAGAACTGAAAGAGCACATTTATCATTTCTTCATCAGAGTTTAAGGTGACCAAGTTGAGAATTCGACCATGTCTTTCAGTGGAGGGAGAGCTTTCAGGAATCCTTGATGCTAATTCCTTGAGTTGAGGAGGTACCCTCACAAAGTTGACTTGGATAATGTTCCTGCGATTGGATGCCATGTCCTACAAGACAAAACAAAGATAAGCCCTAGAAAATATTTGAAATGGTTAGTATGATATGCCATGTTATGATGTCATGATTATGCTAAGAAACCACAGATATAGCAAGAACAAGCAAATCACACAAAGACCTTAGGTTTAAGGCTTGCATGGGTTTTAAGGTAATACCCTCTCAAAGTTTTGATTGGTTGAACCTGTCCTATAAATAGTAACCGGGTTCTAAGGGATCTCAATATCACTGATCTTTCCCACAAGTTTCATTCTGATAGACAACTAACTTTCCACCAAACAAAACTCGGGAGTCAAATCTCAATGAGTGTAGCATCGAGTATCAACCGACTTTGGGGATACACCAAAGACGGTTATCTCACTATGTTCTAATGGCCAAGTTGTTCAATTAAGGTTCTAGGGTCAGTTGATGCTTCATGACACCACGCGGTGGCCTCGTATTCTCCTTGGTTAATTCAAGGGCTATCGATACCTACCAAAGTGTCACATCAACGTAGCTATCGCTTCAACCGTGTCGATATACCCCACACAGTTTCCATGATTTATAACTACTTACCTAAAAGGTTTCCCCAGATCCGGGTGTAGGATCTATAGTAACCCAAACAATACCCTTAAAAGTAAAGAAATAAAAACAAACAAAGAAAACATATTAGATATGAACTAGACCCTAAGGTAAACCTTACTTTTACTTATTTTCCCCAGCAGAATTGCCAGTTTTATGATATGTTGGTAGAACCGACTGTTTAATACTGGTTTGCATTTTGTATTCGTAAATGTCGCGGTAAGCAAGAGTCGCACCTACTTTTCTTTTATCCAATAAAGAAAAGGGTGAAAAGAATATAAAAAGACCTTTTTCGAGATTTTCTGAGTAAGGGGGTAGATTATGGAAAGGGAAGGTGTTAGATCCTTTCCATCTGTGGTGTTCCACGGGCTCTTAGGTACTTGCTCATTTTGAAAACTGCTTTAATGTTTGTGTGTTTTGAAAAGGTTTTGTTTTCTTTATGATAATTGTTGTATCAGACTTCAAGAGTGTGATAAAGCATTTTTGAATAGAGTTTTGAAGGTGTGATATGAAAATGAATTAGATTTGAGCAAGTACTTAACAACTATCTACCTACTCAAAAAAGGCGTTCTTTTCCTCCTTTCCTTTATATAGTGCTATCCTACTATTAGTGAGTAGGTAGCCCTATCGTTTGGTGTTGAGGGACTATCGAAAAGGACGTTTTACGGTCACTGAATGCAACATGTAGAGATACCTTAGCAGTTCAAAGGGACTGTCATTATATATTTGTAGGCAACATCGAGGGACAAGATCATTTCTCGTAGGAAACTCGAGGGACATTAAGGGACTATGATCTTTATGATGACTTTAACTGAGGGTCTTTACTAAGTGTGTCCCTACGTTCGAGGGACAAGATTATTTCTCGTAGGCAACTCGAGGGACATTAAGGGACTATGATCTTTATGATGACTTTAAGTGAGGGTCTTTGCTAAGGGTGTCCCTACATTCGAGGGACATGACCATTTCCGAAGGCAACCGAAGTGGGAGATACTCTAGGGGTGCGAGTGTGCAATAGTGTGCTTTTTTCAGGTATTTTTATCTTGATGTTAGTTATCTAAGATTGATTGTTAAGTTCTTTCCATACATGCCTAATTACTAGCAATTTATATACATGCATATAATATAGTGTGGAAAGTGAAACCTACATCTATTACAAGGCTCGGGGCAGTTACAGTTATATCTGACTGAAAATGTAAAGTGCAGAAAGTAAAAATCGTAATTAGGGCTATTACAAGCTGGGAAAAATTACATAATCGAGAAAATAATCGTACGAAAAATAACAATGCGCAAAAATTAAGACGAGAATAAGTTTGACAAAGCCTAAAAATATAATTGCTTATTAAAAATATTTTTGGTATTTTATGAAAAAATTTGAGATTTAACCTAATTTCTAATTAATTTTAAATTAAAGAAAAAAACAAGTTAAAATCAATTAAATTAAATTAATTTGTAAGAATTAAGTTTAATTAAAAAAACTAAATCTTATTTTTTGTGATTTTTTGTTGATTTTATGATTAAAAAAATGAATTAAAAAAACATAAACTAATTAAAAAAACTGAAAAACGAAATAAATTTTTAAAAAAAAAGAAGAGAAATGGGCCTGGAGTAAAAAGCCAACTGGGGGGGGGGGTGGCTGAATTTGCAAGGCCCAGATCTGTTGACCCATACTCATGCGTGTGATCCATTAGTGCTTCGTTAGGAAGGTCTATCATGGGGAAGCACGCTTGGAGACGCTGGATTCAAGCCAACTAAGATCTGATGGTGTGAGTTTGAGGGCCTATGATGCACGCCTTTGATATGGGCATACTGAATCTGCAAATAGCCTGTTAGAAAAATAAAACGCCTGACCTGGGTATCGAACCCAGGTCTTTCACTTCACATGCATTCTTCCTTACCACTCAACCACCCTTCTCATTCGTGAACATAAATGAAATAAAACAAAATAATATGAAAACCAAAGCAGATGTTGAATTGTCCACGTGTGCCCTTCAATGGGCCCCTAAAAATTTGAATAGACCAATTAAAAGAGTGGATCGTGCCACGCATGCCTCGCTTGAGTCAAAAACCCTAGAGACGTCGGAGTCAACACTCCATTCGTCTTCTCCGACGGGCCTCAATCATCAAACCTGCAAAATAGCCACGTTAAACGCAAAAGAAGGACCCTACCCCCCTAATTCGAGGGTTGTGAATCAAGTGGTGGTGTTCGTTTGGTCTGAAAGTCCCTATACAGAGATATACGAAGCTTGCAGTTCATTACGCCATAGAAATGGCAGATGGCTATTTAGCCATCAAAGCTCATCAACAATTGCCCAGACATGTTCCTTATCATCTTGTGATCATGTTAATGGAGTTAGAACAAATTGAAACGAGCTATAATTCAAAATATGATGGACAGAAAAATTATGAAAAATATGAGTTATGTATGATGAGTTTCAGCCTGTTATGGCTATGGATTATGATCCATACTTACCTAACTTACCTTAGGTATACCAAGGAACGGTTAGAAGGATTTGAAGTTGTCTGCAAAAGTGAATACGAGGATTGCACCACTCTTTGAAATTTTTTGACAAGTGTTAGGGTTCTTTTGAGGCTGTTGTGTGTATCTATTTGGTTCTGAATGATTATGCATATATAATGTATCTAATTAGGTCAACAAAAAAGAGCAAGGATCCATGGCATTGAATGCAAGATTTGTTTCAAATATTCACTTGAAAATCTTTCTTATTTTATATATCCTTTCCCATCTTAGATTACATGATTTTACCTTGATATGCCAACCAATTTTGTCCATTATTTGATAAGAAAAAGATTCCAAATCAAATCTTCCATTATTTCTATTATTTATTTATTTAATTTTTCATTTTAATGAATAAAATATCAAAATAAATAGTATAAATAATAAAATAATGTATGAGTGAGCTCAGAGGTCGTGGGCCATGTTAGAAACAAGTTTCAAGCATGAAGATATGGCCCATTTGGAAAAATTCAAGTTTGTTTAATATTGGCTTCATGCACTTTTCCAAAAATTGGTCAACTTTAGCAATGCACATCTCTCTCAATTTTAACCCTATGAGGGTGTTGTTGGACTTTTTAGAGAGCTTAGGATGTTCTATAAACAACCATTTTAGTTTCATTTCAATTGGATCTTCCATATTCATGTAAGGAGCTTTGACCCAAAAGGTGTTTTATTGACGTTTTGAAAGGACCTATAATGTTTGAGCTTGTATCTTTTAACTAGGGAATTCTTGATCTTGAGGGCTGAAGAGAAGTTGTAGGGAATTGGATTTTCTGCAAAATGAGCTTTGGTGGAAAAATTTCTGATGAAGTATGAGAAAGTTATGCCTGGTCAAAGTTTGGTTGATTTTTCCTATAGAAACCCTAATTTCCAACTTTTGACTTTTCATGAGTTAGGAGCATTTCTTGAGGAATCATAATCAACCCTTGATCAAATGATGGATATTACTTTAAAATGTTTATGTTGACCAAAAATCTTGAGGTTTGACTGTATATAAGCCGCAATTGACTTTTGACCTAATATAGTTGATCTTTAGGCATTTAAGCAGTTGACTGAGCAAACTTGTTGTGCAAGGCATGAAATTTGTCATGGATGATCTTAAGGTCATATTTTGGTCTGAGTAGAGTTCTTTTTACTTAAGAATTTCCATACTCCCCAGTAGAAGTTATCTTCGTCGAGAAATTCCATGCGAGAAAGTTTTCATCCCCAGCGAAGCTCTCCTCTTTTTAACAGAAAATAAAGAATTTATTCCCCAGGATGTTGGGAGCTTAATCAGAATTAAAGATTTTCTTTGAACTATAATTTATTTTGCATTATTCTCTCCAGGAAGTCACTTCCCCAGTGATATCAATCTTTAGAGGTTGGTGGTTCCAAATCTCGGTTCCCCATTGAAGTTCAGATTTCATTTTCTCTGTGGAAGATCAGATGTGCAAGAGAAGCATTTGGAAGTTCATTGTCTTCTCAGCAGCCGATTATTGACATGATTTCCCCAGCATATTTCTAAACATGCATCATTACATTGCATCTACCAAAATGCATAGCATTTCTATTGTATGGAGCATTACGTTATAAAAAAATTCAAACATGCATAAGTATAAGCCAATTATGTTTGCTTGTAGTAACCAGATTGTTATGCACTCAAATTTTAATTAACCCCACAACGAGCCTAGGGTGATCCTATCAGATTTTCCTAACGGAGTCTATTTTGATTTACCACTAGTCAGGTCTTTGGTGTTGTCCATTTCCCTAGTGATTCGAGGTTTTCCATTGCCCTTGCAAGAACTTGGTTGTCTTACTCATGTTTTCTTTGTCTCCAGAGTGCAACTGAGAGTCAGTGTATAACCTTTATTATATCTCAAGTATTTGAGTATCCATGCTTAGTGTGTGGTAATTCAGATAATTGTCACTCTTGAAGAATTAATACCCCGCCTTTGATTTGAGAGATATTATAATTTTTGCGTGCTTGCAACCTCTTAAAATTCCAATATGTTTTGGCAATCCTTGTCAGAGTACCCCTTGGCTGGTCTTTTTCTCCTGTAAAGTTTGCCTTTGATTTAGCATTCTTTTTTATCTACTTTGGTCAGAATTTTCGTCCAGTTTCCCTTGCGGAATTTGTCACGCTGTGTCCCTAGTAAGTCCTCCTTTGGTCAACATTCTCTATCCAAAAGTCTATCCTTGGCTAGTTTTCTTTTCATTGGTAGGGTTCGCCTTTGGTCGGTCTCTTTTGCATATATTCAAACTTTTTTGTTTACGTTCTGTTTTGATCAGTTCCTTTTCTCTGGTTTATCCGTTTGGATTGGGTTTACCTTCTATTATCTTAGCTAACATTTTCGGGTAGGTTATGTTTTGATCATTTCCTTCCCTTATTTAGTTTCTGTTTTGATTAGATCCTTTTCTCTGGTTTATCAGTTTGGATCAGGTTCACCTTCTGTTAGCTTAGCTAACATTTCCGGTTAGGCTATGTTTTGATCATTTCCTTCCCTTTTTTAGGTTGTTTTGATCAGTTCCTTTTCTCTGGTTTATCCGTTTAGATCAGGTTTACCTTCTATTAGTTTAGCTAACATTTCTGTTTAGGTTATATTTTTATCATTTTCTTCCCTTGTTTAGGTTCTATTTTGATCAGTTCCTTTTCTCTGGTTTATCCGTTTGGATCGGGTTTACCTTCTATTAGCTTAGCTAACATTTCTGGTTAGGTTATGTTTTGATCATTTCCTTCCCTTATTTAGGTTATGTTTTGATCAGTTCCTTTTCTCTAGTTTATCCGTTTCGATCGGGTTTACCTTCTGTTAGCGTAGATAATATTTCCGATTAGGTTATGTTTTGATCATTTTCTTCCCTTGCTTAGGTTCTATTTTGATCGGTTCCTTTTCACTGGTTTATCTGTTTCGATCGGGTTCACCTTTTGTTATCTTAGCTAACATTTCTGGTTAGGCTATGTTTTGAAAATTTCCTTCCCCTGTTTAGGTTTTGTTTTGATCAGTTCCTTTTCTCTGGTTTATCCGTTTGGATCGGGTTCAACTTCTATTAGCTTAGCTAACATTTTTGGTTAGGTTATGCTTTGATCATCCCCTTGCACTGTTAGAGTCTATTTTGACTGGTCTCTTTCTTATATGTGTCTAATATACTTATCAGACACATATATTTGGTATTTTCCTTGTGTATCTAATCCTGACCTGATATGCAAGATTTCATACCCAGATAATCACTATTCACGAAACCAAAAAATAGAAGAAAAAAAAGCAGAAAAACCAAGTGAATAGTACCTGACTGTCTTCAGAGAGAAAATTTTATGGTTATATTGAGTATTCAATCCTCGTTTACCGTGATTGTTTTAAAGGTTACTGCCAATCTCACCCTCTGGTTAAAGAAGATTAAATGGGGAAAGTTGTTGCACCCCAAAATTTTCCATCTTCATTTTACCTTACATAACTTGTGTTCATCATACATACTCATGCATTATCATGATAGAATTAAGGTATCTAGGTTCCTAAATTATTATGCAAGCCATTGACAGTTGATTGTATTAACAGTCAAGACAAGAAAGGTCGCATACCCTCAATCTTTGAATCACAAGTTACAAGAATTTCTCATACCCAATATATCTCAATTGTCTCTTTGATTCATCAGAAGTTCAAAATTTCAAGTGTTGACTATTGGGTCACATTTTCTCCTATTCATCTCTCAAATTAGGGTTTTGATTAGTTGAAGAGTGTGAGGCTTGTAGGAGTAAAATTGTGAAGTATCATCTTCTCATCATCATATGAAGCATCTTTGTTCAAATAATCTCTCAACTTGTCCAGAGGAATGAGGGTTTTGAAGAATGATCACCATTTCCTGGCACAAAGGGTCAAAATTAGGGTTATAAATTTAATTAGGAAATCTATAACTTTTTTGGAAACACCTGATTCCATGCCTCTCTACATGTTAATAAACACCTATGATTGAAGGATTGAGTGCCCATTTTTGTTGGAAGAGGTTCAATTGATCAAAAGGGGAAAATGTTCGTTTTTTCAAAAGTCAACCAAAGTCAAAGTTGACCAAGTGGACTTTTGGTCAACCACCAATTCAAGTATCCTATTTTGATGTTTCATGATCGTTGGTGTCATAAAATCAAGATAAGAGGTTAAATTGGAGATAACTTGTTCAAAAAGTTACTTGGATACTTAGAAGAATTTCTAAGTCTTTAAATCCCTATAGTACTAAAATTTGGACACCTATAACTTTTCCCTTTTTTATTCAATAGAGGAAAACCATACATGCTTGGAAAGCTTTAGAAAAATACTACAAGTTTATCAATGTGTGTCCAAGTCCCAAAAATGAAGTATTTGTGAGTTATTGAACTTAGAAGTTTAGGGCATATAGATGTCAAATTACAAGTCATGATGCACGCTCCTGCAGTCATTTCCATAAACACATGGCGTGCCCTTGTTCATGATTCCCTATCTCTTGATTCAAGTGGTAATTGAAAAAAGGATTAAAAAATAAGTTATAATTTTGTATGTAAGCTACAGTTTGATCTTTGAATCACTCAATTTGGGTCATTATTAGATGAGATATTAGGGTTTGAATGTTGGCTCTCGAAGTTGACAAAATTACCAGCATGCAAGCCATGCACGTGTGCGCGCCCTAGCCTGCAAAGCTTTGTTTTTCCAAACTTCTCACATTAATTTCTCCCTGATGCAAGTGTCATTTTCAATAATTCAAAGATTCATGTTAAATCCCATTGAAAGAGGTTTCTAAAGGCCTCTTAAACAAAGAAATCGCACGAGCCAATTGGGAGATATTTAGGTTGAAACTGAGCTGATCATGAGCCATGCCTGCAGTGTACCATATTTTTTTTTATGCATACACTCTTGTGTCACATGCTGAACACGCATCACACTCTCATTATACTCACTATAAACTCCCTAGAACAATTGTAAGTTCACATAAAACATAAAATACAGCAATCTCCCTCAAACGGTCTTCAAGTCTGCAAAGACCTTTCTACCCTCCATAAAAACTTCCTCAACACACTTTCCATTCTATATAAACACATTTTAATTTTCATTTCAGAGAGAGCTTTATTTACACTCACACCAAACCTCTGAAAATTCTCCTCATAGTTGAACCTATCTAAAAAAAAAATCTTCTTCAAATTTTCTCTCAAATTCTTTTCTCAAAGCTCCAATTCCTGCACAGTTACATTACATTGAAGTGAAAGGAAAAGGTTCATTGAATTTCTTTCATGTTCAGAGGCATAGAGTTAATTTATTTTTCACTCACTTGAGGTAAGTTTATTCTTGAGCTTCGATCTAAATTTTTGCTTACATTTAGGATGTAGATCTTGTATGATAATGTAGTTGGCCAGATCTTAGATCTGATATGTGTTCATGTGCAATTTGAAGTTCAATTATTTCTCTGCAAGTTGTGTACAAACTACTTGTTATAGTGATTTCATGTTTAATTTTCATTTTGTTCTTGCAACATTTGAAGAATCTAAGATCACATTCGTATTTCTTGCACTTCTATGATGAATTTTGATGTTTGGATCGTTAGATTTGGTGAAGAAACAAAAAAGATTCAGGGATATGAAAATAGCATGTTGATTTCTATTTTACACATTCATAATTTGTTGTTTTCAGTGATTTTTGCCTCAGATTTTCTCCATGATTCGTACATCATTTTGAAAATTCTTTGATCCTACATTAATCTATTCTATGAGATCTTTAATTTGATCAAAATTTTATTCGTTTTCATCAAGAAATAAAAGAGAAATTGTGGCCTTAAAGTCATGTGATGAACTGGACAAAATATGTTAGGGCATGGTTAGAAGACAGAGACGGTGACGTGGTGCACTTCAATTGAACATGATTTGAATATCTTTTACAACACGTTTTTTTAACAGGTGTAATAAACTTGAACATATTTGAATTTCCATGCGTTTTTATTGGTTTTCTTTAATTTTGTTTTAATATTTTCTCTTACTAAAAAATTATCAAAAAAATAAATTGGACTTTATTTTTAGTCTATTTTCATATTATGATTTTTATTTCTTATTTTTATCAATTTTAGAAGATTAAATAAATCAATTAATTCAATTAGGGTTTTCATCATCTTTTAGGTTCTAGAATTTTATTTTCCAATTTTTATGAACCTAAGAAATCCATAAAAAATATTTTGCACTTCATTTTGAATCTACTCCATAAAAATATTTTTTGTTTGATTTTATAAAGTTTAGTGACAAGCAAGTAAAATCAATTCTTAGTTATATCTTTTTCTTTACTTTTTTTTGTTATATTTTGCAAATAATTTTTGTTTGATATTTTGATCTAGTGATAAAATTGCATAAAAACATACTTGCTGACTCTTAGGTATTAAACTAATTTTCCATGATTTCTAATTTAATTTACTTTCAATATTCCTTTTTTTTTCAAATTTTAGAAATTTATATTAGTTTTTGGTCTTTCTTCTTGCTTAAGCCTAAAGAAATATGTGAAAACCTAATTTCCTTTACTTATAAAAATCAAAGAAAATTTGTTTGAACTTCTTGGATGACTTAAGTTCATAAAAATCATTTATGTTTAATTTTGATCTGACATTTTTTACAAATATTTTTCCAAAACTTTCCAGTTTGACCCTTTTGTCAACTAGTCTTGTTAAATCCCAATCATTTCCACCTCTTCAAGTTAACCCAAGAAATTTAAATCATGTTCTGACTTTTATAAGTCTTTGGGAAGTTAGGATTTAATTGACTTAATTTTACAAGCTTTTTCCTTATTTTTAACCTAATTTTGAATTTAGGAGCATGCATAGGACCTTACCTTGACCAAAGTGCTTGTGTTTGAAAACTTGTGTGCATAGTTTAGGGTTAATTCTTGGCGTAGCAAATAATAATGACTTGGTACTATTGAATTCCATTTCTCCTTTTTTCTCATAACATCTTTTCCTCCCATCAAACCTTGAATGCATCTTATCCACCTCTCTTGGTGTGTTTAAGATTTCCATCTATGGCTTTTGTTTTGTCATAAAAACGTTGAGTGTTCTTGATGCTTGGTCATCCCTTAGGTGATGATCTATCATCCCTTTTCATTCCTTTATTGGATTCCCCTATCATATGCTCCCCATAGGACCTTCAATTTATTCTTTTCTAGGTTTGAATTGAATATATCTTAGGCTTGTATCCATGTATGCCAATATTAGGTAGATGTTTCCCGCTCCTATCCTCAACTTTGGGATCAATAATGCATGACAACTTTAGGGTTATTTTTCTAGTCCCCCCTTAGACTTTTCTTTCTCCTTTTTCATCTCATTAAAGAAAAACCTTCTTTTTTATTTCAAACTTCAAAAAAACTTAAAAATTACTGATGAGAATCATACCTTTGTTGAATATGGGAGATGATAAGTGGGTTTCTTCTTGATCTTATCGTTCTTCCATTCTAGGCCTAGTGTGGTTCAAGTCTCAAATACTCCTTTCATGGATAAAAGGAGAAGTGGCTAATATCTCTTTCTTGAGATCAACTAGCTATTATCCGCAACAAAAACACAAACGCAAACTCTTTTTTTTACCCTCAGGCTTTTCTTTCAAACTTTTTCAAAAGAACATGTTGATTCACTTTTTTTGCTGACGCGTAAGTCTCCAAAGGTCGAGTTGCCGCAGAATACGAAATTATTACTGTTCATTAAAAAATACAAAACAAACGGAAACTATTAAGCTGAATTACGGTGCTCTGATTCCATAAAAGGGATACATAGGCATCTGGTCACGGGGCTCAACCGAGTGATATTTGTAATATTTCCTTCTTGTCCCCATGTTTTCTTTTAGCATGCATTTCTCATTTGTATTAGCTCTTAAGCTTTAGACATTGATCTTATACACCCTTAAATTAGGACAAACACAAGTGGATCATGTGGAGTACCATCGACGTGTGGGGTGCTAATACCTTCCCCTCTTGTAACCGAATTACTTACCCGATCTCTATGGTCGCAAGAACTTGATTTCACCCCTTCAAATTTTCTCGATGTTTTCCTTCCCATATCGAAGGGATAAAAGACATTCAATGGCGACTTCATTGAATTTTATCTTCGATGATTTTTCTAGCCGTTTCAACACCCCACAGAATTGGAGGGTTTAGCCTCTCATATTATTAAAAAGAAAAGCAATAATAAAATTAGACATTACAAAAGGTGAGGATTCTTTCGATCTTCAATTGTTGTTTCTCATGAAGGAATCTTCGTCTCTAAATCTCTTGAAAGCACCAATATTTATCGCTCTTAATCTTCTTCAGTCAAAAGTCCCTCAATTTATCATGGAAATTCCTCTAAATATCAAAGGCTCATTTAGGTCGATTGAAAGTACCATAAACACCCCCATAACTTAACAGATAGGCAAAATAGAGAAGAACAAAAATCAGAAATCAGTGTCACAGGCCAACACAGCCCGTGTTGGGAACATGGCCCGTGTTGGGCAACACAATTGCCCGTGTTGGGCAACACAGTTGCCCGTGTTGGCCTTCTGGAATTTAAAGTATCAACTTCAACACCCAAGGGTTGCAACACGGCCCGTGTTAGGCAACACGGCCCGTGTTAGGCAACACGGCCCGTGTTAGGCAACACGGCCCGTGTTAGGCAACACGGCCCGTGTTAGGCAACACGGCCGCCCGTGTTACACCCCTGACTTCCCTCTTTCTTCACTCACACATCTTGACACGGCCCGTGTCGGGAAACACGGGTGTCCGTGCCAGGCCTCCTGTAGGTGGATTTTTTACTTTCTCTGAAACTCTGAATTTTTTCACTTTTCGCCCTGAATTATCCTGTTTTATCCCTTTGACTCTGAAAACACTAAAACATTCAACCAAAGCATAAAATGCGGTAAACTAAAATAAAACACTCTTTAATTAACATAAACAATAACTAAAATGAATGCTAAATACATGTGTGTTGTACCCCAAAATTTTCCCTCCCATTTTCTTCAAGACATCTTCTCATGCTCATAGAGTTCTCAATGGCTCAAGGTTGCTTAAGAATGGATCAGATAAATTCTCCTCTTAAGCAATGGACCTAAAACTAGGGTTTCACTTTTCTGAAGGAAGATGGGGTTTTTAATGCCTCAAGTGGATTTCATGGTTTCTTATATGTATCCAAGAATGCTCATACCATGTTTCAAGCCCAGCATCACAAGTTTTCTCAGCCAATGGCTCAAATGACTGAAAATCAACTATATTAGACAAAAAGTCAATTGTAGTCAACATACAGTCAAACTTCAAGATTTTTGGTCAACATCAATATTTTGAAGTCATATTCATCATTTGATCAAGGGTTGATTGTAACTCATCAAGAAAACTCTCAATTCATCAAAAGTCAAAAGTTGCCAAATTAGGGTTTTCTTAAGGAGAAGTCAACTGAACTTTGACCAAGCACAACTTTCACATGCTTCATTAGATTTGCCTCAACCAAAGCTCATTTTGAAGGAAATTCAATTCTCTACAACTTTATTTATCTAATATCAAGTACAAAAAATGCTTCATTTGAGAGATATGGGCCAAAACATTATAGGTCATTCCAAAAGTCCATAAAAAGACACTTTTTGTTAAGGCAACTTACATCTAGATAAATTATTCAAATGAAAAAATGATCAAAATTGAGATTGTAGAGGACATCTTGGACTTTCCAAAAAGTCCATGATCACCTTTAAATAATGAGAATTGAGAGATTTATGATTGGTCCAAGTTGGTAAATTTTGAGCAAATACATGAAACCAAAAGTGACAAAACTTGAATTTTGTGACTAATGGGTTGATGTTTCAAGGTCCAAGTATATAATATACTTTATAGTGAACCACAAGACTTTTTCATACACCCCCTTTGGTATTTATTTATTTATTTCTTTTATTAATTTAAATTTAAAATTAAAAAGATAAAAGAAATGCTTTCCTTACAAGGTCCAAGCCCATAACCTTTAACCTAATTTCAGGCTTTATATATCTCATCATTCCATACATCCAATTAACGAACCCTTACATAAAGAAACCTGTCCAAAAAATCTCTAAAATTCTCAAAAAAATAGGGAAATTTGTAAACCCTAGTTACATCTTTTTTCACAAAAACGAGTCGTGCCACTCACTACCAGAAGAACTATAGAGTAAGATGGGATCGAATGTGATGATCCAAAGGGCATAAAATCGGCATGCATGCACCTCCCTTTCATTGTTTTTTTTGCGAATTCATATCTTTATTTTCTTTAGGTTTCAATGCATACTAATGATACTAACTTGTTTTTGAGATTGAACAATGCGGGAAAAACCCAATGTGTGAGCCATATGCTACCGGATCACGCATCACCATGCTCACACCGATCCATGTTATTTTGCCATATCTCATAACCTAGCGCGAATCAACCAAAAATAACACTCCCATTGAACTTGCAGGGCTTGATTTAGGGGGATATGGTCCCTTTGGATCTGTAGCAATGGTTGTTTTGAAGGTTGGAAAAAACATAGTCGCCGAAGAAGACGACCGGAGCTAGGGCTCTGATGCTTCTCCGGTCCAGTTATTTTTCTTTATTATATAATTATTTGTTTTCATTTATATTATTGGATTTACAATCACTCCAGTGGCAAGGACGCGCCAGTTAAGGCATTACTACACCAAGGCGTGGGTTTGATCCCTGCCTTTTGGTGTTTTGAGGTTTTTTTTCTTCATATTTTATAGGTTATGATACAAAGTGCGTTGATTCCATTCTCTTGAAACAAGCGCGCCCTTGGCGCAATGGTGAACATGATGAGCAGAAGAGCTAAGAGCATGGGTTCAACACCCACCCCTGGCATTTTGTGGTTTTTTCCTATTTTCTTACCTTGTTTCTCTTTTCCCTTAAAAACCCTAAATTCATAAAACCACAAACCCTTTTTTACAAACCTAAAATAATTGTTTTTCTTGTAAACCCTAAAAGTAATTAGGTTTTAGGTTTTTATCATTAACCCTTTTTTTAATTAATCAACCTTTTTTAATTAAAATTAATTAGTATTTTTAGGTTTATTTAGTCATCATCAAAAACCTTTTTTTCATAAGAAACCTCCAAAAAAATTTTCTTTTTTCATCTTTCTTATCCTTATTTCATTTTCGCAATAGTAAATAGCGTAGTTTATTTTTATCGCTTCTTCATTATTATGTAACTTCTCTAGTATGTAATAGTCTAGGTTTTCCCTTTCCGCTTTACTATTTTGTATCTTCCCCAAAACGATGTAATAGTTTAGGGTTTACGTTTCTGCCTTTACTTTCCACACATTTACTGCTTTTTATATTTACCATACTACTGCTTAGTAACTAGGATTGTATGAAAAGACTAAAAACAAACGGTAGAAATCCTTAACTTAAAGACTAAATAAGTGCAAAACAAATCACTTGCACACCTACACCTTTAGGGTAACCTCCCTTGTTGCCTTCAGAACCTTGAATGTGGGAACGCCTTAGCAAAGACCCTCGATCAAGTGATCATACAAAAAGATCATAGTCCTTCGATGACCCTTTTAATGTTGCCTTTCGGAAATGATCTAGTCCCTCGAGTTTCCTACGAGTAAAACAATGACACTCCCTTACAAAAATTGCTAAAGCATCCTTTTAAGTTGCCTATGATGACCGTACGATGACCCTCGCTTGTCCCTTCACATCCAACGATAGGGCTTCCTACTAACTAATGGCACGGATAACACTATCTAGAGGAGGAGGAAAATTGCAAGAACAACCTTGAGGGGTAGATACTCGTTATCTCTTGCTCACAAAGCTCTTCAAAACAAAAACATTTCACACAAACATTTTCAAAACATTTTGTACGCATTCTCGAGGAAAAATACGAGAATCATTACAAAGTCTCGCCTTACATTGGAATCTTTTCAAAATATTTTCAAAGCATACACACACAAAGCAATTTTCAAAAAATGAGTTAAGCGATTAAGAGCTCGTAGATAACTACGGATGAAAGGGGTGCTAACAACTTCCCTTTTCATAACCTACCCCCAAACTCAAAATCTATCGAGGTCTTTCCTGTTCTTTTCACCCTTTCCTAAATATTGGATAAAAGAAAAGTTGGTGGCGACTCTAGCTATCGGCACATTTTGGATAAAACCAAAAAAAGTGATTTCCCCCACCGTATTACAAAGTTGGCGACTCTGGTGGGGACAGACTTAAAAGAGGGGTTACCTTAGAGTTAGAACACTTTAATTTTACTTGTTCGATTTGTTTACTTTAAATTTGATGGTCTCTTAGGTTTTAATTGCTTACAAAGATCCTATACCCGGATCTAGGGATACCTTAGGTAATTAGATATAGTTCATGGAAATTGTACGACATATACTGATATGGTTGAAGTAATGGCTACGTTAGTGTGACACTTTGGATTGTACTGGTGTTCCTTGAGTCAGTTGAGGATAACATTGGGCTGCCGCGTGATGTCATAAGCACTAACTGACCTTTAGAACCTTAATTGACCCATATTGGCCATTATAAGGTAGTGAGATGTCCGGCTTTGGTGCAGTCCAAAGTTGGTTGACACTCGATGCTACACTCATTAATATTCGACTCTCGGGATATTTCAGTGGCAAGTCAGTTGCTCTGCTAAAACAAAGCCTGTGAGAAAGATCGGTGATATGAGATTCCTAGAACCCGATTACTATTCTTAGGACAGGTTGAGCCAACTGAACTTCAAAAGGGTACTTACCTACAAACCTCATGCAAGCCTTTAAACCTAAGGCTCTTGTGTGCTTTATTTGTATTTGTTATCTGTTCAAATATGACTCATGACATCATACCATATAATTTTCATTGATCATTTCAAGGATCTCAAGGGATTGGGATACAGGTTTATCATGAACCAAACATCTAGCAATGGGCAAGGGGATGTATTATCCTCTAACCAGATATCGTCGAAAACCGAAGTACATTCCCTTGAGTCAAAGGCTAGGACCCACTCGAAATGGTGAGCTTGATTCTCATAGAAGGATGTTCAAAGATGCAAGAGTTCTTCAATCAAAGCTGCAGCCAGACTCAACTTCAAACATTTCATTTTTGTTTATCCCGCGAGATCCTTGAAAACATTGCATCTACATATCATACACATCATAACATAACAGGTATTTCCCAGAACAAGTTTTCTCATCTTCTAACTGTTTATTTCAATAAAATATGGCTCTCGAACAAACCATGAAAGAACTTTAAGCTCAGAATGCCCAATTCTAACAAATGTTCCTGAACTTAGCCAAAGGGCATGAAGACTTGAAAACACTCATCACCAAAGAGAGAAAGAAGAAGACTTAGAAGCCAACTGTCTTTCTTAATATGGGTATAAGATTCAAAGTTCCGGTTAGAAGGGATTTAGATTTTGAGGTCCCATCAAATGAAGATGATAACCAAGAGGAAGATGATAAGAGTGTGAAAGCTGAGGAGAATAACAACCAGGTTTATGATGAAGAAGAAGAAAACTATTCAGATGAACAATATCCTCCTGCTGATGACAAATAGAAACAACTGGAACATCGTCTCAATGCCATGGAAATCCAAAGAGTACCTGGGTTGGATTTTGAGGAGTTAGGATTGGTCTCCGGGGTTGTTGTCCCTCACAAATTCAAGATCCCTACATTTGCTAAATATGACGGTGTTTCCTGTCCTAAACTGCATTTAAAGTGTTATGTTCAGAAGATCCAACCTCATACTGCTGATAGGAAGTTATGGGTACACTTCTTTCAAGAAAGCTTGTCAGAGACACAATTAGAATGTTTCTATCAGCTAGAAGGAACCAATATACATACTTGGGAAGACTTAGCTGCTGCATTTTACAAACAATACCAACACAATGTTGATCTTGCACTAACTCGGTGCAATTACAAAGTATGACTATGGGCTCTCACGTAGGCTTTAAGGAGTATGCCTAGAAGTGGAGAGATTTAGCTGGAAGGGTTTAACCTCCTTTGTCTGATATTGAGCTAGTTGACATGTTTATGGGCACTTTGACAGGGCCTTTCTTTAATCACCTTATCGGAAGCTTTTCATCTGGTTTTACCGAATTAATACTAACAGGGGAACATGTCGAAGGTGGTGTTAGAAGTGGAAAGATTCAAGTGGCTGCGTCTTCAAGCGCTGTAAAGAAGACGTTCAAAGGTAAAAAGGAAACTAATATTGTTTATGGCCAGAAGGGTCGTGCTAGAAGTGACCATAATCAATCTGTAGGAGCTGTGCTAATTTCTAATCTAGATCCTGCATAACAACATAAAAAAAACCAGCGTAGGTCAGACACACCAAGGAGACAGTTTATAAAGATCAACATGCCATTGTCTCATGCATTACAAAACTTACTGAAAGTAGAGCTGATTATGCTGAGGGATCCTCCTCAGAATCCCAACACCTCCTCTCCTCGGTACAATCCAAATGTAAGATGTGCTTACCATTCCAATAGTCTCGGGCATGACACCAATAGTTGATGAGTGTTGAAAAATAAAATTCAGGATATGATTGACAACAAAGAGATTGAGTTTTATCCTCCCGAGACCCCCAATGTGATTACTGCACCTATGTTTAAGCACGACAAAGGAATTAGTGCTACTGATGATGTTCTTTATGTTTCTGTTGTAAATGACTTGATTACTCCCCTCCTAATTATCATAAAGAATATGTTGCGAGCCGTTTTATTTTCGGGTTGTATTGAAAGATGTTACTACTGCACAGCCTAACCCAATTGTTGCAAACTATTGAAAGAAGGAATTCAGCGTCTGATAGACAACCATATAATACTAATTGAGAAGACTCCCTCTATGGAGAATTTGTTTCAAGACTTGGAGCTGGAAGAGGTATTCGTAATCTTCGGCACTCCTATCAAGATCACTGCAAAAGGCCCTGTGAAGATTAACGTTGAACCTAGAATCGCTCCTCTGATAATCACCGCACCCTAACCTATCCCATATTCCTCGGACAAAGCTATCCCTTGGAATTATGGGGATGATGTCTACTACCACGACATCAAGCAAGAACCTTTGACTACTGAGAGTGAAGGTATTCAAGTTACTGATCCCAACATTGACAATATTGCTGGGACCGGTATAGTTACTAGAAATGGAAGGGTTTTCCCTCCCGAAATCTCTCAGAAGAATTTTGCCACACCATTTTGTGTTATTTCCACCAAGTCAACTACTGAGACTCGAGGCAAAGGACAAATGACAGAGCCTTCCTAGACGGAGGCACCTAAAGAAGTTACCACTGAAGACACCTCCAGGAAAGTGTTGGAGGAGGTATTAAAGATTATCCGAAAAAGTGATTCCAACATTGTTGAACAGCCGGGGCAGACTCCCTCCAAGATATCTATGTTATCCCTTTTACTGTGTTTTGAAGCCCATGCACAGGCTTTTGTGAAGTTCTTAAATTTTGCGCATGTACCACATGAAATATCTACTAATAAATTTGAAAGCTATGTTTCTAGCCTGAAGACTGATAATAGGCTAGGCTTTTATGACACCGACTTGACTCTTAAAGGAAGAAACCACAACAAGGCCATGTATGTCTCAATTGAATGTAGGGGTACTACCTTAGCTCACGTGTTGGTTGATATTGGTTGCTCGCTAAATATTATACTGAAGGATGCTCTCGACAGACTTGATTGTGAAGGGGTTATGCTGAAACCCAGTGATATGGTGGTGAGAGCCTTTGACGGTTCAAAGAGGATGGTGCGTGGAGAGGTGGATCATCCGATTAGAGTAGGTTCATAGGTAATCGATTCCACTTTCTATGTAATGGATATTTGAATGGCCTATTCTTGTTTACTTGAACACCCCTGGATTCATGGAGCAAGTTCTGTTACTTCCACCTTACATCAAAAATTGAAGTATCCTGTGAAAGGAAAGGTTGTTACAGTTTGTGGTGAAGAAGAGTATATGGTGAGTCACTTAAACTCATTCAAGTATGTTGAGATGGGCAACTATTTCATCGAGACTCCCTGCCATAATTTCAAAGTTATCCCTCGGAAAACTACAATTACTGAAGACATTTCTACCATTCCCAAGGTTACCAGGGTTCCACCCAGAATGGCTTCTTTGAAGGATGCTAGAGTTGTAGTAGAAGAAGGTGGATGCACTACTTTGGGTCATCTTCCTGACATTCCTTACAAGTATGACATATTTGGTTTGGGTTTTATTGCATAGGCTCAGAGGGTTGTTCGTCGCACTCGTGCTGGAAGACCACCTTCCACATCAGCAACAATGGAGTCAATGCGGTAGAAGATGCTGATAATAACTCTGATCTAGACAGCTGCATTATTCTCACCACCGGCAATGGGCTCAGCAACTGGAAGACTGAAGACCTTATCTCAATCTCCTTTAGTCAGGAGTAAATGACATTTTCTATTTCTTTTTGCTTTCAAAGTTTTGGATATGTAATTTTTTAAAACAATAACTTTAAGCCTTGTGCCTTACCCAGGACACAATGGTCCATTTCTTAGGGTTATCATTTCATTAACATATTTTCATTTAATAAAGCATTGGAAGTTTTGTATTCAAATTTTACATTCTTTGTCTTTCTTTTATTTTTATCACTTTCAAAATAGCTATGTGCTCTTACACACACCAATACAATAAATTGCAGATCCACATCCACTATGGATCCCATTGATAACAATTCTGCTATTGTCGCTTAGAAAGGCTATACAACTGCATGAAGAGCCAGTCGAGGTTGTAAACTTGGGTACTGAAGCGGATAGGAAATAAGTCAAGATAGGTTCCAACCTAGAAGACAATGTCAAGAGCAGAATAATTCAAATATTGCATGACTATGTTGAGGTCTTTGCTTAGTCATACGAAGACATGCCATAACTCGATACTGATATTATGGTTCACCGTCTGCCGATGAAAGAAGGTTGTTCTCCAATAAAGCAGAAGGTTCTTCATATGCGTCCTGAGATGTCGGAGAAGATCAAGGATGGGGTTATGAAGAAATTCAATGCAGGTTTCTTATTTGTTACATCCTATCCTTAGTGGGTTGGAAATGTGGTTTCGGTACTAAAGAAAGATGGAAAATGCGTATGTGTGTAAACTATAGGGATCTGAATAGGGCAAGCCCCAAGGATGACTTTCTGCTTCCACATATTGATGTTCTGGCTGACAACACCGCTCATCACAAAGTATTCTCATTCATGGATGATTTCTCAGGTTATAATCAGATCAAGATGGCCCCTGAAGTTATGGAGAAAACTACTTTCATCACAAAGTGGGGAACTTTATGTTACAAGGTTATGCCTTTCAGATTGAAGAACACCGGCACAATATATCAGCATGCTATGGTAGCTCTGTTCCATGACATAATTCATCACAAGATAGAGGTTTATGTAGACAACATGATAGCGAGATCTCAGACTGAAGAAGAACAACTTGACCACCTACACAAGCTGTTTTAGAGACTGAAGAAGTACAAGCTGAGGTTGAATCCGAACAAGTGCACTTTTACGGTAAGATCCGGTAAACTCCTGGGTTTCGTTGTCAGTGGTAAAGGTATTGAAATTAATCCTACCAAGGTCAAATCCATTAAAGAAATGCTAGCTCCCCGTACTGAGAAGGAATTCAGGGGTTTCCTGGGATGACTAAACTATATTTCCATATTTATTTCCTATCTGACCGCTACTTGTGAGCCAATCTTCAAGTTACTGAAGAAAGATCAAGTAGTAAAGTGGAACGACGACTGTCAGATAACCTTCGACAAAATCAAGGAGTATCTCTAAGAACCTCTGATTCTGATGCCTCCAGTTGAAGTAAGACCTCTGATTATGTACCTAACAGTGTTAGAGAACTCAATGGGGTGTGTAATGGGGAAACATGATGAGTCTAGTCGAAAAGAGCATGCAATATACTACCTTATCAAAAAGTTTACAAACTATGAAACAAGATATTCACTACTCGAGAAAACTTGATGCACTTTGGCATGGGCTGCTCGCCGACTAAGACTGTATATGTCGAACCATACTACCTTGTTGATCTCTAAAATGGATACCATAAAGTACATATTCGAGAAGCCCGCTCTCTTCGGAAGAATAGCCAGATGGAAAATGGTCTTAAAAAAATACGACATTCATTACACCACTTAGAAAGCAATCAAAAGGAGTGTACTGGTAGATCATTTGGCTCATCAGGCCGTAGATGACTATCAGTCTATAAATTTTGAGTTCCCTGATGAGTATATTATGCTACTTACAGACTACGAAGAACCTGGACTGTATGAAGGACCTGAGCCAGGATCCTGATGGACTATGGTTTTTGATGGAGCTTCCAACGCACTTGGTCATGGAATTGGTGTTATGATTATTTCTTCTAAGGATGCCATACGCCTTTCACCACCAGATTATGCTTTGACTGTACCAATAACATGGCCGAATATGAAGCGTGCATCATGGGCATCAAGGCTGCTATTGATATGAGAATCAAGTTCTTGAATGTGTATAGGGACTCAGCCTTAGTGACCAGTCAGATTAAAGGAGAATGGGATATGAAGCATCCAAATCTCATTCCTTATCGAGAGCATGTGTTGACATTAATTTCGTACTTCGAGGAGATCACTTTTGAACATATCCCACGAGAAGAGAACCAGTTGGCAGACGCATTGGCTACCATGTCATCTATGTTCAAAGTCATATGGGACAATGAAGCTCCTCGAATTACCATTGAAAAACTAGACGCGCCGGCACATTTCTATGAAGTTGATATTGACGGGGTAGAAGAGAAGCCTTAGTTTCATGAAGTAAAGAGATACCTCTATGCTCAAGAGTACCCAGAGGGGGCGTCTATTAATGACAAGAAATTTCTATGAAGGTTCTCTGCTAAGTTCTTACTGAGCAAAAAAAATTTGTACAAGCGCAATCATGATTCGACTCTGCTTCATTTTATAGACAAGAAGGAACCTGAAAAGATTATGGAAGATATGCATTAAGGGGTCTTTGGAACTCATTCCAGCAAGAATACAATGGCTAATAAAATTCTAAGAGCAGGTTTTTATTGGTTGACCATGGAAGCTGATTGTCATCACCACTTAAGAACTTGTCACAAATGCCAGATTTATACTAACAAGGTACACGTGCCTCCAGTTCCTTTACAAATAATGATGTGGCTTGATTTATTAAGAATAATCTTATCTCTCAGTATGGCATCCCGAAAGGATTATCACGGACAATGGTACTAATCTTAATAATACTATGATCACGAAACTCTACATGCAGTTCAAGATTAAGCACTATAATTCTTCTCTGTATCGACCAAAGATGAACAACCCAGTGGAAGCCTCCAATAAGAACATCAAGAAGATTATACAGAAGATGGCAGTGACCTACGAAGATTGGCATGAGACGTTACCATTTGCTCTTCATGGTTATTGCACTTTAACACGTACATCAATTGGGGAAACCCCGTTCTCCCTCGTCTACGGTATGGAGGTTGTCTTACTTGTCGAAGTCCAGATTCCTTCACTAAGGATTATGATAGATGCACTTTTAGACAAAGACGAGTGGATTCAAACTAGGTTGGACCAGTTAAATTTGATTGATGATAAAAGGCTTGCGGCTTTTAGCCATGGTCAGATGTACCAGAAGCGCATGACCAAAGCCTTTAAGAAGAAATTCAAACATCGAGTATATCAGGTTGGTGATTTAGTGATAAAGTGCTTCATTCTACCACAGGGTGATCCTAGGGGCATGTGGACGCACACATACTAAGGGCTATTTGTGATCAAGAAGATATTTTCTGGTGGTGCAATGATACTTACCACCACGGACGGTGAAGACTCTCTGCACCCTGTAAATCTTGACATAGTTAAAAAATTCTAAGCATGAAAGAGACCCACTAGGTTGACTGGCCTAGGCAGAACTAAGGGCATCCCGGCGAACCAAAAGGGTTCAGGAAAAAATTAGGGATATATATATATATATATATATATATATATATATATATATATATATATATATATATATATATATATATATATAATTGTACACCCGACAAGTCGAAAACCTGAAAAGGCAGCTTGGGCAAAAAAGGGTACCCCGGTGGACTAAAAATCTGAAAGGGCGGTCCAGGAAAAGTTATGCATTAAAGCCTACGAATATGTTTGGTTGGATTATCTACACTCATCAAGATTTATTATAAACGACAAGTTCAATTGGTTCAAATCAATTCAATCAACTTCTTCCGACAATAAGGGATGAGATGCTCAAAGACATAGGGCAATAGCAGAATTGAAACTCGATAGAATCGTTCCCACTGAGCTGTTTTTCTCTATTTTACTTTGTACTCTTTTTATTTTACGGTGATTTCCTCTTACTAGGATCTATGTCTCTTTGTACAAAATCGTCTGTTTATAGGAAAATTATCAATATAAGTCATTCAAAATTCAAAATTGCTTTACTTTCTATGTTTTATTTGCAAAAACGTCCAATGACTAATTTGAATGAACATATGCATATGAATATGATTTCTGTTAAGAAATATGTGCATAAAAACAAGAATAAACACTTACTAAATAATCTAGGAGTTCAGATAACATTCAAGTCATACACAAATCCCCACAGAAAAATCCTTACAAAGTTGTCTTCACAAGCTCATCCCTGACAGAGATACATTCCCCAACAAGTGAAATATTCCTTCAGAAAGGAATTGGGGCATCTTCCAGTAGTTCACATAATCATCTCCCTCAGTAGGTCCCCTAGCATACAAGGAAGTTTGACCATTTCCCAATGTATAGTGGAAACTTCCTCTGCACAGCTGTTACGGAGGCAACCAAAAAGTAAGTTATTAATTTATCGGGTGATATAGGTTATATCGTATCGTGTCCATAGAGATTGGTTATTGATTCACCGTTTGACAAATTATTGTTAATGAGTTTGGGGTCGAATGGGTTTCCTAAAGAAAATGTTATTAATAGAAAATGAATGTAAACAAAAGGAAAAATTAAGGAAGAACTTATCATGTATGCATATATACTACTTCTCACTGACTTAAACCAATCGACCTGTTACACTCAACCTAACATTACTCATCAATATCACTATGTATCATTCACAGCCTAAGTCATTTCTAACCCAAATTGAGAGGCATACTGCATCACCTTTGTAGTGATCTCTCAACCACCTAGACAACACAGAAGTCAATTGTGCTCGCCTGTGTCGACTATCTCTCAAAATGACACAGACAACACAGAGGCTTTAAGCTCTGATACCCAAGTAAATTGTCAGCTCTAAATATATCTCTAGAGTTCAGAAACTAACAGATTAACCATCCTAGATAAGAACCTAAGTAGTATATATTCATAACAACCTAAACCCCTAACACAGTAAAAATCCAGGACAACAATCCACAAAGATTTGTAAAGCAAGCTTTATATAACGCCAAGGGCAAAAAAAAAATACTAGATCAAAGAAAATATACATACAAACCCTGTAACGCCCCGATATTTAATTATTTATTTAATTGAATATTGTTTTGAATACTTTATATTAATTTGAGAATTATCAGTATTATTCTAAGAAGCGTAATTGGATGGATATGTTGAGTTGAGCGGTAAGTTGATAGCGAATAAATTAGTCGGTTTAGTAAGAGAACTATTATTAGAGTATTATTTACGAGTTAGTATTATTTAAAGTATGGATCGATCATAGTTGAAGAATATTATTGGAAATAATATTAGATTATATTATTTGACTATTTATTTAATTGGGCTTATGTTGTGATAGTAGTAATAGTGGGTGTGAATGTAGGCCCACTAAGAGAAACAATATTATTTGGATCAATAGAATGATATATATTATTATTAGAAAATAAGAAAGAGGAAGAGAGTTATTGTTATCAGGAAAGAGAAGAGAAAGAGGAAAATAGGGTTTTTGGAGAAGAAGAAAGCTACGTGAAGTTGAACCAAGAGGCCAAGAGGAAATTCAAATCGGAGACACACAGAGTTGTCATCAAACTAAACCAGGTAAGGATGGAGTTTCTTATCCTATAATGAGGCATATGATATTTTGTATGTGGGGTTATTATTGTTGATTTGTGTTAGTTTGTGTTGTCTTGATAACATTATTAATAATTAATTCGATTAATAAATTGTCAATGAATTTAGTGTATTTACTGTATTATATACTTGTCTGGATTGGATTTGGAATAGTCGATAGTAGGAAATCCACTAAAATAGAGAAGGAAAATTGTGCCTGGAATGCTGCCGAATGGCAGCTTGTTGTTGGTTGGATGTTGCCAAACGGCAGCTGGTTATGGTCATGGGAGGTGTCGATCGGCACTATGAGGAAGTGGGAGGGAGTTCCGTGCGGCACACCTTTGGGGCAGGGGCACTTGTTCTGTTTCTGTGGTACTATGTTGTATAATTTTTTATATGGTATCAGTATAGAGTTTATTAATAGAAAAGCAGTTTGGGAACCAATTAACTATTCTTATCAGTAGCATGTTATGGCAGAAGGAACATTAATAGAAGTAACATATTTTTTTTGAGTTGTTTTATGTGATAGAGGATAATAGTAGAAATAATAATAAGTGGTAAATTTAGAGGAACAATCGAATAAAGTAGCAGAGTTAATAATTAGTAGAATTATATTAGTAGTAGATGTAGAAATTAAAATAACAGTGATGGTTTTAGTTGCAGAGTTGGTAATAAATAATTTAACAGAGTAGTATATTAGTGGAAGATGTAATCATTTAGCAGAGAGTAATCGGTAGAAGTTGTAGATAGCGAACAAGTAGTTTTGGCAGAGACCAATAATGGCAGTGAGATAAATAGTGGAGGTAGCGTAATTTAGTAGAATAAATTGATTAGTAGCAATATAAATAAATAGTAGTAATAACGGTATATATAAAACAGTACCAATTAGATGAATTTATAGATTTAGGTGGTAAAAGTAGTTAATTAGAATTAGTTGAAATTGTCGGAGTAAGTCGTATATACATATAGGTATTTTTAGATTGTTTGTTTGTTAGAATTATGTAGAATAAAGTTGATTTGCAGGTGAAGTCGGATTTAGTTGAATGGTTTCGGTTTATGGAATGGTGTTGTCGGTTATTGTTGTGAATAAGTCGGTGTCAAATACATTGTTGTTATTGAATATGTTGTTGTTTATATGTTATGATTGATAAATCGATTAAGTTGTAGGCATATGGCCAATGTTGAAGCAACGATGAGTACCTCTAATTATTAGTAAAGTGATGATTTAGGCTTATGCCTTTGTGACAATGATTGTTGTTGTATGTGATTGTTGCATTCATTGAATCACCTATATTTACATTATTAAGTTGGTCGGGATTGGCACCACGTTGGCCTAGATTGGCAAAATATTAAGTTGAAGGCTTATGCCTCGTTGATGCCTCTATTTATTGGCATATTTTCTAAGTTGGGAGTTATGCTCCAATGGAACCACGTGCATTTGCATAACATTGAGTCGCATTCTAAGTTGTACAATTGAGATGTTGTATTGATGAATTAATTGCTGCATTTTGATGATATCCTGTTGCGATTGTTGTTGTGAAGTGGTGATTTTTGCATGACCTGGTTATAATATATGATTTATCATGCGCTCACTTATACGATTTAAGAATCTCACCCCTTACTGTTTGAATGTTGCCCTCTGTTGGTAACGCGCAGGTATTAAAGAATGAAGATTTTCTTAGCCTTATTAGTTCAAAGTCGGTTGGTCGCTCTGATACGTAGCACTCGGGGGGAAATGAACAAATAGTTGTTTACTTGTTGAAATTGTTTTAGTTGTTGAATCCTAAGTTTAATTATATGAAATAATATGTTGCCTCTCAAGTTGTTTTAGTTGAATGAAACATATGATGCTACTTGAAGTTGTAATTATGATTCTGCTGCGTTATTAATAAAAGAAGTGGTTTTGTTTTAAAAGCTGATGCAAGTTGTTATATGATCCTCCGAAACTAAAGTGTTATGTATTTGTTTATCTGTTGCAACATGTTGAATTGTGATATCCCAAATATGTTGAAAAAATTTAAATACTCTTATTTTTCGTTATAACTACCGGGTAGAATTTGGGGTGTTACAATAGTGGTATCAGAGCAGGTCGACCCGCCCGACCAAGTTGTCTAATGTCGTTTACTCCTTAATGTGCGACAAGTGTGTGAAACATTGTCGGTGCTTGTTGTTTTTCTAATTGAGTTATATGCAGGAAGTTGGTTGAAGATAAGTGGGGGAGAAGCTTTGCTTCTCGGATATGTTCAATTGAAAGGTGTTAGTTCGGTGTACTGCCGACGGCGACAATGTAAGAATTGTTGATTTATGAAGCAAGTGTAAGATGTTGATGTTTGAACAATGATGGAGTAATAAATTTGTTGTAACTTTTGTGTTGGGATCACATAAGTGATTGTCGAAGGTAGTTGACGTTGATAAGTAGTTGGGAATCGCGAGTCTGAGTCGAAACATGAAGTGAGTAGCATTGCGAAAGGAATTGTTGCCCTAGTGTTTTGGAACCTGAACTTTGGCGAAGGAATGCATCTCTCGAGTTATAAGAAGTTTGGGAGTACGAGATATGTTAAGAGTTGTTTGGAATATGTCTAAGTTGAATACAAATGATTTTCGGAGTGGAAATTCCATAAGCGAATCGCAGGAAACTGCAGAATTGTTGTGGGACTTCAAAAATTCATAACTAGAGTTCCAGGCATCCGACTTGAGTTCCATTTGAAGCGTTGGAAAGATAACGAAATGAGATTCATTTTAAAAATGGTTCCAGTATCTGTAATAGATTCATTTATCACCTGATTATATTGAAGGTAAATGCAGTTTGTTGTTAAGCTTGTCTTTGGGACTAAACTTGTTTTTCAGTGTTGTACGGGCCGTCAGCGTCCGAGTTGGGTGAATTAAAGGAGAAATTGGATTATTTATTTAAAGTAATTTTTGAAACCAAAGGTACCATTTGGAAAAATTTGCTGTTATTAATTAGAACGAAATACGGTAGTGCAAAGTTCTGAGGAATTTACGGTGTCGAAAAATGAGGAAGATTTATGCTAAGTTGTCAGGATGTATGTTATAGTTTTTGGTGAAGAGTTCTCTTGAGTAATTTTATTTCCAAGTGAAATTGTATGTAGATCCATTCAAGGTGGATGCAGTTCTAAGTTGGAGAACGACGAAGTCTGTTATAGAGGTTAGTAGCTTGTTGAGATTAGATGATTACTATCGTAGTTGTTTGAGGTGTAGATATATATGAAATGTTGTTAGATAAGATGATAATGTTGAGAGTGTGATTGGAATGAGTTTGAGAGGTGGAGATACATGTATTTTTGTTGTTGTGAAATTCGGAAGAGGATTAAGAGCTTAAGAATGTTGTTAGAATCCTTTATGTATATAAAGACTCGGACTAGAGTGGAAGGATTTGTAATGTATTGATATGCCAATAGATCGCGAGTTAGAAACTGATTGATCATTGTGGGATGGTGGATGAATGAGGATTAGACATGTTGTGTTTTAGAAAACTTGAATACGAGTTTTAAGGAAACACTATTATAGTTTGGTACGATAATTTATACTCCCTTATGGTTATCGAATACTAATTGACAAATTGAGGAACTGATCACCCTCAATCCATTGTTGATAGTAGACGAGACCATGTTGGGTGATATAGATTTGTTGTGCTATCTTAATGGTGTGTAAAGTGGTTGATGCTATATCGTGGAACAAGTCGGAGTACCGAGTTATATGTGAGCTAACATTGCAAATGTGAAAGATTGAGAATATCAAGTGGACAATGGTTTTATGGTGGATGTTGAGGAAAGTCTGAAATTAGATTGAAACTTGTAAACCATATAATCGACAAAAAATTTGATGAGGACAATGACTTAAGATGGATGATCAGAGTTGCGCAGCTGAAGCCTGATGTGGCAAAATTGCTATGCGTGTATGACTCGTTAGAAGTGAAGGATTAAAACATCAGAAATCTATAAGAATGGTGTGTCTTAATCTACATGCTTGATTTGGTAGATTTCCGATGTAGAGATGATATTACAGAGTACTATGTTTGCTAGTAAATATTTGCGGATTTTATAAGAAGATTGTTATGGATTGTTGGTTGATGGTGAGCTATGGGTATGCTTGCTGAGTTATACAGTTAAGTTGATGTTGTAATGATTTTGTTCTAGTTGTCGTGATGTTGTTGTTGGCTGCCATAAAGGATGAATAATACTCCATAATATGATGAAGTTAATTTTGCTGACTATGTTGATGTTACTATAATGGTGAATAGATTTGTTGATATTTTGTTGATAGTTGACATGCATATACGTATGAGAATAAAGTTGTATACACGCATTGGTGTTGGGAAAGTGGTTAAGAGGTGACGTGGTATATCCAAGTATAAGTGAGTTATGATTGTTACATTTCTACTGTGGGAATTGTTATGTCAGAGTGTTGCCGAAAAGGTTGGAAACGAAGTTGAGGATGGTTGTGTCGAGTAGATTTTTGAGGATGAATATATTCTAAGTGGGGGAGAGTTATAACGCCCCGATATTTAATTATTTATTTAATTGAATATTATTTTGAATACTTTATATTAATTTAAGAATTATCAGTATTATTCTAAGAAGCATAATTGGATAGATATGTTGAGTTGAGCGGTAAGTTGATAGTTGAATAAACTAGACGATTTAGTCAGAGAACTATTATTAGAGTATTATTTACGAGTTAGTATTATTTAAAGTGTGGATCTATCATAGTTGAAGAATATTATTGGAAATAATATTAGATTATATTATTTGACTATTTATTTAATTGGGCTTATGTTGTGATAGTAGTAATAGTGGGGTGTGAATGTAGGCCCACTAAGAGAAACACTATAATTTGGATCAATAGAATGATATATATTATTATTAGAAAATAAGAAAGAGGAAGAGAGTTAGTGTTATCAGGAAAGAGAAGAGAAAGAGTAAAATAGGGTTTTTAGAGAAGAAGAGAGCTACGTGAAGTTGAACCAAGAGGCCAAGAGGAAATTCAAATCGGAGACACATAGAGTTGTCATCAAACTAAACCAGGTAAGGGTGGGGTTTCTTATCCTATAATGGGACATATGATATTTTGTATGTGGGATTGTTATTGTTGATTTGTGTTAGTTTGTGTTGTCTTGATAACATTATTAATAATTGATTCGATTAATGAATTGGTGTATTTACTGTATTATATACTTGTTTAGATTGGATTTGGAATAGTCAATAGCAGGAAATTCACTAAAATAGAGAAGGAAAATTGTGCCTGGAATGCTTCCGAACGGAAACTTGTTGTTGGTTGGATGTTGTCGAACGGAAGCTGGTTATAGTCATGAGAGGTGCCGATCGGCACTATGAGGAAGTGGGAGGGTGTGTCGTGCGGCACACCTTTGGGGCAGGGGCACTTGTTATGTTTCTGTGGCACTATGCTGTATAATTTTTTATATGGTATCAATATAGAGTTTATTAATAGAAAAACAATTTGGGAACCAATTAACTATTCTTATCAGTAGCATGTTATAGCAGAAGGAACATTAATAGAAGTAGCATATTTTTGTAGATTTGTTTTATGTGATAGAGGATAATAGCAGAAATAATAATAAGTTGATTAAGTTGTAGGCATATGGCCAATGTTGAAGCGACGATGAGTACCTCTAATTATTGGTAAAGTGATGATATAGGCTTATGCCTTTGTGACGGTGTATGTTGTTGTTGTATGTGATTGTTGCATTTATTGAATCACCTACATTTGCATTATTAAGTTGGCCGAGATTGGCACCATGTAGGCCTGGATTGGCAAAATATTAAGTTGAAGGCTTATGCCTTGTTGATGCCTCTATTTATTGGCATATTTTCTAAGTTGGGAGTTATGCTCCAATGGAACCACGTGCATTTGCATAACATTGAGTCGCATTCTAAGTTGTACAATTGAGATGTTGTATTGATGAATTAATTGTTGCATTTTGATGATATCATGTTGCGATTGTTGTTGTGAAGTGGTGATTTTTACATGACCTGGTTATAATATATGATTTATCATGCGCTCACTTATACGATTTAAGAATCTCACCCCTTACTGTTTGAATGTTGCCCTCTGTTGGTAACGTGCAGGTATTAAAGAATGAAGATTTTCTTAGCCTTATTAGTTCAAAGTCGGTTGGTCGCTCTGATACGTAGCACTCGGGGGGAAATGAACAAATAGTTATTTACTTGTTGAAATTGTTTTAGTTGTTGAATCCTAAGTTTAATTATATGAAATAATATGTTTCCTCTCAAGTTGTTTTAGTTTAATGAAACATATGATGCTACTTGAAGTTGTAATTATGATTCTGCTGCGTTATTAATAAAAGAAGTGGTTTTGTTTTAAAAGCTGATGCGAGTTGTTATATGATCCTCCGAAACTAAAGTGTTATGTATTTGTTTATCTGTTGCAACATGTTGAATTGTGATATCCCAAATATGTTGGAAATTTTTAAATACTCTGATTTTTCATTATAACTACCGGGTAGAATTTGGGGTGTTACAAACCCAACCATAGAAGATTACACAAAGAAGAAGAGAAATGAACTACAGATCTACCGGTTTGTCAGCATCGATCAAAGAGCAATCCTCCACGGATCATCCGTATGCAAGCTCCATAAATGTTATCTAAGCTAATCCTAAAAAAATTTACAAGTTGATGGAGTTGGGAGCAAAAACTTCCCCAAAAACATAACCTAAAAATGACTAAAAATGAACTTACAAAAAAAATCTCAACAGACCGCGCTAAGCGGCCTCAACGCGCTGAGCTGGCTGCGCGATATTTACAGACTAAACTAACCTAAACTGCACTAAGTGGGCTTCAAAACTTTGGTTCTTCCAAAACATTAAACGCAAGCAGCGCGCTACAAAATATGTTGAGGGTCACTCGTGCTTAGCAGCCTCTTATGCTCTAAGTGGGCTCTCCTGGATAACAAGTCCCAAAACTGATCTTTTATTTAGAAAATGCGCATCTGGAGCCGTGCCTTCGACACATTAGTCCTGAATGCTCCAAAATGTCATAAATACCCTACAAAATGAATGGAAAACATCAAATGATACACTATGTACATAAAAGCACAAATAAATACAAACTAAACATATTTACACAAAAGTCGGGATTATTCAACAATATTACAAACAAAAAGTCGATAAGTGCAACAAAAAGTATAAACAAAAATAGCTACAATTTGCACTTATCAAACTCTCCCCAACTTAAACTTTGTTTTTCCTCGAACAAGGCCAAACTACTCAAAGAAATAAAAGTAATAAACCAAATTATTATGCATCAATAAGTTTTGAAAACAGAAAAAAATGAAATGGCTCAAATGAAAAACGGTACACACAAAGAAATATCCTTACCACTAAACTATGACGATAACATAAACATGAAATGAAATCTAAATACAAAGAATATGCCAAAAATTATAAAACAATATTATGTTCACAAGTGATTCACACCTAGCAAACATAATCATCGGTAGATGAAAAACACACAAAAATAGGGTATTTTCACTCATCCAACAATCTTGCAAACAATAGACTAAGTTATGCATTCATCCAAACATTTACATTGAAAATACAAAGGCAAGAATCTCAAGGGATTTTCAAGGTTGTAATGTTGCTTGGTTAGAAAACAAGTGATAAGTCCTAAAGCTAATTGAAACAAAAACTTTCCTAAACCTAAGGGAGTGATCAACTCACAAAGTTTAAAATAATAGAATTCCAATCACAATTCTTCTTCATCACAAGTTTCACACTAACACACATCACTTATTAACACAACATTAATACAAACTCTTTTTTTTTCTTTTTCAAAGCGTTTCTATTTTTTCTTTCTTTTTCTATCTTTTCTTTTTGAATTTTTTTTTTGTCTTTTATTTTCTTTTCAACCTCATAGCAATCAACCAATAAATACACAATCAAATTTATCCCCAACTTGAATCCAACCAACATCTTACTGAATACTCCCTACTTTCTAAGGCAAGGTAAAAATTCAAACCAAAACAATTGTTAAGGATTCAAGAAAACAATGAATCAACATCCATGCAAAAAGGGAAACTAAACACCCATAGACAAGTATTTAGCAAAAACAACATGGATATCGACAAAAAGGGGCAAAAGGGGTTACTAATGATCACACACTCACAAGGTAAATTGGCTATTTGGCCAAGCTAATTATGCTCAAAATGGAATATAAATTTCCTTGATCATTTTCATGGTTTCATACAACCAACACAAACAAAATATTAAGCATAATAAAATCCAATTAAAACAAGAGTTGTGGTCTCTAGCATATGTGAACAATGGAAAGCTACCTCACAAAAAGGGTAGGAACTAAAGTTATTCATAAATGAACAAGTATACAAAAGAATGAATGGCATAAAAATTGTAACAAGTCTAAGTATCATGATTATGCTAAAGCATAGAAAGAGATAAACACATACCTCTAACGTGTACAAAACTTTTAACAAAATCATTACCACGCATTCGCAAGTTGAAACACTCAAACTTGGAAAATCACCAAAAGCGACTTCAAGCTATCGAACCAAAATTTGTGTCCAAAAAACAACAAAATAATTAATTATACTAATAATATTTACTACTACAAGGCCTAGGTGGAAGGGGGGAAAATAAAATCCAAGCAAAAATTTAAAAAAAATTTACTGGCTCTGCACAGCAGAGCGCACTAAGCGGCCTAGAGCATGCTTAGCGCGCTACACCAGATGCGGAAAAAAAGAAAGCAACATTTAGTGCAGCTACTATGCAACTCCACCATCACCAACACACTCTAAGCACATAAGTTATAATATTTACAACATTAACAAACACACTTCACAAGCTAAACACGACAAGCTTGCGGAAAAACACAATTTTACATAATGAAACACAAAAATTGAAAGTGTATTTAACAAGTTGAAAAGTGAAAATTTGAAATTTAAAATCTAATTCAAGTTCAACTTGTTAAAACACAAGTCACACATAACAAAAATGAATACAAACAAAACATGCTTGTTTTACTTCGTAAGCTCGACGCTTTTATTGTGCGAGCTAGTAACCTCCGCTCGCCATGCCATGGTATTGTAACATTGCACAAACCTAAAGAAAGTGTCCTAACATCCACACAACAAATGTTACTAAAACGAGACAATTTAAAACAATACGTGAAAACAAAGAAAAAACACATATGTGCACAAGTATCATATACAAGTTAATGTACAATTTCTATATAGCATATACATTAATTATAAAACTCAAAAACAAAAGAATTATCGTAATGCAAAATCAATAGAACCAATCATAAGCAACAGTGCCATTTTGTTGCGGCGGTAAAGCGGCAATCAAAAATTAAGTTATTAATTTACCGGGTGATATAGGTTATATCGTATCATATCCATAGAGATTGTTATTGATTTGCCGTTCGACAAATTATTGCTAACGATTTAGGGGTTGAATGGGTTTTATAAAGAAAATGTTATTAATAGAAAATGAATGTAAACAAAAGGAAAAACTAAGGAAGAACTTATTAGGTATGCATATATACTACTTCTCACTGACTTAAACTTATCGACCTGTTATACTCAACCTAACATTAATCATCAATGTCACTATGTATCACTCATAACCTAAGTCATTTCTAACCCAAATTGAGAGGCCTAATACATCACCTCGGTAGAGAACTCTCAACCACCTCGTCAACATAAAAGTCGACCGTGCTCGCCTGTGTCGACGATCTCTCAAAATGACACAAACAACACAGAGGATTTAAGCTCTGATACCCAAGTAGATTGACAGCTCTAAATCTATCTCTAGAGTTCAGAAACTAACAGATTAATCATCCTAGATAAGAACCTAAGCAGTATATGTCTATCACAACTTAAATCCCTAACACAGTAAAAATTCAGGATAATAATCCACAAAGATTCATAAAGCAAGATTTATACAACGCCAAGGGCGACAAATATATTATATATCAAAGAAAATATACATAAAAACCCAACCATGGAAGATTACACAAAGACGAAGAGAAATGAACTACATATCTACCGGTTTGTCAGTGTTGATCGAAGAGCAATCCACCCTGGATCATTCATATGCAAGCTCCATAGTTGTTATCTAAGATAATTCTAACAAAATTTACAAGTTGATGGAGTTGGGAGAAAAAACTTCCCCAAAAGCATAACCTAAAAATGACTGAAAATGAAGTTATAAAACAAATCTTAGCAAACGGCGCTAAGCGGCCTCAGCGCCCTAAGTGGGTTGCATGATATTTACACACTAAACCAACCTAAACCGCACTAAGCTTTCTATCCGCGCTAAGCGGGATTCAAAACTTTGGTTCTGCCAAAACAGTAAACGCAATCATTGTGCTATAAAATGCGCTGAGTGCCACTCGTGCTTAGCGGCCTCCTATGCGCTAAGCGGGCTCTCTTAGACAACAAGTCCCAAAACTGATCTTTTATTTTGAAAATGCACATTCGGAGTCGTGCCTTCGACACATTTTTCCTCAATGCTCCAAAATGTAATAAATACCCTACAAAATGAATGGGAAAACATCAAATGATACACTATATACATAAAAACACAAATAAACACAAACCAAACGTATTTACACAAAATTCGAGATTATTCAACAATATTACAAACAAAAAGTCGATAACTGCAACAAAAAGTATATACAAAAATAGCTACAATTTGCACTTATCAAACTCTCCCCAACTTAAAATTTGTTTTACCTCGAACAAGGCCAAACTACTCAAAGAACTAAAAGTAATAAACCAAATTATTATGCATCAATAAGTTTTGAAAACGGAAAACAAATACAGTTGCTCAAATGAAAAATGGTACACACGAAGAAATATACTTACCACTAAACTACGACGATAAAATAAACATGAAACGAAATCTAAATACAAAGAATATGCCAAAAATTCTAAAACAATACTATGTTCACAAGTGAATCACACCTAGAAAACATAATCATCGGTAGATGAAAAATACACAAAAATGGGGTATTTTCACTCATCCAACAATCTTGCAAACAATAGACTAAATTATGCATTTATCTAAAAATTTACATTGAAAATACAAAGGGAAGAATCTCAAGGGCTTTTCAAGGTTGTAATGTGGCTTGGTTAACAAACAAGTGATAAGTCCTAACGCTAATCGAAATACAAACTTGCCTAAACCTAAGGGAGTGATCAACTCATAAAGTTTCAAACAATAGAATCCCAATCACAATTCTTCTTCATCACAAGTTTCACACAAAAACACATCACTTATTAACACAACATTATTACAAACTCTTTTTTTTTCTTTTTCAAAGCGTTTCTATTTTTTTCTTTCTTTTTCTATCTTTTATTTTTGACATTTTTTTCTTTTCTTTTTTCTTTTCTTTTCTTTTCAACCTCATACAAATCAACCAATAAATACACAAACAAATTTCTCCCTAACTTGAATTCAACCAACATCTTAGTGAATACTCCCTACTTTCTAACGCAAGGTAAAAATTCAAACCAAAACAATGGTTGAGGGTTCAAGAAAACAACGAATCATCATCCATGCAAAAAGGAAAACTAAACACTCATAGACAAGCATTTAGCAAAAACAACATGGATATCGACAAAAAGGGGCAGAAGGGGTTACTAATGATGACACTTTCACAAGGTGAATTGGCTATTTGGACAAGGTAGTTATGCTCAAAATGGAACAAAAAATTCCTTGATCATTTTCATGCGTTCATACAACCAACACAAACAAAAGATTAAGCATAATAAAATCCAGTTAAAACAAGATTTGTGATCTCTAGCATATGTGAACAATGGAAAGTTATCTCACAAAAAGGGTAGGAACTAAAGTGATTCACAAATGAACAAGTATACAAAAGAATGAATGGCATAAAAATTGTAAAAAGTCTAAGTATCATGAATATGCTAAAGTATAGAAATGATAAACATATAACTCAAACGTGTACACAACTTTTAACAAAATCATTACCACAAATTCGCATTTGGTGTAAAAAAAAGAAAGCAGCATCTGGTGCAGCTGCTATGCAACTCCACCATCACCAACACACTCTAAGAACATAAATTACAATATTTACAATATTAAAAAACACACTTCCACAAGCTAAATAGGACAAGCTTGCGGAAAAACACAATTTTACATAACGAAACACAAAAACTGAAAGTGTATTTAACAAGTTGAAAAGTGAAATTTGAAATTTAAAAACTAATCCGAGTTCAACTTGTTAAAACACAAGTCACACATAACAAAAACGAATACAAACAAAATATGCTTGTTTTACGTCGTAAGCTCGACGCCTTTATTGTGCGAGCTAGTAACCTCCTCTCGTCATGCCATGGTATTGTCACACCGTGTAAACCTAAAGAAAGTGTCCTAACATCCACACAACAAACGTTACTAAAACGAGACAATTTACAACAATACGTGAAAACAAATAAAAAAACATATATGCACAAGTATCAAATACAAATTAATGTACAATTTTTATATAACATATACATTAATTACAAAACTTAAAAACAAAAAAATTATGGCAATGAAAAATAAATATAACCAATCCCCGACAACGACGCCATTTTTTGGAGACGGTAAAGCGGCAAGCAAAAAGTAAGTTATTAATTTATCAGATATGCATATATACTACTTCTCACTGACTTAAACCTATGGTCCTGTAACACTCAAACTAACATTACTCATCAATGTCACTACATATCACTCACAACCTAAGTCATATCTAACCCAAATTAAGAGGCGTACTGCATCACCTCGGTAGAGATCTCAACCACCTCGACAACATAGAAGTCAACCATGCTCGTCTGTGTCGATGATCTCTCAGAACGACACAAATAACAGAGGCTTTAAGCTTCGATACTCAAGTAGATTTTCAGCTCTAAATATATCTCTAGAGTTCAAAAACTAACAGATTAAACATCCTAGATAAGAACCTAAGGAGTATATGTTTATAACAACTTAAATCCCTAATATAGAGTAAAAATCCAGGACAATAATCCACAAATATTCGTAAACCAAGCTTTATAAAATGCCAAGGGTGACAAATATACATTAGATCAAAGAAAACATACATACAAACCCAACCATAGAATATTACACAAAGAGGAAGAGAAATGAACTACAGATCTACCGGTTTGTCAGCGTCGATCAAAGAGTAATCCACCCTGGATCATTCGTATGCAATCTCCATAGTTGATATCTAATATAATCCTTAAAAAGTTTACAAGTTGATGGATTTGGAAGCAAAAACATCCACAAAACTATAACCTAAAATCACTGAGAATGAAATTATAAAACAAATCTCAGCAGACCTCGCCAAGCGGCCTCAACGTGTTAAGTGGGTTGCGTGATATTTACACACTAAACCGACCTAGACCGTGCTAAGCGCGCTATCCGCGCTAAGCGGGCTTCAAAACTTTGGTTCTTCCAAAATAGTAAACGCAAGCAGCGCGCTACAAAATGGGTTGAGCGCCACTCGCGCTTAGCGGCCTCCTACGCGCTAAGCGGGCTCTCCTGGACAACAAGTCCCAAAACTGATCTTTTATTCTGAAAACACGCAGTTGGAGTCGTGCCTTTGACACATTATTCCTCAATGCTCTAAAATATATTAAATACCTACAAAATGAATGGAAAAACATCAAATGATACACTATGTATATAAAAACACAAATAAACACAAACTAAACCTATTTACACAAAAGTCGGGATTATTCAACAATATTACGAACAAAAATTTGATAAGTGCAACAAAAATTATATACAAAAATAGCTACAATTTACACTTATCAACAGCCTATGAAATCAGAAATAATTCCCTCAGCACAGTTTACGGGAATCTAATTCTCTAGCGGAGTCCATTTCTTTAACACTGCAAAATCCCCTGAAAATTCTTTTCTCCAACAGGGTTTATTTCCCCAGCAGGGTTTATTTCTCTGATTACTGCAAATCCCTAACAAAATTCTCTTCTCCAGCAAAGTGTAGTCAAGGTTGCTATCCTTAGAGAGTTTCTACGGAACCTGAAAATGGGCCAGATATCATTTAACTTTGTCCTCCCAAGAGGAGTTGGTATCCATATCGGAAACTTGGTCAGGCGGCACCTCAAAAGGTTATCCATATCTTTTATCCCCAAGTCAGGGTATATAAGAAATAAATTCCCCAGTAGAGCGATGAACGACCAATGTTCATGAACTCTTCTATCCCCAAGTAGAAGTCAAACATTCCCAACGGAGTATCCTCAAACAGAAAGCAGGAATCCCCAGCATAGACATTCTAGACAAGATTGAAGATTCATATTCTTTATCCCCAGCAAAAGTCAGGGATTTATTTTCCTAGCCAAAAATGTTACACGAATCTACCAATACGCTTCAAAGACATATCATATCCATACATCATTTACAAAACATCATAGCATATGCATACAAAACGCATATAGCATTCTCATTTATTTTGAGAACACCATTACGTAATGCATTACATACATCATGACATTGCATGAAACTAACTTTGTTTCTTTTAGGTTAGTCCACAAACAGACGAATATCATCAGCAAATTTTTAAACAGGTTGGAGATTAATTCCCGAAACAAGATGGGGCAACTATCTATACGACTAGGCGGTATGAATTCCCAAAATAAGACATGGAAACTATCTATATGACCAGGCAAATATTAATTCCTGAAACAGGATGGGGCAACTATCTGTATAACCAGGCAAAGATTAATTCCAGAAATAGGATGGGGAAACTATCGACATGGCTAGGTGGTATGAATTCCTAAAATAGGACGGTTTTACCAAAAAAACAGATTGTGGATCAATTCCTGAAACAGGACAGGGCGACTATCTACATGGAAAGCATTTCCTTCAGAGACTAAATATGACAAGAATTTTCCTCAGAGACCAAATATGACAAGAATTTCCCTCAGAGACTAAATCTGAAAAGCATCTACTAAGCACTTTCCCTAGAGAGTCATCCTGAAAAGAATTCTTCAGATACAGTCAAACATAGACTCACTCTGAGACTCCTATCGACAGTTACTTCGAGTGGCATCTATAAGCCCATCTATTATGACACTTTGTCATCTTTATGAATGACATCTTTAAGCCCCTTCATGCAATATTATCAACCAACAGTGTTACTTCAAGCAGATGCGAGTGCAAATTTATGGGCACTTAAGTGTTCAATCTTCTTCTACCTTCAGATCACGAATGGCGGACATGTCAATCTAACTCTTTAAGTTTAAGAAGATTGAACATGGGAAGATGTTGTACCCCAAAATTTTCCCTCCAATTTTCTTCAAGACATCTTCTCATGCTCGTAGAGTTCTCAATTGCTCAAGGTTGCTTAAGAATGGATCTGACAAATTCTCCTCCCAAGTAATAGACCTATAACTAGGGTTTAACTTTTCTCAAGGAAGATAGGTTTTCTAATGCCCCAAGTGGATTTCATGGTTTCTTATATGTCTCCAAGAATTCTCATACCAAGTTCCAAGCCTTTCATCACAAGTTTGCTCAGCTAATGGCTCAGACGACTGAAAATCAATTGTATTAGACAAAAAGTCAATTATAGTCAACATACAATCAAACTTCAATATTTTTGGTCAACATAAACATTTTGAAGTCATATTCATCATTTGATTATGGTTTGATCATAACTCATCAAGAAAACTCTCAATTCATCAAAATTTAAAAGTTACCAAATTAGGGTTTTCATAAGGAGAAGTCAACTGAACTTTGACCAAGCACAACTTTCACATGATTCATCAGATTTTCCTCAACCAAAGCTCATTTTGAAGGAAATTCAATTCTATACAACTTTGTCTCTCTAAGATCAAGTACAAAAAATGCTTCATTTGAGAGATATAGGCCGAAACATTATAGGTCATTTCAAAAATCCACAAAAAGTCACTTTTTGTCAAGGCAACTTACATCAAGATAAAGTCTTCAAATGGAAAAATGATCAAAATAGAGATTGTAGATGACATATTGAGCTTTCCAAAAAGCCCCAGATCACCTTCAAATGATGAAAATTGAAAGAGTTATGATTGGTGCAATTTGGGAAATTTTGGGCAAATGCATGAAACCAAAAGTGACCAAACTTGAATTTTTTTACTAATGGGCTGATGTTTCAAGGTCCAAGCATATTATATAATTCATAGTGAACCTCAGGACTTGTTCATACTCCCCCTTTTATTTTTCTTGTTTTTTATTTTTATTAATTTAAAGTCAAAATTAAAAAGATAAAACAAAGGCTTTCCTTACAAGGTTCAAGCCCATAACCTTTGACCTAATTTCAGGCTTTATATATCTCATCATTTCAGACAACAAAGGGACAGACCCTTACATAAATAAACATGTCCAAAAAATCTCTAAAATTCTCAAAAACTAGGGCAATTTGTAAACCCTAGTTACAACTTCTTTCACAACAAACCAGTTGTGTCATTCACTTCCAGAAGAACTATAGAGTAAGATGAGATCGAATGTGATGATCCAAAGGGCATAAAATCAGCATGCATGCACCTCTATTTCTTTATTTTTTTGTTGCAAATTCATATCTTTATTTTCTTAACGTTTCAATGCAGACTAGTGATATTGATTTGTTTTTGAGATTCAACAATGCAGGAAAAACCCAACGTGTGAGCCCCATGCTACCAGAATCACGCATCACCATGCTCACACCGATCCATATTATTTTTGCCATATCTTACAACCTAGCGCGAATCATCTAAAAATAACACTCTGATTGAACTCACAGGGCTTAACTTAAGGGGATAGGGTCCCTTTGGATCTCTAACAATGGTTATTTTACAGGTTGGAAGAAACATAGTCACCGGAGAAGACGGCCAGAGCTAGGACTCTGGCACTTCTCCCATCCAATTATTTTGTTTTATTATATAATGATTTGTTTTCGTTTATATCATCAGATTTACAGCCACCCCAGTGGCAAGGATGCGCGTGTTAAGGCATTACTAAACCAAGGTATGGGTTTGATCCCTGTATTTTGGTGTTTTGAGTTTTTTTTCTCTCACTTTTTTCATATTTTTTAGGTTACAATACAAAGTGTGTTGATTCCATTCTCTTGATACAAGCGCGCGCTTGGCGCAATGGTGAACATGCTGGGCAGAAGAGCTGAGGGTGTGGGTTGAACACCCACCCCTGGAATTTTGTGGTTTTTTCCTATTTTCTTATCTTATTTCTATTTTCCATTGAAAACCCTAAATTCATAAAACCACCAACCCTTTTTTAAAAACCTAAAATAATTGTTTTTCTTGTAAACCCTAAAAATAATTAGGTTTTAGGTTTTTATCATTAACCTTTTTTTAATTAATTTAATTAAACAACATTTTTTTAATTAAAATCAATTAGTGTTTTTAGGTTATTTAGTCATCATCAAAAACCTTTTTTTCATAAGAAACCTCCAAAAACATTTTCTTTTTTCATCTTTCTTATCCTTATTTTATTTTCGTAATTGTAAATAGCCTAGTTTATTTTTGTCGCTTCTTCATTATTATGTAACTGCTCTAGTATGTAATAGTCTAGGTTTTCCCTTTCCTCTTTACTATTTTATATCTTCCCCAAAGCGATTTAATAGTTTAGGGTTTATGTTTCTTCCTTTACTTTCCGCATATTTACTGCTTTTTATATTTACCGTACTACTGCTTAGTAACTAGGATTGTATGAAAAGACTAAATGACTGGAAAATAAATCACTTGCACACCACACCTTTAGGATAACCTCCCTTGTTTCCTTCGGAACCTCGAACATGGGGACGCCTTAGCAAACACCCTCGATCAAGTCATCATACAAAAAGATCATAGCCCCTAGATGACTCTTTCAATGTTGCCTTTTGGAAATTATCTAGTCCATGGAGTTGCCTACGAGTAAAATGATGACAGTCCCTTATGAAAATTGCTAAAGCGTCTTTATGAGTTTCCTTCGATAACCGTACGATGACCCTCACATGTCCCTTCACATCCAACGATAGGGCTTCCCACTAACTAATGGTACGGATAACACTACGTAGAGGAGCAGGAAAATTACAAGAACAACCTTGAGTGGGTAGATACTCGTAATCGCTTGCTCACAAAGCTCTTCCAAACAAAAACATTTCACACAAACATTTTTAAAATATTTTCAAAACACGTTGTACGCATTCTCGAGGACAGATACGAGAATCATTACAAAGTCTCGCCTTACATTGGCAACTTTTCAAAATATTTTCAAAACACACACACACAAAGCAGTTTTCAAAAAGTGAGATAAGCGATTAAGAGCCCGTAGATAACTAAAAATGAAAAGGGTTCTAACACCTTCCCTTTTCATAACCTACCTGTTATACGGTGGGAGAACTGACTTGGGATGTTTTGCGTTTGATCACAAATGTTGCAGTTATCAAGAGTCGCCACCGACTTTTCTTTTATCCAAAAGGAAAGGTGGAAAAGAACAAGAAAGCCCTTTGAGATTATTTCTTGAGTTCGGAGGGTAGATTATGAAAAGGGAAGGTGTTAGCACCCTTTTCATCCATAGTTATATATGGGCTCTTAGTTGCTTGCAAAATCACTTCCTTTTGTTTGAAAATGTGCTTTGTGGTGGTTTTTGAAAGTATTTTGAAAAGGCGCCTTCGTTTAGGCAAACTTTGTAATGGTTCTCGTTCGTAAGAACGTATAAAAAGTGTTGGACTTTTGAAAATATTTTAAGTTTTGAAAGTTTGTTTTTGAAAGTGTTTGGTGTTTGTTTTGAAAATGAGCAAGGATGTTTACTTTTAAAGTGAGGAAGCAACTAGGAATAATCTACCTACTCAAAAGTCTTTGTTCATTTCTTCCTTCCTTTGATAGTGCTATCTTACCATTGATTTGGTAAGAAGCCTTATCTTTGAATGTAAAGGGACGGGCGTGGGTCATCGTATAGTCATGATAGCAATGTTGTGAGATATCTTAGCATTTCTCTTTGAGGGACTAAGATCATTTTGAAAGGCAACATTAATAGCGTCATTGAGGGACTATGATCTTGTATTTTTGATTTGTTTTTGCTAAGACATCCCACTTGCATAACATAACCATTTTTGTAAGGTAACAAAGTGGAGTTTACCCTAGGGGTGCCGTGTGCAAGTGTGTTTGATTTGCATGCATTGTTTATCTTGAATTAGGGTTTACTAATTGTTGATTTTAGTCTTGCCATACAAACCCTAATTGGTAACATTTATATGAAAGCGATAAATTTCGGAAAGTAAAATTACTACGCTATTACATCATTAGGGGAGGGGGTGTACAAATTTACAAATGGAGATTGCAAGAAAATTAAACCTAATTATCTATTACAACCATATTGAATAATATACAAGAATTGAAAATATAATGTACAAGAAGATAAATGGAAAAGAAATGATTTTTGCTTGGTTTTTGTTAAGGGTTTAGTTTTGACCTAATTAAGAAATTGATTAATTAAAATTAAATAAAAATTAAACCTAAACTAATTAAGAAAAGAAAATAAATTTGAAGCATTTTTAGGGTTTTTTATGAAAAGGTTTAAACTTAATGAAAATAATATGGTAATTAATTAATTAAAAGAAACTTAAATTCTAAAATAATTTTAAATAAGAAGAGAAAATAATTAAACCTAAAACTAATTACTAATTTATTAAGAAAAAGAAATCAATTTGTTTAAGAAAATGTTTTTTTGTCTTTTTATTTTATAAAAGAAATAAAATATAAGTCTGTAAATAATAAATAAAAATATTTTTGGATTTTTATTAATGAAATTAAAAATAATAATAATAATAATAATAATAATAATAATGAAAATAATAAAGAAAAATAAAATAAATTAAAAATATTTATAAAAAAAGTCAGGGGGTTTGAAATTGGATTTAGGAGTTTATTAGAAAAAACAGTCTTGTTTGAGTTTGGGCCCAAATGATGTTTTTATCAGCAAAGGAAAAAAAATCTAATAAAAAAAACAAAAGGGTCTGCTGGAATAAGTAAAATGGGGGGATGGTGCAGCAAAAAATGGAAGTCCTACTGCAGGAGGCCTAGCGTGCTAGTTGCTGGCAAAAAAGAAAGAAAGTGTTGAAAATTAAAACAAAAGATAGCACTGGGAATTGAACCCCTGACCCTTACCATACACGCGCTACCTTTGCCACTGGGGTGGTTGTATATCCGTTAAATTAAATGATAAATACATAACATAAAACAACTCCTGAAAATGACTTCATCTTTAACCTCCAGACATGGTTCCTGTAACTTGCTCATTTCTCAACAAAAATGAAACATGCAAACATGAAAGTTGCTCCATTTTCCCATACGAATCCAACCATATAAATATCATAACCTATAAATAAAAGATGAATGATAATTTCTAAAGGTACCAAATTCGGACCTAACTTTTTTCAGAGATTCAAACCTAAAATTCTCTAAGCTTAATCAATATAAATGAAATCTATGGACACGTATAGTTTCACAGAAATGATATCTACATTTTATCTTCACAAATGCAAGGTTAACAATGCCTAAATGAAAAGATAGAAGTTCAGAAAAGATACCTTAAAACTGGAAATCGTGAAATGCAAATGAGCATGATTTAAGGTGCTGCAATGATCAGGTTAGCTTCCTCAAGTTCCCGGGAATCTAATGCAATTCTTAGCTTGAGCAATGTATGGATGGAATGGCCTGGAGAAGTCCACTTGCAGAGCTCTATTTTTGGTTATGGAGGATGATGGAGATGGAGTTACAGTAATGAAACAGGGAAAGGGATGGACTATATTTGATGTATAGGAGCTTTGTGATTTATTAGGAAGGAAAACGCATGAGGGAATTGTGAATTACAAGTGCAAATAGGGCCTCTATTTATAAGAAACAAGTTTGGATACTTGTATTTGATCAGAATTCAAAATCAAATGTTTAAGCTCAACATGTGGTTTTCTTGAAAAATCAAGTTTCAATGCTTTGTACTTCCAAATGTAGAGTGGTTATACTTTAAAAAAGCTTGCTTCTTACTTTGTAGATGGAGTGTGATCAGAGGGAACAAGTGAGAGGCTCAAGAATTGACTTTGTGCATAAAGCTTACTTTTCAAGAATGGCAATGTTAGGTTTCTTCCCAAAATGGAAAGTGGACTTGGACAATGCTTAAACCACTTGGATCATAGCTCAAAAGTTTTTGTAATCCAATAATTATGGATAGATACACAAGTTAGAAGACCTGCAAAGCAATATTAGACAGCCTAACATTGAGATTGGATTATGTGTTCATCAAGAAATGGCTTGTAATTCAAGTTTGAAACCCTAACTTTATGGCTTCGATTCTCTTAGATAAAGTATGATCTTAATGAGTTCTTGGACATTTTGGAAAGCTTGTAACATCCCATACAACCTTAATGTTTGACATTTTTGAAGATTCATCTTGGAACTATGTGAAAAATTGTCATGAAGTTAGGTCAAAATCCTGCCTAAACTAGGGCAAAATTTCACTAAGTCTTCAAGTTTCATGAACATGTCTTCACAAAATCATAACTTGAAATATAAGAATTTCTAGGAAAATTTCTTCCCTACAATGTTTTAGATCTCATTGAGATCTACAAATTTCATGTTGGAAGTTTCATTTGGATCATCTTGCATCATGGTGTAAATTTGGCATAATGTTATGAAAAAACAAGAATTTTCAACACTTAGAAAAATTCTATGTCTTGGAAATTTTGACTTTTCAAAATGAAATATTGACTTTTTAATTTCTTGATAAAAAAGTTTCATATTTTGATTGATGAATTGTAATCTTTGAAGCATGATTTTGACCAAAAAGTCAAAGTTTGACTTTTTAGTGTACAATTGACTTTTCATCAGTTGACTGAAATTCATGTCAATCAATTGATCCTGAGAAATGTTTTGAGCCACACCATTAGGTAAAAATGATTCATTTGAATCCTTGAGATCATGTCTCAAACCAATAAGTCATTTTCTAGGTCAAAAATCAAAAATTGCACCTTCTCAGTCAAACCCTAATTTTGACCATTTTGCCCTTTTGATGATCTGATCAAATTTCTTGAGGAATTATGATCCAAACTTGATCAAATGACATATATATGAGTTAATGATGTTGATATGGATAAATAATTATGAAACTTGACTGTAAATTGACCATATTTGACTTTTTCCCCAATATAGTTGATTTTAGGTCAACAGATCAATTGATTGAGCAAAAATGTGATCCAAGACTTGAAACTTGACATGAGCAATCTTGAGGGTCCAAAATGATCCATGAAAGTCATATGGGGCATTAAAATTCCATTTGTCCTTGTGAAAACTCAAACCCTAATTTTCAGTTATCAGTGCTTAAGGAGGTGTCTTGAGCAGATCAAACCTTGTGCAGTCTTGAATCAATGGAGATCTTGTGAGAGATTTCTTGAGAAATAAGAGGGAAAATTTTGGGGTACAACAGCTGACCCTGTTCAATCTTCTTAGACCTGAAGAGTTAGATTGGCAGATCCTCCATTCGTGACTTGAAGGTGGAAGATGATTGAACACTAGAGTGCCCAGAAATTTGGACTCGAAGATGTATTGGGAATGGGCTTATAGATGCCATTTGGAGGAATAATTGTAAACACTGGAAGAAGTTGTAAGATTAAGATTGCGCCTAAGAGGGGGGTGAATTAGGTGGTGGTCGATTTTTGATTTATTTTACACTTTCTGGTTTTGTTTTAGTGCTATGGAAAACGGTAAAGTGCAGAAAGTAAAGAGACACGGAGATTTATCCTGGTTCCTTCCACACCCCGGAAGTACGTCCAGTCCCCTTGCAAACACGCAAGAGATTTCACTATTTTGTTAGAACTTTTACAAGACTCTTCCTAGTCTTATCAACTAAAGACACTAACAAATACCAAGAACACCCTCTTGGATTTCCAATAAGTCTCTTGAGAACAATCCTCTCAAAAGATACCTCTTGTTTCCAACAATGGACAACAAGGTACAAAAGTATTCTAATACTTAATTCCAACAATCCTGGAAATAAGTTACACTTAGTATAATTCTATGAAATATGATTTCTTGAAATATGTTGATCACATAGAGTGACTTCAATGAAGTTTCTTCTTTCTTCTCTTGTAAGCAATTCAAACTGTAACACAATGGTTAGAAAATGCTCAAAGATTTCTGTTCTTATATGTGTGAAAGTGCCTAAAATCTTTGTTCTTAAAATTTAAGAAATATGAAGTGTAAATATTTTACAAAGTTCAGAATTATTGCATGAGAGAAGAGTTATTTTATAACTTGAAATATTTTGTATTTAAAGTAATCAAGATACCTTTCCAAATGGACACTTTTCTGTTTGAAAAACTTGAGAAGATGCAATGTACGACCATGCAACTATTGGAGAAAAGGTGTGAAGGATATCTTGAATCAAGTACAGATTTTTCAAAAATTACAACGTGTAAATCGATTAGCATTAGATGTAAATCGATTGCACGGGTTTGTAACGTTCTTGTTTTCAAAAAATTTGAAGTGTAAATCGATTATCATGATGTGTAAATCGATTTACAAGTGTTAAAAATTTAACTCATTTCAGTAATCAATCGATTTACACTCCATGTAAATCGACTGCTGCCAGGGGCAATCAGATTTTGAAAAAACATGTGTAAATCGATTTACATGATATGTTAATCGATTTACATCAGTGAAAAACTTAGAATTTGCTTAAAACTTTAAGTGAAGTGTTGTGGCAAGTGTGTATATCATTTTTGAGCATTTCTAATCAATGTAGTTCAAATGAGAATTGATATACTTGATTGCTTGCCATGATCCTTGAAGCTTTGAGTGAATGATGCTTTAAGCTAATTTCACTTCTTTTCCTTCTTGCCATAGTGCTTGTTTGTCTTTCATCAAAACTAGCTTGTTTGTCTTTCATCAAAACTAGCTTGTTTGTCTTTCATCAAAACTAAAGTTGAGTTGAGGCTTGAGATTACATTCTCCCCCTTTTTGATGATGACAAACCATCTTTCTTTATGAGTTGTTCAGAATTGGAGCAAAAGGAGTTTTCTCCCCCTAAGATGGATTTCTCCCCCTATGGAGAAAAAGTTTTGAAAACTTGCCTTGTAAAGAGAATTGAAACAAACAACCATAAAGTGTTATCACATCCTTCTCCCCCTTTGACATTATCAAAAAGAAGGGAAAGATGTAAAATAAGATGATACTTATAACAATTTGAAACAGATATGAAAATAAACTAAAACGCAAATTTCTAAAAATATCGAACAGAGTTCAAATACACATAATGCAAAACTAATACTTGAAATAATACAAAACAAAAACATAATGATAAATAACAAGAATTTAATAATATTGGTCAGGAAAACATTAGAAGGGTCCTTGATATGGAAATTGTTGTTGTAGAGGTGGTTCGGTGTATTGAGGAGGAGGAGGAGGTGCTGGATTGTTTGGATCGTATGGAGGAATATGGAGATGTGAGTAGAGGTATGAAAACTGCTGGTTCACATCATTCTGGAAAGCATTGATGCGAGAGGAGGTAGAATCATTTATCGCGGTCCATTGAGCATTGATGTTAGTGTTGAGAGATGCAAACTGTTGAGTCATAAAATCCATAACATCTTGGTTGGTTGGACCAGAAGAGGCAGCAGGAGGAGGAACTTCATTTTCTTCTTCATCCGCATTATTGCCTTCATCACCTACAACATCCTCTCCAATATATGTGATGGTTTTTGCTTCAGAATCGAAATGAACACCCATCCGAGAATCAACATTTTTGATGGAGATCCTATTGCTGATTGGATCCATTTCAACCCTCTCAAGACCAGTAAAATCAATATCAAATGCTTCCAAGATCCTTGTGATGAAGTATGCATATGGCAAAAAAGTAGCCCTTGTGGCAACTCTTAACATATGCACCACAATCAGTTTAGCCCAGTTTACCGGAATGCCATTTTTCCTCGCATAGAGAATTTGCAATTCTAGGTCGGTCACAGTACAATGATTTCCTGCTCTAGGAAATAAAATATATACTAGAAAATAATGGAACAATCTATCATCAATATGAAAATTACCAGCACTCCAAGTGTCTCGAGCCAGAATAACACCGCAAAGACTACGAATCCGCTTTGCACGGTATTCTGCTTCTGACAACCGGCCAATGCTGTAGAAGAATTCTCTCTTCCTATAATTTTCCCAGTCAGCATCCTCTGGATCATAGAGAGAACTTCCAGTATATGGAATGTTCAAAATTCTGCCTATTGTTTTTGAATGCAGAGGAATTCTTGTTCCGAGCACATAGGTATAACATTTGTTGTTATCATAATGCATGTTGCTGTAAAATACTCGAACTAGATCCAAATAATAGTAACCACGTGATGATATTAACGGTTCTAACCCATAAGCAATCAAATCCCTTTGAAAAGTGAAGCATTCATCTGGAAAGGTAGATAACATACCGAATTTGGGAGCTGAGATTATTTTCTTTTGAAAATGCTTGATGAATCTTTCATGTTGTGTATCTGAGAGGTACTCGAGCAAAGAGTTTTCAGAGGCTGCAACAGTTTTCTTCTTTCCTTTTTCTGAGGCTGTTGCTTTTCTTTTGGGAGCCATGGAGATGGTTAGGGTTTTGAGTAAGGAAGATAGAGAATTTTTGGTGTTGTTATGAGATAGTGATGGAGTTTTGGTGTTATGAGATAGTGAGGGAGTTTTGGTGAGATTAAATAGTAGAGTAGAGTAAGTGAGGTCTTTATGAGACTTAATTGAGTGGAGTTGGTCAAGATTCCATGATTGGTCAAAAAGAAGGTGGGAGGTTGAGGGGCAAGGTAAGGTTGACCAATATATTAAAGACTCATAAAAATATCACATGCTGAACAGGTGTAAATCGATTGAAGTGAAGGATCAATCGATTTGCACTATGAAAAATTAAATAAAAACACTTCAGTTTCAGTGGTAAATCAATTTACATACCTGGTAAATCGATTTACATACCTGGTAAATCGATTTACACAAAAAAAATTTATGAAAATTGATTTTGGTTCAGTGGTAAATCGATTTACACACTAAGTAAATCGATTTACTTAAAAGAAAAAATTTTAAAACAGTATTTTTAACATTTGAAACATGTTCTAAGCCCATATATATGTATATTTATGTATAGTTAAGGATAGAGTGCACCTTATATATCTTGTTCATCTAGGATTCCGAGTTCACGACGGATTTTGAATAATGCATCCTTTGCAAGTGGTTTTGTGAAGATGTCCGCGAGTTGATTTTGAGTGTCCACAAAAGTAATCTCGACATCTCCTTTGAGTACGTGATCTCTGATGAAATGGTGTCTGATGTCAATGTGTTTTGTCCGGGAATGCATAACTGGATTTTTTGTAATATTGATCGCGCTTGTGTTATCACATCGAAGTGGAATGCATCCAAGGTTTACTCCATAGTCAAGTAACTATTGTTTTAGCCAAAGAATTTGAGCGCATCCACTTCTAGCCGCAATGTATTCTGCTTCGGCAGTGCTGAGAGCGATGCTTGCTTGCTTTTTGCATGACCATGAAACCAAGGCATTTCCGAGAATGTGACATGTTCCACTTGTACTTTTGCGATCAGTCTTACAACATGCATAGTCAGCATCAGAATAACCAACTAGATTGCACATACTACCTTTTGGATACCATGATCCGACATTGGTTGTTCCTTTAAGATATTTTATTATGCACTTGACTGCTGCAACGTGAGACTCTTTAGGATTGGCTTGATATCTTGCACATAGGCAAACTTTGAACATTATGTCAGGTCTACTTATTGTTAAATAGAGAAGAGAGCCAATCATTCCATGATACTTAGTTATGTCAATAGAGTTCCCTGATTCATCTGGATCAAGATAGGTGCCGGATCCCATAGGAATTGCACTTTCTTTGCTGCTTTCCATTTCAAACTTATTTATAAGGTCTTTGCAATATTTTGATTGGTTTATGAAGATACTGTGTTTGAGTTGCTTAATTTTAAGACCGAGAAAGAAATTCAATCTTCCCATCATAGACATCTCAAACTCTCCTTGCATCATAGATGAAAATTCCTTGCACATATTTTGGTTAGTTGAACCGAAAACAATATCATCTACATAGATTTGTACAAGTAAAGTATGATGATTAACATTTTTTATGAAGAGAGTGGTATCAACTTTACCCTTTACAAACCCTTTTTCACATAGGAATGCGCTTAGTCTATCATACCATGCCCTTGGTGCTTGCTTCAGCCCATAGAGAGCTTTCTTCAATTTGAAGACATGATTAGGATGTTTGAAGTCTTCAAATCCGGGAGGTTGCTTTACATAGACTTCTTCATTTATGAATCCGTTGAGAAATGCGCCTTTTACATCCATTTGAAAAAGTTCAAAGTCCAATGAGCATGCATATGCAAGTAATAGTCTTATTGCTTCCAAACGTGCTACCGGAGTAAAAGTTTCTTCAAAATCAATTCCTTCCTCTTGGTTGTATCCTTGAGCAACTAGTCTTGCCTTGTTTCGAGTGATTATACCATTTTCATCCATCTTGTTTTTTAATACCCATTTGGTTCCAATGATACGTTTATTTCCTGGATTAGGAACAAGTTCCCAAACTTCGTTCCGCTCGAATTGGTTTAGCTCCTATTGCATGGAAAGGATCCATTGATCATCTTCTAGTGCTTGAGCCACTTTGGTAGGTTCAACTTGAGATACAAAAGCCATATTCAAGCATGCATCCTTAAGATTTAGTCGAGTAGATACCCCTTTTCTAATATCTCCAATTATGTTGTCAATTGGATGATCACGATGAGTTCTCCATTCTTGAGGAAGACCATCATCATTTTCATTTTGATGTGAAAGTTCATGTGTTTGTTCCGGATTGACAATTTTTCCACCTTCGCAAGAATTCTCATGAGGTAAATCTATAGAATCATCATCATCACAAATAACAACTTTCTCCTTGGAGGTGTTAGATTCATCAAAAGAAACATGCATTGATTCTTCTATAGTTAAAGTTCTTTTATTGTAAATTCTAAAAGCTTTTCTAGAAAGGGAGTAACCAAGAAAAATACCTTCATCCGATTTTTCATCGAACTTACCGAGATTGTCTTTGTCGTTGTTAAGGACAAAACATTTGCACCCGAAAATGTGAAAGTGAGAGATATTTGGTTTTCTTCCTTTGTAAATCTCATATGGAGTTCTCTTTAGTATAGGTCTTATGATCACGCGATTGCTTACGTAACATGCCGTGCTTACTGCATCCGCCCAAAAATATTTAGGCAAACTTGATCACTTATCATGGTTCTTGCAAGCTCTACCAAAGACATATTTTTCCTTTCAACTACTCCATTTTGTTGTGGAGTTCTTGGTGCTGAAAAATTGTGGAAGATCCCATTTTCTTCACAAAATTCTTCAAACAGACTGCTTTGGAACTCTCCACCATGATCACTTCGGATTGATGTTATCTTTAATGACTTCTCATTTTGAACTTGTTTTGTATATCTCTTGAATGCCTTGAATGCCTCATTTTTGTGCACTAAAGACAAAGTCCAAGTAAAACGGGAAAAATCATCTACAATAACTAAAGCATAAATATTACCTCTGAAGCTTCTTGTTCTAGATGGACCAAAAAGATCCATGTGCAACAATTGAAGTGGTCTTGTTGTTGAAACCATATTCTTTGGTTTGAAAGTTGAGTTTGTTTGTTTGCCCTTTTGGCATGCACTACATAATTTGTCTTTGATGAATTTCATCTTTGGTAGACCAATAACTAAGTCATGCTTAACTAATTTGTTCAAGTGCTCCATGTGAATGTGAGCAATCCTATTGTGCCATAACCAAGCGTCATTGTTGTTTACCATAAGACATTGTACCTTCATAGACAAATCATCTAAAGTAATCATAAAAATATTGTTAGATCTTATACCTTTGAGTTTTACCTTATTGGTTGCCTCATCCATAATTAGGCATTCTTCTTTGTTGAATTTGATTTTGAACCCTCTATCGCAAAGTTGACTTATGCTAAGAAGGTTGTGTTTTAATCCTTCAACATAGAGAACATCCTCAATTTGAATGGATGGAGGTGTGCCAACTATTCCAACGCCAAGAATATTTCCTTTGGTGTTGTCTCCATAGGTGACATACCCTTTGGCTTTATGTACTAGATATGAAAATTGGTGTACATCTCCTGTCATATGCTTTGAACATCCACTGTCAAGATACCAAAGGTTTGATGTGGATTTCAAGCATACCTCTTCTTGATCGTCGGAGTGATGCGATGCCATTAAGGCTAAATTTGCACATTCGTCGCTTTCCGATTCTGATGAACTACTCATATCATTATCTTCCCATGCTATGTAGGCTTTCTTGTGTTTTGAGTCCTTTCCTTTGAATCTGTTTTTCTTTGGGAGATTTGGACAGTTTGGCTTGATATGTCCTTGCTTTCCACATTCATAACATGAGACATCTTGTGTTGATGTGGAGGCTTCTCTTTTCTTGAAGTGCTTTCTCTTATTTGCATGAGATCTGCCCTTGTCATTTCTGCCAAAAAACTTCCCAAGTCTTTTAACAAGAAGCATGAAATTTTCATCTTCTTCCGGATTGTCTTCTTTTACTACTTCCTTTGAATCAATTTTTAAGGCAATGTTTTTGGATTTCTTTTCTAGATTCTCATGTTTTTCAAGTCTATCGAGTTTCGTTTCGTATTCTTGAAGTTTGCCAAATAATGTAGTGGAAGTCATTACGGAGAGACTCTTCTTTTCCGAGATTTCCGTTACCTTTGGTTGCCATTCCCTAGTCAATGATCTAAGGACTTTCAAGTTGAGTTCATCATTTGTCAAGTTTTTACCAAGAGCACTTAAGTGATTTGTCAAGTGCACAAATCTCTTTTGTAAGTCAAGAATGGATTCTTCGGGATGCATTCGAAATAGTTCATATTCTTGACTTAGGGTATTTAGCCTTGATCTTTTTACTTCAGCCGTTCCTTCATGAGTTTGTACCAAGGTATCCCATATTTCCTTTTCTGTTTTGCATGTCGAGACACGGAAAAATTCGTCCATACTAAGTGCACCTTGAAGAAGGTTTATTGCCTTTTTGTCATAGAGAACTTTCTTTTTATCATCGTCGTCCCATGCAGTTTTAGGCTTTGACGAGCCAACGCCATTGATTACCGTTACCGGGATAAATGGACCATTTTCAACGGCATCCCATATTTCCTCTCCTTGTGCTTCTAGATGCGCCTTCATGCGTATTTTCCAGAATTCAAAATATTCACCACAGAATAGAGGAGGCTTGTTGTTACTACCACCATCTCTGAAAACGGGTTGTTGATTTGCGGAAGCCATTCTGGATCTCTAGGAGCAGGTTACCTATAACCTGCTCTGATACCAATTGTAAGATTAAGATTGTGCCTAAGAGGGGGGTGAATTAGGTGGTGGTCGATTTTTGATTTATTTTACACTTTCTGGTTTTGTTTTAGTGCTATGGAAAACGGTAAAGTGCAGAAAGTAAAGAGACACGGAGATTTATCCTGGTTCCTTCCACACCCCGGAAGTACGTCCAGTCCCCTTGCAAACACGCAAGAGATTTCACTATTTTGTTAGAACTTTTACAAGACTCTTCCTAGTCTTATCAACTAAAGACACTAACAAATACCAAGAACACCCTCTTGGATTTCCAATAAGTCTCTTGAGAACAATCCTCTCAAAAGATACCTCTTGTTTCCAACAATGGACAACAAGGTACAAAAGTATTCTAATACTTAATTCCAACAATCCTGGAAATAAGTTACACTTAGTATAATTCTATGAAATATAATTTCTTGAAAGATGTTGATCACATAGAGTTACTTCAATGAAGTTTCTTCTTTCTTATCTTGTAAGAAATTCAAACTGTAACACAATGGTTAGAAAATGCTCAAAGATTTCTGTTCTTATATGTGTGAAAGTGCAGAAAATCTTTGTTCTTAAAATTTAAGAAATATGAAGTTTGAATATTTTACAAAGTTCAGAATTAATTTCATGAGAGAAGAGTTGTTTTATAATTTGAAAGATTTTGTATTTAAAGTAATCAAGATACCTTTCCAAATGGACACTTTTCTGTTTGAAAAACTTGAGAAGATGCAACTATTGGAGAAAAGGTGTGAAGGATATCTTGAATCAAGTTCAGATTTTTCAAAAATTACAACGTGTAAATCGATTAGCATTAGATGTAAATCGTTTGCACGGGTTTGTAACGTTCTTGTTTTCAACAAATTTAAAGTGTAAATCGATTTACAAGTGTTAAAAATTTAACTCAGTTCAGTAATCAATCGATTTACACTCCATGTAAATCGATTGCTGCCAGGGGCAATCAGATTTTGAAAAAACATGTGTAAATCGATTTACATGATATGTTAATAGATTTACATCAGTGAAAAACTTAGAATTTGCTTAAAACTTTAAGTGAAGTGTTGTGGCAAGTGTGTATATCATTTTTGAGCATTTCTAATCAATGTAGTCTAAATGAGAATTGATATACTTGATTGCTTGCCATGATCCTTGAAGCTTTGAGTGAATGATGCTTTAAGCTAATTTCACTTCTTTTCCTTCTTGCCATAGTGCTTGTTTGTCTTTCATCAAAACTAGCTTGTTTGTCTTTTATCAAAACTAAAGTTGAGTTGAGGCTTGATATTACAGAAGTATCAGCACAAACCTTTGGTCGATTTATACTAAGACTTGATGTTTTACATGTGAAAAAAGGTTAGTTAAATGCAGATGTATGCATGATGTTCACAAGGTGAATTATGTTATATGTGTTTTGCATGCATATGCTATGATGTATGAATGTGGGATGCGTATTTGTCCAGGAAAATAAATCCATGACTGCTGCTGATGAGTTCTGAATCTCGGATTACTGTTGGGGATTATCTCTTGAACGCTAGTTGTTATCTGGTCGGGTCCAGGCTTCACAGCCTGCCGAGGATGAGGAAGTCAGCTGCTATCTGGTCGGATCCAGGCTTCACGGTAACTTACTGGGTATTAGGATAAATTAACTGTTATCTGGTCGAATTCTAGGCTTCACAAAAAATTTCTTGAAATTGACCTGTTATCTGGTCGGGTCCAGGCTTCACAATAACTTGAAGTGGTAACTATTATCTAGTCGGGTCCAGGCTTCATAGTTTTTTTCTTTGAAAAGTTATACTATTATCTGGTCGGGTCCAAGCTTCATAGTGTCTTGTTGGGGATTGTAGCTAGTTGTTATCTGGTCGGACTCCATGCTTCATAATAACTTGCTTGAATAGACGAAGTTGAACTAATATCTGGTCGGATCCAGGTTTCACAGATTTTGAGGTGGATGAAGTTAATTTCTATTTGGTCGGGTCCAGGCTTTACAATAACTTGTCTGAAGAGATAAGGTTGAACTAATATCTGGTCGGGTCCAGGTTTTACAGTAACTTGCTTAGGAACTTAGTTGTTATCTGGTCGGATTCTAGGTTTAACAACGAACTTCTGAGGGGAATTGCTATCTGGTCGGATCTAGGCTTCACAATAACTTACTTGAAAAGATGAATTTGAAAACTGATATCTGGTCGGATACAGGATTCACAGTAACTCGTTGGGGTAGAAGAAAACTCTACTGGGGAAAAGAAGTTAAACCCTGGTCTGGTTGAGTCCAGGTTCTTCAATATCTCGAATAGTTAAATAATTATCTGGTCGGGTCCAGGCTTCATAATAACTGAAAGTTGTACTATTGTCTGGTCGGGTCCAGTCTTCATAGTATTTGAAAGGTTACACTATTATCTGGTCGGGTCCAAGCTTCATAGTAACTAGAAAAGTTACCCTGTTATCTGGTCGGGCCCAGACTTCATAGTATCTTTAAAATTGTACTATCATCTGGTCGGGTCCAGGCTTCATAGTATCTTTTGGAGATAGTAAAGGTTTTGTTGACGACTTCACTAGGAATTAGGGGTTGTGGCCCTCTGATTTGTCATAGTCTAAAAGGCAAACTCATGCTGGAGAGGATAGACTCAGCCAGGGAAGACAGACTCAGCTAGGGAGGATAGACTATGCCAGGGGAATTTTGTTGTTCATTGATTGTTGTATGTTGTATGTTGTATGTTATATATTATTTGTTGGGGAAATAAACTCTGTTGATGAATACTTGATGAACTATTGACGAGGTGAGTTCTTTTAGGAAGAGATCCGTAAGGCTTATTCTTGTAGGATCAACTTAGCTGGGGAGAGAGTTGTCAAGAGACTAAGACTCTGGTTGGAGATCAGCCTATGCAAAGAGACTTTGTGAGTAACTCTGTTGAGGGAAAAGGTTTATTATAGCCGGTCTTGTGGGGATAATGTTAATGAAATAACTCTGTGAGGATATTCCATATACATTAAAGAGATGTTTGTTGCTTCTTAGCAGGACGCAAGTTCCAAATAGTTTTAATCATGTTCATATGCATATGTTCATTCAATTTTAGTCATTGGACATTTTTGCATTCAAAACAAAAACAGAAAGTTTGCACTTCAAAGTATATTTGTATTGATATTTTGCCCATGAATAGGCGTTTTTATATAAAGAGACGGAGATCCTAGTAAGAGGAAATCATCGAAAGGAAAACAAAAATTGAAAACAAAAAATAGCCATGTGGAAATGATCTCATTGCATTCGAACTCTACTATTTCCCCAATGTCTTCAAATGCCCCTTGCCGTTGACAAAAGTTGATTGGATTGATCTTGGACCGCTTGAACTCGGACCTTGGTAATAAAGTTGACTGTGGTGATTCCATGGGACATATTCATATGCTTTCCATCCTTAATTTTTTCCTGGACGACCCTTTCGGGTTTTCAGCCCACCAGATACCCATTTTTTCCCAAGTAGCCCTTTCAGGTTTTCAACTTGTCGGGTGTACAATCTTTTGCATATATCCCTAATTTTTGCCCAAACCTTTTGGTTTGCCGGGATGCCCTTATTTTTCCTAGGTGTTTCAACCTAGCGGGTCCTTTATGTGTAGTATTTTTTAACTATGTTCGCGTTCACAGGATGTGGGAAGTCTTCACCATCCATAGTAGTCAGCATCATGGCACCGCCATAGAACACTATCTTGACAAGAAATGGACCTTCTTAGGTGGGAGTCCATTTGCCTGTGGGGTCGCCTTGTGGTAGAATGATGTGCTTTATCACCAAATCACCAGCTTGATATACTCGGGGCTTGATCTTTTTGTTGAAAGCCTTGATCATACGTTTTTGGTACGTCTGACCATGACAGATGGCAGCCAGTTGCTTTTCGTTGATCAAGTTCAACTGATCCAATCTTTTCTGAACCCACTTGTCTTTGCCTAGGCCTGATTCATTCATAATCCTTAGTGAGAGAATCTGAACTTTTACTGGCAGAATAACTTCCATTCCATAGACCAAAGAAAAGGGAGTTGCCCCAGTTGATGTTCTAGCTGAAGTACGGTAGCCATGAAGAGAAAACGGTAACATCTCATACCAATCCTTGTAGGTTACTACCATCTTCTACACAATCTTCTTAATATTTTTGTTGGCCGCTTCGACTGCGCCATTCATTTTAGGTCTATATGGACAAGAATTATAATGCCTTATTTTAAACTGATTACAAAGCTCAGTAATCATAACATTGTTGAGGTTAGTCCCATTGTCGGTGATGATCCTTTCGGGGATACCATAGCGGCAAATGAGGTTATGTTTGATGAATCTAGCTACCACATTATTGGTAACTGAGGCAAACGAGGCGGCTTCGACCCATTTGGTGAAATAATCAATAGCGACCAGAATGAAGCGATGTCCATTGGAAGCGGTGGGCTTGATCTCTCCAATCATGTCAATGCCCCACATTGCAAATGGCCACGGAGCGGTCATGACGTTCAGAGGGATATGAGGCACATGGACCTTGTCAGCATAGATTTGGCATTTATGGCAGGTCCTAGAGTGTTTATGACAATCAGTCTCTATTATTGACCAATAGTAACCAACTCTCATAATTTTCTTGGCCATCATGTGTCCGCTTGAGTAAGTACCAAAGAGACTGTCGTGCATGTCTTCCATAATTTCCTCTGCCTCCTTCTTGTCCACACACCGGAGTAGAGTAGAGTCATGGTTGCGCTTGTATAATATTCCGTTACTTAGGAAGAATTTGGCTGAAAATCTTCGTAAGAACTTTTTGTCATTGATGGATGCTACCTTTGGATACTCTTGTGCTTCAAGGTATCTCTTCACCTCATAGTACCATGGATTTTCCGTGTCAGTGTCAAGCTCACAGTAGTGCGCAGGTTCGTCGAATCTTTCAATTGTAATCATAGGGGCTTCGTTGTCCCGTCTGACCTTGAACATTGAAGACTAGTCGCCAAGGCGTCAACCAACTGATTTTCTTCCCTAGGGAAGTGTTCAAAGGTGACCTCTTCAAAGTAAGGAATCAGAGATAACATAATCTCTTTGTAAGGAATGAGATTAGGGTGTTTAGTGTCCCAATCTCCTTTTACTTGACTAATCACTAGAGCGGAATCCCCAAACACATTCAAATGGCTGATCCTTAAATCAATGGCAGCCTTCAGACCCAAAATGCACGCTTTGTACTCAGCCATGTTATTCGTACAATCGAAGCATAATTTGGCAGTGAAAGGAGTGTGACAACCTTCAGGGGAGATAATCACATCACTAATTCCATTACCCAAAGCGTTGGAAGCCCCGTCGAAGACCATAGTCCATCGGGATCCTTGTTCAGGTCTGTCATACGGTCCAGGTTTCATGCAGTCGGTTACTAGCATGATGTTCTCATTCGGGAAGTCGAAGTTCATAGACTGATAATCATCAACATCTTGATGGGCCAAATGATCTGCTAGTATGCTTCCTTTGATGGCTTTTTGCATTGTGTATTAAATGTCATACTCGGTCAAGATCATTTTCCACCTAGCTATTCGTCCGGAAAGAGCGGGTTTCTCGAAGATGTACTTGAGTGGGTCCATATTAGAAATCAATAGAGTGGTATGAGTCAACATATATTATCTTAGCCGGCGAGCAGCCCATGCCAGAGCGCAGCTAGTTTTCTCGAGCAGTGAATATCTGATTTCATAGTTGGTAAACTTTTTGCTCAGGTAATTAATAGCATGCTCTTTTCGGCCAGACTCGTCATGTTGGCTTAAAACACACCCCATAGAATTCTCTAGCACTGTCAAGTACATGATCAATGGTCTTCCTTTAACTGGAGGCATGAGAATAGGAGGTTCTTGCAAATATTATTTGATTTTATTGAAGGCATCTTGGCATTCATCATTCCATTTGAATACTTGATCTTTCTTCAAGAGATTGAAGATTGGTTCAGAAGTAGCAGTCAAGTGAGATATGAAACAGGCGATGTAATTGAGACGACCCAAGAATCCTCTAACTTCTTTTTCAGAATGAGGTACTGGCATTTCTTGGATGGCCTTCACCTTGGCAGGATCAACTTCAATGCCTTTACCGCTGACAATAAAACCTAGAAGCTTTCCAGATCGTACTCCAAATGTGCAGTTGTTAGGGTTCAACCTCAACTTGTACTTTTTTAATCTTTCGAATATCTTGTACATGTGATCGAGATGTTCCTATTTAGTTTGTGATCTGGCAATCATATCATCCACATCTACCTCTATTTCATGATGGATCATATCATGAAACAAAGCTACCATAGCCCTTTAATATGTTTCCCCTACACTCTTCAATCTGAACAGCATGACCTTGTAGAAAAAGGTGCCCCATTGTGTAACGAAAGTGGTCTTCTCCATGTCTTCGGGAGCCATCCTAATTTGATTATAGTCAGAGAAACCATCCATGAAAGAGAAGACTTTATGCTGAGAAGTGTTATCGACCAAGACATCAATATGAGGTAGAGGGAAGTCATCCTTGGGGCTTGCTCTATTCAGATCCCTATAATCTACGCACATGCAAACTTTTCCATCTTTCTTCGGTACTGGCACCACATTTGTAACCCATTGGGGATAAGATGTCACAACTAGGAACCCTGCATCAAATTGTTTCATCACTTTAGCTTTTATCTTTTCAAACATGTCAGACCTCATGCGACGAACTTTTTATTTGACAGGAGGACAATCTTCCTTTGTCGGCAGACGATGAACTATGATGTTGGTATCCAACCCTGGCATATCTTCGTACGACCAATCAAACACCTCCACATAATCACGCAACATCTGAACCAACCTGATCTTGACACTTCTTTCTATGTTATCGCCGATCTTGACTTCTTTATTGTCCGTCTCGGTACTCGGATTGATGACTTCAACTGACTCTTCGTGCGGCTGAATAACTTTTTCCTGTTGTAATATAAGTATGGCTAGTTCTCCCGGTATTTCACAATCTTCCTTGCCTTCGTCTCCAGCTTGGATAATTGGGCATTCGAAGTCATAGTCGGTAATAGTAGAGTCATTGGCAATGAGATCCAGAGTGGATGAGGACCTACAAGAGTGTGTGTGTGTGTGTGTGTGTGTGTGTGTGTGTGTGTGTGTGTGTGTGTGTGTGTGTGTGTGTGTGTGTGTGCATGTAGGGTACATGGCTATTTTGAAAAATGTATTTGAAGGAAATAAAGACAATGAGCACAAAGATTTGAATGCAAAAGAGTCCAATGGTTTGTATTGAATGATCATATGATAAGATGAACATAAATAAAACCCTTGACAAATGGACCAAAGTGCCCCAGGCCAGGCACATGGCTTAAAAGTCATTGTTGAATATTACAGACAAAATGTTCTTGAATTAATAAAAAGCAATAAACAAGTGATTACTCCTCAATGAAGGAGATGGGCACAAAGTCCTTTGTGTGCCAATTGTTGAGCTTTATTGTGATAGGATACACCCAATCTTTAAATGCAGCTTCATCATCAAAATCACCCACAACGTTAACTTCATGGCTTCCAATACGGGGAGGGGGCTTTCCTGCACGAGCACGCCTCACTTCCTTCTGAGCCTTGACGGTGAAACCCAAACCACATTTGTCTACTTTGAATGAGATCTCGAGGAGTTGCCCCCAAGTATCACATCTTCCTTCTTCAACTGCAGCACGAGCATCTTTTAATGAAACCATCTTTGGTACGACCTTAACAGCTTTGGACACATCAGAGGAACATTTGGTAGCAGCAACCATTGGTGGCACAACTTCAAAGGCTTGACACAGGGTCTCAATAAATTCTCCATCCATCTCCATATATTTTAAAGAGTTGAGGCGGCTTACCATGAACTCCTCCTCGCCACAAACAGTGACAATTCTTCCTTTGACCGGATACTTGAGCTTTTGATGAAGAGTTGAGGTTATTGCCCCAGCCCCATGGATCCAAGGGCGACCCAAAAAATAGGAGTAGGCAGGACGGATATCCATATTGTAGAAGGTAGAGTTGAAAATTTGCGAACCCACCTTGATCGGGAGATCCACTTCGCCCTGAACTATCCTTTTGGACCCATCGAAAGCCCTCACAATGATATCACTTGGTTTCAAGACTAAACCTTCACAGTATAAATGGTCTAATGCCCCTCTGGATAGTATGTTTAAAGAAGAGCCAGTGTCGACCAGAACATGTGCTAGGGTGGTCCCTTTGCACTTGACAGAAACATGTAGAGCTTTGTTATGGTTCTTCCCAAGCGGTGTCAAATCAGCATATGAGAACCCCAAACCATTATCAGGTGTCAAGCTTGCCACGCAATTTTCAAACTGGTCAGTTGTGGTGTCATGAGGGACATGAGCCTTCTTCAAGAATTTGATTAACGCCCGAGCATGAGCATCAGAACAGAGTAGCAAAGATAACATAGAAATATTGGAAGGGGTTTGCCCCAACTATTCCACAATCTTGAAATCACTTCTTTTTATAATTTTTAAGATCTCCTCCATCTCACGAGTAGAAGGTTCTTTATCAGCAATGTCTTTTGCGGGTATTTCTGTCATGACAGGCTCAACTCCTTCCCTCTTGTATCAGTACTTGGCTTAGCAATAGTGATGTGGATGGGTGCCTTTGCAACAACTGGTGGTGAGATGTTGGGTGAAAAGATTCTCCCAGTTCGGGTTACTTTACTTGAGCCAGTTATGTTACCAATGTCATAAGCTTTGTCTTCTTTAATCCAAGCGTCTTGTTTTATCCCATGGTAAAACACCTTAGCATCGTAGTTCCATGGAATAACTTTATTGGAAGAGTATGGAATTTGTCCGGGATTGGAAATTATTAGGGGAGCAACAGTTAGTTCATTTGAAATCCTGATAGGACCCTTGGAGGAGATCCTAAGAGGCTTATTTGATATGGTTATAATGGAGAGATCTTCACATTTATTAATCAAACTTTTGGCAAGCGGGGTCTTCTCAAATAGGATCTTGTGGCTATTCATCAGGCATTGAATGCCTTCATTCAGCCCTTCATATCCATTGAGTTGTTTGGCACAACAAACACAATCCTTCACACAGCAAGGGAAAATCCCGGCTTTCAACAGATTCTTTTTGATGATGTTCAATGGAGTAGTCAAGTCTTCGACGGAGGAAATGAAAATTGTATCTTCAACATCATTGACACCCTTGCCATGATTTGGCATAGGCGTGGTGATTACATTCGGAGTTAGAGGAGGATCAAATTCAATAGTCTTGTTATCTATCAAGTCCTGAATTTTATTCTTCAGTGCCCAGCATTGGTCAGTCTCATGCCTGGGACTACTTGAGTGATATGCACATTTGGCATTCGGGTTGTACTTTGGTGAAGAGGTGTCTAGATTGGCCGGAGGATCGCGCAATGTCACAAAATTATCCTTTATCAAGTGTCGTAAGGCTTGGGATAGTGACATGCCTATCCTCGTGAATTTTCTTCTCGGAGTCTCAAACCATTGATGATTAGCAGATGGTCTTTGAGCAGGAGTTGGATTGGAAATTCGGACAGCATTAACAGACTGGCGGTCATCCTTCTTGGTACAGGCCCTTGCCCCATACACAACATTGATTTATTTCTTCGCAGTAAAATGTTTCTTTACAGGATTGGAAGTGGAGGCAGATGCCATGGGAATCTTCCCGCTTTTGATGCCGCTTTCAACTCTTTCACCGGTTAAGATCAGCTCAGTGAAACCAGAAGAAGAACATCCAACCAATAAGTTAAAGAATGGACCGGATAAGGTGCCCATAAACATGTCAATGTGATCCCTATCAATCAAAGGTGGTTAAACCCTACTGGCAAGGTCTCTCCATTTTTGAGCGTATTCTTTAAATCCTTCATTCTTCCCCATTGTCATATCTTGCAACTGAACTCTTGTCGGCGCCAAGTCGGTATTATACTGGTATTGGTGGTAGAAAGCGGTGGCTAAGTCCTCTCATGTATTGATACGGGAACCATCTAACTGTTAAAACCACTCTAGTTACGTTCTGGGCAAGCTTTCTTGAAAAAAGTGAACCCAAAGTTTCTTATCAGCGATGTGCAGTTGTATCTTGCACACATAAGATTTTAGGTGATGTTTTGGATAGGAAACTCCGTCGTACTTTGCAAAGACTGGTATTTTGAATTTGTGGGGAATGACAACCCCAGATATCAAACCCAAATCATTAAAATCCAACCCGGGGATGGCTTGAATCTCGACGGCCTCCAATATGTCTTCTAACCGCTTGTACTTGACATCGGCAGGAGGATACTGCTCATCAAAATAATTATCATCAGACGCTTCATAGTTGATACACCCAGCTTGGGTACTCCTAGCTTCTCTAATCTGATTCTCAGATGAGTCTTCCACTATCGGGATCTGATGAACCGACTCTTTGAACCTTCTACCCAATTAACCAGGGCTTTCCTCTTGGGTTTCTTTTTGGATGCCAGCAATGCCATCATATCTTGTTTCCCCTTGGCTAGGGTCAGTAGAGTCTCTTGGAATTGAGAGTTTTGTGTTTGAAGGTCCTTCACTGTTTTCTCTAGATCCATCTTGCTGAAATAAACAGCAGAAATATAAGGAAACCTATCATGGAAAACCTGTTATGTTATGATGCATGGAAGATGCGTATGCAAATGATTTCAAGGATTTATGAATTTAAATTTGTATAGACAAAAGAATGAACAAACGTCAATTTTCATTAATTAGTTCAAAATGATTACAACATGCCTCTTGGGCTTACAAAATAACTTTCTAAGATAAAGAGGTCGAACGCATCCTCTTCGGTGCAATGTAGGCGTTCACACTTTGCTCTTCATGTAGTTGCTTTGTGAGCTCCAAAACCCTTTTCTCACTAGCGTAGAATTGAGCTTCGAAAGTATCTAGTTCTTCCTTTAGCTGAATCCAACCTTTTTTCAAGTATTCAAGAGAAGTAGGCATGTCGGGATGGAGGACAGTGTATGGGACATCTCCTTCAACCACAGGTTCCATGATAACTGGTAAGATGGAGGGATAAGGCATCACAAGTTTCTGAGCACGAGCTCGTACCCACATAAGGTAAGGCTCAAGGGGAATGGAATTCTTATGTCCCAGTGTCTTACTATCCACCTTGCTTACCATCCTCCAAGCTCGTATAACCTATGACGGTAGCCTTGGTCTCGCTCTCGTAGTCAAATACCACTCCTTGGATGAGCATGTCATGAGGACCATCCCTTCGAGCATAACCAAAATGTCGCAAGGCTAAGCAAGGATTGTAAGTGATACCTCCCCAAATGCCAAGAAAAGGGACATTAGGGAATTTCCCACAATGATCGACAATAGTAATGTTCTCCAAGGATCGAGAACACCAATGAACATATGAATGCCTGAGCGTCATCAGCCTATGGGACCACCTCAAACCTTGCTCGTTCTTCAACACAAATCAGGGAAGATGCGAAATAAACCATCTTACCAAGAGAGGACTGCAACACATGAGGATCCCTCTCTTCCTCATAGTGCGGGAGTGAAAAGAATGTAAGATATCTCCCAACAAAGTAGGCACCGGATTACGAGACATGAAGATTTTGACAGCATTTACATCTATAAGTTGGTCAGGATTTGGAAACAAAACCATCCCATAGATGAGAAGGGCCAAGATTTCTTCAAAAGCTTGTAAGTCCAAAGAGTTCAAACAATCTTGAGCTTTCTCAAACAAGAACTTGGCTAAGAACCCTTTGACACCACTCCTTATTTGCCAATTAGTCGTGATATCAAATTGTTGCAAGTGTAGTGCTTGGGAAATCTCTTCAAGTTTTGGATCTTTTTTTGTACCTTTGAAGGGTAGTTGATTTAGAATGGGAATCTCAAGAGTTGAGAGAATTATTCCATAGTAGGTACAAGCTGATAATCTGGAAAAGTAAAGCAATGGTGTAGAGGATCAAAGAACTGGAAAAGAACCTTCATCATATCTTCATCAGTGTTGGAGGTAACCAAGTTTAGGAGGCGACCATGTATTTCGGTGAATGAAGAAATCTCAAGGACCCTTGATGATAACTCTTTGAGTTGAGGAGGAATTCTTACGCGATTGACTTGGATAGTGTTCCTGCGGAGGGAAACCATGTCCTACAAAACAGAACAAAGATAAATCCTAATAATCCTTGAAATGGTTAGTGAGAATGAGTATGACGTTATGATGTTTATGATGTTATGTACAAGTAAGCATATACGAACAAGGAAAACAAATCCTTAGGTTTAGGCTTGCATGGAGTCTCATAGGTAAGTACCCTCTTGAAGTTTAGTTGGCTCAAATATGTCCTAGAAATAGTAACCAGGTTCTAGGGATCTCAATATCACTGATATTTCTTATTGGCCATTGTTTCAGAACAAGCCTCTTACACGGAGACCAAAATATCCCGAGAAGTTAGATCTCAATGAGTGTAGTATCGATTATCAACCAACTTTGGACTACACCAAAACCGGCTATCTCACTACTTCCTAATGGCCAAGTTGGTTAAGTAAAGGTTCTAAAGTCAGTTAGTGCTTCATGACACCACATGGCGGCCCCGTATTCTCCTTGACTACTCAAGGGCTACCGGTACCCACAAATGTTTCACACTAACGTAGCTATTGCTTAGACCATGTCGGTATACCCCATACAGTTTCCACAACGTATTGTTACTTACCTAAGGTATCCCAAATCCAGGTAGAGGATTAAAACAATCCCAAACAAGGAACCAAAATGTAAAGCAAGCAAGTCAAACAAAGAAATAAAATAAAGATGATCTAGCCCAAAGGTAACCTCACTTTTAAGTCTCTCCCCAGTAGAGTCACTAGTTCTGTGATACGGTGGGAGAACTGACTTGGGATGTTTTGCGTTTGATCACCAATGTTGCGGTTAGCAAGAGTTGTCACCGACTTTTCTTTTATCCAAAAGGAAAGGTGGAAAATAACAGGAAAGACCTTTGAGATTATTTCTTGAGTTCAGGGGTAGATTATGAAAAGGGAAGGTGTTAGTACCCTTTTCATCCATAGTTATCTATGGGCTCTTAGTTGCTTGCTAGATCACTTGCTTTTGTTTGAAAATGTGCTATGTGGTGGTTTTTGAAAGTATTTTGAAAAGGCGCCTTCATTTAGGCAAACTTTGTAATGGTTCTCGTTCGTAAGAACATATACAAAGTGTTAGACTTTTGAAAATATTTTAAGTTTTGAAAGTTTGTTTTTGAAAGTGTTTGGTGTTTGTTTTGAAAATGAGCAAGGATGTTTGTTTTGAAAATGAGAAAGCAACTAGGAACAATCTACCTACTCAAAAGTCTTTGTTTATTTCTTCCTTCCTTTGATATTTCTATCTTACTATTGATTTGGTAAGAAGTCTTATCTTTGGATGTAAAGGGACGGGCATGGGTCATCATATAGTCATGATAGCAATGTTGTGAGATATCTTAGCATTTCTCTTTGAGGGACTAAGATAATTTTGAAAGGCAACATTGATAGCATCATCGAGGGACTATGATCTTGTATTTTTGATTTGTTTTTGTTAAGACATCCCACATGCATAACATGACCATTTTTGTAAGGCAACAAATTGGAGTTTACCCTAGGGGTGCAAGTGTGCAAGTGTGTTTGATTTGCATGCATTGTTTATCCTGAATTAGAGTTTACTAATTGTTGATTTTAGTCTTGCAATACAAACCCTAATTGCTAACATTTATATGAAAGCAATAAATTATGGAAAATAAAATTACTATGCTATTACATCATTAGGGGAGGGGTGTACAAATTTACAAATGGGGATTGCAAGAAAATTAAACCTAATTATCTATTACAACCATATTGAATAATATACAAGAATTGAAAATATAATGTACAAGAAGATAAATGGAAAAGAAATGATTTTTGCTTGGTTTTTGTTAAGGGTTTAGTTTTGACCTAATTAAGAAAGTGATTAATTAAAATTAAATAAAAACTAAACCTAAACTAATTAAGAAAAGAAAATAAGTTTGAAGCATTTTTAGAGTTTTTTATGAAAAGGTTTAAACTTAATGAAAATAATATGGTAATTAATTAATTAAAAGAAACTTAAATTCTAAATTAATTTTAAATAAGAAGAGAAAATAATTAAACCTAAACCTAATAACTAATTTATTAAGAAAAAGAAATTAATTTGTTTAAGAAAATGTTTTTTGTCTTTTTGTTTTATAAAAGAAATAAAATACAAGTGTGTAAATAATAAATAAAAATATTTTTGGATTTTTATTAATAAAAATAATAAAAATTATAATAATAATAATAATAATAATAATTAAAATAATAACAATAATAATAATAATAATAATGAAAATAATAAAGAAAAATAAAATAAAATAAAAATATAAAAATAAAAGATAGGGGGTTTTAAATTGGATTTAGGAGTTTATTAGAAAAACAGTCTTGTTTAAGTTGGGGCCCAAATAAAATTTTTGTCAGCAAAGGAAAAAAATATAATAAAAAAAACAAAAGGGTTTGCTGGAATAAGTAAAATGGGGGGATGGTGCAGCAAAAAATGGAAGGCTCACTACATGAGGCCCAGCGTGCTAGTTGCTGGCAAAAAAGAAAGAAAGTATTGAAAATTAAAACAAAAGGTAACGCTGGGACTTGAACCCCTGATCCTTACCATACACGCGTGCTACCTTTGCCACTGGGGTGGCTGTACATCCGTTAACTTAAATGAAATGATAAATACATAACATAAAACAAGTCCTGGAAATGATTTCGTCTTCAACCTCCAGCCATGGTTCATGTAACTTGCTCATTTCTCAACAAAAATGAAAGATGCAAACATGAAAGTTGCTCCATTTTTCCATACGGATCCAACCATATAAATATCATAAGCTATAAATCAAATAAGAATAAGAATTTCTGAAGTACCAAATTCTGACCTAACTTTTTTCAGAGATTCAAACCTAAAATTCTCTAAGCTTAATCAATATAAATGAAATCTATGGACACGTATAGTTTCACAGAAATGATATCTACATTTTATCTTCACAAATGCAAGGTTAACAATGCCTAAATGAAAAGATAGAAGTTCAGAAAAGATACCTTAAAACTGGAAATCGTGAAATGCAAATGAGCATGATTTAAGGTGATGCATTGATCAGGTTAGCTTCCTCAAGTTCCCAGGAATCTAATGCAATTCTTAGCTTGAGCAATGTATGGATGGAATGGCCTGGAGAAGTCCACTTGCAGAGCTCTATTTTTGGTTATGGAGGATGATGGAGATGGAGTTATAGTAATGAAACAGGGACAGGGATGGACTATATTTGATGTATAGGAGCTTTGTGATTGATTAGGAAGGAAAATACACGAGGGAATTGTGAGTTACAACTTCAAAGTCAGAATGTGCACATAAATGGAGTTTTAATGCAAGTTCTGATTTGAGGGAGTTTGGGAGAGTTTAAGGGTTCTTAAGCTCGTGCGTTAACTTTCAAATAGGGCCTCTATTTATAAGCAACAAGTTTGGATACTTGTAGTTGATCAGAATTCAAAATCAAATGTTTAAGCTCAACATGTGATTTTCTTGAAAAATCATGTTTTAATGCTTTGTACTTGCTAATGTAGAGTGGTTATGCTTTAAACCAGTTTGCTTATGACTTTGTAGATAAGTGTGATTAGAGGGAACAAGTGAGAGGCTCAAGAATTGACTTTGTGCATAAAGCTTTCTTTTCAAGAATGGCAATGTTAGCTTTCTTCCCAAAATGGCAAGTGGACTTGGACAGTGCTTAAACCACTTGGATTATAGCTCAAAAGTTTGTGTAATCCATTAATTATGGATATATATATATATATATATATATATATATATATATATATATATATATATATATATATAAGTTATAAGACCTTCAAAGCAAGATTATGCAGCCTAATATTGAGATTGGATTATGTGTTCATCAAGAAATGGCTTGTAATTCAAGTTTGAAACCCTAACTTCATGGCTTCGATTCTCTTAGCTCAAGTATGATCTTAATGAGTTCTTGGACATTTTGGAAAGCTGGTAACATCCTATATAACCTTCATGTTTGACATTTTTGAAGATTCATCTTGTAACTATGTGAAAAATTGTCATAAAGTTAGGTCAAAATCCTGCCTAAACTAGGGCAAAATTTCACTAAGTCTTCAAGTTTCATGTACATGTCTTCACAAAATCATAAATTTAAATATAAGCATTTCTAGGAAAATTTCTTCCCTAAAATGTTTTAGATCTCATTGAGATCTACAACTTTCATGTTGGAAGTTTCCTTTGGATCATCTTGCATCATGGTGTAAATTTGGCATAAAGTTATGAAAAAAACATGAATTTTCAACACTTAAAAAATTCTAAGTCTTGGAAATTTTGACTTTTCAAAATGAAATCTTGAATTTTTTATTTCTTGATGAACAAGTTTCCTGTTTTTACATTTCTTGAGGAATTTTAATCTTTAAAGCTTGATTTTGACCAAAAAGTCAAAGTTTGACTTTTCAATGTATAGTTGACTTTTCATCAGTTGACTGAAATTCATCTATCAATCAATTGATCTGGAGAAATGTTTTGAGCCATGCCATTAGGTAAAAATGATGCATTTGAATCCTTGTGATCATTTCTAAAACCAATAAGTTATTTTCTAGGTCAAATAAAAAATTGCACCTTCTCAGTCAAACCCTAATTTTGACTATTTTGTCCTTTTGATGATCTGATCAAATTTCTTGAAGAATTATGATCCAAACTTGATCAAATGACATATATGAGTTCATGATGTTGATATGGATCAAAAATTATGAAGCTTGACTTTAAATTGACCATAATTGACTTTTTCCCCAATACAACTGATTTTAGGTCAACTGATCAATTGACTGAGCAAAAATGTGATCAAAGACTTGAAACTTGACATGAGCAATCTTCAGGGTCCAAAATGATCCATGAAAGTCATATGGGGCATTAAAAGTCCATTTGTCCTTGTGCAAACTCAAACCCTTATTTTCAGTTATCAATGCTTGAGGAGGTGTCTTGAGCTGATCAAACCTTGTGCAGTCTTGAATCAACGGAGATCTTGTGAGAGATTTCTTGATAAATAAGAGAGCAAATTTTGGGGTACAACACTACCCCCTGAATTCAAAATCTATCAAGGTCTTTCCTATTCTTTTCACCTTTTTCTATATATTGGATAAAAGAAAAGTTTGTGGCGACTCTAGCTATCCGTACATTTTGGATAAAACCAAAAAAAGTCAGTTCTCCCACCGTATTATAGATCTGGTGACTCTACTTGGGACATACTTAAAAGAGGGGTTACCTTAGAGTTAAAACACTTTCATTTTACTTGTTTGCTTTGTTTTCTTTACATTTGAGGTTTGATTGGGTTTTAATTGCTTACAAAGATCTTATACCCAGATCTGGGGATACCTTAGGTAAGTAGCAATAGATCATGGAAACTGTATGACATAGACCGATATGGTTGAAGTGATGGCTAAGTTAGTGTGACACTTTGGTTTTTTCTGGTGTTCTTTGAGTCAGTCGAGGATAACACTGGGATGTTGCGTGGTGTCATAAGCACTAACTGACCTTTAGCACCTTAATTGACCCATCTTAGCCATTAGAAGGTAGTGAGATGTGGTGCAGTCCAAAGTTGGTTGATACTCGATGCTACACTCATTAAGATTCGTCTCTCGGGATATTTCAATGGCAAGTCAGTTGCTCTGCTGAAACAAAGCCTGTGAGAAAGATCGGTGATATGAGATTCCTAGAACCCAGTTACTATTCTTAGGATAGGTTGAGCCAACTGAACTTCAAAAGGGTACTTACCTACAAACCCCATGCAAGCCTTTAAACCTAAGGCTCTTGTGTGCTTTGTTTGTGTTTGTTATCTATTCAAACATGACATCATGACATCATACCATATCATTTTCACTAATCATTTCAAGGATCTTAAGGGGTTGTGATGCAGGTTTATCATGAACCAAACGTCTAGCAAGGGGCAAGGGGATTTAATTTCCTTTAACCAGATCTCGTCGAAGACCAAATGACATTCCCTTGAGTCAAAGGCTAGGACCCACTCGACATGGTAAGCTTGATTCTCATAGAAGGACGTTCAAAGACGCAAGAGTTCTTCAATCCAAGCTGCAGCCAGACTCAACTTCTAACATTTCATTTTTGTTTATTTGACGAGATCCTTGAAAACATTTCATCTACATATCATGCACATCATAACATAATAGGTATTTCCCAGGATATGTTTTCTCATCTTCTTACTATTTATATCAGTAAAAGATGGCTCTCGAACAAACCGTGAAAGAACTTCAAGCTCAGAACACACAATTTCAGCAAATGTTCCTGAACTTAGCCAAAGGGTAGGAAGACTTGAAAACACTCATCATCAAAGAAATAAAGAAGAAGAATAAGAAGCCATTTGTCTTTCTTAATATGGGTATAAGATTCAAGGTTCTAGTCAGAAGGGCTCTAGATTTTGAGGTCCCCTCAAATGAAGATGATAACCAAGAGGAAGATGATAAGAGTGTGAAAGTTGAGGAGAATAACAACCAGGGTCTGATGAAGAAGAAGCAAACTATTCAAATGAACAGTATCCTCCTGCTGATGACAAATACAAAAAACTAGAAGATTGTCTCAATGCCATGGAAATCCAAAGAGTACCTGGGTTGGATTTTGAGGAGTTAGGATTGGTCTTAGGGGTTGTTATCCCTCACAAACTCAAGATCCCTACTTTTTCTAAATATGATGTTGTTTCTTGTCCTAAAATGAATTTAAAGTCTTATATTCGGAAGATCCAACCTCATACTGCTGATAGAAAGTTTTGGGTACACTTTATTCAAGAAAGTTTGCGGGGGACACAATTAGAATGGTTTTATTAGCTGGAAGGAACCAATATAAGTGCTTGGGAAGACTTGGTTGATGCCTTTTACAAACAATACCAATACAATGTTGAACTTACACCAACCCGAGAGCAATTACAAAGTATGACTATGGGCTCTCACAAAGGCTTTAAGGAGTATGCCCAGAAGTGGAGAGATTTAGCTGGAAGGGGTCAACCTCATTTGTTCGATAGAGAGCTAGTTGACATGTTTGTGGGCACTTTGATAGGGCCTTTCTCTAATCACCTTATTGGAAGCTCTTCATCTGGTTTTACCGAATTAATACTAACAGGGGAACATGTCAAAGGTGGTTTTAGAAGTTGAAATATTCAAGGGTTTGTGTCTTCAAGTACTGTAAAGAAGACGTTCAACTGTAAAAAGGAAACTAATGTTATTTATGGCCATAAGGGTCGTGCTAGAAGTGACCATAATCAGTCTGTAGGAGTTGTGCTAATTTCTAATCTAGCGACTGCGCACCAACATCAACAAAACAATCAGCATAGGTCAGACGCACCAAGGAGAAAATTTACAAAGATCAACATACAATTGTCTCAGGCATTACAAAATTACTAAAAGCAAAGCTGATTACGCTGAGGGATCCTCCTCAGAATCCCAACACCTCCTCTCCTTGGTACAATCCAAATGTAAGATGTGCTTACTATTCCAATAGTCCCGGGCATGACACCAATAGCTGTTGGGCATTGAAAAATAAAATTCAGGATATGATTGACCACAAAGAGATTGAGTTTTATCCTCCCGAGACTTCCAATGTGATTACTGCATCTATGATTAAGCACGACAATGGCATTAGTGCTATTGATGATGTTCTTTATGTTTCTGCTATAAATGACTTGATTACTCCCCTCCTAATTATCAAGAAGAATTTGTTGCAAGCAGGTTTATTTTTGGGTTATATTGAAAGATGTTACTGCTATGCAGCCCAACCCAATGGCTCCAAATTGTTGAAAGAAGGTAGTCAGCGTCTGATGGAAAACCATATAATACTAATTCAGAAGACTCCCTCTATGGAGAATTTGTTTCAAGACTTGGAGCTGGAAGAGGTATCCGTAATCTTCGCCGCTCCTATCAAGATCCCTTGCAAAAGGCCCTGTGAAGATTAAGTATGAACCTAGAATCGCTCCTCTGATAATCACTGCACCCTAACCTATCCCATATTCCTCAGACAAAGCTATCCCTTGGAATTATGGCGGAGACGTCTACTACCACAGTGTCAAGTAAGAACCTTTGACTACTGAGAGTGAAGGTATTGAAGTTACTAATCCCAACATTGACAATATTGCTGGGACCAGTAAAGTTACTAGAAATGGAAGGGTTTTCTCTCCCGAAATCTCTCCAAAGAATGTTGCCGCACCAGTTTGTGTTACTGCCACCAAGTCAACTACTGAGACTCGGGGAAAATGACAAATGACGGAGCCTGCCCAGACTGAGGCACCTAAAGAAGTTAACGCTGAAGACACCTCCAGGAAAGAGTTGGAGAAGGTATTAAAGATTATCTGAAAAAGTGATTACAACATTATTGAACAGTTGGGTAAGAATCCCCCCAAGATATCCATGTTATCCCTTTTACTGTGTTCTGAAGCCTATGCACATGCTTTAGTGAAGTTATTAAAATATGCGCACATACCACAAGAAATCTCTGCTGATCAATTTGAAAGTTATGTTGCTAGCCTGACGACTGATAATAGGCTAGGATCTTCTGACGCTAGGTTGACTCTTGAAGGAAGAAACCACAACAAGGCCTTGTATGTCTCTATCGAATGCAGCGGCACTACCTTGGCTCACATGTTGGTTGATACTAGTTCCTCGCTAAATGTTCTACCGAAGGGTACTCTCGACAGACTTTATTATGAAGGGGTTACACTAAAATCCAATAAAGCTCAAAGCACAAGGAAATCTCAATAAAGCATGGTCACAAATTAGGTCAACACCTTAAGCAAACATCAAATAGTAATCATCAAAGGCATGGCATTCAATGTGATCAAAATAACGTCTTAAGCAAGCATGATGAAAAACCTAACTTATGTATCAAGAAGTCTCACAATATTCCACAAGAAATAACATCAAGCATGTTGAGTAAACGCATCAAATCACAACATGGTATTGAGGCTAAAAAAAGATTGACGAAAATCATGACAAAAGATTAATTAAAGACTCAACACAAAACAAAACAAAATAAAATGAAAATCAAATATAAAAATATCAAATATCAAAAATTAAATCCTAAAATGTCATCTACATATTTTTTTTAATCATTTTTTAATAGTAAAAAAAATTAAAACTAATATAATAGAACAAAAATAAATTGAAAATAAGGAGGTGTGTGTGTGTGTGTGTGTGTGTGTGTGTGTGTGAATCAGGGAGTGAGAAAAGCAGTTCAAATTGGTTCTAGGCCCAGGCCCAAGGAATCCATTATGTTATACCAAAAAAATAAGCTGCATTTCAAACAAAAACGACATAATGGGCCAAAAGTGGTGTGTAAAAAGCATTGTGTGTGCCAGGCTCAGAGCAAAACTGATCCAACCATTTATCATTCATTTTCTCCTTAGAATTAAAACAAAATTAAAATAATAAAATTCAAATAAAACAAAATAAAAGCAACAATAAATCATGTCAAGACAACACACATATTCAAATCTAAAAAACTGGCGCGAAACATATGTCACCAACTTTTTATTCTCCGATGAACATCACCACCGTATCGGAGGTGACTACGGTGGCGTCACCTCCAGAATAAAAAAAATATTACATCACTTCAAATGCAATTTAGCAATGATCAAGAATATGGAACAAGATTTTACTAACACATGCTCAAACTCAAATTACCACACAAAACTTAGATAAACCCTAAATATTCTAACCAAAATTAAATTTAACACACAATCAACCAATTCCTATTTTCATAGGCCTTCAACTCATACAATCTTCAACAACGATTCTGTATCAAGAAACTATGAAAATGATGCTCGAATGTGGTAGATCAAAGTGCGTGAAAACCTACCTATCGTAGTAGGTCTGATGCCCCTTCTCAGCCATAGATTTGAAGAGAAAACAATAGAATAAGATTTAACAATGCCTTGGAAGTATGAATATATGATTGGCTTGCTTTGAATCTCCCTGGATCAAACCATAAGTTAGCTTGTATCATCATAAAATTGGACTTGGATAGAGTGATTTAAAGGTTACATATGAAGATCAATGCATACAGTAGTTTGATTGTAGTGTATAGATTGTGATTTTATGCAAAAATATCCAAGAACTTTAGATAAATGCAGAAATTGAAAAATGAAAGTTAAGAGGATGGTGAGGTTTTTTAAGATCTATCAAGTGGTGAATGAGCTTTTGGAGGGAGTGTGGCTTATATAGTAAGTATTTTTAGGGTTGGATAGAGGCATGGAATCAATGCTCAGCTTCAGATTTTGTTATTTTTGGTTTGGAAGTTTGTTGAGCAAGAAAATTCACATGGTGGAAGGTTTGGCATTTGCTTTGGAGGAGTCGTTTTGTGGATGCATTTCATTTGGTGAGAGAATAATGTATTGGCATATGAAAACTTTGTGAGCAAGTTTTATTCACTTTGTGGGCATCAAGTGGGCATCATTTTATGGACATTTTGTGGACTGACTTTTGCATGAAATTGGGCACGGTTTTGAAGCATTTTGTGAACAATTTTAGAGTTGATTCTTGGGACAGTTTTGATGCTAAATTGAGATAAGTACATGGACATGATTTTGAAATATATATGGGCCTTTAATTAGACAGGCTAAACTTAAAAAAAATGGTGGTTTGGGTTGTGTACAATTGATTCAAGTCTTGGCACGGTTTTGGAACAGATTTGCAAGTGTGAATTCGATCAATCATATCTCCTTGCTCAATGAGTCAATTTGTGTGATATTGTACTCTATGAAAAGAGGGCATAACAAGGAACAACTTTTCTATTGATACTTAGGTAAGCTTGTATCACAATATAGTTTTCTTCAAACTTGATGCTTCAAGCTGACTTGTAAATCAAGAATTTTCTAAGTGTTTTTGCATATTGAGGCATCCCGTTTCACATAACTTTTCTCTCATCTCTTGCATAATCTGAAATCCAAATTTACACCATCTTGTAGTATCAAATGAAATCTCTAAAAGAAACCTTTGATTTTTAAAAATGGATCCTTGATCTATCCATACAATGCTTACAAAGTAGGCTCCTTAACCATGCTTTTGCGAACATAGTAAAAATTGCAAAATCTTACTTTTCAATATTTTCACCAAATCTCATGATTTCTTTCGGTTATTATTGGCCTTAAGTGATATTTTGAACATGTGGTGAGTATATTGACTTGAAACATCAATATTGACCAAAAACCCTAAAGTCAAACCTTGACTTTTGGTCCTTTTTGTTGACTTTTGCACTTAAAGCAAGTTTAAACCTTTTCTTCAACTTCCATAACTTTCCTTATAAATTTGAATTATAACCAAGATCCAAAGATATGTATAGTGAACCTTGAATCTCAAATCAAGCCTTAGGATCAAGTTTTGGTCAAAAAGTTGAGCCTGAGTTGACTTTGACCAAAACTAAACCTTCTTGAAAACCTTGATCTAACCCAAACCCTAATCTACCTTCTTGAAAATGCATAGTGATGATGAGAGGATCTTGAAGTGATGATAATCATTCAAAGCACTAATTCACAACGCTTAAAAATGAATCAAATCCCTAAGCCCTTGATGCTCTTGAGAAAACTTGAAGAAAATGCCTTGTATCTGGAAGATGCTTAATAAAGAAACATGATCTTGATGATTTGAATTCAAACCCTTGCTATGTAAGCCAAATGTATACCTCCTTGGATAGGTAAAATCAAAATCATAAGAAAGCTATTGATCCCATGCCTTAGGATCTCATGAAATTCATGGTTGTATTGTATCATGACCTAATGAAAGATGCAAATGAATGTGAAACAAAAGCCAATTAGGGTTAGAACCATGAGGGAAAATTTTCGGGTGCAATAGAACCAAGCAAATAAATATTCAACTTCATTTCATTAGGGAACTTTTGGAAGATAAAGTTGTGAATCTTAAGCATATAGAAACTGAAAAACAATTAGTTGACATATTCAGAATTTTTTTTTATTAATAACCATGTATTAAAATAATATTTGGCAAATAACCGGGTTTCGGAAAAATTACGCAAATAACCATGTTTCAGATGGCTCCACAAAGGAGGAGCCATCTCACTTGACGCCTCCACCTAGGGTTTTGCCCTAGGCGCCATCTCACTTGGCGCCTCCCTTGGCTTTTAGCTAAGTGAGATGGCGCATGCTCCTTAAAAATGAGAGGAGGCGCCATCTCACTTGGCGCCTAGGGCAAAACTAGGGTTTTATAAATAATTCGCCCGTTTCTTCGAAATTTCTCACACTTTCTCGCACTGTATTTTTATTTTGTACTCCGTTATTTGCATAATGACGTCGCCTATGATTTTTAGTAGAGATGGTTACGTTATATTCTCCGCCATGAAACCTGCGATGAAAATGAAATTCTGGCACATTCACTCCATGGAGCGTCTGAAGCGGGAGTTGATGTGGTGGCTAGATGGAGACATCGCGGAGGGGGAAAAATTCGAAGGATCCAGCGAAAACGAACAACAACCTCACATGCGACAGGAAGACCTAATGTGTGGTTGGAGGAAGTTAAAACAGACAGTGATGTAATGCTGATGATGCATGGGTCAGATGAAATTGTGTTAACAGTTGTAATTTCCTAGATTGAATATCGTTAATTATTGTTGTACGCGTTTTATTAACTGTAGCAAAATCTGTTAACGGAAAACCCTAATGTTTACAACACAAATATTGAAAAGATTTATTGTAATACAATATTTATGTGGTCGAGCCAGACGCCCGATTCGGACAGTTTTTGCGATTGTGTCCGACCTGACGGCATAAACCACACTTTCTTTCCAACCTGTCAAGATCGTCCATTTATGTTGTGATGCGCCTACTTTTGGGACGACCCTTCTTGTTCCTTCGCATTTGGTCATTGTGCCAAACTATATCACCGTTGTATTCAGGCCAATAATCTGGTTTTGCCACCAAAGGAAAGTTGTTGTTGTAAACAGTGAGCAATGTTTCAGATTTGTAAACGTTTGACAGCAGATGAAGCGCGTCTTGATGGGTATGACCACAAGCGGCAATGACATGAGAGCAAGGCATACGAAATGCTTGAAACCTGCCACAATCGCACCATTGAGAAGGTAAAATGACCCTGTATTCTTGTCTTGGCAGGCCTTCATTGTGGTCGATTGTCTCTTTCACAATGAAGTTGTGGCTGCGTCGGTCAAACCGTGTAACCATGTGAGTGTTGGCTTTAGCACTTTCAGCCTTAATGTATTTCATGCAGCTTTCACTCCATAGTTGTCTTGATTGCAACACCGCATTCCACATTTCACCTCTTTTGGCAAATAACGCAGCCATTCTAAAATACGTAGATTTTACCAAGGCAGTGACTGGGAGGTTTCGTATGCCCTTGAATACCCCATTCATTGATTCAATAAGATTCGTTGTCATATGCCCCCATCTTTGGCCATTGTCGTATGACCTAGTCCACTTTTCCACCGGAATATTATGGATCCACCTACCGGCTTCTGGATTAGACAAACGGATCTCGTCGCGGTAATATTTAAATGTGGGTTGTGTCAATGCATATCCCGCATTCATAACCGCTTTCCTCAATGTTTTGTCCTTGACCTCCCTCGAGAAATTATGGACGATATGCCTGACGCAATAGACATGCGTAGAAGGAGGGTCATGCCAACCATTTGTTGGATTATTGTAGGCACTTTCAATGGAGGCGTGTCTGTCCGAGATCAAACAGAGATCTGGTTGAGGAGCCACGTGTGTCCGAAGATTTTTCAGGAAAAAGCTCCAAGCACCACCGGTCTCCCCCTCGACAAGGGCAAACGCAACGGGGAAAATGTTGTTGTTGCCATCTTGTGCAACTGCCATCAATAGCGTGCCTTTGTACTTCCCATAAAACCAAGTCCCGTCAATTTGTAGAATTGGTTTGCATGATGCAAACCCTGTGATGCATGGTTGAAATGCCCAAAACACGCGACTGAATATTCCGTTGCCATGCAGTAGACTACCATCTTGGGCGTACGCTGGCAATGTTTCCAGAACATAAACACTACTTGGACAATACGTCTTGAGTGCATTCAGGTAGCGGGGAAGTTCTCGGTATGACTCCTCCCAGTTTCCGTACACCCTTTCAATCGCCTTAGTCTTTGCTAACCACGCCTTACGGTAAGACGGAGTGTAGTTAAAAACTGTGGTGATGTGGGAGATGATTGTTTTCACCTTCAAAGATGGGTCGTTACTGACCAGGGGTAGGATTTCTTGACAGATTAGATCATGGTTGAGTTTTCGGTGGTCCTGTGATTGAGTGAAACTTACACTAGTGTGGGTAGTCATGGAACCTATGACCCAGCAATCACCCCTTAATCTGTATGATGCGGTCAGCTTGAACATACAGTCAGCATGGACACACTTGATCTTGTACCTTTCCGGGTTGACACGATCCACCTTAAAATCAACCGAGTTGAGCATGTGAAATTTTTTAATGGCCCTGATGCATTCCTCTCTGTTACGAAACTTGTCCTTCTCTTTTAAATTTTCATCCGACTGCATATACGGTTTGAAAAATAAGTCAGTAGAAGGTTCATCTCCGCCCATGTTGAAGTTTGTCATGTGCGGAGGTGGTGTGTAGATTTTGTCTGTAGGAATACTAGGGATGCCATCATCGTCAGAATCATCGTTCACCATTTCATCAAACTCTAACTCGTTATCTTCTTCTTCATCATCAACTGCATCTACCTCATCTTGTTCATTCTCCAAAGGATCAACCTCCTGTGTCACCGGAGGCTCTTGAAGCAAAACGTACAACTCAATAGAGTCGTATCCAGAATAGACATGGCTGGAAATCATATTCTGGAGATCCTCGTCACCTTGAACTTCAACCTTATAAAAAATTACTTGGTTGTTTCCAAAAAAAACTGGATTCTGATAAAATATCTGGGATACCGGGCCTCGTTCAAGTTTGGCCTCCAATCTTTTCTTGAAGTACGAGAAATTGGCTTTCCCGTTTAAGAGAAAACAAACGTTGTCGGTGTTTCTAAACAAAAACCCAATTGTGGGACAAATGCATGTCTCACCGTTGAAATGTGCTTTGACGATAAATTGTGGTGAAGAGGCCATTGCGTAGAATTGTTTTAAGGTTTGAAGGTTGGAATGTTTGAGGTTTATTGTTGTATGAAGGTATGAATGCTGTAATGTTTGAAGGTTGGAATGTATGAATTTGATGACTGATTCGAAGGTTGGAAGATTTGACAGATTATGTGAATCAATGTTATGTTAAACGTAAGGCTAAAAATTTCAATTAAGTAAGGGATGCAACCCCCCAAGGCTGCCAATAATATTACATGCAATAATGAAACCCCATAGGCTGCCACCTATCCTGGCCCTATTCTGCACATATACATGTTTTTTGTAAGACTCCGCCCATCAACTTCAATGGCCTTGCATGCAATAAAGAAAGGAATCCCAAAGGCTTCCACGTAGCCTGAGCCTATGCTGTTACAAATGACACCTCTTATTCGCCAAATGGGGTGGCGACACCATTCATTTTTGTACTCTTTCGCCAAGTCCAATGGCGCCTCCCTTACTGTCCAATCGTGATACATGCATGGGCTTATGAAACCCCATAGGCTGCCACCTATCTTGGCCCTATTCTGCACATATACATGTTTTTTGTAAGACTCCACCCATCAACTCCAATGGCCTTGCATGCAATAAAGAAAGGAATCCCAAAGGCTGTCACGTAGCCTGAGCCTATGCTGTTACAAATGACACCTCTTATTCGCCAAATGGGGTGGCGACACCATTCATTTTTGTACTCTTTCTCCAAGTCCAATGGCGCCTCCCTTACTGTCCAATCGTGATACATGCATGGGCTTATGAAACCCCATAGGTTGCCACCTATCCTGGTCCTATTATGCACATATACATGTTTTTTGTAAGACTCCACCCATCAACTCCAATGGCCTTGCATGCAATAAAGAAAGGAATCTCAAAGGCTGTCACGTAGCCTGAGCCTATGCTGTAACAAATGACACCTCTTATTCGCCAAATGGGGTGGCGACACCATTCATTTTTGTACTCTTTCGCCAAGTCCAATGGCGCCTCCCTTATTGTCCAATCGTGATACATGCATGGGCTGCCACCTAGCCTGCAAGAGTGACACCTTACATTTTTTGTACATGCATGCATGCATATGTGTAACCCCCTAAGCATGCAAATGTGACACTTCGCAGGCATGCAAGCACAAGCAACCACTACATCAAACTTATTTGCCTATAAATACATACCATATGAAACATCTCTCACACCCACACAACTCTCACTCTCTGCTACGAAATATTTCATAAGTCTATCATACTCTCTATCTCTTCCTAAGTCTTTCATACTCTCAAGCATTCTAAACAATGGCTCTTCTAACAATGGGCGATACTCACAGAGGCACAAGGGAAAACATTGCTGCATTTGTAAGTCTCTTCTTTGGTTATACATTTTTCATACTTCAAATAACGCGTTGTTCATCTTAATTAGTCTTACACCTGTTAAATTATGATCTCAGGACACAAAAAGATTCAGAATCCGTTCGCACAACTACCTGGCTCCCGACCCATTTATCGTCCCTTATCTGGAATACGCAGGTTTTGGACATGTGATAAAGATCTCCAACTGCACCATTGACTCAAAGTTCATTCTTGCAATGTTGGAAAGGTGGAGACCGGAGACCCATACATTTCACCTACCAATAGGTGAATGTACCATCACGCTCGAGGATGTGTACATGCTACTGGGCCTCCCTATCGACGGTAAGGCGGTGAACAGGTCGGTTCAACAACCCAACTCACAGTGTGAAGAACTGTTGGGTAGGGATATGGTAGAAGGTGGTGGAGCAAGAGGGCAGGGAATACTACTCACTGACCTGAAACGTCATTATGCAAGTATAGAATTAAATGAAAATTCCTCAGAGAATGACCGAGTAGTAAAAGCCAGAACGTATCTTATGATACTTTTTGGTACATTTTTATTTCCCGAAAGTACGGGAAATAGTGTAGATTTTATGTACTTACATTTACTAACAAATTTTGAAAAAACTAGAAAATATAGTTGGGGTTCTGCAGTATTAGCCCACCTATACAGTTCCTTGTGCAAAAACGCAGTCAAGGAAAAATGTACATTTTATGGGTGCGCATTTTTACTACAAGCCTGGGGTTGGTGGAGGATGGAGTCCTTAAACCCCATCAACAACAACACTTTTGGTTTCCCGTACGCAACAAAGTAAGTCATTAAGTTATAGCATTTATAACTATTCTGCTCTTTCCAAAATATATGCTAAAAATAACATGTTTCTCATTTCCTTTAGGTACTGCGTGAGGGGTATGGATTACGGCAAGAATCCAAGATTCAATGTCGCACTCTACCGGAGTCTGTTGGATCACTTAGGCCCAGATGACGTACGTCGTAGCTTTTAACTTTTGTTCATTTTAATTATTTATAGATTACTTTTGCGCTAACCTGATTTATATTTTATCGCAGTTCGTCTGGAGACCATATTTGGGTTTGGGCCATGCTCCAAACCCAGAGGATGCAGCAACTTGGACTGCAAAGACTGCACTCATTCGGTTCAACATTGTGGAGATGCACCACAGCGACCGTGTGAAGATGCAGTTCAGAATGCATCAAGAGATACCAAGTGATCCAACAGATTTATCCCCATGGCATCTTAAAAGGGTCGACGCCCAGTGGGGTCTTACCAACTGGAAAGACTTTAATCCGGAATGGTGTAAGATGTGGCAGAGGCGTCACCGCTACGTCTTGCAATTCCCGGTTTTCCTTACTCAAGGTAACATGCGACACACGGATCAATATATGTCGTGGTACAGGTCGGTTAGTAACCCAGAAATGCACGTGTCTCATCCGAGGTACTTGGTTGACCCACACACACAATGGGAACAACCCTCAATTCCCCATCAACAAACCCAAAACCCATCAACCTCCAACCAACCCCCAAGAAGAAACAGACCCACAAACACCCAACCACATTCCCCACCACAACACAACTATAATCAAATGCCGTACTACCAACCACAATCACCACCAAACTACCAATACCCAGATATGCCTCAAACCCAACCACAATACCAACCCCAATAACAGCATACCCACATACCCCAGACACAATTTCAGTCTTCCACATATCCCAATATGGCGCCCTCAACATCCAGCCTTAGCCCTGATATGGGAATGTCGGAAGATTATGACCAAGCCGACCAAACCTACCATCACCCACCATATCACCAAACCAACCAACATCCACAATACCAAACACCCCAAGATCCATTTCCTTTCTACCCCCCATACTCAGACGACCAATGCTACCGACCAACCATGGAACCCCACCCACCGCCAACACGACCAAACTTTGAGGGTATGGGTAACCGACTGTACCAGAGCGGATCTTCGAGATATGGAGATCTTACTGATTTTATGGATTCGGACCGCATTGACTTCACTAGGCCATCGACCTTGCCGCAGCAGGAAACGCGACGGCACCCAGCAAGAGAAAGACGAGGACGGGGATGCGGAACCGGGGGTCATTACCGGGTTCCGGGGGATCACTGATGTATCTTTTTTTTCCCCAGTGTTTTTGTATCCATTTTTTTACTGTTCTTTTAATGTAATACAGTTGAATGTAATTATTATTTTTTTTAATAAAAAGTCCATTTTGTTGATCTCTGTCCAATAGGCAACGCACAGGAAAAAAAAAATTTTTGCCCTAAAATTACACTTAGGCGCCATCTCACTTGGCTTAGGGCATGCCCTAAGCACATAGGCGCCAAGTGAGATGGCGCCTCCCTTAAAAAAGGAGGTGCATGCGCCAAATGAGATGGCTCCTCCTTTGTGGAGCCATCTGAAACATGGTTATTTGCGTAATTTTTTCCGAAATCCGGTTATTTGCGAAATATTATTTTAATACATGGTTATTAATAAAAAAAATTCCCCTATTCACTAAAGCCTTAGATGCAAATCAATTTGAAAAACTGAGAGGTGTTCTTTGTATTTGCATATGTGAAAGTCTATAGCAGTCAAATCTAGGGAGGCGTGCAAGGAGAACAAGGAAATTTCTCTCTCATATGATCTATGGTGCACGTGAAATGAGGTTGATTGTGAAGCTATCTTTTATCTGGTCCATCGTTACTAGTAAGGACACATTTTTACTCTTTCTCTTTTGGACTCGGAATATTTTTTACTCTCTCTTCTCTCAAGTTTTTCCTTTATTTTCAAAAATAAGTCAATCTTCTGGAAAAGATGAGATGTTGGAAGACAAGTCAAGAAAGAAGCAAAAGGACTCTAGAATCAAAGAAGTTTGAAACCAAGGTGGACACACATGCTGAAGCATCTGTGACTGGGAAAATGTTTGTAGCAAAGATGAAGTCTTTGAAAAAAGACATGTTCAAACACATGAATTTGACTCTGATGTTGATGGAGATTGTGTTACTTTCATTTATTCAAGAGGTTAGTATAGAGATCAAGTGTGAATATTAATATTTCCATGTGTTTTAGTATAATTAGATTTATCTTTTTGTTGTTGGATCTGTAATAAATTCATAACAATAATGGATCTGTTATGATATTATCTGGATTTTAGTATCATTATTGCTTCCCTATCTTTCTGTTCATAACTTTGTCAAATTATGGCAAAAATGGGGAGTAATGGTGTGTGAAGTGGAGTGGTTTGACTACTAACTACTGACTTTATGGTGTATGAGTTCTGAGTTCTGCTACTGACTGATGATATAATTGGTACTAACTGTACTGAATTTTGCATTTTATGTGCACACGTGTTAAAGCATCTGGCCTGTCATATGACATGTCTACCTATGTGAGTTGACCTCTTTGTGTAGTATCCTCTGAATTTTGTGTGAGACTATGTTGTACCCCAAAATTTTCCCTCTCTTTTATCAAAGACATTTCTCACAAAGATCTTCAAAATCTCAAACTCGCACAAGGGTCGACTAGGTCAAGCCATTTCCTCAACACTAATACCTCAAATTGGGGTTTGAGTTTGCACAAGGACAATTGGACTTCTAATACTCCAAATGACTTTAATGGATTATTATGGACCTTCAAGATTGTTCATGTCAAGTTTCAATTCTTGCATCATAAAGTTGCTCAGTCAATTGATCAGAAGACCTAAAATCAGATGTATTGTGTAAAAAGTCAATTATGGTCAACTTATAGCCAAACTTTAATATTTTTGACCAATATCAACATTTTGAAGTCATATGCTTCAATTTTGTATCACAAATCCTCAAGAAAAATGTTCAAATCATCAAAAGGGCAAAATGGTCAAAATTAGGGTTTTGATTGAGAATGACTGATTCTTGACTTTTGACTTAATACATGACTTATTGGTTTGAAACATGATATCAAGGATTCAAGGACATCATTTTGACCTAATTTCGTGGCTTAAAACATTTTTCAAGATCATTGGATTGATAGATGAAATTTAGTCAATTGATGAAAAAGTCAACTAATACACCAAAAGTCAAACTTTGACTTTTTGGTCAACACTAAGTTTCAAAGATCAAAATTCATAAATACATTCAAGAATATCAACCTTGATCATCAAGAAGTCAAGAAAATCAAAAGTCAATTTGAAAAGTCAAACTTTCCAAGACTTAGAAATTTTTCCAAGTGTTTTATACATGTTTGTTTCATAACTTCATACCAATTTTTCACCATGATGCAAAATGATTCAAAGTAAGCTTTCAACATGGAAGTTGTAGATCTTGATGAATTCTATAACTTTTTATTAGAGGGTTGATGTCCAAAAAATGCTTAGATTTGAAGATATGAGTCCATGAAGTCATGACATTGTTATCCAACACTTGAAGAAATTTTCAATAGGTTTTGGTCAGTTTTTATCTCAACTTCTTGGCCAATTTTCATCAAGTTCCAATTTGAGTTATCCAAAATGGTCAACATGAAAGTTTTAGACAATATTTCAATCTTTCCAAAACATCAAAGAGCATGAATTTACCATACTTGAGATAGGAGATTCAAAGGCATGAAGTTGGGCATCCATTCTTGATTTGCAAGTCCTTTTGTTGAAGAACACATGATCCAATATACATGCTATGATGCATAATCTTATGTTGCATGCCTTATTTCTTGCAAATCTCTAAATAATTTAATGTTTACACAAAAGCTTGAACCATTACCCAAGAGATAAAAGCCATTATCCAAATAACTTACCATTTAAGTTAAAAAGTTACCATTGCTACTCTTGAAAAGCAAGCTTGTTGGTACAAAATTTGTCTTGAGACCATACCTTGTTTACATATGATTTTAATCCACCATAAATCATGGAAAGTGGCCCCTCTATACCAGAAAATTTGGTACTTCATCTTGGGACTATGGAGAATTGACATAGTTTGATATTTGCATCTCAACCAAACCATAATATATTGTCTTGCAAACCTAATCAGATCTTGTTCCCAAACCTATTGCCTATAAATAGAGGGAGCTTTTACAAGATAAAAAGGTGAGAAAAATAGATAGATTCTTGTGTATTGAAAATCCTCAAACCCCTCTTATACTCTAAAAACCAGAATTGTCCATAAAAACCTCCATCTTTGAGCTTTGAAGTCCAAACCCTTTGAGTCTCCAAAACCTTGCAAGTTTTCCCTAAACAAACCATACATATACTTCATATACATCATATATAAGTTGTTCAAATACAAGATAAACTTATGTAACATCACTATCACCATTCTCCAAACTCAAAAACAGCCACTTGACCTCTCCAAGACAATACAACAACTTTAAATCAAAACACAAATTTCAGTTTCAAGGTAAGTTTTCTTGACTTTGAACTCTTTATAAAAGCATCATTAGTGGTTCATTTGTGAAGATAAAATGTAGATATCATTACCCTGAAGCTAACCATATGTTTACTTTTCATTTTCATTAACCATGTGTTGAGAATTGACTCATATATGCAGCAGAAAAATGTTGGAAGTAAAAAACAGCAGTATGAGTCGATGCATAACTCTATGTGACGACAGATATTAGGTACAAAACAGGTTATGAGTTGATACAAAATACGAATGAGTCGACAAATAATAGAAATTAGTCGATACAAACCATTATGTGTCGACTCATACTGAGTTGTTTTAACTTCCAGGAGCAAATATAGGTTATGTATCGATACATAAGTGAATGAGTCGATACAAAACAAAAATGAGTCGATACAAACCATTGTGTGTCGACTCATATTGAGTTGATTTTGATTTCCAGGAGCAAGGAATGATATGTATCGATGCATAACTGCATGTGTCGATACAAAACAGATATGAGCCAATGCATAAGTACACGCGTCAATGCATAAAAGTATTTGTATCAATGCGTAAGTGTATGTGTCATTCCACAGAAGTTTTTTTAAAACAATTTTCCTTTTTTTACATTATATTTATATTTATTTTTATTTTTATTTTTATTCATTATTCAATATTGTTGTAATAGTAAATAGGTTTTAATTGCTTTCATTCCCCATTTGTAAATTTGTATCCCCCGTCCCAAAAAAAAAAAAGATGTAATAGTGTAGAACTTTAAAATTCTGCAATTTATCGCTTTCAATATAATTTCTAGTAATTATGGTGTGTATGGAAAGACTGAAAATCAAACAATAGAGAATCTTAATCTCAAGACAAAATGCATGAAAAACAAACACTTTGCACATTTGCACCTCTAGGTTTAACCTCACTTGTCGCCTTGAGAAAAATAGTCGCGTCCCTCGAACGTGGGATGCTTTAGCAAAGACCCTCAAATACAAGATCGAGTCCCTCGATGACCCTTCGATGTTTCCTTCGGTAAAATAATATTAGACCCTTACAACAAATTGCTAAGGTATCCTACAATGTTGTCTTCTATGACTATATGACGACCCACGCCCGTCCCTTCATATCCAATGATATGGCTTCTTATCAATCGATGGTAAGATAGCAATATCTAAAGGAGGAGGAGATGAACAAATACTTTTGAGTAGGTAGAACATTCATATTTCTTGCTCACAACCATTTTCAAAAACATCTTTCAAAATACACTAACACTTTCAAATGAAATATTTTCAAAAGTCAACACTTTGTATGCATTCTTATAGAGACGAGAATCATTACAAAGTTCGCCTAAGCAAAGGAACTTTCAAATGAAATATTATCAAAAGTCAACACTTTGTATGCATTCTTATAGAGACGAGAATCATTAAAATTTTCACCTAAGCAAAGGCACTTTCAAAAATACTTTCAAAACTAATCACAAACACATTTCAAACAAAGAATTTCAAAGTGAGCTAGCAATTAAGAGCCCGTTGATAACTACAGATGAAAAGAGTGCTAACACCTTCCCTTTTCATAACCTACCACACAAACTCAAGAATATCTCAAAAGGTTTGTCCTATTCTTTTCACCCTTTCCTTTATTGGATAAAAGAAAAGTCGGTGACGACTCTTGCTATCTGCAACAATTGAGATAAAAAGAAAAACACCCAAGTTAATTCTCCCATCATATTACAGACTACTAATTATGTGTGCATACATGACTAACTGGTCGTCTGTGATTGTTTTTGCGAGTAACATTGTGTGACATTTACTGACTGCTGACTATTTGATTTATTCTATTGCTGATATATTAATCAGTTTTGTACTTTCGATGTTGTTGATGATCTATGTGTTTGTTTGTGGTGTGCTTAAAGATCAACATATGATGCATATTTTATATGTTTTTAACAATGTTTCTTTTCTAAAAATTTCTAAAGGGGGGTTGTTGTTCCTTTTGGGTTGGTCGTATTATGCAAAACAACATGGTATATTTAAACTATTTTTATGAAGAGAGGACACATGTGGGAACAAATGTCTCAGCATGTGTGCAATAGCTGGCCCTTGTCAGTATGTCAATGTTGTAGCTGTTCTGCATGTTATTTTTTGGTTGATATCAATCAAATGCGTTGTAGATTTTTTGATATCTTTTAGCAATACATTTATGTATATTTGTTTGAGTAGATATGACGTGATCAAATAAATTTAAATTGGAGATTTAAATTTGAAATAAAAACAAATCAAATCTATTGTTGGAGGCTATAAAGAAACAAATCAATACAGAATCTTATATATTTTTGGACGAGATCAAAGCTGCTAATGCCCATTGGAAAAAGCCCATAAGAAGCATTGGTATTTAAGGAGACTCAAACCTAACATTTGAGGTGTGCAAATTTTTTAAGATTCCTTGTGTTAGGGTTTATCTTTTGAGTCTTTGTTTGTGTTATTTTGTACACCACTGTAGCACTTTCATTCATGTCTTAAAGCACAAAGTTTGGTTTATTTAGTTGAGTTGTAATTCAACATTCTTTGAGTTTCATATTTAAGTTTATCACTAGCGTTAGTGATTAAGAGAAAGTTAGATGAGTTCTCATATTTAGGGGGATTTATAAATAGAAAGTTATTGGGTAGTATTAGGAAGAAGTTATGAACAAGGTATGTTAATGTAAGATAAGTATACTAATACTATCGATAGTGAGTCCTTTCTTGGGTTGAATGAACCATATATGTAGGTGTGATTTGCACTGAACTGGTTTAACAATTATTGTGTTCTTTATTTCTTTTCTTCTTCATCATCTTGTATAAGTTAAATTGTCATAACTTGATTGTACATATTGTCTCAGATATCGTGTCCAACATCTGCCAAGAAAAAAATTTCAAAACCTACAAAATAGAAATGCATTAATAGTAAAAACTGTTTGAAATAACAAATTGATGTATTAAAAATATTTTGTTATGAATTATGATCAAGTACTCAAATTATTACAAGTAGTGGAGAAATAAAAATGACAACAATTAAAATACAAACTTAAAAAGAAAGAAGAGATCCCAACAAAACATAAAAAGAACAACCTAAAACAAAGAGGCATAAGATGAAAGGAAGAAGAAAATAAAAAACTCAAACCAAATAAATCCTATGTTGGAATAATTCAAAGTAAAATTTTGGGAGGAATTAGAAGGTTTATTTCATAATATACTACAAGGAGAAATTTTTTTTCTATAAGTAAATATAAATGGGCATGTAGGAAGTGTATCAAGAGGTTTTGAGCTGGTGTTTGAAGAGAGGAAGTTATGGCCTCGTGTATGTAAATGCAGGAAGTAAATTCCCTAGATTTTTGTCGACTTATGATTTTACAATAGAAAACATGTGTTTTATAAAATGAGATAATCATCTTATCACATACAAGAGGGAAATTACATATTCTAAAAATATTTCTTTCTTATTAGACATTCAAAGAAGAATCTTTGCTCAACCTTTATATCTATACTCAAAGAGAGCTTCACTATCCAGCACAAAATCTTAATTCTGGATGTAAGAGTTAAAGGGGAATGATGATAAGAAACCATGTGGAAGGTCAAACATCAGTGATGGCATTTGAAAGTTGAAAAAAAATATTTTTCAACACAGGATCTTTGAGGGAGTTTAGGAAACCACAAGAAACTGAAAAATTATATTTGGGACAAGATTGCACATGGGATAAAAAAATTTGAAAAATAGATGTTGGGATAATCAATATATTTTGAACCTGCGGGTAAAGAATTATGGTGGTGGATTGAAAATGTTTAAAGTAAATTAAGAGGCAAAAAGGAATGTTTTAAAGATTTTTTTAGGTGTAAAACTTAGGTAAATTCTAAGAAAATTAAGAAAGAGACCAAGAAGGTGATGAGCAAAGTAAGGACTCAAACTTTAACATTTCATACCACTCCTTAGGAATTAAAAAGTAAATAATATATACATATGCTGGAAAAAGGAAGAGAAAGAAAACGAGAGAGTTAGATTAAGTGACGTGTGTTAAAGTTTAAGAAGGAAATTTTTGGTTTAGGAAGAAAGATAAGAAATATAGATGGAAGAATGAAGAGAGTGACAATTTCCCATAAAAATGTGGATGTACCAAGATTAACCCATAAGTCCTTACCTTTTTACTTTAGTTTTGGATGCATTAATGAAACACGTCAAAGAGCCAACACTAAGATGTATGTTTTTTTTTTGCAAATTATATAGTCTTACTTGGACAGTTGAGAGAAAAATTAAATGGGAGATTAGAGACTTGAAGACAATCCATAGAAGTATATGGCTTTCTCCTAAGCATAAGTAAGACGAATATATAAAATAAAAGTTTAAAAAATTTGAGAAATTTTTTCAAACATAGAGGTGAAAGTTAGATATCATATCATATACCACAAGTTACGAAGATTAAATATCTTGGGTCATTAATACAAAATGATGGAGAAATAAATATATCAATTATTGAATTTTAGTTGGGTGGTTAAAATGGAGCAGAGTCTCAAGTGTTTTATGTGATACAAAAATAATATTCAAACTAAGGGGAAATTATATCGAACAATTGTAAGACCAGTGATGTTGTACTGGACAAAATATTGGGCTATATGTCGCTACTACGAAAAAATACTGACACAAAGAGAGTCACCATCGAATGTTATTTATCCCATCAGGAAAAAGGAAAATATCGAGTAAACCTCAAGTGGGAAAGAACAAGGTCTCGCAACAAAGAACAGGGAACATAAGTCGATTATGCACGAGGAAGGTATTATCACCCCTCACGTCTATGGTACTCCATGGGATCCACTCAAATTTATTCTAATAAAAAATGTGTGTTATATCTTAAGCTTACTATCTAAGGGAATGCATGAATGAATTGTGGATCAGTCAGCATTTTCACTATGTTTATGTCACTTGTCCGATGATAATCTAAGTTGTCTACAGCACTTTGTGTCGTATTTTGTTACTGTTTTAGTCAATTTTATGTTTCTTAAGTTTTCTCATCATTTTATGGTTTTTGAGTTAATTTCAAGTTATTTCCCATTTTATGCTTTGGTATGTTGTTTTTTATTGTCCTCTGATCTAAGTTGAAGATTCACTGGAAGCAGTGTGAGAGAGTGGAGAAAGCTCAGAGTTTCAAAGAAAAATCATACGAAGTTCTAGTTAAGCAACACGGGAACCCGTGTCACTATACACGGGCCGTGTTAAAGCACCTAAAGTTGATAAGAGAAAATAAGAAATTAGGGGTGCAACACGGGTGGCTGTGTCAGCTGACACGAGCCATGTTGCATAACTGGGACCTAAAATTGAAATTTTGATTCTCAGAGGCCAACACATGTACCTGTGTTGCCTTACACAGCCAGTGTTGGCCAATGATGCTGATTTTGGTGTTTTTATGTTTTTCGCCCGGATATTGATCTGAAATGGTGTTTTGGTACTTTCCAACCGAAGTAATGGGATTTTCACCATATAGAGAAGTTTTCACGATAGAAATAGCACCTTTTTTTGCGCACGAAGAATTTGAAAGATTGAAAGATTAAAATTCCTCTATTATCTGTAATGTATATCTTTAATGTATTTGAAATTCTTTTGAACAATATGAGTAGCTAAACCCCCAATGTTAGGGGGTGTCCCTGATTTGATCGTGTAATGACTTTGAATTTCTAATTTCATCAATGACATGGTTTTTAGTATTCAATTCAATTGTATAAGGTTTTTAATGCTTTCTTTATCGGACTAATAAGGATTGTTTTAAGGTTAACAATTAGCTAGACCGCAGTTGTTAAGGTTTTTGTACGATTGAACTATAGTAGATATCACCAAGGACTAGGGATACCCTATAGTTACCGGGTAAATCATGATATAATAAAGGTTTGATTTCATCATATTTCTCTAAGGACCTAGGTATTAGGATGAATGCCCAAAGCTTTTTCCACTAAGGACTTATGAGAAAACAAGCTAAAGATCTAGTAATTGAATGTTATGAACTTGTTGAAGAAATCAGGATTCAAGGTTATTACAGGGAAAATCACACACCTTACCCTAGCATGTTCCTCATACTTGTAAAAGACCAAATTTTATATTCTGCTTATTTTAATTATTGTCAAGGATATATTCCAAACTAAACCCAAAGTTAAGTTTTTGTTTAACTCAATAACAATTCAACTCCATATTTCTATGCAGTTCTTGAGATCGACATTCGGAAAATTTCTCCATTATTACTGCATAGGAAAAATAATACACTTATTATTTTGTCGATCAAGTTTTTGGCACTGTTGCCGGGAACTTCCAATATATAGAGTTTAATTAGAATTTTGTTGCTCTGTAACTAAAATTTTATTTTTATTATTTTTATATTTTTGTTATTACTGATTCTGTCTTTGTATGCAAGGAAAGCCCTCAGCTGAATTTATTTTTGACGCAGAAATTGAAAGAACGTTTCACGCAAGGTGTAGACGAGATCGATTATCCATACTGGCCTCCGATGAAGACCATTCAGTTCATATAGAGTCAGAGTCGGAATCAGAAAAGGAAATACCAATGGGAACAAATCCACCAGCACTTAAGAGGCTCCTTGGTGACTATGATGGGACAAATGCACCGGCTGGTAGATTGACAATTGTGAACCAACCGGTGAATGTGCCAAATTTTCAATTGCATCCAAGCACGATCAAATTTTTGGCGATGTTGCCGGGGAATGAACCTGGGTCACCCGCATGTTGAAGATTGATGGTCATAATGATGAAGCGAAGAAGTTGAGAATGTTTCTGTTCACTTCAGAGGATGAAGTTGAAGAGTGGTTTTGTTCATTTTCGGCTGGTATTATTACTTCTTGGGAAGATATGGAAAATGCTTTCTTAAATGAGTACTTTCCAGCGTCAGTGTTCATGAGAAAAAGGTATGAAATCCTCAACTTCAAGTAGAAAGAGGGTGAGTCACTAGGAGATGCTTATAAAAGATTTAAAAGGATCCTAGTTGCTTGTCCTAATCATAATATGGATTGGACTGAGAAAATGCACATATTTGTTAATGGTCCGAGAATCAAGACTAAGAAGTTAATTGACACATCAGCTAGTGGCTCGTCTAATTTTTCAACAGCCACTGGTATTAAGAAGATAATTAAATCAATTGCTGCAAACAAGCATTTGGAGTTGTATGACACGGTTACAAGCAAACTAGATGGAGTGATTGATTTGAAGTTGGAAACCAACTGTAATACGGTGGGAGAACTGACTTTCGGTTTTGTGTTTTATCGCAAATGTTGTGGATAACAAGAGTCTCCACCGAATTTTCTTTTATCCAATAAGGAAAGGGTGAAAAGAACAGGAAAGGCCTTGATATTATTGAGTTCGGGGGGTAGGTTATCAAAAGGGAAGGTGTTAACACCCTTTTCATATGTATTTATCTACGGGCTCTTAGTCGCTTAGCTCACTTTTGAAAATGCTTTGGGTTGTGTGTTTGAAAAATATTATAAATTCCAATAGTAAGGCAACTTTGTAATGATTCTCGAAAATGTGTACAAAGTGTTTGTTTGAAAATATTTTTGAAAGTTTTTGTATGAAAATATGTTTGTTTCGTTTGTGAGCAAGCGATTAACAGCTGTCTACCTACTCAAAGTCTTTTGTGTTATTTCCTCCTCCTTTAGATAGTGATATCTTATCATTAATTAGTAGGAAGCCCTATCGTTGGATGTGAAGGGACAGGCGTGGGTCATCGTACAGTCATTGAAGGTAACTCGTAGAGATGCTTTAGCAATTATCGTTTAAGGGACTATATCATTTACCGAAGGCAACGTCAAAAGGGTCATCGAGATACTATGATCTTTTGTATCGGAGGGACTTTGCTAAAGCATCCCCACGTTCGAGGGACATGAATGTTTTTTGTTCCGAAGGCAACAAGTGAGGTTACCCTAGAGGTACGCGTGTGGGAGTGATTTGTGTTTCAGTTATTTTATCTTGTTTTAGATTAGCTATCATTCACTTTTATGTCTTTCCATACAACCCTATTAAGCTAACAGCAATATATACAAAGCATAAATGCGGAAGGTAAAGGCAGAAAGTAAAGAGTCTCACCCTATTACAAGCTTCGGGAATGGGGGTACAAGTAATAAAATACAGGGGGGGGAAGTAAAACACTAATTATCTATTACAAATCGTAAGCAGTTACATAATGATAAAAAAAAATTCTCAAACGCAACATCAAAGTAAAAATTGGAATCGACGGGAAAGGAAATGTTCTTTCGTTGTTTTTTATGAAAAAAGATATGTTTGTGATTAGTCTAAAAAAACAATTAATGTTGAATAAAAAAGAAATCAATCAATTAATTTAATCAAACCGTAAATTGATTTTAATTAATTAAAAACCTAAAAAGCCTAATTAATTTTAATTTGAGAAAAAAAAGAAGAAAGTTTATTAATTAACAAAAAAACCAAACCCTAATGTTGATTAGGGTTTATGAAAAAATTAATTGATAAAAAAAGGTTTAGTTTGATGAGTTTGGGGTTTTATAAGTGAAAATAGTAAGAAAATAAGGGTTTAAAAAAATTTACCAGGGCTAGGTGTTGAACGCATACCCTCTACCCTTTCACTCATCACCTTCACCACCAAGCCAGGCGCACCTTAGTATTAGTAGATAGCTTCAGCGTGTTTTGCAAGTTATCCTGTAAAACATGAAAATATGAAGAAAATAATTGACAAAATGCAGGATTGAACCCATGCCCTTTGACACAAATGCCTTAACGCGCGTGCTTCTGCCACTAGGGTGGCTGTTTCATCCAGTTGTATAATGAAACAATATATATAATATAAAAACTGTTCATGAACCTGAGAGGCACTGGAGCCCTAGCTACGATCGTCTTCTCCAGTAACCTTCTTTTATCAAACCTGCAAAACAGCCAAAATTAGTAATCCAAAGGGATCCTACCCCCCCTAAATTAGGGTATGTAATTTCAATGAGATAGTTATTTGGGCCTGAATCACAAGGGATTTTGAACTATGGTGAAAATTGCATGGATCAGTGCAGTTATGGTGTTTTGTGATTCGATCAACACGGGACATCTACAAGGGTCCAAACTTGTGCTAATGAACCTCAGGAACACATTAGTAACGTTAGATTCAATCAAAATAGTAAGAAAACAAGAATATGAATGTGTGTAATGAAAAGAGAATGATCATGCATGCAGGGTGTTTCTGGCCGTTTAGGTTATTTCAATCGATCTGATCTTACCCTCTGACCTTCCTGGGAATGAATAGGATGATTAGTTTGTGGTGTAAGGTACTGTAAGCAAGGTTTGAAATTTTAGGGTTCTTTGAAATTTTGAGATTTTTGACAAGTTCCTTGAGGCAAGGGTTTCGTGGTTGGCTTGTATGAAGAATGGAGATTAAATAGCATGAATTATGTTAAAGATAAGATGGGCTTGAACCTTGTGTAAGAATCCTCATATTTTATCTTATTTATTTTTGAGTTATTAATGAATAAATCAAAATAATTAAAAATAAAGTAGACCAAGGGATGCATGAATAAGATCTGAGGTGTATGAGGAGTGTAATATATATTTGGACTTTAAAGCAATGGCTCAATAGCCCAAAATATCAAGTTTGTTCAATTTGAACATCATGCACTTTCTCAAAATTTCCCAACTTGCACTGGTTATAACGCTCTCAATTTTCATCCTTTGAAAGTGATCTTGGACTTTTTGGAAAGCCCAATGTGTCCTCAACAATCTCTATGTTGATCATTTTTTCTTTTGAAGAGTTTATCTTGATGTAAGTTGCCTTGATAAAAAGTGCATTTTTGTTGTCTTTTGAAATGACATGTAATGTATTGGCTCATATCTCTCAAATGAAGCATTTTTTTGACTTGAACTTAGAGAGTCAAAGTTGTAGAGAATTGAATTTTCTTCCAAATGAGATTTGGTTGGGGAAAAACTGATGAAGTGTCATACCCCAAATTTGGCCGTTCTTTTATTTCTACTGTCAAAAATATTTTAAACATTGTTTTTATAATATTATTTAATTTTTATAGATGTTCATTCTCAAGTCCAGTCAAAAATATTTTAAACATTGCTTTTATAATATTATTTGATTTTTATAAATATTTTCTTCCCAACCTATTTAAAAATATAATAATTTATTCCAAATTATTTGTATTTCTAAAAATAGCAAATATCAGCACACCTTTCATATTGTTTCAAATTGAGTTTATTTACAAATTAGCAATATAGCACAATTGGTGAAGAATGAAACATGCAAGCGTAAGGTTACGAGTTCAAATCTCTTGTGCTGCACTTTCAACAATTTTCTTTTTTTCCTATTGTTTTGTCATTAATTTTCTTTCCTTTTTAAATAGGTGTTTCTTATTGGCCATTTGATGTTAATTAGTGTCACACTTTTCTTTTGATTGGTTAATTTTATTTTATTTCCAATTTAGATGTTTTTTTATTTATAAATAGGGCATCCACAATTTTGCAATGACACACACAATCTACAATTTCACTCTTTCACAAATTCATTCTTCCTCACAATATATTTTTGCAATTTCTTTTCAAATTTATTTTTATCAAAACTATTTGGGGTTCTCTTATTTTTTTGCAATTTCTTTTCAAATCTATCTTTTCAAAACTATTTATGATTTCTTATTTTGGCCGATGATTAAATCTCCATACGAGTTCTCCATGATATTTTAAACTCCCTTTTAATTTTAATTTATTTGCTTCTAACCAAATGATGAACAATTGATGGTGCATTTGTCTTTTAAATCTTATATTTTTACTAACCATTCTCACACCAAATTTCTTTCAAATAATTTTTTTTTATTTCTAAGTCATAACCAAGTGATGAATGTATGATGGTTTCTCTTTTAATTTACACTCTTTGTATATAATTTCGTGCATAATATATATATATATATATATATATATATATATATATATATATATATATATATATATATATATATATATATATATATATATATATATATATATATATATATATATATATATATATATATATATATATATATATATATATATATATATATATATATATATATATATATAGCTTTCTATTTTCAATTCTTAATTATTGTTAGAAAAAACTACAACCTTTTTTTTCTAGTTAGTTCCAATTTATTGTTATTATTAACAAAAATATCGAGGATAAAATAACATAGGAGTTCTAATTTATTCTTTTTTTTACATGTACATTAACCTCCAAACATATCTCCGCGCTGCCGATGTTGACCAAGTATGGTTCTTTTGTGATTGTTTGTTGTGTTCTCTATTGGCTTCATTTTATGGAAAAAGAGAAATATTGAGTTGATAGAAAAAAGGATTGTTTTGAGAGAGGAAAGAAGGAATACGGGTGACTGAACTTTTTCGACGGTAATGAATTATTGAGGTATTGCATCATTTCTTTCTTTTTTCCCTTTATTTTATTCATAGTTTTATTTTATATATTTCTTTTCTTGTATTTTTTTTCTTAAACTAAGATGACATATGTTATGGCCTGATGCTTTTGGTTGTTATTTGTTTCTTTCTCTCTTTTAAATATTTCTATTTTTTTACTTGTTGATAGTTTAAGAAAAAATGAGAAAAACTCTTATATGAAAAAAGAAGAGTGTACCGCTCTTGTCTTCTTTCTTTCTTTATAATTATTTTTGTTTTAATTATCTATTAGGATTAGTAACATTATTTAGATTAAATTGAACTATTTTTGTGGATTAGTAATATTAGTAAGCTCATTAGTCCATTACTCGCTACACACCTCATTTACAATCTTTACTCATTTGTTTTTATTTGATTAACTTAATTAATAGATTAGTTACTAATTATTAATATAAAAGTAAAAAGCAAAGACACAAAAATACAAAAAAAAAAGACAAAAAATGTCATCTTGTACATAATTCCCAAACCTTTATTTTAATCAAATTAATTCAATATTTTATAAATATTAGAATGTCTATCTTCGAGTAATTAAATCGGTCGATATATCGTCTATCAGTTTATTATTCAAAATCCCATATTAACATCTGCGCAACTCACAAATTACTACATCTGCGAGCGACATGTGGCCAATATCTGGCCACGTGATGAGGAGACTACATCAGACTGCCCTGCTCTACACTCAAAACAGCTAACCAATCAACATCAAAATATTTTTTCTACTGAATTAATCGAAACTTCAAGATCATTTTTTAAAAAAAAAGATTAAATAGCATTATCTTCAAATCAAACTGCGAACTGCGTCTACAATCACTCAACTTACAACCCAGACAAGGTTCGAGGTTAATTCGAAAGAAATTCTATAAAAATCTTATAAAAAAACACAAATCCGTTGCGAACTACGAATTGGGACTTTGATTCCTCCTAAGAGGATACATAGGCATACGATTAAAAATCATGGCGAGTTCCCCTGATTAAAAGTAAAACCCTTTTTTCCCCTATTCAAAATTAAAACCTTATTTCCTAAAATTACACTTCTAAACCTAGTATCCTTGTGAACAAGGTAGATGAGGGGTGCCTAACACCTTCCCATTCGTCTAAAAATGAGTCAAAGACCTAGAATCTCTAACTTTTAGGGTTATCCTTTATATTCCCTTCCTTAGGATAAAAATTAAGGGTGGCGACACTGATTTAAAAACCAGTTGCAACAGCTGGCGACTCTGCTGGAGACTCAACCCTAGGTTTAGAAACCTTATCTTACGGTTTTATGGTTTTACGGTTTTTCTTATTTCTTTTGGGTTTTATTTTTTCTTATTTAATTATTTACTTATTTTCTTGCCTATTCTTTATTATTCATATTATTTATATATATGTGGTGGGATTTAAAAATTATCCAATATTATTCTGAAGACCCTTAGAAAGAAGGTCCGTCTATTAGCCAAGGGGTTACATCAACCATATGAGTTAATGTGACGACTTCGCCTAGAGTCAGTGGAATTCCACAAAAGGAATACCTCTTGAGAGACATCCTATTGGGAAGTAGGATATTGTAATGATACCTATGACTCTTTGTACGGCCTTTAAACCAAAATCTCGTGATGAGACCTTTCATGACCTAGAGACGAAAGTTTCGGTTTGTAAAGAGACTCTGCTTAAGGGAGGCCCTTGTGCCTTTCCCTCTAGTGTCATTCATGATATGCTTAAGGAAGCCACCTTATGGTGAGGGTAGAATATTCGTAGGCCAATACTAATAACCTACCTTATAAGGATACCTTTCACAAATCCCACTACAATCTGCAAACCCGCAAGGGTTATCCCTTCATTCAATATTATCTCTAGCCCATAGGGCTTCTGTCTTTATCATCATCCATGACTTGTAGTGACTCCTCGTCATCTTTCATTAGGCCATAATCCTTAAAAAATTCCTTCATGTCTCAATCTCTGGGATAATGTAGGACATCATCAAATCTATGCCTATTATCACCTTTGTCCTTAAAGAGTCCCTTCATGTCTCGATCTCTGAGATAGTGTAGGATACTATCATTTCCATCATTAAACTTGTATAGGGTACCCTCATGTTTACCTTCATATTACGTCTACGTCGCATTGCATCTCCATGAAATTTTTAGCATACCCTTAAAGCCAAAAATATTTTTGCATACCCATGCATTTACATACATTCATACATTTGCATCTCATGCATTTCCACCTTCGCCCTTTATTATCCATATGCTAGCTGATTTCTCGGTACTTGCAAACGAACTTAAGAAAATCTGAAAGTGTGGAAGAAAGAGATTATATACTAGAGACTAAATGGAGCTTAGTCCTACAAATCTTATTGGAGAGATAAGGCCTCCCTTCACCGTGACAAACTACAGGCTTACACAGCGCCTCAAATGCCCCTACCATTGAGGATTCCTCTACATCAAGAGCAACTGTCCTATCAATGAAATAAGTATGCCCAAGAAAAGTCAAGGGTCATCCTCGTGATCTGACAAGTCCAAAAACTATGAAGCATCTCCTAAAGTCAGTGGATCAACAAGAAGGCTTATTTCTAGATCATTAGGCTTTAATCATTTCAAATTGAAATTTCTTTCTTGCTAAGTGTTATTTGTCATAAACTTTGTACTCTTTGGTCAAGTAATTTTAATAAAATAAGCATGTATGTTTTTGAAATCGATTTATTCCATAAATAATCAACAACTTTCTATTCTTCTCTTCTTTTCCATTTTTCACTTCAGCAAACTTCGACGGAGAATGATGAAAATACAAAATAATCGAATTTTGCTGACGTATGATTTTTAATAGTAAGGCTTAGCTGACGATGTAAGGTATTGTTTCACTTCCTAAACAGTGGAGATATAAGGAGTTAATCCATAGTTAACCCCCTCGATCCAGAAGGCGGAGTTCTTTCTATTCTCTAAAAAAACCTTAATCTTAACCAGGGGCATGGTAGATTTCAAATAATTCGATGATGCATTCAAATCCCAGGAGAATCGAAACATCTAAGCAAATGTTCAAGCATATATCTTTCCTCAATACATCATCGAGAGAACGATCTAAGCAAAGGTCCAAGCATATCTCTTTCCTCGATACATCATTGAGAAAATGACCTAAGCAGATATTCGAGCACATAATTTTCCCCGCGTTCATCATCCAAGATTGAGGAATCAATAAAAACAAAGTCCAAGACATCTTTCTTCCTCAATCAAGATCGAAGAAGCGATGAAGACGAAGCTTACAACAATCAGCATGTCAGTCACAAATTTTTAAAAGCAAAAGCAAAGAAAAAAGAAATTCAAAAAAATATAGAGAAAGCCCGCTAAGTTAAAGAAAATCAATACTTGACTTAGGAAAAAAATTAGGGCATCCCTATGGATCAAAAACCAAATTAAAAAAAATCGATCCATGCAGAAATAAGGGATTAAAAACAATAAATTGGAGAACAATCTTGTGACTTCCATCTCAAGAATCATTAAGGCTTCTCATCAACGCTTGGATCTTATCAACACTTGGATCTTATCATTGCTTGGATCTTATCAAATATTTTTCATCAGTGTTTGAATCTTATCAACGCTTGGATCTTGTCAATGCTTTTCATCGGTGCTTGGATATTTATCTACGCTTCTCATCATCTGCGTGACTACGAACTTTCTCTTGAGGATTAAACGCATCTGTTGGATTAATTGGATTTAATATTGAAAAATATCAAGGATATTAGGGCGGGATAATAAATTTTGAGCCTTATATCTTTTGTTTCTTAAACCATGAACCATGTGTTGCGACCAGTTTTTAAATTAAGAGTCGCCACTATTAGTTTTTATTCTAAGGAAGGGAACCTAACAGAAAACCCTAATGCGCGGACAGAGATTCTAGGTTACGGACTCAATTAGACGAAAGGAAGGTGTTAGGCACCTTTCATCCACCTTGTTCACAAGGATATTAACCCTAGGTTTATGTTTGGGGTAAACGGTGTTTTAAGTTTTAATTAGCAAGACTCGCCACGATTTTAGATCGCGTGCCTACGTATCCTCTTAAGAGGAATCGGAGTCCCAATTCATAGTTCGTATGGGTTGGTGTCTTTTAGAGGGTTTGCAAGCATATTTTGAATCACTTCGCACTCGGTCGGGAGTATCGATTGCGGAAATTTTGACTGAGTACGCATTAATCCAAAATTAGTTTGAAACCCATTTACAGGAAAAAAAAACTGTTAATTAGCTTAATTTATTCGCGAAAATAGTTTGAGATTTGTTCTTGTTTTTTACTGTATTAATTTCAAAACGTCTTGATTAGTGCATGATTAAAAAATTTAAGGCAATATAAAAATATGTTCATGAGTCTTAAATAAAATAATTTATATGTGATAATAAATAATAATAATAATAATATAAAATAAAATAAAGTATTAATAATTATTGTATAAAAAAATATATAAAAATACTATACTAATAATTATTATAACAATAAATAAATAATATAAAAAGAAATATAGGAAAACATAAGGAAAATAGAAAATAATTTGATTAGTTAAAGGGGGTGCAGTTTTAGTTGTTTAGTAAAATAAGGGAGGTGTGAATAATAATAGGATTAGGCCCATTACAGGGCCAGGCAGGGGGTACGTTTTTTTGCTTGTTTCAACAACTTAGCAGAATGATGGGTGCTAAAGGTAATGAGCTTGGCCCATTAAGCGCTTACAAGGGGACCAGGAGATTGAGTATGCTAGGGTGTACGGAGTTTATGGTACATACTTAGCCCATGGCCGTCTGATCAGAATTATGTGAACAAGATCTGAGGGTGTACACCCGTCTATGGAGGACCGGCACGCGTGAGATTGAAATGAATTTACATTTTGTTTTTCATTTCATTACAGTCTTATTTCATTACAGTCTGGTCCCTTTCTTTCTCGTTCAAACAACAATGACCCCCCCCCCCCCTGTCTCCTTTCTCTCACTATCCTTCCTTCTTCTCTCTCCACCTAAACCTTTTCAAACCCTAGCCCAGGAATTGGACCACCGCGGCGGCCTCAGTTCTAACATCCACCATTTCCCCGCAAACACCTAACAAACCCCAACCCAGCAATTAAAAAAAACGAAAAGCTAAGTATCAATTACCCTCTCGCAATTTATGAATCTTGAATTTCTTCTGATTTCTCTGCTAAGCTTGCTTCGTCTTCTTTGAGTTGCAGATTACGGCGGAATAATGGTGCTTGAAGATGATGGTGACCAGCGTGACGGCAGCGAGCGGGAGGTGAACGACAGTGGTTTAAGGGGGATTAGGGTTTCCGATCTGGAAACTCTAATCACCTCTCCTTTTGGATTTTCAACGCAAGGGTTCGCTTTCTGTTTCCAAATATTCTCTTCCTTTTTCTCTGTTTACAATCTGCGGCACCTCCAATCCTCCTTTGTGTTATGTCCATTCTTTATTTATAGTTTAGAATTTTAGGTTTTTTAGTTTTGCAGTTAAGAATTTCAATCTTATCCTTGATTCCAGGGATTAGGAAGAAATTAGGGTTTAGTACTTTTGTCGTTACAACTAGTTAGGGATTTTGGTTTGGATTTGTATGATCTTCCCGATTTGATGTTGTAATCCGTTTTGTATAATTTTTTCCAGATTTGATGTTGTAATCTATTTTGATTTTGTACCTTAATGATATCCAATTTTAATTTCCAATTTGATTATAGATATTCTGCATAATTTTCCCTTTGAGATTTGTAGTTGTAAGTTATAAGATTTTGCTGAGGATTTGATTAAGTTAGGTGTTTGAACTGCAGAAAACTGGACTTGGTTTGATGGAGATTTGATTTTGCAAAAGAAAGATTTGCACAGTAAATGTAAATGTGCGCATATTTTGGGCATGGATTTATGTTTGTAGACTCTGATTTAGAATTTTTTTAGAAAGATTTGATCTCTACAGGACTTGTTGCAAAAATGTGCTTAATTTTTGCGTAATATTGTTTTTTCATTTGGGTATGCTCGTTTGTCTTCAGCCCAATACTTTTTCTTCAGCAATGTAAACATTATTTCTCTCTTAGACCAGCCCAATTGGTTGTAATAAAAAATGCTCTCTTTTTTTTTGGGTAGCAACTTTACAGCCAAATGTTTTTTCAGTAGAACCCAGACCCAATTGGCCCAATTCTGGTTTGTATTTCTTCCTTAAATATCAAATAATATTTAATTAAAAACAAAAATTTTATGAAGCTATTATTATGAGAGCTTAACAATAAAAGAGAAACAACAAATATATTTGTTTTAACCCAAATCTTAATGGGCTTGTAATTTGATGATCACACCCCCTATTCTCTTCTTAACACCACATACGTTTGAATGGACTTAACTATACTAACATTCAACCTCTCTTAATAACAACTTTTGAAGGGGTTGTCTTTAAATTAACTTAACTTCAGACAACTTAAACTTAAGGACTCAATAACTTAGTAATTAATTATTAATTTTGAAACGATTTCCATTTTCAAATCTCATGGGCCATAGGCCAACATGCTTCACGAATGGGTCTTTCTGATTCAAAAAGCCCCTATTAAAATACACCCCCTAGTCTTGGGTAAAGATGGTCCATCAGATATTGTTGTACCACCTTTAATTAAATATTTCTTCTATTTTAATCTTAAAGAATAAAATCAACGAATTAGGGAAAGTTTGGGGTATAACAACTGCCCCTATTCAATTATCTTTCAATCGAATAGCGTGAGAAAACCCGAGTCTCGCGCATTCTGATTGGAATTTCATTGAATACTTGAAGTATCCCAAAATTTTCCCGAAAAACATAAGGTTACACTGATACAGCATACCCTTATGAGTCTCAAGGAGGTAGGCAAAGCCGATGACGTATCGCTCACCCGGTGTTTGATAACGAGGCTGATAGTGCAATTCTGTATGTCTTGGTTTATTCACCCCTCTAGAGGGTGAGTATAGCAATGATTGATGATGCATGGTTGCTTGAAGACTGAGGCCATGGGTTATGTTTGCGAATCATTTCATGACGTATGAGGCGATGTTTTGAGCATGAATACATTGCGGCTCAGAGGCTATGTATTTGGGTCTGAAGAATGCATGACGGCTTAGAGGAAATGTGTTTGAGTTTGAAGAACGCATTGCGGCTTAGAGGAAATGTGTGTGAGTTTGAAGAGCGCATTGCGGCTTAGAGGCAATGAGTTTTAGTTGATAATATATTGTGGCTTAGAGGCAATATACTGATCTGAAAAAATACATTGCGGCTTAGAGGCAACGTATTTGAATTGACTGGTATATTGCGACTTAGAAGCAATATACTTAGCTTTGACAATGCATTACGGCTTAGAGGCAATGTGTCGATTTGGATAATATATTGCAGCTTAGAGGCAATATGTTGATCTGGAAGGATAAATTACAGCTTAGAAGCAATGTGTTGGGTTTTGCAAATACATTGCGGCTTAGAGGCAGTGTAATGAGCTTTTACGAATATGTTGCGGCTTAGAAGAAACGTAATGAGTTTTGCAAATACATTACGTCTTATAGGCAATGTAATGGGTTTTGATAATATGTTGCGGCTTAGAGGCAACGTACGGAGCATCAGGGATTCACTTGCGGCTTAGAGGAAAGGTAATGGGTTTTGAAGACATGTTATGGCTTAGAAGCAACATACCGAGTTTGTAAGGAGCTTATCACTACAAGAAGACTTAGGTGATGGATTGAATGCATCACGGCATGAAGGCTGAGGTGACGAGTTGAACCGCAGGAGGAGTATTGTCTGGATTGACCCTTAGATGGTTGTATCAAGGGTAAAATTATTGTCTGCTCGCTCGGCGATATATGTATGCATGTGCACTGTTTATTGTGGGTATGCAAAATGTATGATGTTTGATCTCAACATGGCACCCTGACTATGTGCGCATTGTATGCAAAAACGCTTAATGTATGTAAGCTCGGGATATGCAATATGTATGTGTGTAAGACGTGTGTATGCCTTGGAACATTATGAAAATTATTTTTGGAATTCTCTGTTAAGCCATTGGTTTAGCATTTACCAATTCCTTGGTGTTGTATGTTGTGTCGTCATAATATTGTTAAACTTGAGTGTTAGCAAAATTTGAACATTGATTTTGTATATAGACGTAAATGATGGTCTGCGCATAGATGTGTAGGCGTGAGCGTAAGCGTAGACCTTGTGTCGTAAATTTGGGCATAGGCGCTGACATGGAAGTACACTTTGTGTGCGGACGCGCAGATGTACGCATAGACTTGGTATTGTTGAGTGCAGGCATGGGCGCAGACATGTGTATGGACATGGGCGTAGGTATGCATAGATACAGACATAGACATGTGTATAGATTTTTGTGTTTGCAATATGCAAGGGTAGCTATGTGCATGGACGTATACGTGGATCTTCCTTCGTTATTTTTCTAACCCAAGCGTTTTTCGATATTAGTCAGATGCTTTTGTTCTGTTAATTCCCAGAAATTATTTCAAGACAATATTCATGAGTAATAATCGTAGTATTCTGTAAAAAAATCTGAGAAAGTAAAAACATGATTCGATAGATATAATGAAAACGAATGTTTTATTGATATGTCCTAGAGTGGGCGAGAATACAAGATGCAATTCCTAGAAAGAGGTAATTACAGAAAGTTTTTAAAACAGTAAATGGAAACGAAGAAATGATAATTGCTACTGTTGTTTCCCCTTATCTTTTGATGTTCTTATCCCCCTTGCTTCTGAGTTTTATGATTCTAATCTATCTTTCCCTTCGTGGTTTGTAATCGTAGCTCCCAGATTGCAGTCTTTTTGTCCTTTATTTCTTTGTATGAAATCCCTAACTTTTGCCTGGATTTCCCTTTCGGGTTTTCAATCCACCGGGATAAAATAATTTGTGTGCCCCTAATTGTTTCTTGGATCTCCCTTTAGGGTTTTCGATCCACCGGACGCTCATTTTTTTGCTTAAGTCGTACCTTTTAGAGGTTCGATCTTAGCGAGCTTTTTATACATAGTATTTTTTGACTGCGTCTGAGTTGGTTGGATGTGGAAGTTCTTTGCCATCCATTGTTGTGAGGATGAGACCACCTCCCGAGAATGTTATTTTGACTACAAATGGACCTTCGTAGTTGGGTGTCCATTTACTACGTGAATCGAGGCGAGGTAGTAAAATCTTTTTGAGCACAAGATCCCCTTCTTTGAATATTCGAGGGCGTAATTTCTTGTCGAAGGACCTCTTCATTCTCTTTTGATGTAATTGACTATGACACAAAGTCGTTAATCTTTTTTCTTCAATGAGGTTGAGCTGGTTGAGTCGAGGTTGTACCCATTCTGCCTTTTCCAGTTTTGTTTCCCTCAGGACTCGGAGTGATGGTATCTCAATTTCCACCGGGAGTACTGCTTCCATGTCGTATACAAGTGAGAAAGGAGTCGCGCCTGTTAATGTGCGTACAGAAGTGTGATGGCCGTGTAGAGCGAAGGGAAACATTTTGTGCCAATCTTTGTATGTCTTCACCATTTTCTGGATGATTTTATTAATATTTTTGTTGGCTGCTTCGAAGGCCCCATTCATCTTTGGTCTGTTTGGTGAAGAATTGTGATGCTCTATTTTGAAGTCGTTGCATAATTCCTTCATCATCTTGTTGTTTAAATTAGACCCGTTATTTGTAATTATCCGGCTTGGGACACCATATCTTCATATGATGTTCTATTTGACAAAGCGCACAACCACTTGAATTGTTACATTGGCATAGGATACTGCTTCTACCCATTTGGTAAAGTAGTCGATGGCTACCAATATAAAGCAGTGTCCATTAGATGCTTTTGGCTCGATCATACCAATCATATCAATTCCCCACGTCGAAAATGGCCAAGGGGAGCTCATGACGTTCAGGGGAGTCGGTGGTACATTTATCCTGTCGGCGTAGATCTGACACTTATGGCATGTCTTCGTGTAGTGATGGCAATTAGCTTTCATTGTTAACTAGTAATACCCTGCTCGCAAAATCTTTCTAGCCATGGTGTGCCCGTTTGTATGGGTCTCAAAGGTGCCTTCATGGATTTCTCTCATGAGTGTATCTGCTTCCTGCTTTTCCACACATCTGAGTAATACCATATCATAATTTCTTTTGTATACCACTTCATTACTTAGAAAGAACTTGGAAGCTAACCTGCACAAGGTTCGCTTGTCAATGATAGAGGAATTTTCTGGGTACTCCTGCCTTTCTAAGTACTTCTTGATGTCATAAAACCAAGTTTTAGTGTCGGGTCCTTCCTCAATAGCGAGGAAATGTGCAAGCTCTTCGAAATGTCTAATCGTAATACGCGGTTCGTGATTCGGCCAAGTCACTTTGAACATAGCTGATAGGGTTGCCAGAGCGTCTTCCATTTGATTTTCTTCTCGTGGGATATGACTGAAAGTGATTTCTGTAAATTCTGGAGCTAACTTTAAAACATGATCCCGATATGGAATCAGTTTAGGGTGTTTAGTATCCCATTTGCCATTAACCTGGTATATGACTAACGCAGAATCCCCAAACACTTCCAGGTGCTTTATTCTTAAATCAATGGAAGCTTCTAGCCCTAGTATACAGGCTTTGAATTCGGCGATGTTGGTGGTGCAGTCAAAACATAACCTGTTCGTGTAGGGGTGGTGGTGATTTTCGGGAGATGTTAACACTGCCTCTACACCGTGACCTAGTGCATTTGAAGCCCCGTCGAACGTGAGTATCAAACATGCCCCTGGCTCGGGCCCTTCATCTGGTCCTGGTATCTCGTAGTCAGCTATAAATATGATATCTTTGTCAGGAAAATCGAACTTCATGGGATGATATTCTGATAGCGGTTAGTGAGCTAGATGATCAGCTAGTACATTACCTTTGATGGCTTTCTGTGTGACATATTGGATGTCATATTCTGATAGTAACATCTGCCATCGTGCGATTCTTCCGGTAAGGGCTGGCTTTTCAAACACGTATTTTAGAGGATCCATTCTTGCTATTAACCATGTAGTATGGGTTAACATATATTGCCTCAACCTCTTGGTAGCCCAAGCCAATGCGCAACAGGTCTTCTCTAGGAGTGAGTACCTGGTCTCACAATCGGTGAATTTCTTACTGAGGTAATAGATTGCAAGCTCCTTTCTACCAGTTTCATCCTGTTGTCCCAAAACACAACCCATTGACCCTTTGAGCACTGTCAAGTACATGATGAGCGGCCTTCCAGGGACTGGTGGTATTAAGACTGGTGGCTCTTGCAGATACTATTTTATTTTTTCGAAGGCAGCTTGACAATCGTCATTCCATACTACCGTCTGATCTTTCCGTAATAACTTGAATATTGGTTCGTACATAGCTGTTAGATGCGATATGAACCTTGAGATGTAGTTCAATCGCCCTAAGAAACCACGTACTTCTTTTTCTGCCCTTGGAGCGGGCATCTCTTGTATAGCTTTTACTTTGTCTGGATCTACCTTGATGCCCCGTTGGCTTACGATAAAACCTAACAATTTTCCTGATCTGGCGCCAAATATGCATTTATTCGGGTTCAGCCTTATTCTGAACTTACGTAGCCGCTCAAATAACTTTTACATATGTATGATATGTTCCTCCTCCATATGGTATCTGGAAATCATATCATCGACGTATACTTCAACCTCCTTGTGGATCATATCATGGAATAACGTGACCATTGCCCTCTGATAAGTTACCCCTACGTTCTTGAGACCGAATGGCATTACTTTGTAGCAGAATGTTCCCCAGGGTGTCATGAAGGTAGTCTTTTCCATGTCCTCGGGCGCCATTTTGATTTGATTATAGCCCGAGAAACCGTCCATAAATGAGAATACTGAGGCTTGAGCTGTATTGTCCACTAGGACATCTATGTGAGGTAATGAAAAATCATCTTTGGGGATTTCCTTGTTTAGGTCTTGATAATCTATGCACATGCATACTTTACCATCCTTCTTGGGTACTGTTACAATGTTAGCTATCCAGGGTGGATAGTCTACCACTACTAGGAACCCTGCGTCAAATTGTTTGAGAACCTCTTCTCTGATTTTGCTGGACATATCTGGACGGGTTCTTCTAAGTTTTTGCCTGACTGGAGAACAACCTTCTTTGAGAGGTAATCTATGCACCACGATGTCTGTATCCAACCCTGGCATGTCCCTATAGGACCAAGCGAATATATCCACATACTTGTGTAATAACTTGATTAGCTTGTCTTTGACGCTCTGCTCCAACATTGCCCCTAGCTTGATTTCTTTTGGATCTCCTTCTGTGCCCAGGTTAATGGTCTCAATAGGCTCTTGATATGGTTGTATGATGTTATCATTTCGTTATATTTACCTCGCCATTTCCTCAGAGAGTTTAAGATCTTCGTCGTCTTCCTCTTCATCTTGGTGGATAAGAACATCAAAATCATATTGGGTCATAGTAATAGTGTTATCGATAATTTTGGGCATGGATCTGCATATTTATCATGTTTTGGTGCATATTTTAACGCTTGGAATTTGAAGATGTATATGCAAAGAAAGTATTGCCATTTTTATATTTAATTGATAGATGCAAAAGAAAGACAAGGATCTTAATTAAAAACAGAATATAACTTTATTAATTATAAAAATTGTCTGAAATAAGAACAAAGAAAACCCTTACAAGCAACCCTTATGCCTCGGGTTCGACATAGGTTCTTTCAAAACAGGAAATATTACTTAGAAAAGAAAGATATCTCAGGAATCTCCACAGCAGTCCATCCTTTAAGCTCTTCTCCTAGGGCGCCCTCTCTGATGAAGTCGGTTTCCCTTTTAGTATTGGTCTTGCTTGATATCATTGCCACGTGCCCGCCATGCTCTGTTCCTTTACTGACTAACGTCTCCCGAATCGGAGGAAAACATGCTTTGCCTCTTGGAGTAGCCTTTGACGATTCGTAACCCAAACCAAAGCGATTCTTTTTCTCAGGAATTTCTGGGAGTTTTCCCCAATGTTTTAAGGCATCACCCCCCATAGTCATTTGCAGATCTCTCAATGATGTCACCTTAGTCTTGTTACACTTCTCAACCGATAATGTTACCATCGAAGCAATTTCCAAAGCCTAGAATGGGGTAGCTATGCAATCTTTGTCGGCACTGATATATCTGTATGATTCAATATGGTTTAGAAAAATGTCTTCTTCACCGTCAATTATGATCAACTTCCCTTCTACTAGGAACTTCAACTTTTGATGCAGGGTCGAGGTTATTGCCCCTGCCGCATGGATCCAAGGTCTCCCAAGTAGACAAGTGTATGTTGGTTTGATGTCCATGACCTGAAAAGTGATATTGAAGATATGTGGCCTAATCTTGACTGGAAGGTCCACCTCCCCTAGTATCGAGCTTCGAGAACCGTCAAATGCCTTTACTATCATAGAACTTGGTCTCGTTTCCACGTCATCTATTGTTAAATTTACAAGATTTGACTTTGGCAGCACATTAAGAGCGGAACTAGTGTCAGTGAGAACCCTGGGCAGATGGGTAGTATCTATCTGCATAGTAATGTGGAGGGCTTTGTTATGGGCCCGACCCTGTGGCGGTAGTTCATTGTTGCTGAAACCCAGGTAGGATCCGGACGTGAGGTTTGCTACGACATTATCAAATTGATTTACCAAAATTTCTTTTGCTACATGAGCTAAACTTAACACCTTCATCAAAGAATCTCGGTGCGCTTCAGAGTTGATTAGTAACGAGAGTATGGAGATTTTTGCGGATGTTTGATGGAGCTGATACACCAATCTGTAGTCACTCTTTTTGATTATTTTTAGAAACTCCTCTGCCTCTTGATCAGTAAAGTCTTTGTTCGGAGATTTTGTTCCCTGATTTGTATCAACCACTATTTTTCCTTTGTCCTCCATTGGAACCAAATCTGTCTTTTTTTATTGGTTCCGCTCCATAGATTTGCCCACTTTGGGTCGTACCTCCTGTTCCTGCTATGTTTGAAATTGCAGGTCCTTGAATTGCGAATGGCCCGCTCTCCTTCTTCACTCCATTGATGTATACAGCTGAGTCATAACTCCAAGGTGCCGCTTTATCATTCTCGTAAGGGATAGGTGACGGTCCCTTAATTACCATCGTAGCTTTTGGAGTAGTGGGTATTAAGAGGGTCTTCTTAGGTACCCCTCTAGTGACCTCTTTTGATTCTCCCCATGGAATGACTAGAGTCTTCTTGGTAATGCTTGGATCTTGGCAAGGAATTACCAGTGGCTTTTTCCCTCCGATTGTGGCTACATATTTTTCTTTAGGGTATAGTCTGAATTGGACTATCCCCTTATCCACCAGACTTTCCAAAGTTGTTTCAAAAGCTTTATTGTGCTCTAACACGAATCCACATTCGAACATATATTCCTTCAACAAGTTGATAAGGGTTTTTTCCTTTATGGTTTCCCCAAAGTCGGTGACCACCTCGATTGCATTTATTGTCGGTCCACCATGCAGAGGCATGGGGTTTGACTTAATATTAGGCTTGTCGAAGGTGATGTCTCGAGACTCTATAAAATCTTGAACCTTATTCTTGAAGTCCCAACATTAGTCTATGGTGTGCCCTGGAGAATTTGCATGAAACTTGCACCTAGCATCGGCATTGTATCTTTACGGGAGTGGCCCGGCTAGAGGAGCTAAAGGCTTGATTTCCACTAGGGATGCCTTAACCAAGTGTTGTAATAATTGGCTTGGTGGCATGGGCAATGGATTAAAATTTCTAGGTGGCCTTTTAAACCTGTCTTGTCTTTGTCCTTGCGAGATCACCAATGGTTGTGATGTCCTTTGTTGTGAGGACACAACATTGAATTCTCCCTCTTTCCTTCTTGCGAATTTCGAAGCCGATCTATTTGAATTGTAAGGGGTGCTTGATGACCCCCCTGATATCTTTCCACTCTTCAAACCAGTTTTGATTCTTTCGCCAATAATTACTAAGTCTAAAAATCTTGACGTGACACTTCCCACCATTTTATCATAATAGAGCCCTTGCAGGGTTCCCATGAACATATCTACGAGTTCCTTTTCCAACAGTGGGGGTTGCACACGAGATTCCATCTCCCTCCACCTTTGAGCGTACTCTTTGAAGGACTCTTCCTTCTTTTAGGATAGATTTTGGAGTTACAAGCGAGTAGGCGTCATGTCCAAGTTATACTTGTAATGCTTCAAGAAAGCATTAGCGAGATCCACCTAAGTTCGGATATGTGTTCGTTCCAACTACATGTACCAGTCCAAAGATGCCCCACTTAGACTGTCTTGGAAACAGTGAATCATTAGTTTCTGATCATGGGCGTGGGCATGCATCTTTCTGCAGTACATACGAAGGTGATTCCTCGGACAAGTGAGCCCCTTATACTTGCCAAAGTCGGGTACTTTGAATTTTGGTGGTATCACCACATTAGGGACTAAACCCATTTCCAGAGCGTCTACTTCGAAAGCGTCGAAGTTCTCCACATCCTTCAGTCTTTCTTCCAATGCTTTATACTGATTCATTACCAGTGGGTTTTCTGCAGCGTGAGCACCAGTTGTCTTCGAGGGTGCTTGGGGAGCATCCTCTGGGTCATGATCTTCGTATTGCAAGTCTAGGTAATTATCTACGTTATTGGTTGGAATTTGTAGGGTATGTGATTCCCCTACTTTCGATGGCGATGGGATGAATCCTTCAGTTTCAACCTCTTGCTGGGCCATGGAGGACTTTTGGGGTCCTGCTTCCGGCTCTTTCCTCAGTTGGTGACCGTTCGATGCACCAACAGTTTGGGCTACCTCTTCAAAGGCTACCCTGGGAATTTGATCCTGCCTATCGATAATGTTCTTCAAAGCTAGAAGAACCTGGCTCAAATCTCCTTTCATTGAGCTTACGTCACCCTTCACTTGATCAAGATCCTCTTTGAACACAGCTTGAGTCTCCTAGATTTGTTCCATTGTTTTCTGTTGATGGGCCCTTGTTTGATATGGAGGCCAAGGAGGTGGAGGTCTTCTTTTACCAATGGCTTAACTGGAGAGATTTTTAAAGCAAGTGAGTTTTTTCTTTAAAATGACATGCGAGTGTTTTTATACATGCAAGCGTGCAGATGGAGGTGCATGATTATGAAATGATTCTTATTTTAATTGTCTTATTTATTAGGGTACATATTTGTATCCACTTATTGTTTTATTTTATGACCAGCTTAAAAAATAGATACGCCTTCAAGATAGGGAAACAAAATGCCTTTATTAAGAGTAACATAATCCAGATATTGAAAATTATTACAAACTGAAATCAAAACTTGTTTGCGTAAACATAATTAAAAAAAGGAACGAAATTTCCTAAGCGAGCCTGCGGATATATGCTCTGAAGCCATCAACCATTTCCCGACAGAGCTGTAGAAATTCTTCGACGTCCTTCGGAAGAGGAACCATCACACTCTCTGCATCTTTTAAACTTCTAGGGATATCCTCGATGAGATTGTTGGCTAAGAAGACTAGCTTTTCATGTTTGTCTTTGTAGTTCTTGTATTCCTGGTAAAGATATGGGATTATTTTGTGGTTATCCCTCCCCGCTTGGGTGATCTTAGTGTACTTCTCTTCCTAATACATCTTTTCACCCCTCATTTCTGTGTAAAGACTTCGTTGGATGAGAAAATCCTTTTGAAGACCCTGCAGCTCTAAACATACATGTTTATATTCTCGAGTCCTATGAGTTAAAAGTTTCTCTACTTCTATCCTCTCAAGGTGTGCCTTGACCTCTGATTCATGGCTGTCTTGGAGTTCGATGGCGAGGTACTTTATTTGCTCCTCTTGATCTAAGGAAGCTTATGCCAGACTTTGGATTTGGGCTCTCAAACTTTCCTCTAGCACCTTTTTGTCATGTGTCGCCTTTTCATACCACCTAGTTAACCTCCCGATTTCAGCAGTGGCCTCTTCTAACCTTTGGTTGTGGGAATCTAGGTTTAACATTGCACTTAACAGCCCTTCAGTTGTACACTTTCGTTTGAGACTTTCTTTCTCCATGTCCTTTTGACTTTTATCAATTTGCTCGTCCTTTGACTCAAGTATAAGTTGCGTCTGTTTCTTTTCTCTGGTCAAATTGAGGAGGTTGACTTCCAGTGCTTCCTTCTCTTTTTGGGCTTGCTTTAGGCCATTTTTCAGATTGTCGACTTCTTCCAAAGATATAGGTGTTACCTCTAGGACCTTTGACTTGTACTCTGGATCTTTCTCGAATGGCAGCTTGATAATTCGTACTCTATCTTGGACCCATTTGGTGTAGGGTTCTCTTGCTATGGCATTCTTCCTTTCAGCCTTCCTTTTGTTAACCTTATTCCAGGCCCGAATAACCTTGTTGAGAAACCCTTGGTCTTCTATACCCATATTATGGATGATGACTGGTCGGAGTTGTTTGTTTGAAGGTTTCTCTTCTAAAGGGTACCCTAACTGTCGTAGGGCTAAAGTAGTTAATACAGCCTCGCGATCCAATCAAAGGGATGTTAGGAAAATCCCCACAGCTAATAGTGATGTTACCAATATCCAACTTTCTTGCATACCATAATATTGAGTTTGCAGTGAGTGACCTTAATTTTTGTGGCCACTCACACCTTGTCAGTTCTGGGATCATATAGTCTTCCTTGTAGAGATGAGTCATGAGCCAAGTATATAGAAGCGGGATACAACAATTTAGCGTACCTCTTCTTTTTCTATACATCATATGCAAAGTGTAATAAATATCGGCAAGCAAGGCGGGAGTAGGATCCATATTAAAGACTTTCGCTCCCCAAAATATGCTAATGGCCGCGGGGTTAATATAGTCCACAGTCTGAGGAAACAAGATTACACCAAATACCAACAGCCCTAAACAACCAACGCAAGATTCCCACTCCTTATAATTAGAAAATTCTAGTGCCTTAGCTTCCAGGTATATTCTTTTGATTCCTTGTATCGTACTTTCTCTTCGATAATTCTTCACTAATTCAGGGTAGGGGATCCCTAGGCCTTTTTCCAAAGCTTTGACTTCAATAGTTTGCCTAATACCTGTTGTACCCCAAATTTTGACCTAAGATACCATCTCCCATCTGCATTGTTACATTGCGAGCGTTTTGATCTTTTGATTTTTAAAATTCATAACTTTTTCGAGTCGATAGCTGTTTATTTATTGAACGCTAAATTTATTAACTGATCAAGACTTAAATGATGTTTATTAATTATTTATCATCTTAAATTTAAATAATTGGAATTTATTTTCAGTTATTATATAATTCAAAGATCTATAAATAATAAAGTAAATATTTGAAAAGAGGCATATTAATCGTTCAGACAGTGTTTATTTATTATTTATTATCTTAAATTTAAATAATTGGAATTTATTTTCAGTTATTATATAATTTAAAGATTTATAAATAATATAATAAATATTTGAAGGGAAATTCATTAATTATTCAACAATGTTATTTAATTATTTATTATCCTAAGTTTAATAGTTGAAATTTATTTTTTCAGTTATTATAATTTAGAGAATTATAAATAATGGAATAGATTGAAGAGAAGTTTATTGATCAATGATGTTTATTTATTTGTTTATTATTCTGAATTTAAGTAATTGATTTTTAATTACTATATAATTGAAAGAATTATAAACGATAAATAAATAATTGGAAAGAAGAAAGAATTAATTGGTAAATATTGGAATTTTATTCACTCTATTCTATTTATTACAATTGTTATTTAAATATTGTATTATTTACAAAATATTTATAATGACAATTACATAAAAAGTTTAAAGTAAAATAAAAACTATTTTTCTAAGATTCTAATTCTTCATCTTCTATCCAATGCCTTTTTGTCTGCTCATTTAATTTTACCTGCAAAACAATTAAAAGAGAAAAGTTAGAAATAAACAAATAATTAAAAGCAGAAAATTATTTTTAGTGTTCATCATTAAAAGCAAACGGCTGAAATCAGTTTTTACCCTTTTTACAAATCGCGGGATTTCTCCCGGTTCACAAAAAGGGATGGATTTTATTTTCAAAAATGAATGCACAAATTTAAATATGCACAAATTCATTTCTTTTGTCAAAATTGCATTTTAATTGTAAACTGCATAATCTCAAATCATTTCATTTCAAAAGCATATGCATTTTCAAAAGCCATTGCATAAATCAACATAAAATGCATAAAACAAAACAGCATATGCATTTTAAGACAAATTGCAACGTAAACCATGCCATGCATATAGGAAGAAGTCAAAACAAAATAGGCTCCTACTGTTACATTGCAAGTCAAAGAGCAAATATGCAGTTCAAATCAATATATGCAAGCATGAAATCTTTCCATTTACATCATTTTTCCAGCAGTAGTGCTTTTTCAGAACAAATGCATAACATATCATTTTTATGTCAAATTTGCATTGGAGAGAGAGAAGAGAGATAGAAGTTTGGTTTTGCAGGTTTTGGTTTAGGCAGGAAGAGGATAGAAACAGAACAGCAGTAGCTTAGTAGAAAAGTGAAAAGCATGAAAATAGAATACCAAACAAAACTGTATGAAGCAGATGTGCAGAAGGCCAAAGAAATATATTAAAAATATACCATAAAGCTAACGTAAACCAAGCCGGCATATTGATATATACAACATTACAAACCCCTTCAAATGGTCAAGAGTTCATAACCTGCAAAAGCCTTCCACACTAAAAAACTATCAAAGCAAAACTTTTTTTCTCCAAGTCTCAAACAAAAACCAGTAGAGTCTACTGTCAAACCAAAAAACCATATAACCATTTTCAAACAAATATGGCCTAAAACCATATAACCTGCCATCACCAAAATCAAAAACCATTCCTACTGCATAAAACCAGTAAAACCCTCACCAAATTCAAATATCAAACCAGTATGGCTTAAACCATACAAACCTGCATATACCAGTTACAACTATTAACCTGCATAACCATTACCTCAATCATCACAAAACCTGTTCCATGACACCATAACCAGTTCAAAACCTGCTATCTGCATAAACCATCAGATAACATGGCCTAAAACCATAACCCCTGTCCAACCAACGTCCAAATACCAAGCCTCAGAATACATCATCACAGGCGAAATGAAAGGCAACTGAAGGCAACCCAGCAAAACATACAGTAGTAAAGGCAAGAAGAAGAAAAGAAGCTAGTCAAAATTATTTCAACAGTAGCAACAAGGCAACTATCAAGCATCAGAACATTAATCATAGGACAAATTCAAGGCAACTGAGATAGGAAAAGTTTTCAAAGGCATACAACGAGGTAAAGGCAGAAAAGAGGAAATATTGCACAAGTTTTCAGTTTATTCATCATCAAACAAAATAATAACGAAATACCAGTAGTCCGAAGCAAGCATCACGTGCATTCCTCGCCGTCTCGGCCTCCTACGCAATCATCAATCCCTCCTCCGTCTCCAAAGGTAGCTCTTCTTTTTTCTTTTTTTTTCAAAAATGCCTCAAATCAACGAAAGAATAGAGAGTCAGAATCAATGGATATAAGAATCATAAACATGCATTGTAACAAAACCCTAAACGAATAATAAAACATAAGTTTACCGTGAATCCATCGTCCCTGGTTTTTCGTTGGAGGGAAGAGGAGTTGAGAAGCTGGTGACCATGGCGGGAGAGCTCAGGCGGAGGTTCAGAAGCGAAGAAGAAGATGAATCACGCGAGGAAGATGATACAAGAAGAACGAGCGTCGTCGCTGTTAAACCAAAACCTAATCCCTAATTCAATTAACAAATCACGTTTAACCCTAAAACAATTATAAAACCTGAATGGGCCTTACCCATCTCTGCCTACAAGCCCAGCGAAACCCTTTGTGCACCCCCCTGTTTTCAGTTTTGTTTGGGCCTTTTAAAATCTTTAACCCATATATTTACTTGTCCACCCCTTTTTTTTTCCTTTTAATACATCTTTTATATTTTGATTTCCTTTGCCTTTTTTTTAGAATTATTATTAATATTGATTAGTAAATCTAATAAAAGAGATATATTTAATTAAGCAAATTTTAAATAGTTTGATCTTTTTATTAGTTTAAACTTTGGAATTAATTTAGAAGTTTTAATATTATTTTCATTAGGTTTAATTAATAACTTTTAATTTAATTTAGAATTACTTAACATTTTTTAAATAGTACTTTATTTTCATGTTAAAAAAATATACATAAAAAATAGAATTTAAGAATGTAGACACTTTATTTTTCTAATAAATTCTCCTCTTATATTGATATTAAACAAAAACGCATAAAAATAAAAAAAAACTCCAAGAACATATAAAAAAATAGAAAACTTAAAAATATTTTATTAATTCTCTTGCGTTATTAATATTAAACAAAAATCCAAAATGCATATTTACACCATCTAGTCTTTTATTTAAATTATTATATATCATTATCTGCATAATTTTTTTATTCTTTACTTGTTTATTTCGTTTACGTTTAAATCCAAGGGAAAAACGATTAAATTTGTTGACTTCATGTCCTCAAATCCAATCACGCGAACATTCGCATTTCATTAAAACTTAGGACAATTTTTCCTCAAATATTCGATCTTTTCAAAACTCATGCCTTTTAAGCAAAAACTTCGACATTAAGTCGTCGTATCTTCAAAAACCCGTCCGTACCCCTTTTTCGGCCAAAACAATTTATTTTTTTTAACCAAACGAACAATTTTAATAAACAGATATTTCAAAAGGTTCCTATAGAGTACTATAGATACATTGGGTGCTAATACCTTCCCACTGTATAACCAACCCCCGAACCATAGATCTCTTTTCAAAACGCCTTGTATTTTTACTTTTTAAAAGTATTATTTTACATTGCATATTTAGGGTTTTATTTCGCTCTTTTCCCTTTTCCCTTGGAAATAATAAAGCGCGGTGGCGACTCTTGCTTTTGTGAGACGAATTAATCAATAATTCGATCTCCGATTTACCCCGCTACATTTTTTATCGCTACAGAATTGGCGACTCTGCTGGGGATAGATTGACCTCTTGCTGGTCCATCCCTAAGTGGGTTAAGCCTAATTTGTTTTATCTGTTTTATTATTATTTGATTTGCTTGATTATGTGTTTAAATTGGGGCGTTTGGGTTTTTGCGAAGGACGAATCCTATACCCGGATTAAGTTACACTTAAGGAATAGGACGGGCGGTACAGTCATGTTAACTTTGAGGGAGTAATCCCGAAGAAGGAGGCATGAGATCCCCCACTCAATGGAAGGCCCTCTTGAACTTAATATTTGTTTACCGAGTAATCGGGAAGACATTATTATTTTCGACCTAGGAGCCCGAGAAGTTGAGGACCGTAGAACCCTAACCCATCTTGGCCTTTTTAGGTGTAGCGCGGAGACTATAACGGAGTAATTCGGAAGTAGTTGTTACGCGATGCTACGCTCGGACGAGTTTCTCTTGAGAATATTGCTAATTATTGAGTAATCAAGACGTTGGTAATATCCGAAGGAGGAATGTAGACTCTGGGAACTCTTAGAACCTTGTCTTACAGGTGTGATTGAACCATTAGTACATACCTTTGGGTGGGCTTTACCCTTAACTCCATGCTGAACGTTGAACCTTTGAACCCCATGTTTGTGAACTTGTGTGTGACTGTTGCATTATCATTCATTCATGCATTCATCAACATCTTTGTAAAAAACTTGTTTTTCAAGGAACTTCGGAATGATTTTTGCATACATCTCAGGTTATTATGGAATTCGGAAGGAGAAACACTCGAAGCTTTAGTTTTAAGGAGCCCGAGATCGAAGAGCTGAAGAGTTTGATTCCGAAGATTGAGAACCCGACGGATTTTCAGAAAAAGTATGGGTCCATTATACCTCTCTTGAAGCGCAAGATGAAGGAAGGCATCCTCAATACGTTGGTTCAATTCTACGATCCCTTGTACCGATGTTTCACCTTTCCGGATTACCAGTTGATGCCCACCTTAGAAGAGTATTCCTATATACTTGGTCTGCCGATCACCGACCGTGTTCCTTTTTCTGGCTTAGAAGAGGAACCCAAATCTCACGAGATAGCGACCATCACCCACTTGAAGAAATCAGAGATAGAGGAGAACATGACTACAAAAGGGGGAATCTGAGGCTTGTCTGCGCAGTTTTTGTTGAGGAAAGCTCGTCATTTCACTGAGATAAAAGATATTGTTGCCTTTGAAGACGTGTTTGCTTTACTCGCTTATGGTCTATTCTTGTTCCCTAACGTTGATAAGTTTGTGGATATCAACGCCATCAGAATTTTCTTGATTGGAAATCCGGTCCCTACGCTGCTAGGAGATACTTACTATTCCATCCATCTTCGAAACTCTTATCAAGGAGGGATGATTATTTGTTGTGCACCGTTGTTGTATCAGTGGTATGTTTCGTATCTACCTGGGTCTGATGTTTTCTGGGATCTCGAGAAGGAGCCGCGATGGGCGCCAAAGATTATGGCTCTCACTCATTTCGACATTGATTGGTATAATTGAGTTTACTACGACGTGAAGATCATCGATGGCTGTGGTGCTTTTCCTAACGTGCCTCTTCTTGGTACGAGAGGTGGAATCAACTATAACCCTGTTCTCGCGCGCCGTCAGTTTGGGTACCCGATGAGAGATAAGCCAAACAACATCCATGTGAGTGGTTTCTTTCTACAGGAAGGACAAGATCATCAGGCAGCTAAGAGGGAGATCGAAGGAGCTTGGCGCCACATCCATAGGAAAGGGAGAGATATGTTAGGACATAGGGGTGTCGTTTCGTTGGAACCTTACCTACAGTGGGTCCGTGCTAGGGCTTGTGCTCTCAAGATGCCCTATAAACTTGAGAAACCTTTATTCCCTACCGTTGCATCATCATCTGTTGTCATCCCTATCGCGAACATAGGAGAATACCAAGGAAATCTGGCCAGGATGAAGTCCGAGAGAGATGCTTAGAAAGAAAAGTACAATATGTCTGAATATGAGAATCGAGTCCTGACTCGACAGCTAAAGGAAAAGGAGGAGTTGTTGTTTATTCAAGACGGCTGGTTTATTGATCATGATGAGAAACTTCGTCAAAAGGATGCTTTACTGAAGAAGTATGCTAGTGAGAGGAAGAGAAAGAAGGAAGGTTCGGTAAGCGTTGCTCTTGTTCCTAATCCGCGGAAGGAAATCATTGATCGGCTGGTAGCTGAGAAGAAAGAGATGGAAGACTTTTATAAGGAGAAGATCAAGAAGCTCCGGTTACAGTTGGTGTTTGGTCCTTCATCCGATGTTTCAGAGTGATCTTTAGCTTTTAGTTTTATTTTATTGATGTCATTTTGTAAAACTCTGTAAAAGGACTTCATGTCCCAAAGCTGTAATTTATTGCTTTATTAAGGGCTTCATGCTCCAAAGTTGTAATTTATTGCTTTATTATGGACTTCATATTTCAAAGTTGTAATTTATTGCTTTATTATGGACTTCACGTTCCAAAGTTGTAGTTTACTGCTTTTATTATTGGGTTGTTATCCCAAAGTTGTAATTTATTATCTTGTTGTTTCAAAGTTGTAAGTTGTAATTTACCGCTTTTGATTAATGGATTGAGTTTTTGTTGTTCCAAATTCCTTTACCATTGATGCGTGCAAAATTATCGAAGTTCCTTGAAAAAAAAAACTATTAAAATGAATCATCATTTGCATCACACATCATGCATCATTCAACATTCCACTTCACATGTTTTCTAGAGTCTTATCCTTGTTTCTTTTTCCACTCCAAAGGTTGTCAAGCTGTCTCACCGGTACGACACTCGAGCCAATCGTCAGAGGAAAATGGAAGATCTGGAACAGGAAAATCATGAGCTTCGTGGGGAAGTTGCTACCCTTCGTATCGAGATGGAAAAGTTAACTGCGTTAGTGGAAAGTTTGGTGGCTGTTCAGAATCAGCCATCGACTACAGCTGCCGAGACTCAGACTTCAACTCCAGTGGTTTCCGAGATTGTCGCCGTTCCAACATCTCTAACTCAAATCAACTCTCCGCTTCAACATCAGATGCCGAAAGGTTTTCCGTGGGGAATTCCTTACAACTTTGTGCCAGAGGGGTATCAGCCTGCCGTACAACCTTTGTTTCAACCTGCTTTGTCTCTTCCTCAACCAGAGACAACTGCCATGCCGCCAGTAATTCCGTCTGTGACACCTTTTCCACAACCGATTATGACAATTGTCGCTCCTGTGGTTCACTCCGTGCCATACTTGAATGAACCTATTTATTCTGCCGAGCCTGCTGAAAGTTTGGGTCTTTTTGACAGAATGGAAGAGTTTCAGGATCAGTTCCAAGAAATGCAGAAGGAGCTTAGAGCGTTAAAGGGGAAGGATTTGTTTGGGAAGAACACGCACGACCTTTGTTTAGTTCCGAATGTCAAGATTCCAGCAAAATTCAAAGTGCCAGACTTTGAGAGATATAAGGGTGATTCGTGTCCTCGAAGTCATTTGACAATGTACGTGAGAAAGATGTCTACGTATTCCGATGATCATGACTTGTTGATTCATTATTTTCAAGATAGTTTGACGGGTGCTGCTCTAAAGTGGTATATGGGTTTAGACAGTATTCGGATCCGCAACTTCAACGATCTTAGCGAAGCTTTTGTCCACCAGTATAAGTATAACGTTGACATGGCGCCGGACAGGGATCAACTCCGGGCAATGTCGCAAAGAGACAAAGAATCTTTTAAGGAATACGCCCAGAGGTGGCGTGAAATTTCTGCTCAAATCTATCCACCTCTTGAGGAGAAAGAGATGATGAAGATATTCTTGAAGACTTTAGGTTCCTTTTACTATGAAAGAATGATCGCCAGTGCACCCAGTGACTTCACCGAAATGGTAAGCATGGGCATGCGGTTAGAGGAAGGGATTCGTGAAGGGCGTTTAGTTAAAGAAGGAAGTCCGTCTAGCAGTACTAAGAAGTTTGGAAATGTTTTCCCGAAAAGAAAAGAGCAGGATGTCAGCGCATTGTTCCCAGGGAGACCAAGGAGAGGTTACTCTCACGTTGCGGCAGTCACTCTGGCTGTCCGCCCAGCTTTGATGACCCCAGCTCATCAAACCCCACCAACTCAACAACGGCCATTTCAGCAGCAGCCTCGACAACAGGCTTATCCATTCAACAATCAGAACCGTTCACCAAGAAAACCGCAGTTCGATGCCATTCCTATGACTTATACTGAATTGTTCCCTGCTCTTATCAGAAAGAATCTCATAACGACAAAGCCTCCTCCTGTCGCACCGAATAGTACTTCTCCGTGGTACAAGGCGGATCAGTTTTGTGAATATCATCAAGGGTCGCCGGGGCACAACCTTGAGAATTGCTTTGCTCTGAAGGCGGACGTGCAGAGGTTGATTAAGAATGGTATCTTGTCTTTCAAGGATGTTAATCCGAATGTTAGAGATAATCCTTTGCCTCGACATGGGGCAGCTTCAGTGAATATGGTGGAAGGTTGTCCGGGAAAGTTTCGAGTTTTTCAAGTTGAACACATAAGAGAGTCGTTGATCAGGTTACATCAGAGTTTGAGAAGACTTGCCTTTGTTACGCATCAGCATGATTATGATGTTTGTGAATTTTGTTCAAGAGAGGTTGATTGTCCTATTGTGAAGGAGGATATTCAGAAGTTGTTAGACCAGAGAGTTATCACTATTACGTATGACAGAGATCCGGAGGATGAAGTGAATGTTATAATACCGCAATTCAATTTGCCTGAATCAGTAGAGATCGTTTACGACAGTCAGACTGCACCTATTGATCCTTTGATTATTTACCCACCTGGTCCTGTGCCTTACAACTCAGACCAAGCTGTACCGTATAAGTATAATGCCACAATGATTGAGAATGGGGTAGAAGTCCCTATACCGACAAGGCCATCTTTTGTTAACATTGCTGATGTAAGTAGAGTTACGAGAAGTGGACGTGTTTTTGCAGCAGTACCTTTGAAGAGACCAGAAGTTCAAGTCAGGAGGCCCATACCGGCGGAAATTCCAGTGAGAAATGTTGAACCAAGGGTTGAGATAGGCCGATCCAGTGAACCTATCCCTCGCCCTGAGGATGATGAGATTCTGAAGCTTATCAAGAGAAGTGAATATAAGATTGTGGATCAACTTTTGCAAACTCCTTCCAAGATTTCCTTGCTTGCTTTACTGAGAGATTCTGGTGCCCATAGAGAAGCTTTGATGAAGGTCTTGGACCAGGCGTTCGTGGATCATGATGTGACGGTTGACCAATTTTATGGAATTGTGGGAAATATTACTTCGTGTAACAATCTTGGTTTCAGTGATGAAGAACTCCCGGAGGAGGGGAGAAACCATAATATGGCTTTGCATATCTCAGTAAGTTGTGGAAATGATACTTTGTCAAGTGTGTTGGTAGATACAGGTTCGTCATTGAATGTAATGCCCAAAACTACTCTATCTCGGCTCTCATATCCAGGTGCTCCTATGAGACCTAGTGGAGTAATTGTTAAAGCGTTCGATGGTTCTAGGAAGACTGTCATTGGTGAAGTGGATCTTCCTATAGTAATTGGTCCTCATACTTTTCAAATCACTTTCCAAGTAATGGATATTCGTGCTGCATACAGTTGCTTATTGGGTCGTCCATGGATCCATGATGCAGGGGCAGTCACCTCCACGCTCCATCAGAGAATGAAGTTCGTAAGGCACGGGAAGCTAGTAATGATCGGTGGAGAGCAGGCTATGGTTGTAAGTCATTTATCATCCTTCTCTTTTATTGATGTTGATGAGGATGTTAGAACCCAGTTCCAAGGTCTATCTGTTGCTAAGAATGAAGTGAAGAAGCAAGGGGCATCCATTTCTTCTTTTGAGGATGCGCGACGAGTGGTGGAAAGTGGTTCGGCCGAAGGATGGGGCCAGATGTTGACTTTGCCCGAGAACAAATCTGGGGAAGGTCTTGGTTGTCGTCCCGTGTCTGTGAGAGTCAAGCAAGAGGTGGTTGTTCGTCCGATTCAAGAGGTTTTCCGAAGTGCAGGTTTTATACATCCTGAGGTTGATGCTATCATAGAGGATGATTTCGAGGAAGATTTGCCCGATTTTGTGATGCCTGGATTGGCTTGCCAAAACTGGATAGCTGTTGATGTTCCTATTGTTATGCACATTTCCGAGTAATGTTTTATTTTGTTTTTTTGAAAACTTTCGCTCTGCCCAAGGCGAAAAGTATTTTGTGTCGGGCTATGATAAAAATAAATCCTTTTGCTCTGCCCAAGGCAAAAGAGAAATGTATGGGCCCTTTGTTTCAAGTATTTCCCTTTAATGAATAAAAATGTTATTGTGTCCACTACTGTTTTATTTTTCGCTTTTTTGGGAAATAGTAATGAAAATTAATTGGTAGTAATAGGAAATATAATAACTTTTTGTTTTATTTGCACAAATCGATTTCTAAAATAAAGCATAATCATATGTGCAGATTAATCCATGACTTAACCATCGAAAACAATGATCCTATGCCCTCTCCCAACTTTGAATTCCCTGTGTTCAGAGCCGAAGAAGAGGATAGTGAAGAGATCCCTGTTGAAATTTCCCGTTTGCTTGAGCATGATGAAAAGATTATTCAACCGTTTGAAGAACCTGTAGAGTTGGTCAACTTGGGTGATGAAGAAGATAGAAAGGAAGTCAAAGTCGGAGCATTGCTTATCCCGGAAGTCAAAGAGAAAATGTTGGAGCTTCTCAAAGAGTATGTTGATGTGTTTGCTTGGTCCTACCAATATATGCCAGGTTTGGACAACGATATTGTGGAGCATCGTTTACCGTTGAGACCTGAATGTCCGCCGATTAAGCAGAAGCTGAGAAGGACTCGTCCCGATATGGCTGACAAGATCAAAGAAGAGGTTCAAAAGCAGATTAATGCAGGTTTCCTTGTTACATCGGTCTATCCTCAGTGGTTAGCCAATATAGTGCTTGTTGCTAAGAAAGATGGCAAGGTTCGGATGTGTGTAAACTATCGAGATCTGAATAGAGCTAGCCCAAAGGATGACTTCCCATTACCTCACATTGACGTTTTGGCTGACAGTACCGCCAAGTTCAAAGTCTTTTCTTTCATGGACGGTTTCTCTGGTTACAATCAAATCAAGATGGCACCAGAAGATATGGAGAAGACCGCTTTCATTACACCTTGGGGAACTTTTTGTTATCGGGTTATGCCGTTTGGTTTGAGGAATGCTGGCGCAACATACCAAAGGGCCATGACTGCTTTGTTCCATGACATGATGCATAAGGAGATAGAAGTGTATGTGGATGACATGATTGCCAAATCACATACTGAAGAAGATCATTTGGAACACTTGTTGAAGTTATTCCAGCGCTTGAGAAAGTATAAACTCCGTCTGAATCCCAACAAGTGCACTTTTGGTGTTCGATCTGGAAGACTCCTGGGTTTCATTATCAGTCAGAAAGGTATCGAGGTAGATCCTGATAAGGTCAAAGCTATTCGGGAAATGCCCGCACCCAAGACGGAAAAACAAGTAAGAGGATTCCTTGGGAGACTGAATTATATTTCTAGATTTATATCTCATATGACTGCTACCTGTGGGCCGATTTTCAAGCTTCTCCGAAAGAACCAAGGATGTGTGTGGACAGAAGATTGTCAGAGAGCTTTTGATAGCATCAAAGAATATTTGCTTGAACCTCCCATTTTGATTCCTCCGGTGGAAGGAAGACCTTTGATTATGTACCTGACTATATTGGAAGACTCTATGGGATGTGTGCTTGGTCAACAAGATGAGACTGGAAGAAAGGAACATGCTGTATATTATCTGAGTAAGAAATTCACATACTGTGAGTCTCGATACTCTTTGCTTGAGAAAACCTGTTGTGCCTTAGCTTGGGCTGCTCGCCGTCTGCGCCAGTATATGATTAACCACACCACTTGGTTGATCTCCAAAATGGGTCCGATCAAGTATATCTTTGAGAAGCCCGCCTTATCTGGAAGAATAGCCCGTTGGCAGATGTTATCATCCGAATATGACATTGAGTATCACACTCAAAAAGCAATCAAAGGGAGTATTTTATCCGATCATTTGGCTCACCAACCAATTGACGATTATCAATCCATCAAGTTTGATTTCCCAGATGAAGATGTTATGTACTTGAAAGCTAAAGATTGTGAAGAGCTGTTACCTGAAGAAGGACCTGATCCTGAATCGCATTGGGGTTTGATATTTGACAGAGCTGTGAAATCTTATGGAAATGGAATTGGGGCAATCATCGTCACTCCCCGAGGTACTCATATCCCGTTCGCGGCGAGATTGAAGTTTGACTGCACGAACAACATGGCTGAATATGAGGCATGTATTATGGGTCTCGAAGAAGCAGTAGATATAAGGATTAAGATTCTTGATATTTATGGAGATTCGGCATTGGTAATTAATCAAATCAAAGGAGAATGGGAGACTCGTCATCCTGGTTTGATCCCTTACAGAGACTATGCTAGAAGATTGTTAACTTTCTTCAACAAAGTGGAATTACATCATATCCCTAGAGATGAGAACCAAATGGCTGATGCTTTAGCTACTTTGTCTTCAATGTTTCAAGTGAATGGTTGGAACGATGTGCCTACGATCGGAGTTATGCGCCTTGACAGACCTGCTCATGTGTTCTCAATAGAAGAGGTCACCGATGACAAACCGTGGTTCTATGATATTAAACGTGTTCTTCAAGCTCAAGAGTACCCGCCTGGGGCATCCAATAAAGATAGGAAGACGTTGAGAAGATTAGCCAGCAGTTTCTTTCTCAATGAAGAAGTTTTATATAAGAGAAATTATGACATGGTCTTACTCAGATGTGTAGACAGACGTGAAGCGGACATGCTGATGCAAGAAGTACATGAAGGGTCCTTTGGCACTCATTCCAATGGACATGCAATGGCTAGAAAGATGTTGAGAGCTGGTTACTATTGGATGACAATGGAATCTGATTGCTGCAAATATGTGAAGAAGTGTCATAAATGCCATATTTATGCGGACAAGATGCATGTGCCACTGACCCTCCTCAACGTTATCTCTTCACCTTGGCCTTTCTCTATGTGGGGCATTGATATGATTGGAATGATTGAACCCAAAGCTTCAAATGGTCATCGTTTCATCTTGGTAGCGATCGATTATTTTACTAAATGGGTGGAAGCAGCATCTTATGCTAATGTAACCAGATAGGTGGTAGTCAGATTTATCAAGAATCATATCATTTGTCGATACGGTATCCCGAGCAAGATCATCGCTGATAATGGTTCGAATTTGAATAACAAGATGATGAAGGAGCTTTGTGAAGAGTTCAAGATCGAACATCATAATTCTTCTCCTTACAGACCGAAGATGAATGGGGCTGTTGAAGCTGCTAACAAGAACATCAAAAAGATTGTCCAGAAGATGGTGGTAACTTATAAAGATTGGCATGAAATGCTTCCGTTTGCTCTGCATGGATACCGTACTTCAGCTCGAACTTCAACAGGCGCAACCCCTTTTTCCCTAGTTTATGGTATGGAAGCTGTACTCCCCGTGGAGGTTGAGATTCCGTCTCTGAGAGTGTTGATGGAAGCTAAACTTTCTGAGGCTGAGTGGTGTCAAAGTAGATATGATCAGTTGAATTTAATCGAAGAGAAGAGATTGACAGCTTTGTGTCAAGGTCAATTATATCAGCAGAGAATGAAGAAGGCTTTTGATAAGAAGGTTCGACCACGCGAGTTCAGAGAAGGTGACCTTGTGCTCAAGAAGATATTATCTTTCCAACCTGATTCAAGGGGCAAGTGGGCTCCGAATTATGAAGGACCGTATGTCGTTAAGAAATTTTTCTCTGGAGGTGCTTTGATTCTCACCAATATGGATGGCGAAGAGCTCCCGCGTCCCATGAACGCCGATGCAGTCAAGAAGTATTTCGCTTAGGCGAGCTTTTGGTCAGACCAGTCCTGGCACTTGAGCACATTTCGGAATTCGAAGTTGCTAGGGAGAATAGTGATCATTGTTTTTGTGTAACCTTTTCCTTTCATGTACTATTTCCCAAACTTTTGTAAGCCGTTGGAGTCGCGTTGTTAGCGAACTACCATCTTATTAATGAAATTTGAGCATTTACCTTTTGTGGGCAAAATTTTAATTTTTATGGAAATACTTGAAACAAATTTACTTAAAGTATTCTTATTTTAAAAATGTGTCGTGAATAATGAAAGGAATATTAACAGCTTGTTCCAAGGATGGTCAAGCCATGAAATGCAAAACAGTACGGTATTTTATCCTTGCTTGTTGAACTTGTTTTCTTTCAAATCGTCATGAGGTGCTGGTTGTGTAAGCTTGTGTTTCTGGTGGTAATAAGTTTGGTGACTCCCCAGCTTTTCCAGTTCAGCGTTGTTTTGGCTACCTTTGTTCGAGCAGATTTCGGAAGTGTGGTACGCTTTGTCTCTTGCCAGTGGTCTATTGGGATTGTAAGATTGGATTTGAGTGCTTTTCTCCTCAGAAGACTTGAGCCTTGTGGCGTGTTACGCTCCGACGTTGCTTTGTGTTTCCAGTTCCAGTTATCTTCCGTCTTTTTAAGATTGGCCGAGTATCTATCTTGTCGTGACATCTTATCGTCTTCAAGATATTCCATCTGTTCGTTTTGTCAGCATAACATTCATTTATTCATTTACACTTATATCACGCATACATATTCACATTTGCCATCGATTTTGGGTTGTACTTTGTTTATTCAAATAATGTACATGTTTCTTTCCAAGTAGAAGGTTAGCTTAGGCAGAAAATGTGCTTCCTTTCTAAATTCCCCAACTGAGCTAATCCTCATGGATGATTTTTGATTTAGCTCACCTTGTCCATTTCTGGATAGGATGAATTCCCCAATCAAGTTACTTTCTCATTGGGTGGAGTCTTGTTTGACTGTTTTCTCTCTAATTTATTCCTGGATGAAGTTGTTGTCTCTTGCGTAGGCTATCTCATGATTTTCCCCAGTTGAAATCGCGACCTAGACGAATGGTGCATTTATTTTGCACATTTAAGTATGTGATCTCCTCGGGAAGGACTGATTCATGATCCTCTTTGACGAAGATTTTTATTCTCTGCCAGTGTCATCGCAACTTTCTTCTGAGTTACCTTTCGGAAAACTACAAGCGGCAGCTCTTCACGAGAACTTGTACGTTATAAACATCGTTGGAAAACGACAAGCGGCAGCTCTTCACGAGCAACTTGTGCGTTATTATTATTTTTGGAAAACGACAAGCGGCAGCTCTTCACGAGCAACTTGTACGTTATAGACATCGTTGGAAAACGACAAGCAGCAGCTCTTCACGAGCAACTTGTGCGTTATTATTATTTTGGGAAAACTACAAGCGGCAGCTCTTCACGAGCAACTTGTACGTTATAGACATCGTTGGAAAACGACAAGCGGCAGCTCTTCACGAGCAACTTGTGCGTTATTATTATTTTCGGAAAACGACAAGCGGCAGCTCTTCACGAGCAACTTGTGCGTTATTATTTTTCTGGAATACAGCAAGCGGCAGCCTCTTTATTTGAGCAGCTTGTATGTTATTGGTATTTTCTTTGGATGACAGCAAGTGGCGGCCTCTTTATTTGAGCAGCTTGTATGTTATTGGTATTTTCTTTGGACGACAGCAAGTGGCAGCCTCTTTATTTGAGTAGCTTGTATGTCATAATATTTTGGGAAGAAGGCAAGTGGCAGCTTCTTTATTTGAGCAGCTTGCGTATCTACAATCTTATTATTATCTCAGCATTAATGAGTATATCTCCGGAAATCTCGCAGAGAAAGTTTGTTATGAATCTTTACCTTCAGAAGTCGGTAATCTATCGCCAGCAAATTTGATACTCTCTGTCTATCTTTGACCTCGAGTTGTGAACTCACTGTTTTTGGGTCAATAATCTATTTTATGGCCTATGCAAGATGCCTTCTTTGTTAGGATCGGAGGTCGTATTCCCTCAATTTTATTCGCTGTCAAGAGTCTGTCGTTTAAAATCGATGGCTCGTTTCCCCAGTAGTGTATAATCCACGTCTCTGTGTTGTGTTGGTGTTTGATTCCTCCAGCATTGTCTTGTTTCATACGATATCTTTCTCTGTGAATTCAATTACTACATTCATATCAAGCATAATGGCGGTATCTTAGGGTAAAAATTTGCGTATTATGTATTTAAGTACCTTCAATCTCGTCGAAACGAAGATTTTAATCTTCATATCTCCGGATAGAAGAAACTTAAATAGGGGCAGTTGTTGTACCCCAAATTTTGACCTAAGATACCATCTCCCATCTGCATCATTACACTGTGAGCATTTTGATCTTTTGATTTTTAAAATTCATAACTTTTTCGAGTCGAGAGCTGTTTATTTGTTGAACGCTAAATTTATTAACTGATCAAGACTTAAATGATGTTTATTAATTATTTATCATCTTAAATTTAAATAATTGGAATTTATTTTCAGTTATTATATAATTCAAAGATCTATAAATAATAAAGTAAATATTTGAAAAGAGGCATATTAATCGTTCAGACAGTGTTTATTTATTATTTATTATCTTAAATTTAAATAATTGGAATTTATTTTCAGTTATTATATAATTTAAAGATTTATAAATAATATAATAAATATTTGAAGGGAAATTCATTAATTGATCAACAATGTTATTTAATTATTTATTATCCTAAGTTTAATAGTTGAAATTTATTTTTTCAGTTATTATAATTTAGAGAATTATAAATAATGGAATAGATTGAAGAGAAGTTTATTGATCAATGATGTTTATTTATTTGTTTATTATTCTGAATTTAAGTAATTGAAATTTATTTTTAATTACTATATAATTGAAAGAATTATAAACGATAAATAAATAATTGGAAAGAAGAAAGAATTAATTGGTAAATATTGGAATTTTATTCACTCTATTCTATTTATTACAATTGTTATTTAAATATTGTATTATTTACAAAATATTTATAATGACAATTACATAAAAAGTTTAAAGTAAAATAAAAACTATTTTTCTAAGATTCTAATTCTTCATCTTCTATCCAATGCATTTTTGTCTGCTTATTTAATTTTACCTGCAAAACAATTAAAAGAGAAAAGTTAGAAATAAACAAATAATTAAAAGCAGAAAATTATTTTTAGTGTTCATCATTAAAAGCAAACGGCTGGAATCAGTTTTTACCCTTTTTGCAAATCGCGGGATTTCTCCCAGTTCACAAAAAGGGATGGATTTTATTTTCAAAAATGAATGTACAAATTTAAATATGTACAAATTCATTTCTTTTGTCAAAATTGCATTTTAATTGTAAACTGCATAATCTCAAATCATTTCATTTCAAAAGCATATGCATTTTCAAAAGCCATTGCATAAATCAACATAAAATGCATAAAACAAAACAGCATATGCATTTTAAGACAAATTGCAACGTAAACCATGCCATGCATATAGGAAGAAGTCAAAACAAAATAGGCTCCTACTGTTACATTGCAAGTCAAAGAGCAAATATGCAGTTCAAATCAATATATGCAAGCATGAAATCTTTCCATTTACATCATTTTTCCAGCAGTAGTGCTTTTTCAGAACAAATGCATAACATATCATTTTTATGTCAAATTTGCATTGGAGAGAGAGAAGAGAGATAGAAGTTTGGTTTTGCAGGTTTTGGTTTAGGCAGGAAGAGGATAGAAACAGAACAGCAGTAGCTTAGTAGAAAAGTGAAAAGCATGAAAATAGAATACCAAACAAAACTGTATGAAGCAGATGTGCAGAAGGCCAAAGAAATATATTAAAAATATACCATAAAGCTAACGTAAACCAAGCCAGCATATTGATATATACAACATTACAAACCCCTTCAAATGGTCAAGAGTTCATAACCTGCAAAAGCCTTCCACACTAAAAAACTATCAAAGCAAAACTTTTTTTCTCCAAGTCTCAAACAAAAACCAGTAGAGTCTACTGTCAAACCAAAAAACCATATAACCATTTTCAAACAAATATGGCCTAAAACCATATAACCTGCCATCACCAAAATCAAAAACCATTCCTACTGCATAAAACCAGTAAAACCCTCACCAAATTCAAATATCAAACCAGTATGGCTTAAACCATACAAACCTGCATATACCAGTTACAACCATTAACCTGCATAACCATTACCTCAATCATCACAAAACCTGTTCCATGACACCATAACCAGTTCAAAACCTGATATCTGCATAAACCATCAGATAACATGGCCTAAAACCATAACCCCTGTCCAACCAACGTCCAAATACCAAGCCTCTGAATACATCATCACAGGCGAAATGAAAGGCAACTGAAGGCAACCCAGCAAAACATACAGTAGTAAAGGCAAGAAGAAGAAAAGAAGCTAGTCAAAATTATTTCAACAGTAGCAACAAGGCAACTATCAAGCATCAGAACATTCATCATAGGACAAATTCAAGGCAACTGAGATAGGAAAAGTTTTCAAAGGCATACAACGAGGTAAAGGCAGAAAAGAGGAAATATTGCACAAGTTTTCAGTTTATTCATCATCAAACAAAATAAGAACGAAATACCAGTAGTCCGAAGCAAGCATCACGTGCATTCCTCGCCTTCCCGGCCTCCTACGCAATCATCAACCCCTCCTCCGTCTCCAAAGGTAGCTCTTCTTTTTTCTTTTTTTTTTCAAAAATGCCTCAAATCAACGCAAGAATAGAGAGTCGGAATAAATGGATATAAGAATCATAAACATGCATTGTAACAAAACCCTAAACGAATAATAAAACATAAGTTTACCGTGAATCCATCGTCCCTGGTTTTTCGTTGGAGGGAAGAGGAGTTGAGAAGCTGGTGACCGTGGCGGGAGAGCTCAGGCGGAGGTTCAGAAGCGAAGAAGAAGATGAATCACGCGAGGAAGATGATACAAGAAGAACGAGCCCCGTCGCTGTTAAACCAAAACCTAATCCCTAATTCAATTAACAAATCACGTTTAACCCTAAAACAATTATAAAACCTGAATGGGCCTTACCCATCTCTGCCTACAAGCCCAGCGAAACCCTTTGTGCACCCCCCCTGTTTTCAGTTTTGTTTGGGCCTTTTAAAATCTTTAACCCATATATTTACTTGTCCACCCCTTTTTTTTTCCTTTTAATACATCTTTTATATTTTGATTTCCTTTGCCTTTTTTTTAGAATTATTATTAATATTGATTAGTAAATCTAATAAAAGAGATATATTTAATTAAGCAAATTTTAAATAGTTTGATCTTTTTATTAGTTTAAACTTTGGAATTAATTTAGAAGTTTTAATATTATTTTCATTAGGTTTAATTAATAACTTTTAATTTAATTTAGAATTACTTAACATTTTTTAAATAGTACTTTATTTTCATGTTAAAAAAATATACATAAAAAATAGAATTTAAGAATGTAGACACTTTATTTTTCTAATAAATTCTCCTCTTATATTGATATTAAACAAAAACGCATAAAAATAAAAAAACTCCAAGAACATATAAAAAAATAGAAAACTTAAAAATATTTTATTAATTCTCTTGCGTTATTAATATTAAACAAAAATCCAAAATGCATATTTAAACCATCTAGTCTTTTATTTAAATTATTATATATCATTATCTGCATAATTTTTTTGTTCTTTACTTGTTTATTTCGTTTACGTTTAAATCCAAGGGAAAAACGATTAAATTTGTTGACTTCATGTCCTCAAATCCAATCACGCGAACATTCGCATTTCATTAAAACTTAGGACAATTTTTCCTCAAATATTCGATCTTTTCAAAACTCATGCCTTTTAAGCAAAAACTTCGACATTAAGTCGTCGTATCTTCAAAAACCCGTCCGTACCCCTTTTTCGGCCAAAACAATTTATTTTTTTTAACCAAACGAACAATTTTAATAAACAGATATTTCAAAAGGTTCCTATAGAGTACTATAGATACATTGGGTGCTAATACCTTCCCACTGTATAACCAACCCCCAAACCATAGATCTCTTTTCAAAACGCCTTGTATTTTTACTTTTTAAAAGTATTATTTTACATTGCATATTTAGGGTTTTATTTCGCTCTTTTCCCTTTTCCCTTGGAAATAATAAAGCGCGGTGGCGACTCTTGCTTTTGTGAGACGAATTAATCAATAATTCGATCTCCGATTTACCCCGCTACATTTTTTATCGCTACAATACCTACATAGGCCTTTTCTTTGGAAAAATTCAGGATTCTGTCAAATTCTTCCAGAGCCGGTGCTAGCTGGGAGTCTTGGAAAGTGAAACATCTCAATAGAGGGTCATAAAACTGAATTAGGGCAGAGACTGCATCCATCTGCACTTCTATTTTAGTCAAATCAAGGGTATCCCCATAACAGCGAGTGTACATCTTTAGAGATCTTTCAGACAGTTTACCTTTTATAGTTTTGATTTCAGAAAGTTCAGGCTTCCGGGCATTGATGCAGACAAGTTGTTTCCCTTTGGCATCCATTTTTAAGACAGTCATCAAAAATCTTGATTTTGTTATCTTTTATTTTGTACCCTGTGAATAAGACAGATAAAAGGAATAAATGATGAACATGAGATATACATGAATGCATGAATGTATAAGTGTTGGATTGAGTAACGGGATTTTGTGACATGTTTTTGTGATGGATACCCCTATGAGGTAGGCCCCTTAATTTTTACATTTGGTAAGTCTACCCTCCCAAAAGGTGGCTTCCTTAAGGGTGTCATAAATAACACCAGAGGGATAAGGCACAAGGGCCTCCCTTAGGTGGAGCCTCTTTATGGACTGAAACTTTCGTCTCAAAGTCGTGAAAGGTCTCATCATGAGATTTTGGGTTAAGGTCGTTACAAAGAGTCATGGGTGATATTCCAAAGTCCTACTCGTCAAGAGGATATCTCTCGATAAGTATTCCTTTTTTGGAAGTTCACCGACTCTAGGTGAAGTCGTCACATAAACTCGCAAGGATGATATACCCCATAAGCTAATAGACGAACCTTCTTTTTAAGGTTTATTGGAAATATAATTTTTTTTGAGATAAAAAAAACTGCCACATAGCAAAATAATAATAAATAAAAATAGACAAGAAAATATAAAATGTAATAAATAAATTAATGCAAATAAATAAACAAAAATGAAAACCCAAAAGAGACCTAAAACATATGGTTTAAGGAGAGTCCCCAACAGAGTCGCCAGTTGTTGCAACCGGTTTTTAAATCAAGAGACGACACTATTAGTTTTTATCCTAAGGAAGGGAACCTAACAAAAAACCCTAATGTGCGGACAGAGATTCTAGGTTATGGATTCAATTAGACGAAATGAAGGTGTTAGGCACCTTTCATCCACCTTGTTCACAAGGATATTAACCATAGGTTTATGTTTGGGGTAAACGGTGTTTTATGTTTTAATTAGCAAGACTCGCCACGATTTTAGATCGTGTGCCTACGTATCCTTTTAAGATGAATCAGAGTCCCAATTCCTAGTTTGTATGGGTTGGTGTCTTTTAGAGGGTTTGCCAGCATATTTTGAATCACTTTGCACTCGGTCGGGAGTAGTGATTGTGGAAATTTTGACTGAGTATGCAGTAAGCTAAAATTAGTTTGAAACCCATTTGCGAAAAAAACTGTTAATTAGCTTAATTTATTCGCGAAAATAGTTTGAGATTTGTTCGTGTTTTTTACTGTATTAATTTCAAAACGTCTTGATTAGTGCATGATTAAAAAATTTAATGCAATATAAAAATATGTTCATCAGTCTTAAATAAAATAATTTATATGTGATAATAAATAATAATAATAATAATAATAATAATAATATAAAATAAAGTATTAATAATTATTATATAAAAAAATATAAAAATACTATACTAATAATTATTATAACAATAAATAAATAATATAAAAATAAATATAGGAAAACATAAGGAAAATAGAAAATAATTTAATTAGTTAAAGGGGGAGTGCAGTTTTAGTTGTTTAGTAAAATAAGGGAGTTGTGAATAATAATAGGATTAGGCCCATTACAGGCCCAGGCAGGGGGGTACATTTTTTTGCTTGCTTCAGCAACTTAGCAGAATGGGGGGTGCTAAAGGTAATGGGCTTGGCCCATTAAGCGCTTACAAGGGGACCGGGAGATTGAGTATGCTAGGGTGTACAGAGCTTATGATACAGACTTGGCCCATGGCCGTCTGATCATAATTATGTGAACGAGACCTGAGGGAGTACACCCAGCTATGGTGGACCGACACGCGTGAGATTGAAATGAATTTACATTTTGTTTTTCATTTCATTACAGTCTTATTTCATTACAGTCTGATCTCTTTCTTTCTCGTTCAAACAACAGTGCCCCCCCCCCCCCCCCTCGTCTTCTTTCTCTCACTATCCTTCCTTCTTCTTTCGCCACCTAAACCCTTTCAAACCCTAGCCCAAGAATTAGACCACCGCGGCGGCCTCAGTTCTAACATCCACCCTTTCCCCGCAAACACCTAACAAACCCCAACCCAGCAATTAAAAAAATGAAAATCTAAGTATCAATTACCCTCTCGCAATTTCTGAATCTTGAGTTTCTTCTGATTTCTCTACTAAGCTTGCTTCGTGTTCTTTGAGTTACAGATTACGGCAGAAGAACGGTGCTTGAAGATGATGGTGACCGGCGTGACAGCGGCGAGCGGGAGGTGAAAGACAGTGTTTTAAGGTGGATTAGGGTTTCCGATCTGGAAACTCTAATCGCCTCTCCTTTTGGATTTTCAACGCAAGGGTTCGCTTTCTGTTTCCAAATCTTATCTTCCTTTTTCTCCGTTTTACAGTCTACGGCACCTCCAATCCTCCTTTGTGTTCTGTCCATTATTTATTTATAGTTTAGAATTTTAGGTTTTTTAGTTTTGCAGTTACAGATTTCAATCTTAGCCTTGATTCCAGGGATTAGGAAGAAATTAGGGTTTAGTATTTTTGTCGTTACAATTAGTTAGGGATTTTGGTTTGGATTTGTATGATCTTCCCGATTTGATGTTGTAATCTGTTTTGTATATTTTTTTCCAGATTTGATGTTGTAATATGTTTTGATAATGTACCTTAATGAGATCCAATTTTAATTTCCGATTTGATTATAGATATTTTGCATAATTTTCCCTTTGAGATTTGTAGTTGTAAGTTATAAGATTTTGTTGAGGATTTGATTAAGTTAGGTGTTTGAACTGCAGGAAACTGGGCTTGATTGGCTGGAGATTTGATTTTGGAAAATAAAGATTTGAACAGTAAATGTAAATGTGCGCATATTTTGAGCATGGATTTATGTTTGTAGACTCTGTTTTAGAATTGTTGAGAAAGATTTGATCTCTACAGGACTTGTTGCAAAAACGTGCTTAATTTTTGCGTAATACTGTTTTTTCATTTGGGCCTGCTCGTTTGTCTTCAGCCGAATACTTTTTCTTCAGCAATGTAAACATTCTTTCTCTCTTAGACCGGCCCAATTGGTTGTAATAAAAAATGCTCTCTTCTTTTTTTTTTTTGGTAGCAACTTTACAGCCAAATGTTTTTTCAGTAGAACCCAGGCCCAATTGGCCCAATTCTGGTTTGTATTTCTTCCTTAAATATCAAATAATATTTAATTAAAAACAAAAATTTTATGAAGCTATTATTATGAGAGCTTAACAATAAAAGAGAAAACAACAAATATATTTGTTTTAAACCAAATCTTAATGGGCTTGTAATTTGATGATCACACCCCTTATTCTCTACTTAACACCACATACGTTTGAATGGGCTTAACTATACTAACATTCAACCTCTCTTAATAACAACTTTTGAAGGGGATGTCTTTAAATTAACTTAACTTTAGACAACTTAAACTTAAGGACTCAATAACTTAGTAATTAATTATTAATTTTGAAACGAATTTTCGTTTTCGAATCTCATGGGCCATAGGCCAACATGCTTCGTGAATGGGTCTTTCTGATTCAAAAAGCCCCTATTAAAATACACCCCCTAGTCTTGGGTAAAGATGGGCCATCAGATACAGTTTTACCACCTTTAAATAAATATTTCTTCTATTTTAATCTTAAAGAATAAAAACAACGATGTAGGGCAAATTTGGGGTATAACACCATGGCCACGTTACAACCTTTAAAAGTCCTAATTGAGGCTGGGTTCACTATGAAAGCATACTCAACAAGATTTGTGTTAAGCTGACTCCTATGTTTATTAAAATTATTTCTAACTACTTCGCTTCTTCGAATATTCACCTTCTAACATTCCATTTCTTTTCAAATAATCAATTTTGATTTCAAGAACTTGCATGTGCATCAAACGAAATTACTTTTTCAAAATGTACAAATTTGTCTATGAATCAATACTTAGCATCAAGGAGATCTCAAATTTGGTTTGATCAAAAGTCATCCTTCACAGAAATCTCCTAACTAGGGTTAAATCATCTAAGGGGATTCCTATATACGAGGGCAAATACTAATAATCGTAGGGTATATCGCATACTATTGACAAGGGGTGATCATTATGAGGTTCAATCAACTTGGACCAAATTTCAAACAATTGTTCAACAAGGGGCATACCTTTCGAAGAAGCATTCATGCCACGACTGGATATGACTCGGTTTCCTCATTTTAATAAACCTCTCAAGGTCTGGAATCAGGGGCAACCTTCCAAGATTCAAATGTTGGGGCAGTACATACCAAGTTCATCCTACTGCACGTAGGGTCTGAATTATTCAAGCAACTTCAAGTGCAAATCTTTTCAAGCTTCGAATACTTGGGGAAACCTATGTTGAGTTCATGGTGAAGTCTAAAGCTCTTTCTGAGGGTATTTTCTCCAGATCATGGAGATTGAGGGGGCACATCTTTTCAAAATTCGAATGTTGGGGAAAACTACTGCGAGGCTCGATCAAAAGGAGTTGATTCAAAATGGTTCTATAAAAGCCAAGCATTTTCAAGAATCTGTTAATCAGGGACATAATACAAAATAGTGGGGTCATCCACATTATGATCAAACTGTTTCCAAGCTCATATTAAAGAGAATCTCCTCCAAGATCTTACCCATAAATTAAAAAAGAAACAGTCCACACAGGGGCAAGCTCTCCGCACACTTTAACAACCTCCAATGGGTCTTTCTTCTACATCAGCAGTCTTCAAATTCAAATTGAGTATCAGGGAATCATGTAAGAACAACACTATACTATCATGTGACAAGCAACATTATTGCATAACCAAACCTATATGCTCTAATAATCCATGACCCATCACGGGGGAACCATTCAAGAAAGCATTCAAGTCATAATCATAAAGCATAAGGCTGCATAAATCATGCATTAGGGATCTTCGATCCAAAACTAGGATATACTTGTCATCTCATCCATCTGACGAAATTCGATAGCATGAGTCGATCATACCTCAAAAGGCACAATTACGCATTCACATTTCAAAATCCAACATCCATTCACACATTATCCAAGTCATTCATCACATACATCAATCAATCATCATATCACATACATAAATCAATCATTACACATCATACATTGCATATGTAATTCCTCTAAACCAACAACGAACAAAGTCGGTATCTTAGGGCCCTTCAATCAATTCGTACCTCGTTTAGAAACAAATAACCAGCAAAATCCGTTCTCATCTCAGTTTTAGTTAACTAAGATATGGATCACTCAAAACAACTTCCTTTATATTCAAACATATTGTGTCAGTCTCCATGCAACAATGTGTGAATTATTCTACATATTGTGTCAATCTCCATGCAGCAATATGTTATCCCTTTGCGATCTAGCTCATTATGTTAGACTCTAGGCATTAATGTTGCGAAAGCAGCAATTCCACTCATTGTGTCAGCGTCTATGCAACAATGTCCAAAAATTTCAAATTAACTTATTGTGTCAATCTCCACACAGCAATGTGTTTCTTTCTTAGCTCATTGTGTCAGACCCCAGGCAGCAATGTTGCAACATCGATATTTCCACCCGTTGTGTCAGTCTCTATGCAACAATGTGTGAATTTTCTACATATAACTTATTGTGTCAGTCTCCATGTAGTGATATGTTTTTCCTTTGCGATCTAGCTCATTGTGTCAGACTCCAGGCAGCAATGTTGTGAAATCGACAATTCCACTCATTGTGTCAGTCTCTATGCGACAATGTGTAAAATTTTCTATATTTAACTTATTGTGTCAGTCTCCATGGAACAATATGTTCTTTCTTCACGATCCAGCTCATTATGTCAGACTCCAGGCAGCAATGTTACGAAATCAGCAATTCCACTCATTGTGTCAGTCTCTATGCGACAATGTATGAAATTTTCTATATTTAACTTATTGTGTCAGTCAAACAATATGTTCTTTCTTCACGATCTAGCTCATTGTGTCAGACTCCAGGCAACAATGTTGTGAAATCAGCAATTCCACCCATTGTGTCAGTCTCTATGTGACAATCTGTGAAATTTTCTATATTTAGCTTTTTGTGTCAGTCTTCATGCAGCAATATGTTCTTTCTTCGTGATCCATCTCATTGTGTCAAACTCGAGGCAGCAATGTTACGAAATCAGCAATTCCACTCATTGTGCCAGTCTCTATGTAACAATGTGTGAAATTTTCTATATTTAATTTATTGTATCAGCCTCCATGCATCAGTGTATTCCTTCCTCTGCAAAATAGTTTATTGTGTCAGGCTCCATGCAGCAATGTACGAAATCTGCAGTTTAACCCATTGCGTCAGTCTCCACACAACAACGTGTTTCCCTATCTACAATATAAACCATTGCGTAAGTCTCCATGCAGCGATGTCATTATCAAATTCCTTCTATTGTGTTGGTCTCCATGCAACAATGCTTTTACCATATTTTATCTACTGCATCAATCTCCATGCCACAATATTTTTATCAAGCTTTTTTCACATTATAATCCATTGCGTCAGTCTCCAAACAACAATGTCACCATCAGAGTTTCTTCCTCACCATAACTCATTGCATCAGTCTCAATGCAGCAGTGTTTGTTATCAGTTTTTCCTGCGACATAACTCTTTGCACCAGTCTCCATGCAACATTACATCATCCAACTTTGTTTTATTCATACCCTAGGTTGTGATGAATAACATAAGCCCATTCATGTTGTATTTCATCCCCTAGGTTGTGATAAATACATAGGTTCATCCTCGTACTGTTTACTCCCTAGGTTATAGTAAACATGACAAAATCTACGATATAACTCATTGCGTCAATCTCCATGCAGCAATGTGCGAAATCTGGGATATAACTCATCGCGTCAGGCTCCATGCATCGATTTTTTTATCCAGCTTTTTTCAATTATCTATCCCTAGATTGTGATAGATATGCGAATAAATATGTGTAATCCATTACGTCAGCCTCCTTGCAGTAATGTGTTATTAGACTTTGTTTTATTCAACCCCTAGGTCCTGATGAATTGACAAAATCAAATCAAACCAAAACTTACTATATTAGTCTCTAAGCATTAGTAAGTCAAATTTTCAAAACCTGTATCATTTAACTCCTAGGTTATGGTAAATTCTATGACGACCTTTTTTCTAGGTATTGACGAGTTATCTCCATCGTCATATCAAGACCAATCTTACTCTTCAATCATATCTCTTTATCCAAACTCTGGTATGATGATACATCATCATCTTTTCCTATTTCTCGGTGCTCTTAGGTATTCTATATCAGTACATTCTTACTTAATAACCATTGGTCAAATTTTGGGGTCTTCCATTATTTAATAACCCTCCGATTCAAACATGCGGGACCTGCGTATTCTTACCATTCAATCGAAGAGTAATTAAATAGGGGTAGCTGTCATACCCCAAATTTTCCCGCCCTTTTATTTCTACAATAAAAAATATTTTAAATATTATTTTTATAATATTATTTGATTTTTATAGATGTTCATTCTCAAGTCCAGTCAAAAATATTTTAAACATTGTTTTTATAATATTCTTTGATTTTTATAAATATTCGCTTTCCAACCAATTTAAAAATATAATAATTTATTCCAAATTATTTGTATTTTTAAAAATAGAAAATATCAGCACACCTTTTATATTCTTTCAAATTGAGTTTATTTCAAATTAGTAATATAGCACAATTGGTGAAGAATGAAGCTTGTAATTGAAAGGTCATGAGTTCAAATCTCTTGTGTTGCACTTTCAACAATATTCTTTTTTTCTATTTTTTTCCCACTAATTTTCTTTCCTTTTTAAAATAGGTATTTCTTATTGGCCATTTGATGTCAATTTGTGTCACACTTTTCTTTTTATTGGTCAATTTTATTTTATTTCCAATTTGGATGTTTTTTTATCTATAAATAAGACATCCACAATTTTACAATGACACACACAATCTACAATTTCACTCTTTCACAAATCCATTCTTCCTCACAAAGCATTTTTGAAATTTCTTTTCAAATTTATTTTTACCAAAACTATTTGGGGTTCTCTTATTTTTTTTTTGAAATTTCTTTTCAAATCTATCTTTTCAAAACTATTTGTGATTTCTTATTTTGGCTGATGATTAAATCTCCATATGAGGTCTCTATTTCTAAGTCATAACCAAATGATGAATATCTGATGGTTTCTCTTTTAATTTGCACTCTTTGTATATAATTTCGTGCATAATATATATATATATATATATATATATATATATATATATATATATATATATATATATATATATATATATATATATATATATATATATATATATATATATATATATATATATATATATATATATATATATATATATATATATATATATATATATATATATATATATATATATATATATATATATATATATATATATATATATATATATATATATATATATATATATATATATATATATATATATATATATATATATATATATATATATATATATATATATATATATATATATATATATATATATATATATATATATATATATATATATATATATATATATATATGTTTAGTTTTCTATTTTCAATTCTTAATTATTATTAGAAAAAACTACAATCTTTTTTTTAGTTAGTTCCCATTATTGTTATTGTTAACAAAAACATCGATGACAAAATAACATAGGAGTTTCGATTTATTCTTTTTTTACATGTACAGTAACCTCCAAACATATCTCCGCGCTACCGATATTGACCAAGTATGGTTCTTTTGTGATTATTTGTTGTATTCTCTATTAGCTTCATTTTGTGGAAAAAGAGAAATATTGAGTTGATAGGAAAAAGGATTATTTTGAGAGAGGAAAGAAAGGAATACGGGTGACTGATCTTTTTCGACGGGAACGATTTATTGAGGTATTGCATCCTTTCTTTCTTTTTTCTCTTTATTTTATTCATAGTTTTATTTCATATATTTCTTTTCTTGTATTTTTTTTCTTAAATTAAAGATGGCATATGTTATGGCCCCATGCTTTTGGTTATTATTTGTTTCTTTCTCTCTTTTAAATATTTCTGTTTTTTTACTTGTTGATAGTTTAAGAAAAAATGAGAAAAACTCTTATATGAAAAAAGAAGAGCGTACTGCTCTTGTCTTCTTTCTTTTTTTTATAATTATTTTTGTTTTAATTATCTATTAGGATTAGTAACATTATTTAGATTAAGTTGAACTATTTTTGTGGATTAGTCATATTAGTAAGCCCATTAATCCATTACTCGTTACACACCTCATTTACAATTTTTACTCATTTGTTTTTATTTGATTAACTTAATTAATAGATTAGTTACTAATTATTAATATAAAAAATAAAAAGCAATGACACAAATATACAAAAAAAAAAGACAAAAAATATCATCTTGTACATAATTCCCAAACCTTTATTTTAATCAAATTAATTCAACATTTTATAAATATTAGAATGTCTATCTTCGAGTAATTAAATTGGTCGACATATCGTCTATCGATTTATTATTCAAAATCCCATATTAGCATCCATGCAACTTACAAATTACTACATCTACGAGCTACATGTGGCCAATATTTGTCCACGTAATAAGGAGACTACATCAGACTCCCCCGCTCTACACTCAAAACCCTTGTCCCCCTGATTAAAAGTAAAACCCTTTTTTCCCCTATTCAAAATTAAAACCCTATTTCCTAAAAATTACGCTTATAAGCCTAGTATCCTTGTGAACAAGGTAGATGAGGGGTGCCTAACACCTTCCCTTTGTCTAAAACCGAGTCAAAGACCTAGAATCTTTAACTTTTAGGGTTATGTTTTATATTACCTTCCTTAGGATAAAAATTTAGGGTGGCGACTCTGATTTAAAAACCAATTGCAACATGAAGCATGTGAAATTTATGCTTGGTCAAAATTCAGTTGACTTCTCCTAAGAAAACCCTAATTTAGCAACTTTTGACTTTTGATGATTTGAGAGTTTTCTTTGAGGAATCATGATCAACTCTTGATCAAATGATGAATGTGACTCCAAAATCTTGATGTAGACCAAAAATCTTGAAGTTTGATTGTATGTTGACCATAGTTGTCTTTTTACCCAATATAATTGATTTTCAATCATCTGAGCAATTGACTGAGCAAACTTGTGATGCAAGGCATGAAACTTGGTATGAGCATTCCTTGGTACATATAAGAAACCTTGAATTCCATTTGAGGCTTTTAAAACCCAAACTTCCTTGTGAAAAGTGAAACCTTAGTTGTGGATCCCTTGCTTAGAAGGAGAATTTGTCTGATAAATTCTTGACCAACCTTGATCATTTGAGAACCCTAGGAGAATGTCTTGAATAAAATGAGAGGACAAATTTTGGGGTACAACAATCTCCCCTGTTCAATCTTATTAAACCTGAAGAGTTAGATTGGCATGTCTTCCATTCATGACTTGAAGGTAGAAGATGATTGAACACTTAAGTACCCATAAATTTGCACTCTCATGTGTAGAAGGTGACATTATTGGTTGATAATATTGCATAATATTGCTTGAATTGGCTTTAAGATTCCATTCAGAAAGGTGGAGGAGATTCTTTAAAGATGGGCTTATCGATGCCATCCAAAGTAATCATTGATAGAAGTATCAGAATGAGTCTACGCTTGACTGTATCTGAAGAATGCTTTCCAGAATAAACCTCTGGGGAAGGTGTTTAAGTAACTTCTTGTCAGATTTAGTCTCTGAGGGAGATGCTTGTCATGTAGATAGTCACCCCGTCCTATTTTAGAAATTGATCTACAATCTATTTTTGTTGGTAAACCCGTCCTGTTTCGGGAATTCATACCAGCTGGCCTTATCAATAGTTTCCCCGTCCTCTTTCGGAAGTTAATCTTTTCCTGGTTATAAAGATAGTTTCCCCGTGTTGTACCCCAAAATTTTCCCTCTCATTTCTCAAGGCATTTCTCACAAGGATTCTCAAAATTCAAGCTTGCACAAGTACAATTGGATTTTTCAGCATCAAATTAAAGAGGAAGCTGTTAAAAAAGATAAAAATAATATTTTTGACAAATTGGAGAAAAACAACTCTTCTTAGATTCACCTCCTTTGGTTGGCCTTTTGGCCTCTTTCGATGCAAGCTTGGCTTGCATCCTTCGACTGGGCATTGGCCTCTAACACGATGGCATTGACTCACAAGGCAGGAGGTTCCTGCATGCAACCTTTGATTGCATCTTTGGCCTCATATGGTTCATAATACAATGGCTGCCTATGTGCCTGCTTAGATTTGATTTTTGATGCTTGCATGCCTGCGTTGACTGGACAAATATTCCCCTTCATGCTTGCTTTGACTCATAAAGCGATGGCTGGCTATATGTAGCCTTCGATTGAGCCACAGATTCCTTCTTGCACGTAAGAGGCGCCCACCAGGCCAGCGGGCACAAGGCAAAAAGCCTCCTGTAGCCTTCTTCAATTCCAAGGAAAAAAGCCTCCTTTTGGCATCCTTCGATTGCACAATATGCTTCCTGCATGCCTCTTTATTTCGCACATATGGCTTCCTTCAATGCAAGTTTGGTTACACCCTTCATTTAGGCATGTGGCTCCCTTTGTTGCAAGCTTCGTTTGGGCATTTTTACCTCCTGCATGCCTCTTTCATTTGGGCATGTGGCTCCCTTCATGCAAGTCTTCGTTTGAGCATTGGCCTCTTGTATGCTTGGTTGGAGTCATAAAGTTTAAACCTCCTGCATGCAGGCTTCGACAGGGCATTGGCTATGTTTACACTAGCTTCGATTGGACACATTTCCCTTTAGTATGCTTCAATTCCACCCTTGACAACCTTCAGCATACGTGGTTGGTGGATTTGAAGGGCATACATAGGAGTCCCTATCGAAGGATATACCTTACTAGCCCATTCAAAGAATTGAATAGTCCATTCGAAAGACACATTTGGCCCTTTCAAATATACATACATGACCCCTTCAAAGGACATGTCTGGGTGTGCCATTCTAAGGACATATTTGATGACCCATTCCAAGTACTTACAAGGCCCACCTTAAGGCATACTTTGGTGACCCATCTAAGGGGCACACATTTGGCTCCTTCGAAGGATGCACAAAAGTGACCCATTCAAAGGACGCTTGTTGGAGGAAAATCAAATAACATTGTTGGAAGAAGAATCTGGTCGAAGGGGGGTCAAAACGAAAGGATGAAATATTCAAATATGCTTGCTGCCAAGTTCAGGCCTAGTACACTGGCCATAACGTTCCAAAAATGCTGCACAGCAGTCCTGAAACACTGCCCCATTCTTGCACCAAAAAGGCATACAAACACTGCCCCTCGAAAGCTACAAAAAGCATTTACTCAAATTGTTCAAATTGTTTTATTTTCCCTCCAAAACCTCAGCCAAGCTTTTCCTATAAATAAGAGGATCCATAACATGTATAAGGGGCTGGAAAACACATCCAGAGACTTGTGGGTGGTGGAACGAATCATCAAACTCAAACACTCTCAAACACTTAAACACATTTTCAAAACACAAACCCAGAATCTAAACACTTGCTTCTTTCAAATCTGAAGCAATCCCCCACACTTTGTTTTCCTTCAAATCCAATAGAAAGAACATCACACTTGTTCTTCTCCTTCGAATCCAGTATTAGAAAAGTCACCTTTGTTTCTTCCCTTCGAATCCAGAAGTATCTAGGGCAGCAGCTAAAGGTCCAGCTCACATACTCCAACTTCAAGCAAGGTAAGTTACTCTTAACCTTGAACCTTTCGTTTCTAGCATAACATGTGAATAAACTTTCTTTTCATTTCAAACATGTACATAACATTTTTTTCTTCTTTTCGTTTCCACACTTTTAATTTGTTTTCATGGCTAATCCTTTTGGTTTTGTTTCTTAAGTAATTAAATATGCTTTAAGAATTAACCTGGCCATAATACAATGCAAGCATGGCCTCAGGCCATGTTGCTATTTAAAATCTCAAACGAAAGAAACAGGAGGAAGGAAGTATAACATGAAGCCTTAGGCTTCCACACTGACTTCCAAGCCCCAATCGAAGGAGGAAACAAGGGACTTAAGGTGAAGAGGGCACTCCATGCTGAATAAAAGAGGTAGCCAAAAGGATGGCTATACTGATTCCATGCCCCAGTCGAAGGAGGCAGGAAGGCAGCATTGAAGGTTGCATCTCATGCCTCAGGCTAAGCCCAAATCGAAAGGAATAACCTCATTGACTCTAGGCTCAAATCAAAGGAATCCATAAAGGGCATAATCGAAGGGTTTTTCTGCCTAGATCGAAGCATTCATTTTTCTTTCTTTTATTTATGTTTTGTCTTTACATTTTCATGATATTCAATATGGTTGTAATAGTGTAGGATTTATTTTCTACATTTTATTGCTTTTGTATAAATGTTAGTAATTAGGATGTATGGCAAGATAAAAACCAACAAGTAGACAACCTAAAATTCAAAGACAAAATGCATGCAATCAAATGCACTATTAACACACATGCACCCTTAGGGTAATCTCACTTGTTGCCTCGGAAAAATAGTCATGTCCCTCGAATATGGGCGTTTTAGTAAAGACCCTCGATAAAAGATCGTAGTCCCTTGATGACCCTCAATGTTGCCTTCGGTAAACGATCTAGTCCCTAAATGACATTGCTAAAGCGTCTCATAGGTTGCGTTCTATGACTATACAAACGTCTCACGCCCGTCCCTTCACATCCAATGATGGGGCTTCTTACCAAATCAATGGTAAGATAGCAACATCTAAAGAAGGAGGAAAAGAACATTAAGACCTTTTGAGTAGGTAGGATGCTCCTAGTTGCTCGCTTGCTCACAACAAAAACATTTTTACACACCAACACTTTCATTTTAAAACATTTTCAAAAGACAAAGCTCTTTGTACGCATTCTTATAGAAACGAGAACCATTACAAAGACACTTTTCAAATTCACTTTCAAAAACACATTCCACACACACCTCTTTGAACTATTTTCAAAACCAACACTTTGTACGTGTTCTTATAGAAACAAGAGCCATTACAAATACGTTTTCAAAATACTTTCAAAACCCACACCACAAGCACGTTTTCAAACAAAAGCAAGTGACCTAGCAAGTAACTAAGAGCCCGTAGATAACTACGGATGAAAAGGGTGCTAATACCTTCCATTTTCATAACCTACCCCCCGAACTCAAGAAATAAATCTCGAAAGGTTTTTTCCTGTTCTTTTCAACCTTTCCTTATTGGATAAAAGAAAAGTCGGTGGAGACTCTTGCTATCTGCAACAATTGTCATCAAACTCAAAATACCCAAGTCATTTCTCCCACCGTGTTACACCCCGTCCTATTTCGGGAGTTAATCTTTGCATAGTCATATGGATAATTTCCCTGTCCTGTTTTGAGAACTAATCTCTGACCTGCTTCATATTGGCGAACTCGTCCTGTTTCGGGAATTCATACTGCTTAGTCGTATAGATAGTTGCCCTATCTTGTTTCGGGAATTAATCTTGGACCTAGTCATACAGATAGTTGCCCTATCTTGTTTCAGGAATTAATCTGCGACCTGTTCGAGAATTATTGATGATATATGTTTGTTTGTAGACTTTTACCTAAAAAGATAAAAAGTTAGATGTATGTAATGTCATGATGTATGTAATGCATTTCTTAATGATGTTCTCAAAGTAAATGAGACTGTAATAGGCGTGTCGCATGCATATGCACGATACTTTTAAATGATGCACGGATGTGTGATGTTGTTGAAGCGTATTGGTAACTTTGTATAACACCTCTGATCGGGAAAATAAATCCCTGACTACTATTGGGGATGTATAATCTTCAATCTTTTCTAGAATGTTTTGCTGGGAGTTCCTGCTTTCTATTTGAGGATACTCCCTGGGGAATGTTGACTATTGTTTGGGGAGAACAGTTCAAGAACATTGGTCGTTCATCGCTCTACTGGGGAATTTAATTCTTATATACCCTGACTGGGGATAAGAGAGATGGATGACCTTCCAAGGCACATGTATGACTGAGGTATCGATATGGATGCCGAATCGTCTGTGGAGGATAAGGTTAAATGATATCTGGTCTGGTTTCAGATTCTGTAGAAACTCGCTATGGATAGCAGCCTGGATTGTCCTTCGCTAGAGATAGGAATTTTGTCGGTGATTTGTAGTAGTTAGAGAAATAGACTCAAGCTTGAAAGTGATCTTGGAATTTTTGAAATCCCAAGGTGTCCTATACAATATCTATGTTGATCAGTTTTGCTTTTGAAGACTTTATCTTGATGTAAGTTGCCTTGATAAAAATTGTCTTTTTGTTGACTTTTGAAATGACCTGTAATGTATTGGCTCATATCTCTCAAATGAAGCATTTTTTGGAATTGAACTTAGAGAGACAAAGTTGTAGAGCATTGAATTTTCTTCAAATTTAGTTTTAGTTGGGGAAAAAATGATGAAGCATGTGAAAGTTACGCTTGGTCAAAGTTCAGTTGACTTCTCCTAAGAAAACCCTAATTTAGCAACTTTTGACTTTTGATGATTTGAGAGTTATCCTTGAGGAATCATGATCAACTCTTGATCAAATGATGAATGTGACTTCAAAATATTGATTTTGACCAAACATCTTGAAGTTTGACTGCGTGTTGACCACAATTGACTTTTTACCCAATATAGTTGATTTTCAGTCATCTGAACAATTGAGTGAGAAAACTTGTGATGCAAGGCATGGAACTTGGTATGAGAATTCCTTGGGACATATAAGAAATCATGAATTCCGTTTGACGCTTTTGAAACCCAAAATTCCTTGTAAAAAGTGAAACCCTAGTTGTGGATCCATTGCTTAGGAGGAGAATGTGTCTGATCAATTCTTGAGCAACCTCGAGCATTTTGGAACCCTAGGAGAATGTCTTGAATAAAATGAGAGGGAAAATTTTAGGATAAAACACCAACAACAAAAATCAAAATTTAAGAGATGGTTGCTGCAAAAGTTGAGAAAAAGCTAAAGGCTATGAACATAGGTACTAAACAAGCAACTCAAGTTCAGCAGGCACAAAATGTTGTTGGTGAAATTTATAGTGGACCACACATTATTTTGCATTGTCTTGCAACTCCACAACAAATTAAAGAGATCAAGTTCTTGAAGCAGAATAATTCATATTCAAACACCTATAATCCGGGGTGGAAGAATCATCCTAACTTCTCCTGGAAAGAACAACAACAATAAGCTCCTTAGAAGGAAGAGTGGTAAGTAGCTATTGAAAAGATTGTTTCCTACAATTCTCAATTTCAGAAAGAGACAAGGAGCAACCACAGGAACACCACAACTTCCATAAAAAAATTGGAAGTTTAAGTGGGACAAATAGCACAATAATTATCTCTACAAGCACGAGGCAATCAGAATAGTCATGAGAATGTTAATGTCGTCCCAACAAGAAGTCAGAAAGTGAAGAAGAGAAGTTATTAGGTGAAAACTATGTTATAGAGGTAGATATGGAAGTGAGAGAAAACAGAAAAAAGTAGGAAGAAGTTATACCACCTGGGAAGCCAACTGAAGAAAAAATTAAAAAGGAGGCTAAATTGATGATTAAGCTGCCATATCCCTCTCAAGTAGTGAAGAAGGACCCAAAAGAGAAAGACTTTTAGAAATTTGTCAGTGTTCAAAAAGTTAGAGATCAACATGCCTTTTTTTAAAGCTCTCAAGAAAAATCCCATTTACCAAAGATTAATGAAGGAGGTACTATCTAAAAAGAGACCAATAGGGGATTGACAGATACGCGTTGATGAAAAATTGGGTGTAGTCTCACCAGAAAGGAGGATCCCGCCCAAGCAGAAAGATCTAGGATCAGTCGCAATACCATGCAATATAAAAGACAGAACATTCAAGAAGGTTCTAATTGATTCTGGTTCTAATGTGAGCTTAATTACATTATCTATCTTCAAAAATCTTGGAATTGAAAAGATAAGCGAGAGTGAGAAAAAATTAAAATTTACTGATCATACCATCAAGCAGTCGTATGGGATAGTTGAAGATGCATTGGAGGAAATTGAAAATTTTGTCTTCCCAGTTGATTTCCAGATCATGGATATTCCTGAAGATTAATAGACTCCTATCATTCTTTGTCGACCATTTTTTCTTACTAGTCGATTCAATTTAGATGTCGAGACAGGTAATCTAACGTTAAATCATTTGATGAGGTGATAACTTTAAAGGTGTTGGAAATCAAGAAGCAAGGTGTTAATGGAAATAATAAATCTTCAGTAAGTATGATCAAACTAGAAGGAGAAAGATAAATTTCAAAACCACTCTTAGAAGAGGTCTCAGGCATAATCTCTCAAGTGAGGTCAATAAAAATTGATAAGTCCAGTCAAGAAGTCATAAATAGAAAGAAAAAGGAACATTGAGGTAATAAGATGGAAATTGCAAGTGAATTGAAGCACAAAGTGGCTCATAATTTTGATCTAGAAGAGTTATTGGTTGCAGAAAGGACATGCAACAAGGTGTGGAAGAGGAAGTACCCCCCTTAATACCAAGGGAATAAATCGTAGAGCCATACAACATTAAACGAAGTGCTTCGTGGGAGGCAACCCACGAGTTTTATTGCTAATTATTTTCTTTTTTATTGTTGTGTGTCTTAGGTTTTTTGTTCAGGTATGCACAGTACCCTCACAAGAAGAGGAGGCGCGTGAATGAATGATAAATTCACACTAGCATTGGTAAAAGAAGTGGTGCAGGAAGAAATGAAAAAAAAATGAGGAAAAATTTTTGTGAAGGAAAAGCAGTCCTCTGACACGGCCGCCCGTGTCAAAAAACTGAAACAAGAAAATAATCATGAAAAGATGGAAGGTCAGAAGTATAACACGGGAACCCGTGTCTTGTGACACGGCCCGTGTTCCAAGTCCTGGGCATTGCTAAATTATTGTAAACTGACAGATGCCCAACATGGCCGACCGTGTGGGCTGACACAGCTCGTGTTGGGCGTGCGAGCTAGAATTTTTATTTTTTTTGTTTTTCAACTTTGTGGACCCCACCTCGTATTATGAAACCTTTCACCATTCATATCACGCATTAACTCAAATTTCAACTCTCACTATCTCACCATCTTCACCCTTTATCTCTCTCCACCTCTCAAAACCTAAATCCCCCATAGCCACCAACTCTAAAGCTCATTCCTTTACCACCAAAACCACTCCAAAACCCACAATACATTCACAAATCCTTACCTAATTTCCATCCTCTATCATAATCCGGGGTTTATTTTCTCTAATTGCAGGGTCCTATTTTCTTTAATATTTTTATATACCAAAAATGCCCCTGAAGAGAACTAGTAAGAGAAAACAGGTGGCTGAGAGCTCTGTCACGCGCAAGAGAAGTGTCAGACAACTGTACCCACATAATATTCTCTTTGAGGACAACTCTCATCATAAGAGGTATGTGGCACATGAGAAGCGGAAACTAACTCCGAGCAGGTACATTTGTGAAAATACCATGAATGAGTTAGGAATAAAAGTTGAGGTTGATAGGTTATTTCATACGGTTGGATTGTTAGAGTTTATGTATATGGAGGTGCCCTCTTTTGAGCGCATAACTCTCAAGTTTTTGAGCACTCTTGAGTTTAAGTTAGAAAAAAAGTGGACCAGAATGATGAGGAACTACTATGGTACTCTCACATTCCGCCTTTTTAATGAGAACCATCAATTGTCGGTGGAGGAGTTGGATGGTATCCTCCAATTTCCTATTTACGGGCTTGGGGTTGTCCTGGAGGAGTTTCTGGTGAAACAATTTTGGGCAGATATTTCAGGTTTCCATAATTATGTGGCTGTAGGAGCTAAGTGTCATACCCCAAATTTGTCATACCCTTTTATAAGGATCACATGGCTTATGTATCTTATAACATCCTCTAACCCCACATAGACATAAATAGCATAATCAGAGTTAAGTAGCATACATCTAAAAGAGGACGCCACAATTGACTTCACAAAACGATTAAAAAAATTTAAACATGCATACTAGTCATGATCATAACACGTATTTAAATTTACGTTTCATACGCCAATACAAAATATACATCCCGCAGCGGAATAATCATCTCAACATAAAGATATAAATAATTGAAATATCATATTGACAATCATATCATAAGTACTAGGCATTGAGTCCAAACATCACATGATCTCATACGTATCCAAATAAAATAGAGTAATAACAAATATCTCTCAAAACAAATCAAAATATGAGTTCGAATATCCCCGTGTTACATAGACCAGAGAAATGACTCATTACCTAGGAATAAGCAGATAAATAAGGATCTAGCTCTTCCTCTAATCCTGTCAAGAAGCACTGTTATCACTGGTACCTGAGCGATATCACATAAGAACATCATTCCAACAAAAGGGTGAGAATTCACATTATTATTATTAAAATATATAATCATAAACAATGTAAAATATACGTACAACAATAGAATTCACCACACTTCACATAGTCATGCATTTGGCATAAACATAAATCATCATACATGTTCTCATATACAACATAGCCCGTTCATTCATATTTTAAATGTAATCAATCACCATTATCACAAGTATATCAATCAATTCAATCATCACGCATTTCACATCAACCACAACATTCACACCTACATCACATAATGCACAATAAATCAACAATTCACATCAACGCATGTGACTCCAATGCAACTCGAATGCATTATGCATGTGGTACCAAATGTTATCAGTATTAATCATGTCGGGTCCACATCTCTAAGACAGATAACCACCAATAAAAGTGAGATTCAACCTTAAGCTTTCAAACCCCATTCAGTGTTAGGTTTGGGACAAGTTAATAGTTCCCACAAAATTACTAAACCTTTCCTCTTGACACAAATGATGCATGTACATGTGCAATCTCAACAACTCATCACATAATTCAACATATTTTGAATCATCTTCACAACATTGCATAATATACACCTTTCATGCCAATCAGTCACATATACACAATCTCATAGTATAAATCATCTTAACAAATCATTATAATATGTAGCAATTAGATACAAATCATGCTATATTCAAACATCATCAAATTCCAACACTTACATACAAAACCCAAGTGTTAAGTTTCTCATCAAAACGCTTCCAAAACCAATCCGAATCAAGTCAAATAAATTATTAAAATACATGTAAATCCATGATAGATCATAACATACAAGATCTCAATCTCATTCATGCATAAAATAATTTTTCAACTTGCAGCCACCTGTGCTAAGCTCCCTAACTCGTGCTAAGCGCCCCCTCCAAAAACCATAAAAATTTCAGCGAACATCATTCTGTCCATACATGAAAATCCACATTGAGACATGTTCTAGTTCCTATTTCTCATCAGATAAACATATTCTAACATGTATACTTCACAAGGAACCTATTTATATCATAAAAACTAGAATTCAAAAGCCTAATTTCCAAATCTCTAAATCAATTTGGGTGATTCAAAACCTAGAAATTCCTATACTCAATCCTATTACATGTTACTACCCATCATATACTCCCATAATAACATAGATTCTCACCATTACCTTTAGTGTAGAGTCTTCAGAGTTGCCTCTTCACTTTTCCTCTTTTCTCCTCTTCTCTTCTCTTCTCTTCTCTTCTCTTCTCTTCTCTTCTCTTCTCTTCTTTGTTTTTTGTTTTTTGTTTTATGACAACACTAATTCTAATCCCTCTTCTTACTACTCTATTTCATTAATGGGTCTAATTACACTTACTCATTCTATTATGACATAAAGCCCAATTCTAATCATTTACTATTCATACTTATAAATCCAATTATTCAAATAACACATATATTCAAATAATTCAAATATTCACCAAATCACACAATTAAATAAATTACTATATAATATAATAATTAATAAAATAATTAAATAATAGTAAATAAAAATCGGGATGTTACAACTCTTCCCCACTTAAAAGATTTTTGTCCTCGAAAATTACCTCAGGCGGATAATTCGGGATACAAATCCTTCATCTGACTCTCCAGCTCCCAAGTTACATTACCATCTGCCGGTCCTCCCCAAACCACTTTCACCAAAGCGGTCTCTTTAACTCGGAGTTTCTTCGCTTCTCTATCCTTTAACCGCATAGGCGATGACTCAACAATCAAATTTTCTCTTACTTGCACATCATCTAATTGGACAACATGAGACGGATCCGTAATGTATTTCATCAACTGAGACACATGGAACACGTCATGGAGATTATAAAGTGAAGGTGGAAAAGCAATTTGATATTCCACTTCACCTACTTTCTCAAAAATCTGATAAGGACCAATAAAACACGGCATCTACTTACGCGACTTCAAATATATACCAACACCAGTTACCGAATTTACCCTTAGAAATACATGATCACTTTTCTCAAACTCAAGCGCCTTCCTCCTCTTATCATGATAACTTTTCTGGCGACTCTGAGAAATCTTCATCTTTTCTCAAATCATCTTAATCTTATTTGTAGTCTGTTGAACTATCTCAGGTCCAACCACATGACTCTCACCAGATTCATACCAACACAAAGGCTTCCTACACCTTCATCCATATAAAGCCTCAAACGGTGCCATTCCAATACTTGAATAGAAACTGTTATTATAAGTAAAATCAATCAAAGGCAAGTAACTATCCCAAGCATGTCCTTGCTCCAAAACAAAAGCTCTCAAAAAATCCTCAAGTGACGGAATCGTCCTCTCAGTCTGATCATCTATTATTGCGGATGATACGCCGAACTCAAATGCAACTTCGTACCCAAAGCATCTTGTAAACCTTCCAAAAAATTTGAAGTAAACCTCGGATCTCTATCAGAATCAATACTCGATGGAATACCATGCAAACTCACAACCTTCTCAAATACAACTTAGCAAACCTTTCCATCGGATAACCCATCCTAATCGGGACAAAGTGAGTAGATTTCGTCAATATATTCGCAATAACCCAAACAACATCACAATTACTCAGATTCCTCGGAAAACCCGAAACAAAATCCATAGAAATGTTATCCCACTTCCACTTAAGAATGGATAACGATTGAAATAACCCAGACAATTTCTAATGTTCAATCTTAGACTTCTGACTGATCAAACAAGAATACACAAACTCTGCAATATATTTCTTCATACATGACCACCAAAATAATTTCCTCAAGTCTTGATACATCTTAGTAGCTCCAGGATGAATACTCAAACCACTATGATGTCCTTCATCAAGAATCCTCTTCTTCAAATCTACCATATATAGAACAAAAAATCTATCATGACACCTTATAATACCATTCTCAACAATCTGAAAATCACCACCTCTACCTTGATTGATCAACGTCAACTTATCCACCAAAACCAAATCAGATTTCTGTCCTTCTCGAATCTTATCAAAAATGCCACTAGTAAGCTTCAACCTACAAAGCTTAACTTCAGAAGAATTCTCTTCATAAACCAAACTCATATCTCGAAATTGTTCAAGTAAATCCAACTCTTGCACCATCAACATCGACATATGCAAAGACTTCCTACTCAAAGCAACAACTACAACATTTACTTTACCCATATGGTAGTTCAAACCAAAATCATAGTCCTTCAAGAATTCCAACCATCTTCTTTGCCTCATATTCAAATCTTTCTGATCAAACATATATTTCAAACTCTTATGATCACTAAACACATCAAACCTCAATCCGAACAAATAATGCCTCCAAATTTTCAAGACAAACACAATTGCGGCCAACTCTAAATCATGCATCAGATAATTCCTCTCATGAGCTTTAAGTTGTCTTGAATCATAAGCCACAACCTTCTGATTTTGAATTAACACACCTCCTAAACTCATCAACAAAGCATCATAGTAAACCACAAAAGGTTCTACCGAATTTGGAAAAATCAAAATAGGAGCAATTATCAACCTTCTCTTAAGATCTTGAAAACCAGCTTCACATTGTGCAATCCAAATAAAGGATTGACCCTTTCTAGTCAATTGCGTCAATGGTAACGCCAACTTGGAAAAACCTTCAATAAACTTTCGATAATAACCTGCTAAACCAAGAAAACTTCTAATCTCAGAAACAGATTTTAGAGCTTCCCATTGAGACACATCCTTAATCTTCGACGAATCAACAATAATGCCACCCCTTGATATAACATGACCAAGGAAAATCACTTCCTTCAACTAAAAACTCACACTTTAGAAAGTTTCGTATACAACTGCTTCTCTTTCAACACGAATAACACAATCCTTAGATGCTTAGCATGATCTTCTTCACTCTTTGAATAGATTAAAATATCATCAATGAACATAACAACAAACTGATCCAAATACTGATGAAAAATTCTATTCATGTATTCCATAAACACGCCAAGTGAATTGGTCACACCGAACAAAATCACATAATATTCATAATGACCAGACCTCGTCCTAAAAGCAATATTCTGAATATCTTCAGCCTTAACTCAAATCTGATGATACATGAACCTCAAATCAATCTTACTAAACACACTTGCACCAACCAATTTATCCATCAAAACACCAATCCTCAGAAGTGGATACTTATTCTTAATAGTCACCTTATTCAGTTGTCTATAATTCATACACAACCTCATATAACCTTCATTCTTCTTAAATAACAAAACAGGTGCGCCCCATGATGACACACTCGGACGAATAAACCTCTTCTCAAGCAAATCCTCAAGTTGACTCTTCAACTCTTTCAACTCAGATGCAGACATCCGATACAGATCCATCGATACCAGACTAGTTCCAAGAACCAAGTCGATTGTAAACTCCATTTCACGCTCTGGAGGAAAATCACTTATATCATCAGGGAACACTTCAGGAAAATCACGAACTATCGGCATTTCACCAATCGTCCAATTCCCATCAATTTCCAATGATGCCATCAAAGCCAACAACACAATACCATCTTGAAAAGACTCATTCACTTTACATACTATCAAGCTTGCAAGACAAGCCTATCTCATCCAACATGACCCTGGCTACTATCAACAATAGATTAAGGGTGATCAGCTCCTCAATTTGTCAATAGGTAGCCGACAACCATAATAGAGCATAAACTATCATTACCAAACTATAATAGCTCCCTTTATCTCATGCTCAAAGTTACCTAAGCATCATGGTCCTAATCTTCACACCATAAACATCTTAAGGAAGAAAAGCTTATATCCCACTTGTTTTAAACCCATTCCTGCAAGCAAGTAGTTAGGAAAATAAACAAGTACTGACAGTGTTTCACACACATGTTGTATACAGAGGGAATAAACATATTAATAACCTGGCCAATTGACCGACCAGGTTCTGATACCACTACTGTAACACCCTATAACCCCAAATAGATATAAATAGCATAATTAGAGTAAATTAGCATACATCTCAAAGAGGGTACACAAATTGAATTCACAAAAAGATAAAGAAAAATTCAAACATGCATACTAGTCATGATCATAACACGTATCCAAATTCATGTTTCATACACCAATACAAAATATGCATCTCGCAGCGAAATAGTTATCTCAACATAAAGATATAAATGATTGAAATCCCATGCTGACAATCATATCATGAGTACTAGGCACTGAGGTCAAACATCACATAATCTCATACATATCCAATTAAAAGAGATTAATAACAAATATCTCTCAAAACAAATAAAAACATGAGTTATAATATCCCACATGTTACATAGACCAGAGCAATGACTCACTACCTAGGAATAAGCAGACAAATAAGGATCTAGATCCTCTTTTAATCCTGGCAAGAAGCACCGTTATCACTGATACCTGAGTGATGTCGCATAAGAACATCATTCTAACATAAGGGTGAGAATTCACATCATATGAAATATATAATCATAAACAATGTATAACATACGTACAATGATAGAATTCACCACACTTCGCATAGTCATGCATTTGGGATAAACATAAATCATCATACATGTTATCATATACAACATAACTCATCCATTCATATTTCAAATGTAATCAATCACCATTATCACAAGTATATCAATCAATTAAATCATCACACATTTTGCACCAACAACAACATTCACACCTACATCATGATAACGTGAAATTTCATTGTATTTTTTACTCAACTTGCATGAATTATTTTACCGTTTTTAGTTATTTATGTAATTTTATGTTGGTAGTGTTATTGTATTTCAGGTATTTTTCCTCCACAAAGCTTTCATGAGAAAAGAAGAGAAATTGGCAAAGAAAACGCAAGGAAACATGAAGAAGCAGAAAAGTTAAAGAAAATCTGCACACAGAAGGCTGTGGCACTCGCCATGCATCTCAAAGCTATTGGATATTATTTCTGACTATTTATTTGTTGCTTGGTGAAGCTTGCACATAGTTTCCTGGTTTCTTTGATTTCATTTGTTAATTGACGAACTTGCGTTTGATTGGTATTCTTTTCTATTTCCTTTATCTCTTGCATCGTTTACTGCTTTCTTTGCCATGAGAAGTAGGACTAGAGATGCATGACTGGGAGTCCCTACTTTAGGTGGGCAATGTTGTTTTAAAAGACATTTAGAAGGAAAATCCTACTTGTGCTTGCTTGTTTACCATTATATGTGTTTACATTTGTGCCAAAGACCTCAAAGAATGCATCCCATTCAAATTATCCATTGATAAGTCTTCAAAGAAGGCAGGTGGAAAAGGGCCTGCAATCGACCCCCACAATTTCTAGTCCACGGGTCATTCATAGCTCTCATCGTACATCGATACTAAGAATCGTGTTATTCTTCTATCGAGCCAGTCAAGTGGAGAAGGGTTTGCAATCAACCCCCACACTTTGTCATTAGCTTGCATGCTATGTACGTTGACACTCTGATGAGCCTCCTTTATGCATGTATCAATATTTACTGGCTGACGATACCCCTGTTCCGGGTAAGGAAAATTTTTACATTGAATGACTTATACATCAGGGTATGATTTATATTAATCGTGGTGCATATTGGTTGATAAGTAGAAACAAGTTTATTCTTGAGTTGCCTAACCCAGCCAGAATTGGCACAGTTGACCATGCTAACTGACTGTATACAAGTGTCATCCCTGATGATGAGGATGAACATTTTGATGACTTTGATGCAGGTGAGCATGCAAGTGAGAATGAAGGAGAGGGTGATGTCATGCAGATACAGTTTGTACCACCACCCATGCACTATTCTCCTCAACGACCCGAATCCTTTTTGATGGATCAAAATCAGTGGGTGTGGGTACAATTAGAGCTCGGTCATTTGAGGACCGAGCAAACTAGACAAGGGGAGGAGCAGACTAGGCAAGGGAACATGGTGAGCCTTTATCCCATTTGTTTGTATTTACCACCACATTTGTATTAACCATTAGCCCAAATATTTCCTTACCCTGCTCAAATAGGAGTTGTTAGTCTTGACTCTGTGACTAGTTTTAAGTTTGGGGTGGTACACCTAAAATAGAATAGGTAAGTGCAATAAAAGAAGAGGAAAGAAAATAAAAATGAAAAAATAAGAGAAAATTTGTGATTGTACAAAAAGAAAAAGCACTTACCTAACAGAAGAGACTCAATTGCAAATCAAAGGATACACTCAAAAGAATCACTTGAGTAGAAACTGAGGAGTCAATGGAAAAGGTGTATGAAAATTCCACTTGATGAATAAATGCAAGAGGAACAAAGGTAATGCAATGAAAACATTGATTCTAAGCCCAAAACCATTTTTCCCTTTTTGTTGTTTTTCCCACCATAACCTAAGCCACATTACAATTCAAAGACCTCAAAAGTGTGTCTTGTATGCATTTGAAATGAATTTAGAATTTATTCAAGATTATGAGTTGATATTGCATGCTTTAAAATACTGTGTGAAACACTTTAACCCCAAGAGATTTGGTGAGAGTGTGACAAAAGTTGATAGGTAAAGTAGTGCCTTGATGTGGAAGTGTGGTGGAACATTCGAGTCGGGTAAGCGGAGAACTTTGAAAGGGAAGTGAAGGTAAGTTGTGAAGGATCTCAGAGATATTGTGGTAATTTGATAGTTTGGGGGTGACCAGTTCATTTGTCATGGATATTTATTGAGGACAAGCAACGAGCTAAGTTTGGGGTTGTGATTGGTCACCATTTTCACTATGTTTAAGTCACTTGTTCGACGATAATCTAGGTATTCTACATCACTTTGTGTCGTATTTTGTTACCGTTTGAATCAATTTTATGTTTCATAAGTTTTCTCCATATTTTATGGTTTTTGAGTTTATTTCAAGTTATTTCCCATTTTATGCTTTGGTATGTTTTTTTATTGTCCTCGGGTCTAAGTTGAAGATCTACTAGAAGCGGTGTGAGATAGTGACGAAAACTCAGAGTTTCAAAGGAAAATCATATGGAGGTCCAATTGAGCAACACGACACCCGTGTCACAGGACACGGGCTGTGCTATAGCACCTGAAGCTGATAAGAGAAAAGAAGAAATCAGGGGTGCAACACGGGTGGCCGTGTCAGCTAACAGGGGTCGTGTTGCACAGCCTGGAACCTAAAATTAAAATGTTGATTCTTAGGGGGCCAAAACGGGTACTCGTGTTTACTAACACGGCCTTTGTTGGCCAGTGATGCTGATTTTGGTGTTTTTATGTTTTCACCTGAATATTAGTCTGAAATGGTGTTTTGGTACTTTCCAACCGAAGTAAAGGGATTTTTACTATATAGATAAGTTTTCACGATAGAAAGAGGACCTTTTATTTTCACACGGGATTATTGAAGAATGGATATCTTTCATGAGCCGACGCAATTGAAGATCAAAATTCCTAGATTATCTGTAATGTATTTGAAATTCTTTTGAATAATATGAGTAGCTAAACCCCCAATGCTAGGGGGTGTCCCTGATTTGATCGTGTAATGACTTTAAATTTCTAATTCATCAATTCTATGGTTTTTATTATTCAATTCAATTGTAAAATATTTTTAATGCTTTCTTTGTCGGATAAATAAGGATTGTTTTAAGGTTAACAATTAGCTGGAGCGCAGTTGTTAAGGTTTTTGTAGGATTGAACTATAGTAGATATCACCTAGGACTAGGACACCCTATAGTTACCGGGTAAATCTTGATATCATAAAGGCTTGGTTTCATCATATTTCTCTAAGGACCTAGGTATTAGGATGAATGACCAAATGTTTTCCCACTAAGGAATTAGGAGAAAACAAACTAAAGATCTAGTAGTTGAATGTTATGAACTTGTTGAAGAAATCAAGATTCAAGGTTATTATAGGGCAAATCACACACCTTACCCTATCATGTTCCTCATATTTGTGAAAAAGTTAAATTTTACATTCTGCTTATTTTAATTATTTTCAAGGATATATTGCAAGTCAAACCCAAAGTTAATTTTTTGTTTAATTGAATAACATTTCAACTTGATATTTCTATGCAGTCCTTAAGATTGACATTCATAGAATTTCTCCATTATTACTGCATAGGAAAAATAGTGCACTTGCTATTTTGCCGATCAATAGTTAACAAGAAAAAAGAAAGTTTTTTTATTATTGCACTTGCCTCGGTTTTGAAACCTCGTGCCTACGTATCCCTGTCGTGCAATAGGGAATCAAAGAACTGTAGTTCTTCTGAAAAATAATTGCTTTATTTGTGTTTTTTAATCAGACGATGTTACATTCACATTCTAGCAGTTGACATTTTTTGCTTGACCTTTGGAGACTTACGCGTCGTATTGCGCAAAATGGAAATAACATGTCCTTTTTATGAAAATATTTTCAAAAGAAAATACCGAAGGCAAAAGAGTTTTTATTGGTTGAGTCATTTTGGTAGGATAATATCTCATATGGTTCTCCAAGGCCGGGGCTATCTGAGTACTTCTCCTTTACTTATGAAAGTGTTTGAATATTGTTAGAATGTTTTGAATTTTTTATAAGAAAAAGAAGTTTTAGCTTTATATGCAATGAAAAAGGGTAAATAAAAATCTATGGAGAAACTCAAATCCTAATGTTGTCATTTATAATGGTCCTAGAGTTTGGATATCAAAGAGAAATTTACCTAAAAGTTTACACGCATCATGGACTTAAGGGCAAGGGTTGAGGGAATTTATACTTAATATTGTTATGCTCGGTTTAAAACCTAAAGTCTATTTAACTCACACCTTGAACAAGATGGAATCAAACTCCTAAGGATACAAGTGAGCACAAGCAATCAACAAAGAAATAAAAAGAATGATGTCGTGATCTCAGCTATGGAGCAAGATTGAGTGACTCTTCGTTCACAAAAAAAAAAAACAAAAGAACTATGTTGTGATCTCAGATATGGAACAAGACTAAGTGACTCTTTGTTCACAACAAAACAAACAAAAAAACAATGTTGTGATCACATATATGGAGCAAGACTTAGTGACTCTTTGTTCACGACAAAACAAACAAAAGAACGATGTCGTAATCTCAACTATGGAGAAAGACTGAGTGACTCTTTGTTCACACCACAAAAATGTGACAAAGGTGGTAGCAAGAAAAACCAAAGTGTCAATTGGAAATGGTGCACAAGCAAAGAATAAATCAAGAGTATACCAAACATAAAATGAAAATAAATCACAAGCAGAAAGTGCACCAGATAAGCCCAAGGTATTAGATAAGACTCAAAGCATCGGATGATCATCAAAATATCAGATAAGAATTCCTACATCAGATGAAAAACCACACAGACAGAAAAAACCAGGATAATAGAGAAATAACTCAAAGGTCTCATATAAAATAAGAACTCAAGTCCAAATGGGTTAGAACCATGTATCAAAGCTACATGAACAAACAAAACATGAAGTAAATGTTTAATCAATTAATTAAGAATTGATTAACTTGATTAGTTAGGTTAAGAAAAATTAATTAGAAAAACTAATTAAATTTTAATAACAAAATCAACTAACTAAATCAATATTTAATTAATTAATTAAAAGCAACAAAGTGTGAAAAAAGGAAGTGAGCATTTAAGCCATCTTGAAAGCTTACACAAACCATAAACATGTTAGTAACACAAAAGAAAGTGTAATAACAAATAGAAACTTTTCTGTAATTTTAGTAACCAAATTTCTCAACCGAAATCACCATACATGTTTGAATGAAATAGGAAAGCAAGAATGATGGATTAAAATGTAATTAGTAACAATTTGTGAACTAACAAAGAGAACGGTAAAAGACAAGTTGCAACCAAAAAGCTCATGAAAACTTTAAAAGTCTCAAAACAAATTCAATCACATTATAATTCCAATTAAATGAGAAACACCATATAAATCATAAAAACAATGAAAATCCAATCACTAAAAGTTAAATCAACACCAATATCAATCACCCAAAACATAATGATTCTCATGGATGTAAAAGAGATTAAAGCTTATGAATTGAAGATGTTAAACCGGTTTCACAACTTGAAACATTCATTTCATTCATCAAAACCAAAATCAATTAGAAATGAACTCGTGGTATACTCAAATTAAATTCAACAATAAACAAAACAAAAAAGGAGCAATGAGGCTAAAAAAATTTCATCTCAAATATGTTCAACACAAACGGGAATAAATTCGATGTCACAACAAAAATTCCTCATTCAGATTTAGCTCAGAGTTAACACAGATACCATCAAAATTCCATCAGATTTAACTCGAATAACATAAATAATAACATCAAAATACTCAGAGTTAACACATATGCTATTAAAATTCCTTCATGTTTAACCCGAATAACACAGATAATAACATCAAAATTTATCATTCAGAGTTCACACAGAAGCTATCAAAATTCTTTCTGATTTAACCTGAATAACACAAACAATAACATCAAAATTCATCACTCAGAGTTAATGCATATGCTATTAAATTTCCTTCAGATTTAACCCGAATAAAAAAAATAATAACATCAAAATTCATCATTAAAACTTCACAGCAACACCATAATACAATCAATTTCACCATTCAATTTTATCACAAACTGTCCAGAAATTAAATCAAAAAAGTGATGAAGATATGAAAATTACCAACCAAAAATGATGATAGAAGTGTTGAGCGGTGGTTGTATGTGAACGCGAACAGGAGGGAGTTAGACGCGGTCTGGAATGGACAGAGGGGGTGGATTTGAAAATGGACTGAACAACAAATGAACGAAACTCTTCTCCTCTCCAAAGTGACGCTTCTATTTTTGTCTTCTCAAATCAGTTACCTCCTTCACAATTCTTCTCTTATCCCTTTATGTACCACACTTTAGATTTTTGCTATTTTTTAATGGCAAAAATGCTCTTTTTGATAAAAAAACAATCTAAAAACTAAAAGAGCAAAAATAAACACATCCTAAAATATTTTTGTTTCAATTTTTTTAGAATAAAAAAGAAGATCAGAAATAATAAAAAAGGATTAAAAAATGAACATCTAATTAATCGAAAAAAATAAATAAACACATTAAAATAAAATACAGGTCCCAAAATTTAATAAAAAATACTACAAATGACCAAAATTGAAAATAAAGCTAAAATAAAAATACCCGACTGAACAGACACTGACGATTAAAAAAGAGATTGCAAACTGCACCAAAAAATAAAGCGAACACACCGACATGATCTATGCATAACGTAGATTTATAAAACAGTCAGCTAAAGATGAAAATTTGAAATATTTTACTTGTTAATTTTCTGCACGTTGTCGAATCGCTTTTAACAATCTTCATGTAGAACCGAAATATCAATATTATTGAAATATGATCAACTTGGCACAATGTATGAAGCGGTGTAAAGAGATAAAAATGCATGAAGTGAGATATCAAATATTTTTTAACTCTGAAATGATGTAAATGTTGATTTAAGTTGACTTTTGATCAACCTAAATGCATGAATGACTGACTAATAATGTAAATGTGATGAATGAATGAATGTTTATGCAAATGACCTAATGGAAACATATGGAAAGTCTAAACCAAGTAAGAGACAAATCAGAAAGACAAATTTAAGAGTGCAACATTATAATGAACTAACACGAAAATAACCTAAGTGTATCATAGATATAAATGATGTGATGAATGAATTGTAAGACTAGATGAAAAAATTATAAATTATAAAATATATTATTACTAAAATTTATAGTAGAAAAGATGATAGAAACTAAACTTACTTGATTTGAGTACGTAGAAAGAGAAAACATGTGAATTTTAGAGTAGTCAGACCACTGGAGTTAGAATAAGACCTAAAAAAACAATATGAGAAACAATTAAAAAAATCTCTAGATAAATGAGTTGAATATTTGTTTTTTAGTGAACATTATATTCTATTCTAATCAATTTAGCTAACTCCACTTAATGAAAAAAAACTATTTTTTGTTGTGAAACAATTTAAATGCAATAAATCCATACATTAAAAGTCTTTTAAAGTTGATTTAACAAGATCATTTTTATCTACTTACTATAAATTCAAAAAAATCATGATAGCAACCCTAATCATATGTCATCTTTATAACAATCATAACTACATATCATTTTAATAACAATTCTAAATACAAATCCTAATTATACAAATCCTATATTAAAATAAATAATAATACTACTACTAATAATAATATAATAATATAATAATAATATTAAAACACCACTATTAATAATAATAATAATATAATATTTAGATAATAATAATAATAGTAAAATAATAATGATGATAATAATAATAATAATAATAATATAATAATCAACTACCATAATTATAAATAATAATAATAATAATATATTCAATTAACAATATTATATTTTATTATCCTAATTCTCATTTTTTATACAAAATATCTTTAATTCTCAAATAATAATAATAATAATAATAATAATAATAATAATAATAATATCAATAATAATAATAACAATAATAATAATAATAATAATAATAATAATAATAATAATAATAATAATAATAATAATAATAATAATAATAATAATAATAATAATAATAATAATAATAATAATAATAATACTGATGATAATAATACTCATAATAATAATAATAAAAATTACAAATATATATTTATTTTAAATATAAATATCAAATATATTGAAAATATATAACTATTTTTTACTAATAAAAAATAATATTGAAAATATTTAGAATAATTTTTCATTTTATATAACTAATTAGTTTTAAAAATTGATTAGAATCAATACAATTGTCTCTTTTCAAAAATTGATTTTTTTTTTTTCAAAATAAATATGACCTTTTGATTTCTAAGTAAATAAATACTAATAATAATTACATAGTGATATTTTCTCAAATTTATAAAATATATATATTTTGTATTTTTTATTATTGTTAGTTATTTTGAAAATATAATTATTTTTAATGTATATTTTTTACTAATTTTTCATGATAACAACTCTTGACAAAATTCTAATTCTTTTATTTACTAATTTGACCCTAAAATAAAAATAAATAAATAATAATAATAATAAATATAATAATAATAATAAACATAATAATAATAATAAACATAATAATAATAATAATAATAATAATATATAATATTCATTAATAATAATAATATAATATTCAACTAATAATAATAATTAAAAATAATAATAATAATAATAATAATAATAATAATAATAATAATAATAATAATAATAATAATAATAATAATAATAATAATAATAATAATAATAATAATAATAATAATAATATATTAGCCACTAACACTATTAAGAATAATGTTGTTTACAAAAAATATTAACTTTAAGTTCCAAACGAAAAGTATTTTTATTAAGTTAAAAAGGTTTTTGTCCTTCAAATTCTAAACATACACTTACATTACACATATGAGAAATATAATCTTTGTTCTAATTTATTTCTATTTATATTTATATAACATATTAAAATAGACTCCAAACTATTTTATTGCCACTTCATCATTGATCTTTCCACATAACTCAAATATTGTCACTTTAATTTTAGTGGTAAAATTATATCAAGGTTCTTCTTTGACACCCTTGCATATTCCTTATATATATATATATATATATATATATATATATATATATATATATATATATATATATATATATATATATATATATATATATATATATATATATATATATATATATATATATATATATATATATATATATATATATATATATATATATTTGTTTAGCATATTCATTTATAATACTGCTTTTATGTTGTAACTTATTCATATAAATTTTCACAACATCACATTTAATATTACATTTATGTTGTAACTGATTCACATAAATTTCCACAATATCACATTTAATTATCAGTAAATCACACAGCCAACAAAAACGATATTCTTTCTCCTCATATTATTTTATATCAATGCTGACAAATAAGATTGTAATCAAATTTTTTTTTCACAACTTTCAGTAATCATCTCTCTGCAGTCATTGATGTCCTCAATTGGTTTATCCATAACTCCAAGAATTATAACTTATGTCTACTCTAATATTGTCACACAATTTTTTATGTTTAAATCTTGATTTTATGATATTTTTTAATGTTAAATTTCTATTTTTTATTCAATTTCAATTTTGGTTCGTCTTGCATTCTATACATTTATTCTTTTGTCATTTTCTTTTGATTTCTAAAAGAATAATTCTTCCATTCTTCCATATTCAGGGATCATAGGTCATAATAATCACAGTCTTATCGTTATACTTTTCAACTCCAAAATGGAGTTTGTCCCTGAAATAGCACCATGTTTTTAAAAAAAATATGTAAGTAGATTTCACTATCTTCTATTATATGTGGATACTTTTTATTATACAGTTATTCTCAACTAATTTTTTTTAATTATGATTAATTAACAATATTTTCTTTTAATTTTTTTATGTAATTGGATGTTATTATCTTCACTACTACAAAACTTTCGCGCCTAGTGAGTTGCTGGATTTATAAACAGTAATTTAATGACAGTTGATTTTAAACACCATAGTAAAAAATAATGTGTAGCACGCTTCGATTTCCAACAACTACATTTTTTCTATTTTTATGAGTACATTAAGCGTGTGTCACCTATCTCCATTATTTAAAAAGTAAATTATAAATGATTTAACAACGGTGAATACATCAACCGTTGTTAGAGGACTTAACTTTCAACTACATTTGTTTTGTCCAACGGTGATTAAAGGGCTTGCTGATAAATTAAAACAAAACTTATTTCATATTTCTTTCATAAGACGCCCTAGGTGAACAAGCGAGCCAGAGACGAAAGAGGTGGCGTAATCTTTACCCTCTTCGTATCAATTCATTTGGAGCTCAAATCTCCACCCTCTTTATTAATTTGTTTCTTTAGCTTCCCAGCACGGTAATCTTCAATGTCTTCATTCCTTTTTTCTTGGTTTACGTTGTATATGCTTAAATCTTCATCCTCTTCGTTCATTTGATTCTTCAGCTTCGAAGTACAGTACTCTTCAACATCTTCACTCCTTACTTGCATAAGATTCTTTAACTTTGAAGTACGGTATTCTTCAATATCTTCATTCCTTTGGTGTGTCATTCACATTATTATACGTGTATAAATTTTAGAAGTTGTTATAGATCATAGTTGGATGAAATCCGATAGATTAAGTCCGATTTATGAGAAATGAGTTCTTGAATTCCTTGAATATATTGATAAACATCTTCCTAACAATGATGGTATCTTTTATTGTCTTTGTGTTGTTCGCACGAATATAAATAAGGATATAAAGGAAGAAATATTTCAACACATTTGTTGTGATGGTATTATGTCACAATTATATAATATGGACAAGGTATGGTGAGATTGATAAAGAGGGAAGTCGGGAGCCACAAAGTCAAAGAGTGGATGACGATGAATATATGGAGGATCAACTAGAGGATATGTTTCATGATATTGGGGAATCTTCTTTTAAGAATGCTCATATTTATGATACCTTATATAGTGATAAAGACACCCCTTTATATAAGGGGTGCACAAATTTTACACGATTATCGGCGGTGTTAAAGTTGTTTAATCTGAAGGAAAAAAATGGATGGTCGGATAAAAGTTTCATGGAATTACTTGAGTTGCTAAAGCAAGTGTTACCAGAAGATAACAAATTGTCGGATCATTGCTATAAGGCCAAGAAGATATTGTGTCCAAATGGGTCTGAAGTATATCAAAATATATGTTTTCCCTAATTATTTTATATTATACAAGAAAGAGTATGGAGACTTGTATCAATGTCTGAAATATGGCGTGTCACGTTACAAGATGAAGGCCAACAATGATGATGACAATGACAATGACAATGTTAGTAGGAAGCATCCTCCTGCTAAAGTGTTATGGTACTTACCAATAATTTCACGATTTAACAGACTTTTTGCTAATTCGAATGATGCAAAGAATCTTAGATGGCATGCAGATGAAAGGACTTGTGATGGAAACATTCGCCATGTAGTTGATTCATTGTAATGGAAGAAAATTGATTTATTGTTTCCAGATTTTGGAGTTGAGCTAAGAAACCTTAGGCTTGGGCTTGCCACTGATGGAATGAACCCCTTTGGTAATCTGAGCACTAATCATTCTTTGTGGCCTGTTCTTCTCACTATTTATAACCTATCTCCTTGGTTGTGCATGAAGCGCAAGTATATACTGTTAAGTATGATGATTTATGGACCACGACAACCTGGTAATGACATAAATGTTTATCTAAGTCCATTAATTGATGATTTACGACTCTTGTGGGATGAAGGCGTTGAAGTTAATGATGCATATTTTGGGGGAAATTTTAAGATGCGTGCAATATCATTTTGCACAATCAACGACTTTTTCTAGATATAGTGTCAAAGGACATAAAGTGTGTCCTATTTGTGAAGATAATACTTGTTATCACCGACTTCAGTTTGGAAAAACGATCGTTTACCTTGGGCATCCAAATTTTCTAAAACCCGATCATCCTTATCATAGATTGTAGAAGGCTTTTAATAGAGAGCAAAAGCTTGATGAGGCTTCTGAACCTTTAATCGGGGATGAAGTTTATCAACGACAGGAACACATTAATGTTGTCTTCGGGAAGAGAGAAAAAGAAAAGGAGGCAGTTGCAAAAAATATATGGAAAAAGAGGTCTATCTTATTTGATCTTCCATATTGGTCAAGTCTTGATGTTAGACATTGTCTTGATGTGATATACGTGGAGAAAAATGTTTGTGATAGTTTAATTGGCACACTTCTAAATATTCTAGGCAAGACTAAAGATAGTAAGGCTTCCCTTCTTGATATGGAGTCGATGGGTATATGAAAACAGTTGGCTCCAATAGAGAAAGGAAAAAGAACTTATCTGCCTCCAGCATGTCACACTCTATCTAAAAAGGAAAAATAAAATTTTATACGAGTGTTTGCAAGGTATTAAATTTCCGCAAAGTTACTCAAAAAACATCAAAAAACTTGTATCAATGAAAGATCTCAAGTTAATTGGTTTAAAATCTCATGATTGTCATGTATTGATGCAACAACTTCTACCAGTGGCTATATGTGGGATCCTACCAAAAAATGTAAGAGCAATTATAATGAGATTATGCTTATTCTTCAATTTCATATGTAATAAAGTTCTTGATTTTGAAAAATTAGATGAATTAGAAGATGAGGCTACCATAATCTTGTGTCAATTGGAGACGTACTTTCCTTCATTATTTTTTGATATTATGGTTCACTTACTTGTTCATCTAGTCAGAGAAATCAGATTTTGTGGTCCGGTTTATTTAAGGTGGGTGTATCTAATAGAGAGATATATGAAGATATTTAAAGGATATACAGAGAATCATCACCGACCGAAAGCTTCAATTGTTGAAAGGTACATCATTGAAAAAGCTATTGAGTTTTGTACAAACTATTTGTCAGAAGCAGATTCTATAGGCATTCCAAATTCTCGTCACGCTGATCACACAGACAGGAGAGGTATTCAAGGTCTAAATGTTAATTCAGGATGTCTTTATGCAAGCACATTTCTATATATTGAATAATATATATGAAGTTCAACCTTTCATAGATACTCATAAAAGACTTTTGATGAAAAAATTTCCCCGAATGAGTGATAAGTTTTTGTTGATAGAGCATAACAAGAGATTCATAGATTGGTTTAATAAAAGTGTATCTAATGATCGTAGTGCATCCAAGATACTTAAATAGTTATCGTACGAGCCAAAATTTTGTGTCATTACTTGGACTGCATACGACATTGGTCATTATACCTTTTATACAAAATCAAAAGATGATCGTAGTACAATGCATAATAGTGGGGTTATGGTTAAAGCTGAATCAATGTATTTCTCTAGTTCAAAAGATAAGAATCATATATTGACAACTACCACTTTTTATTGTGTCATTAATGAGATTTGGGAGATTCATTATGTTATTTTTAAAGTGGATTTATTTAAATACAAGTGGACTCCCAATAATAGTAATGGTGTATACATTGATAACTTAGGATTCACCCGGGTCGACCTTTACAAGACATCTTTTATGACCGAACCATTCATCATGCCTTCTCAAGCAAAACAAATTTTCTATGTTACCGACCCATCAGTCATTATCGGGGAAATGGTCAATCGTTCTCCAAAGAAAACACATTCCTCTTAGTGATGAAAGTCTTGATATTTCGTCCACACCTTCTTACACAACACAAGTTCCCACCTTATATGATGAAGTTGATGCAGATGTTGTCCATGCTATTCGAATCGATCATGAAGAAGGCATTTGGGAAAATTAACAAGTACGTAATTTATTCTTTATTCATAATATATTCATGTATGTTATAGTTTCCAAGTATTTTTACTAACAAGTATAATCATTTGAAATTATAGATCTTTAGAATCAAGAAACCAAAAGACAAGACACCAAAACACCAAATTAGAATTATGTGATGTTATGTAATGTATAAACTGTAGATTGTTTGTTTTTATAAATTGTAGGATGTTTGTTATGGTACAATTGAATATGATACAATTAATATTATTCAGATAACTTTATCACAAATGTGAGTTTTATTTTCTGCTGTGATATGGTGAACAATAATACAAATTAAAAAATGGAATTAATTATAAAAGCAGGATAATATCGATTAATTATGCAGAAAATTTAACAATGATTATAGTCATAACCGTTATAATATCTCGTGCACTATCTAAAAAAAATTAAAATGGCGCATCTGGAAATTGAACTCAGGATCATTAAATTTATCACAACGGTCTTTTGGAAAATCATTGTGATAAGGAGCGTGTTTTCCAGTTTATTACAAAGGCTACTGGACCGTGATTGTAAGTATCATATATTCAACGACACTCTACATAACAACGGGTTCGTGTTGTTATGTATCTTTTCTAACTGATGTTAATTGGGTTTTCTGTAGTAGTGCTTCTATCTGATGTAGATATATTTTATTATATAATTCTTCTAACTGACATTTAAAAAAAAAGGTAATTAACAAAGTTTGTCTTTAATTATGTATTCATTTACTTACATTCTTACATTCGTTTCTTGATCTCCAATATTTTTTTTAAATCATTTTCGCTTGATACGGAAAACATATAAAGTCATTTTCTTTTGGTAATAATAATGATTAGAGTGCTTAAATCAGTTTTACTTGGATCTTAATGTTATGATCATTTTTTATTTTATATTGACAATACATGAAATGACTGTAAAATATTGTCAAAATAGACCTATTCCTCATATAATATAATTATAAATTTTTTATCTCATACTCTTCTACTATTTTTTTATGTCACTATGTTAATGATATACTCCATAATATTAATTTGTTAACGATATAATGGTGGGTGGTTTTTTCGTATTAATTTTGTTACAAAACATTTATATATTTTTAACAACTATTTTGTTAGCTTTTGTTGATTGTTATGTACATGTTAGATGGTTTGTGTGTTAATTATAAAGTATGATATAAAATACAATTTATAGTCATAATCATCATATCATCAAGGTATCATAGAGATTTAAATCGAGATTAAAATGGTAGGGAATTTGATTAATATATTATAATATTACATGTTAATTTCATTATTTGATTATTAATTATTTTTCTTTTCTACAACTTTACTCTATTATAGATTTCGAAATTTTGTAATGATGATAATGTTTCTTGCTTGATAGAGTAGATGTTATTCTTTCAGATGAAATTCGATTGCATAGATATTATTTATATAATTTGATGAAATTTGATGATGAATGTTATTGATATTAAGGTTGTTATAAATATATTTAGAGTAATGGATACTATTTGGTGCCGTGTAAAGAAGGTTCGAAATCAAACTTATATTTTTTTAAAATTAAACTTATATTTTGTTAATAAAATTATAAAATATAGATTTTATTGAATGCTAATTTTAAGATTAATGTCTAATTTTTGGCATTTTAGGTTTATTTTTAATGAAGACAATTATAATATTATTTTCATGAAAATAACATATTTAAACACTAACGACTATTATCTCATTTTAAATATCCTTATATTTAACAATAATGAGATACAGTATAACTAATATAAATGATAAATATATTATTCTTATTAATAATACTTATAGCTCATATTTATATTTTATTTAATTTTTTTAAGTATTAACACTATAAGAAATTACATTATTAATTAATATAAGAGTATTATTATACTTAATTTCTTTAAAATTTTGTAGTTTATTATGTATTGTTACACTTCTCGGATTCTAAAATCTATTAAGAATTATTATTAGAGTTGTTTTCCATTTGCTATTTATATTAGAGTTGTTACTTATTTCTTATTAATAGTCAAGTTATAATATTCATATCTAAAAAAATTGAATTAGAATAGAAATTTCATATTTTTAAAATTTAAATTTTAAAATATTTTTATTTTTATGAGTCTTTATTTTATTAATTTGTTGAAAATGTCATATAATTTTTATGAATTTTTAAATTTTAAATGTCATAATTGAAGTTTATTGTATTTTTATTATTATTATTATTATTATTATTATTAATAGTGTTAACTGAATATATTATTATTATTATTAATTCTTGCATTATTACTGTTCTGAGGTCTATGAGATTGTTGTTGATATAAATATATCTATTTTTATTCTTAATATTTTTTCATTTCTACAACATTACTATTGTTAGTATTATATTCATTTGTACTAAAATTAATTTAAATTATACGTTAAATGTTAAACTTAATATAGTTCAAGTAGTCGTATTTTTATATTCATAATATTTAAAAATAACTTATTTATTTTAATATATAAATGAAATCATAATAGATCTTCTGATAACCTAAAAAAAAATATAAAACACTTTTTGTATTATTATTTCTCATTAAAAAAATTAATAGTATAATTACAAACATAATCTAAATGACCTACGAAGTAATTTTGTATACAAATAAAAAATTAAATATAAATTATTATAAAATAATATAATAAAAAATGGAAGTTATATAAAAAATGGAAACATTAAGTATATGGTCCTAAAATAAAATTAGAAATTATATTGTTAAGAAACATTAAGTTTTATAATTATAGTTTCATATTGTTAAGAAATTGTATAAAAAATGGAAACATTAAGTATATGGTCCTAAAACTCAATTACCAATACATGTATTTTAAAATTCAAACAAAATGATCAAACTTTGGTTTCTATTTGCACTAACTCGTGGAGACAAGTAACACGTTATCTTCATCTTCCCTAAGTTTCTTTTGTTCACATCCAAACGTGGATTTTAGGTATATACCCACGTAGTGTGGTACTTAATTATTAGTTGAAAGCACGATGGATCTGGTTACGATTCCACATGAAACGTTTTTTAGTGTCCATATAGTGATTGAGCACACAAAAATGAACGAGTATATATGTGTTCCTTGATCATTTTCTTTATTTTAAAACTAGTTCATGTTCTTTTAGAGAGGTGTTAATCCACAAAACTCTCATTTGAGTAAAGACTTGTGGTTGAAGTTTTTAAAAACTATTGCGGAGAAGACTTGGAGATTTTTATTATGGATAGTAATAGTAGTAGTAGTAAGAAAATGATTAGAGAGACCTCTGATTTTTATTTGACTCGTGATAAGTAAAGAGGGAAATTATATCATCTCAAATGGACAATTATGTCCGCCTTAAGTATTATGTTTTAAATATGGTTGAAGGGTTGTTAAATTTTTAATTAAAGACCTTTAAGAAAGTATTCAAAAATAGATGAAATCAAACATGGTTGAAAAAATCATACTTGTGGGCTTGTTAAACTATTAAAGCAAGAAAAGGTTGTTGGAAGTAAGTGGATGCAAGTGATAAGATCCAAGTTTAAGCGTGACTTGAACTTGATCAATGTTGGTGAATAATGAATCACTATGGTAGAGAGTACCAAGGTGATTCATGGTTAAATTGACATCACAAGGGTTTCAAGTCCATGTGAATATCATTGAAGTATACCTTAAAACCTTAAGTGATGAAGAGAAAGAAAATATTTTTCAAGATTGCAGAAACAAAAAAGTCGTAAAAGCAACCATGAGGTCGATAAAAGGCATCAAAACCATAGGTAGGCAGTCCGACAAAGGTGGTCGGCGGCGACGTGAGACGACCGTCGAAAATTGGAAATCAGCAACGATGGTGACTAGGTGACAATTTTGGCCAGTCCATTGGCGGTTCAGGTTTTCGATCATTATATATGGTTTTATCGGATATTGTGTCTTGGGATTCTTCATTTCAGTTCATGGATTCGTTTAAGTTGTATTTTGAGTTTGTTATGGAGCTATTAAATTTTAACATTTATAAATATGTATCTCTTGCATTTTTGTTATCATAACCTTTAGAACTTTACAATCCAAGACAACAGAAAGATGTGACAATCCTAGTAAGGAAAAATTTAGAGATGCAAGGGTTTAGGAAAACCTTTGAGGTATCTAAGAAAATTAAGAAACACTTCAATAGACATTGGACTTGTGTGATTCATATATAGAGAGTTTGATAGATTGAGAAACATTTGATTAAAAAATAGGATTTATTCTTGAAAATTTGGACAGCTATTTTTTTATAATTCATTTGTAATATTTTGTTACAATTTTTTTAAAGTATAATAAATTAGAGAATTGCTCTCACCCTTAAAATAGATCATTTGATTGAATTAAATAAACGAATTAGTATTTTTTATCTTTTAGTTTCTTCTCTTAAGTTAAATTAATGTTTCATTACATAAAGAATTATTTTTGTTGAAAATTATTTATTTAGTTGTCATTATTTATTATTCCCTCACATCAATTTTTTTAATTTGATTGAAAATTTCAATTTCATAAAAGTAAAAAAATAAAATAATATGCACTTGTGTATATTGTTAAGAAATTATATAAAAAGAAAACGGAAACAATAAGTATGTATCCTAAAAGTCAATTACTAATACATGTATTCCAAAATTCAAACAAAATGGTTTTAATTTGGTTTCAATTTGCTCGAATTCACTAAGTCAAGTGTTAAAAATCAACAAAAATTTATGGAGAATTTCTATCAATTTTGATGAATAAGATTTTTATAAATACACAATGGCAATGAAAGAAATAATTATGTTTGACAAAATAAGGAGAAGATGATGATTTTTTTGCAGAGTTCCTCTCTGTCCACAAACTGTGGAAAAATCTTATTCACTTTGCAACTGTAAAATCCTATGAATACAAGTTATGAGTGATTACAAAAATAAGGGTCACTCCCTCTATTCGACAGGTAACCAAATGTTATTGACTTTGATGGTCTTTAATTCCTCTTTCATTACTTTCACCCACTTCGAATCCTTTAATGTCTCAGCTACATTGATTGGTTCGACATTTGTATAGAAAGCATAGTGTACCAGCTCACCTTCATTATCGACCACATCATCTGATGTAATAACATATTACTGCAACCTTGTAGGCATGCGTCTTGTTCTTTGAGGTCTGCTTGGGCCTGCTTTACCTCTTACTTCTTCTTGTCAAACTTTTTTTATTTCGACTTCAGTGGCTGGTTCTTCACAAAAGATTCAATGAAAATTTGTTTACATTTTCAGTCCAATCTCATTCCTTAAGTTCATCTATGATTACATCCCTGGTGATCACTACTTGCTTGTTCACTGGGTCGAGCAACTTGTAACCTTCAGTCAAATGATATCCCATTAGTACTATTTGACTCGACTTATCATCAAGTTTTCTTCTTAAATGATCTGGCACATGTCTATGTGCTATAGATCCAAACACTTTAAGATGACTCAACTTAGGCTTGACACCAGACCAACATTTTTCTAGAATGATTCCTTCTAGTTTCTTTGTTGAACATCTGTTCAAAATATATGTTGAAGTCGACACAACTTCACCCCAAAACTCTTTAGGTAAATGCTTGTATTTCACCATATTTCTCACCATATACATGATGGTTCGATTCTTCATTTATGCAGTTCCATTCTGCTATGGAGTGCAGGGTAGCACGATATCATGCACAATCCCTTCTTTCTAACATAACATGTCGAAGTCTTTCAACACATATTCTCCACCACCACGAGTCCTCAAAATCTTGAGCTTTCGGCCACTTTGTCTTTCGATCATAGACTTAAACTTGGAAAATACCTTGATCACTTCACTTTTCTTCTTGATCAGGTAAGTCCACAGTTTTCTATTGAAATCATCTATGAATGTAACAAAGTATTTGTTATCTCCAGTCGAATCCACTTGGATAGGACCACATACATCAGAGTATATGATTTTAAGAATATCCTTCGACTTGCTTCATGCATCCTTGCTGAAGCTATTTTTCTGTTGCTTCGCCTGCACATATTCCTCACGCACATCGTTTGGAATGTCAATTTTTGGAAATCCTAAAACCATATTTCTTCTTTTTAAATCTCTGATGTCTTTGAAGTTGAGATGACCAAGTAGATAATGCCATATCCACTCATCTTTGCTAGCTGCATTCCAAGGCACTTGTACTCCATCACATTAAGTTCAATCTTGAAGGTTCTATTATGAGACATATAGGCCTTCAAGACCAACCTTCCTCTTGAGTCGAGAACTCTCATCAACTTGTCTTGGATCGACATTTTATAATTCTTTTCGACCAACTACCTTATACTGAGTAAATTTCTCTCCATGCCTGGTATGTACAACATATTGGAAATTACTGACCTCTTGCCATCTTTCCTCAAAAATTAGAATGTCTACAATACCTTCAGCTGATAGAGTATTGTCATGTGTGAATTTCACCATGTTCTTCATTGAGGGTTTTATGTTGACAAACCAGCTTTCCTCCCAAACATGTGTGATGAGCATCCTGAATCCAAGCACCATTGGTTCTTGAATCTCTGTTCACCTCTTATTGTGATCATCAACATCATATTTTCTTCTTCATATTTTGTAAACTTTTTATCACTTTCTTGATTCTTTCATTTTTCTGGACAAACATTATAATAGTGACCATACTTCTGACAATTGAAGCAATAAATATGACTTTTGTCAGGCTTTTAACCATCATCTCTTCCTCTACATGCATCACCAACTCTTTGGCTACTTTGTTATGGGGGCCTTCTTTGATTCGACACAATTCCTTCTTGTTTCTTTCCTCTACTAGTCGAATTTTTATAGCTTCCTCTACCTCTGTTGTCGAACCACTTTCCTTTGTCTTTCTTTTCTTTTGTTGATTGCGCTTGCAAAGCCACATCACTCTTCGACTTGCATGCAGTTCTTTCAATCATTATTTGTTTATGAGATTCAAGTGTCTCTTAAAGCTCTACTTTTGTTAATGTCGACAAATTCTTCGACTCTTCTATGGCTACCACCACGTGGTCGAACTTTGGAGCCAAAGATCTCAAGATCTTTGCAACAACAGATCTTGTTGTTAACATTTCTACACATTCTTTGATTTGATTCACTAGTTTCGCAATCCTAGTGAAGAAATCAGTTACGCTTTCACTTTCTTCCATCTGAAGCAATTCATACGCTCTTTTGTGAGTTTGTAACCTCACCTCTTTCACTTTTTCTGCACCTCCAAAATACTTTTCTGAATTTTCCAAGCTTTTTTTTTTGCATATTCTACATCACTCACTTTTTCGAAATTATCTGGACTCAGACATTGATGAATTATAAAGAGAAATTTATAATTATTCTTCTTCAATTCTTTGTGTGCAACTTCTTCTTCTGCTGTTGTATTTTCTTCAAGCACTTCTAACCCTTCTTTTACAAGATCCCAAATATTTTAAAATAGAATACAATCTTCATCTACTTGCACCAATTCTCATAGTTATCAACTTTCAGAATTTGAAGACTTACTGGAAAATGCCCATTCGAATGATTCATTGCCATCATAATTTTCTTGCCTTGAATCGCTCAATCAAAACTCTTGATACCAGATGTTGGAAATCAATCAAAACTTATAAAAAGTTTATATCAATCTTGATGAACAAGATTGTTATCAATACACAATAACAATGAAAAAAAGAATAAGGGTTTGACAAAATAAGGAGAAGATGATGATTTTCTGTAGAGTTCCTCTCTTCCAACAAATTATGGAAAAAATGTATTCACTTTACAACTATAAAATTTTGTGAATACAAGTTATGAGTGGTTACAAAAATCGGAGTTACTCCCTCTATTTATAATGAGCTTACTTGCTCTATAAGCCAAAGTCTAAAATTGTAAAAGTGCAAAATATAATTCAGATCTAAGTCAAAATTTTGTGTCAAACAAACTGTTTCGATACTTCGATACACGACTCTACAAATAATTCAACACACTTCAACATAGACTAAGTCGACACACCCTTATTCTATCGAACAACGTGTTATTTCAATATAAGAGAAGTGCAATCCGAACAAGAAGTACTAACTTATAGTCTTCATCTTCCCTACGTTTCTTTTATTCTCATCCAAACACGGATTTTAGGTATATACATACAAATAGTGGCTCTTAATTATTAGTTGAAAGCACGATGGATTTGGATTAGGATTGAACATGAAATGTTTTTCCAATGTCCATAATTGAGCACACAAAAATGAACGAGTGTATATATGTTCCCTTGATCATTTTTAAACTAGTTGACATTCTCTTTCAATTAAGACTTTGTCAAGAGAGGTGTTGATCCACGAAACTTTTTTACAAAACCATAATTCATTAAATATTCCAAATTATAATAAAAGAAGTTTGTTATAGGAACATATGGTCCCTATTCTCTATACTATTGATTAAGGTGTTCACATCTATATAAAGAAACGTAAAAGTTAAATAAAACCGATTTCTATAGAATATTTTTAAACGTATATTTGTGAACATCAATTGGATTAAATCAAATTTCATAGTTGATTTTTATAAATCAAATCAAATCGTCGAATATAAATTTTAATATTGTTCATCGTTGAGGTTAAGGCAAAGTGAATTCTACTCTAAGATTACCTCTCTCCAAGACAACTTTCATTTGGAAACTCAGGCTAGACAAACTTTCAACTGATGATAATCTTTGCCTCATAGGTTGAAGCATGTCCTTTATTTGCAGCCTATGTAAGATGAAAATTGAGTCCTCTCAACATATTTTCTTTGATTGCTCTTTTTTTAAGGAAAATCGTGGTTTCTAAGAAGGAAAATTATGTTTTGTGTCAAAAAAAAAAAAAGGAAAATTATGCATTATCAAAATTCCTTTTCTTTAATGAAGGATTTCAAAATTTTAGAGGCTTTCAATATCAAGGTTAAACCCCCAAGACCTCTTAAAATCACAGGTTTTGTGGCATCCTCCACCTTTTGATTGAAAGGAATGTAAATGTGATGTGTTGTAATTGATTTTAAAATGAGAATCGTCATCTTTAATTTTTATCTTTAAGAAGGGAATATAAAGGATAATCCTAATTTAGTCAGAAATTCTAAGTTGTTTGACTCATTTTAGATGAAAGGAAAGTGTTAGGCACCCCTCATCTATCGTGTTCACAGAGATGTTTTGAATTTTCCTTATACTAAGTCTATGTGTGTGAATAGTGGAGTTGTTAGACGAAGATCACAGTCGATTTAAAGCATCCTCATAATCCTTTTTGAAAATTATTTTTAATTAATTAAGTTAGTAAGAAAAAATAGATTTAATGTTGGTTAGATGTTTTTTTAAATATATTAATATATAAAAAGATCTTTTTAATGCATGACAAAAATAATTTTTAATGCAATAAAAAAATATTTGGATGAATTAGAAAAAATAACTATTTGATTCTTAATAATAATAAAAAATAAATTTAGAATTTATAGATATATTAAATGTAAAAATATAATATATAAAAATAAATAAAATACAAAATAAAACAAAATAATTAATAAAACGTTGAGGGTGTATTTTGTTTGGGCTGAGTAAATCAGGGGGTGTAAAAAGTAGGACCCTGAATTCAGATGTTAAATTCAGACCCAAATCATAAAGGGGGTGTGGTTTTGAACTTCGTAGTAAAATTAGGGGGTTTGTTCAGCAAGGGTCCAAGTTCAGAAATTGAACTGGGCCCAGAATGTAACAGGGGGTGTTTGTTTCTAGCGTGGTAGAAAAAAATAGGGAGGGTGTGATTACCGATGGGCTTAGGCCCAAGATCGAAAACGTTTGGGAGGTCCGCTTGAACCTCGTACGAGAAGGTGCACCAGGTTACAGTGGAGTCTCACTTTAGGGGTATCAGATTATGATCACACGCTATACGTTGAGGATGCACGACAGGACGCGACGCACAAAATCACAAGACACTATATATTTTGTTTTTGTTTCATTCAATTCATCTTATCCTCTTTTTCTCTCTCAACCTCGTTTCTCTGATATCTCTCCTTTAAACACAACAACTGAAACCCCAATCGCTGCCGTTCAAACCTAGATGCCGAACCCTAGTGGCGGCGATCTCAACCCCTTTAACCCTAAATCAAACTCCGAAATCCCAATTACAATAAAACCCATTAACTTTCCTGACCTGACATTAAATGTACACTTGTTTGGATTCAACCTTAGTTTGAACTTTTACATGCGCTTGAATAACTTTTGTAAATGTATAATTTGATCCGCCTCCGTATGAGATTTGGCAATCATGTCATCCACGTACACCTCAACCTCTTTGTGAATCATATCTTGGAAAGTGTAACCATATCCCATTGATAAGTTACCCATGCGTTCTTTAAACCGAACGACATTACCTTATAACAAAAAATGCCCCAAGGAGTCATGAAGGTAGTCTTTTCCATATCTCCGGGTGCCATTTTGATTTGATTATAGCCTGAGAAATCGTCTATGAACGAGAATACCAAAGCTTGAGCAGTATTTTCCACCAAAACATCTATGTGAGGTAACAAGAAATCATCTTTGGGACTTGCTTTGTTCAAATCCCGATAATCTACACACATGTGTACTTTTCCATCCTTCTTAGGTACTGGCACGATGTTATCTATCCAAGGTGGATAATCCACCACCGCTAAGAACCATGCATCAAATTGTTTAAGGACCTCTTCTCGAATCTTGTCAGACATGTTTGGACGAGTTCTTTTGAGCTTCTGCCTAACTGGAGAGCAACCTTCATTGAGAGGTAGTCTGTGTACCACAATATTTGTATTCAATCCTTGCATATCTCGGTAAGACTAGGCAAATATATCCACATATTCATGTAGCAACTTGATTAGTCTTTCTTTGACGCTTTTCTTCAATGTTTCCCCTAGCTTGATGTCTTTCAGATCTTCCTCTGTGACAAGGTTAATGGTCTCCATATATTCCTGGTATGCTTGTATATTGTCAGCTTTTTGCTCTATCTCCTTCGCCAATTCTTTAGAAAGTTCAAGATCTTAATCATCTTCCTCTTCTGCTTGGTTAATGGGTGCATCAAAATTATATCAGATAGAAGCAGTAACATTTTCAGTGATTTTAGGCATGGATCTGTGCATTTATCATGTTTTGGTGCAGTCTTAGTATGTGAATTTGGAAAATGCATATGGAGAAAAATATTGCCATTTTTAAATATAAGAGATAAATGCAAGAGAAACACATGAATATTAATTGAATGTGAAATATAACTTTTATTAATTATGAATAATGTCTGAAACAAATTGGGGGACCCTTACAAGTAACCCCTATGCCTCGGGCTTGACATAGGTTCTTTCAAAAACAAGATAAATTAATTTGGAAAGAAAAAGATCTTCGAAATCTCCACAGTTGTCCAATTCTTGAGTTTTTCTCCTGGGGCGCATTCATGGGTGAAATTGGATGTCTTCTTGATGTTACTCTTGTGAGATATCATTGCCACCTGTCCGCCATGCTCTACTCCTTTATTGACGAAAGTCTCCTGGATTGGAGGAAATCGTGCTTTGCCTTTCAGAGTAGCCTTTGATAATCCGTATCCCAAACCAAAATGATTCTTCTTCTCAGGTATTTCCGAGAGTTTACCCCAACCATTTAAGGTATCGTTTTCCACTGCTATTTTCTACCGCTTTTAGTCCACCGGTAGGGTTACCATCGAGGCAATCTCTAAGACTTGAAATGGCGTGGATATACAGTCTTCATAAGCACTGATATACTTGTAGGATTCTATGTGACTTACAAATATGTCCTCTTCACCATTGATTATGACAAATCTTCCTTCAATGAAGAACTTTAGTTTCTGATGTAAAGTTGAAGTGACTTCCCTTGCTGCATGAATCCATGGTCGTCCAAGTAAACATGTATACACTAGTTCTATATCCATGACTTGAAAAGTGATATAGAACATATGTGGACAGATCTTAACAGGAAGGTTCACTTCTCTGAATACCTAGCTTTGAGAACCGTCGAAAGCTTTAACTATCGTAGAACTTGGTCTTATTACAACACCATCTAGTGTTAACTTAATCAAGCTGGATTTTGGCAACACATTAAGGGCAGAGCTAGCATCGGTGAGTATCCTGGACAAGCTTATAGTACCTATCTGAATAGAGATGTTCAATTATTTGTTGTAAGCTCGGCCTTGCGGAGGCAACTCACTGTTATTAAAACCCAAATATGATCCAGACGTCAAATTTGCTACAACATTGTCAAATTGGTTTACAGTAATCTTCTCTACGACATGAGCAGATCTCAGAACCTTCATTAGAGAATCTTGATGTGCTTATGAATTAATGAGAAACGGGAGTATTGAAATTTTGGATGGGGTTTGGTAAAGTTGATCCACCACCCTATAGTCACTCCTCTTGATTAATTTAAAAAATTCTTCCACCTCTTGATCGATAAAGTTCTTGCTCGAAGGCTCTTGTTCTTGACTTGCCTCCACCATTGCTTTTCCTTTATCTTTATCCAATGTATCATTTTTATTTTTCACCCCAACATCATTCTTCTTTTGTGGTTCAGACCCAAAGATTCGACCACAGCGAGTCATGCCCCTTGTTTCTGCTATATTTGAGATTGCAGGTTCTTGACTTGTCGATGAATCACATTCTTGCTTTAAACCATTAACATATGCAGTAGAATCATAACTGCATGGTACTACTTTGTCACTTTCGTAAGGGTTAGGATATGGTCCCCTAATTACCATCATAGTTTTGGAACTACTGGTATCCTCAGAGTTTGTCTTGGTGCCATTACTGGTGTTTTTGTTGATTCTCCCCATGAAATCACAAGAGTCTTCTTATTAAGGTTTGACCCTTGGAAAGGAATTACCAGTGGCTTCTTTGTACTTCCCTCGATTGCAGCTATATATTCTTCTTTAAGATATGGTCCAAATTGGACTATCCCCTGATCCATCAATTTTTGTAATGCCTTCTCAAAAGCCTCATTATGTTCCAAGAGGAACCCACACTCCAACAGATATTCCTTTAAAATATTTATTGGGGCCTTTTCTCTTCTGACTGCCCCAAATTTGGTGACTAATTCAATTTTTATTACTTGTCCACCATGCGAAGGCATGGGATTTGACTTGATATTCGATTTATCAAAAGTGATATCCTGAGAATCCAACAAATCTTGAACCTTATGTTTGAAGGCCCAACACTTTTCTATAGTGTGCCCGAGAGAATTGGCATGATACTCGCATCTGGTATTGGCATCGTACCTTAGCGGGGGTAACCCAATTGGAGGAGCTAGAGGTCTTAGCTCTACCAAAGACGCCTTGACCAAGTATTTCAATAATTCACAGTGTGACATAGGGAGCGGGTCAAACTTTATTGGAGGCCTTTCAAGTTTGTTATGTTGTTGTTCTCATGAATTATTAATAGTTGTTGTACCCTTAGATGCGAGGCTACAACATTAATTTCTCCCTCCTTCTTTTTCGAGAAGTTAGGAACATGTATTTTTGCATTATAAGGGGTACTAGATGATGTCCCTTGTATCTTCTTTCTCTTTATACCAGCTTCAATTATTTCACCAATAGTTACTAAATCAGAAAATCCATAAGAGACGTTTCCTAGTACAACCCTTGTAAAGTTCCCATGAACATATCGACTAATTCTTTCTCGAGAAGTGGCGGTTGTACTCGGACTTCCATTTCTCTCCACCTTTGAGCATACTCCTTGAAAGAATCCTCCTTTTTCTGAGACAAGTTCTGGAGTTACATGCGGGTAGGCGCCATGTCCAAGTTATACTTGGATTGTCTCAGGAAAGCATTAGCAAGATCTGCCCATGTGTGTATATGAATATGTTCCAACTGCATGTACCAAACCAGGGATGCCCCACTTAAACTGTCTTAGAAATAATGGATCATCAACTTCTGGTCTTGAGGATAAGCATGCATCTTTCTGCAATACATGCGTAGATGGTTCCTTGGGCATGTGAGCCCCTTATATTTCCCAAATTCAAGTACTTTGAATTTAAGCGGGATCACCACATCAGGAACTAGACCCATTTCGAGAGCGTCAACATCGAAATCATTGTAACCCTCCATAGCTTTTAACCTTTCTTCAAGGGCTATGTATTGGTTGAGCGCCAATGGATTTTCAGTGGCATGCTATGGGTTGCCCTTTAAGGCACTTGATTGAAATCTTCTAAGTCATGATCTCCATATTGCAAGTCTATGTAGTTGTCCGCGTTGTTGATCGGAATCTGCAAGTATGAGATGCCCCTACCTTTGGTGGAAGTGGGATAAACCCTTCAGTATCAGCTTGTCTTATTTCTTGTTGAGCCAAGGCAGACTTTTGGCGTCCTGACTCCAGTACTCTCCTTGATTGGTGACCGCTTGATGAACCAATGATTTGGGCTACTTCTTTAAAGGCCTCCCTATGGATTTGTTCCTGCCTTTCAATATTGTTATTCAAGGCTAGAAGAACTTGACTCATATCTCCTTTCATTGATTCAATGTTTCCATTGACTTGTTCAAGATCTTCCTTGAATGCAATTTGATTCTCTTCGATATGTTCCATCACTTTCTGTTGATGTGCTTTTGTTTGGTATGGTGGTCAGAGAGGCGGCGCTTTTCTAGCTCTTCTACCAATGGTTTAACTGGAGAATGTTTTGAAAAATGATGAGTTTTTCTTTATTATGAGTTTATGAGATGCAAGTGAATGCATGAATGTGTATGAATATGCTAAGAGTTTTGTTTTTGAGTGTCTTATTCACCTGAATATACATTTATATATATATATATATATATATATATATATATATATATATATATATATATATATATATATATATACATATATATTTAGGTTTTGCTTTTTATTAGTGAATATCTAAAAAATAAATACGCAAACAAGATACGGAAACAAAATGCCTTTATTAAAATAGTAATTGTGTTTAAAAAAAATACAATTCAAATATTGAAAAATATTCAAACTTAAAACATTAAAACTTGCTGAAAGAAATAATCAAAAGGAAACAAAAAAGGAAGCCTTCTAAGTGCGCCTTCGGATTTATGCCCTGAAGCCATCGACCATTGTCCTACAAAGCTTGAGGAAGTCTTCAACATTTTTTGGAAGAGGGACCATCACATTTTCTGCATCTCTCAAACTCCTAGGAATGTCGTTGATAAGATTTTTGGCTAAGAAGGTGAGTCTTACATGCTTGTCTTTGTAGAACTGGTACTCTTGGTAGAGGTCAGGAATTATCTTATGATTATCCTCTCCTACTTTGACGATCTTTACATACTGCTCTTCCCAATATAACTTTTCAGCTCTCATCTTCGTATAGAGTTTTCATTATATTAGGAAATCCTTTCGAAGGCCTTCTAACTCAAGACATACTTGCTCGTATTCATCAGTCTTCTAGGCAAGAAATATTTCTGCCATCATCCTCTTGAGGCGTTCCCCTACCTCCAATTCTTGGCTATCTTGGAGTTCGGTGGTAAGATACTTCATTTGTTCTTTTTGATCTAAAGAAGCTTGCGACAAACTTTGGATTTGGGCCCTTAGATCTTCTTCCATCACCTTTTTTTCTTGCACAACCTTTTCGTACCACCTATTTGGTTTCCCTATCTTGCTAGCAGCATCCTCCAACTGTTGGTTGTGGGAATCCAAGTTGAAAGTAGCACTTAAGAACCCTTCAGTCGAACGCTTCCTCTTTAGACTCTCCTTCCGAAATGCCTCACGGTCTTTTTGAATATGTTGGTCTTTTAATTCAAGTATGTGTTGCATCTGTATTTTCTCCTTAGTTGAGTTATGAAGGTTAAGCTCCAATTCCTCTTTCTCCCTTTGAGCTTGTTACAAAGCATTCTTCAAATCGTCTATTTCTTCTAAGGACATAGGTGGAGAATTTAGGACATATGGCTTGTACTCGAGATCTACGTCAAATGGTAACTTAACAACTCACACCTTATCCAAAACCCATCGAATGTAAGGCTCTTTTGCCACATCATTCTTTCCTTCGACCTTTCTTTTATTAACTCTACTCCAAGCTCGGATGATCTTATTGAGCAATTCTTGGTCGTTCTTGCCCATGTCATGAATGATCAGTTGTCAAAGTTGTTCATCTGAGGGTTTATCCTCCAAAGGGTACCCTAATTTTCATAGGGTCAAGGTAGGGTTGTAATTGATGCAGCCACACGATCCAAGCAACAAAACATTCGAAAAGTCTCTGCAACTATAGATGATTTCTCCAATGTCCAGCTTCTTTGCATACCACAACATAGAATTAGCAGTAAGAGACCTTAATTTTTGAGGCCACTCATATCTTGTCAGATTTGGAATCATGTAGTCATCCTTATAAAGATGGGTCATAAACCAAGAATATAAGAGTGAGATGCAACAATTTAGAGTACCCCTCCCCTTTTCGTACCGAGTATAAAGTGCATAATAAATATCAGCAAGTAAAGCGGGAGTTGGGTCCGTATTGAAAACTTTTGCGCCCCAAAATACATTAATAGTTGCAGGGTCAATATAGTCCAAAGTACGTGGAAACAAGATTATACTAAACACAAGTAGCCCTAAACAATCAGCACAAGACTCCCATTGTTTGTTATTGGCAAAATCAAGAGTCTTAGTCTCCAAATAGCAACTCTTAATCCCTCGTACATCACCTTCTTTTTTGTAATTAAGTGACAATTCAGGATAAGGGATCCTTAAACCCTCTGCCAAGATTCTGACGTCAATAGTCTTCCCGATTCCCACATAAGCTTTCCCTTTAGAAAAGTTCAAAATTCTATCAAATTCTTCCAGAGTTTGTGCTAGTTGGAAGTTTTGGAAGGTGAAGCACCTCATTGGAGGGTCATAGAACTGAATTAGGGAAGAAACAACATCCAATTGTACCTCTAATTTTGTTAATTCAAGGGTATCCCCATAACGACGAGTGAACATCTTCATATATCTTTCAGACAGTTTCCCTTTTATAGCTTTTATTTTTGTCATATCTGGCTTGATAACATTGATACAAATAAGTTGTTTCCCTTTGGCATTCATTTTTAGGACACTTCACCAAAAACCTTTAGTTATTATTTTTTTTCTTGACCTTGTGAATAAGACAAACAAAAAATAAATGAAGGGTAATGAATATATGAAATACAAAATGCATGAATGCATGATTGTGAGGCTTAATGATGGGATTTTATGAAAGGTACCCTTAGAATGTAAGCTCCTAGTTTTGGCCTATGGATATTCTAACCTCCTCATAAGGTGGTTTCCTTAAGGGTATCATGGATAACACTAGAGAGAAAGGAACAAGGGCCTCCCTTAAGTGGAGCCTCTTTACAGACCGAAACTTCCGTCTCTAGGTCTTGAAAGCTCCCACCATGAGATTTTGGTTCAAGGGTCATACAAAGAGTCATAAGTTTCATTCCAAAGTCCTACCCCTCAAGAGGATGTCTCTTGAGATGTATTCCTTTCACGGAATTCCACTAACTCTAGGCGAAGTCATCACATAAGTCTAGGTGTGTGAATAGTAGAGTTGTTAGACGAAATTCACAGTCGATTTAAAGTATCCTCATAATCCTTTTTGAAAATTATTTTAAATTAATAAGTTAGTAAGAACAAATAGATTTGATGTTGGTTAGGTATTTTTTAAATATATTAATATATAAAAAGATCTTTTTAATGCATGACGAAAATGATTTTTAATGCAATAAAAAAATATTTGGATGGATTAGAAAAAATAAATATTTGATTCTTAATAATAATAAAAAAATAAATTTAGAATTTATAGATATATTAAATGTAAAAATATAATATATAAAAATAAATAAAATATAAAATAAAACAAATTAATTAATAAAAAGTTGGGGTATATTTTGTTTGGGCTGAGTAAATCAGGGGGTGTTAAAAGTAGGGCCCTGAATTCAGATGTTGAATTCAGGCCGAGATCACAAAGGGGGTGTGATTTTGAACTTCACAGTAAAATTGGGGGATTTGTTCAGCAAGGGCCCAAGTTCAGATATTGAACTGGGCCTGGAATGCAATAGGGGGTGTTTGTTTCTAGCGTGGTAGAAAAAAAAATAGGGAGGGTGTGATTAGCGATGGGCTTAGGCCCAAGATTGAAAATGCCTGGGAGGTCTGCTTGAACCTCATACGAGAAGGTGCATTGGGTTATAGTGGAGGCGCGCTTTAGGGACATCAGATTATAATCAGACGGTATACATTAAGGGTGCACAATAGGGCGTGATACACAGAATCACAAGACACTATATTTTTTGTTTTTGTTTCATTGGATTCATTTTATCCTCTATTTCTCTCTCAACCTCATTTCTCTAATCTCTCTCCTCTAAACACAACTAAAACCCTAATCGTTACCGTTCAAACCAAGACGTTGAACCCTAGAGGCGGCGATCTCAACTTCTTTAACCCCAAATCAAACTCCCAAACCCCAATAACAATCACAATATAAAAAATCAAAAAACCTTAACTACGTATTTCAATGAGTTACATCTCTTGCGTGAATCCTTTGTCCTCGATTTGATTCTCTCGATCTCATTGCTGATCTCCTCCTTCTTGGTTTTGCAGGTATGAAGAACGGCAGCAATGATGGCGGTGGAAGCACGGGGGTGATTGAAGGGTTTTGAAGGTGGCAAATTTGACACAGATCTAGGGTTTCGGACTTCGAAACCCGTATCCCAACTCCTTCTTCTTCTTCTCGTTCTCTTCGCCAATTTCTAGTCCTTTGTTCATTAGGTTTTTAGGGGTTTTTTATAGTGTTAGAATTAGCCAAATTAGGGAATTTTCGTGTGATTGTCGTTACTATTTGAGATTGATAGAAGATTACGCTAGGAATTATATTATATTAGGGATTTAGAGATTTGTTTGTGATTTGGTACGAATCTGTATAATAAGATTTGATTTAGTTACGATTTGATTCAATTTTGTCTTTAAGTTTGATTTGATTATTGTTATCTGATTTTGTTTGAGTATCTGGTGATTCAATTTCACATTTTTGGTCCGATAATTCTGGGAAGAAGATGAACAGTGGGCCCTTGAGATTACGACGAGAATTAGGGTTTCTCTTGCCCCTTTTGACTCAGTCAACGAAAGAAAGAAAAAATAAATAATAATAATATATAAAATATAAAGTATAATAATTATAATACTAATAATAATAAGATCATATAATAGTGTTAATAATAATAATTAAAATAAATATAATAATTAAATAAAAGAGAAAAACAATTATAATAAAATGGTAAGTTGACTCGGTCAACCAAAGTTAATGGGCCCTTAAGAACAAATTGACATGGGCCTTCAGACTTTAAAAAGGACACCCCTCTAGATGGGCCATCAGATTTTGATGGTCCACTTGATCAAAAGAAGCAATACACTCCTCTTAAGAATTTAAACCCCTATTAGAACAATACTTAAAAACAAACAAATTTTCACAATATGATTTATAACTTAGCACCATAGTAACACAAAGTCCTAAATACAAACTCATTAATTTCAATAGGGAAAATTTTGAGTATGACAATTGCCCCTATTTAATTACTCTTCCATCGAATAGTGTGAGAATACGTAGGTCTCACACATTTGAATATTGTGCATACATCTATTATTTTTTTCCCATCAGATTGTGGTGTTATCTACTAAAACATGAATACCAACTTCGTTCTTGCATTTGTAGATGCATTCACTTGGTATTCTTCATACGTGACGTAATTCTTTGGAGTAATTAAAGCTCTAAAGTAGCTATAGATAGATGTTGATATAAGTTATAGATATCAATATATTCTTCTAATGTTGTGCAAGCTTTTCACAAGCCTTCTTTGTTCCCGTGGAAAGTAAAAACCATTTGGACTAGGTGTATGTCTTTCTTTACTTATAGACACCTTTTTATTACACTCATTTATAGAGACATAGACTCTTGTGTCGATTTTATGGTCAACTTAGGCCTCGCTTGTAATTCTCTCACATTTTTTATTCCATTCCTATATGCAGTAGAAATTAATTTGTATAAAATAGGCCATGAATGCCTGCTTTTAGATTTTTTTTTTATTTTAAATTTTGACGGGATTATAGTATTGGGTGATAATATGGACTATGAAAAATCTAGAGGCTGGATTGAAGCTAATCAAAAATAAAACAAATAACTTCTGATGGAACAAATAGAATCATCATCTAATTTTATTTATCCCCAAAAAAATATAGGGAAAGGAAAATATAGAGAAAACCATTGATATTGGGAAAAGAACATGGTCTCGCAACCAAATCTCGGGTAAGGGAGTTGGTTACGCAAGGGGAAGGTATTATCACCCCTCACATTCGTGGTACTCCATGGAATCCACTCTTGTTATTTTAATTAATTGGTGTGTATATCTAAAACTTACTTCCTAAAGGAAAATGTATGCATAAAATCATTGGGAAAAAGAAAAGGTTTTTATTAGTGCGTCCACCTGAGCGTTGAAACTTCATGCCTATTATCGTACCCCAAAATTTTCCCTCTCAAGTTCTCAAGAATTCCCTCACAAGATCTCCATTGATTCAAGACTGCACAAGTTTTGATCAGCTCAAGACACCTCCTCAAGCACCGATGACTCAAAATTAGGGTTTGAGTTTGTATAAGTACAATTGGACTTTTAATGCTTCATATGGCTTTCATGGATCATTTTTGACTCCCAATATTTCTCACGTCAAGTTTCAAGCTTTGGATCACATTTTTGCTCGATCAATTGATCAGTTGACCTAAAATCAACTGTATTAGGGAAAAAGTCAAACTGGGGTCAATTTACAGTCAAACTTCATAATTTTTATCCATATCAACATTTTTAACTCATATATGGCAATTGATCAAGTTTGGATCACAATTCCTCAAGAAATTTGAATAGATAATCAAAAGGGCAAAATGGTCAAAATTAGGGTTTTAACTGAGAAGATTCAATTTTTGACTTTTGACCTAGAACATGACTTGTTGGTTTGAGACATGATATCAAGGGTTCAAATGTATCATTTTGACCTAATGGCATGTTTTAAAACATTCCCCAAAGATCAATTAATTGATAGTTGAAATTCAGTCAACTGATGAAAAGTCAATTGATACACTGAAAAGTCAAACTTTGACTTTTTGATCAAAATCAAGTTTCAAAAATCATATTTCATCAAGACATGTCAAAATATGAAGTTTTTTCATCAAGAAATCAAAAAGTCAAAATTCACTTTGAAAAGTCAAAACTTCCAAGACTTAGAAATTTTTCTAAGTGTTGAAAAATTTACTTTTTAAAAAACTTTGTGCCAAATTTTCACCATGATGCAAGATGATTCAAGGAAAACATCCAACATGAAAGTTGTAGATATCAATGAGATATAAAACATTATAGGGCAGGAATTTTTCTCGAAATGCTTGGATCTCAAGTTATTAATTCATAAAGACATGTTCATGAAACTTAAACACTTAGTGAAATTTTTCCCTAGTTAGGCAGATTTTTGGTACCAACTTCATGGTAACTTTTAACCTAGTTCCAAATTGATTATTCAAAAATTTCCAACATAAAGGTTGTAGAGAATTTTAAAATCTTTTCAAAATATCCAAGAACTCATTGAGATCATGCTTAAGCTAAGAGAATCGAAGGCAAGAAGTTTGGGTTTTAAACTTGTTTTTCAAGTCATTTTCATGATGAACATTTGATCCAATTCCAAGCAATGCTGCATAATCCCACTTTTCACGCCCTCTAACTTGTGTATCTATCCTTAATCAGAAGAATACACAAGCTTTTGAGCTATGAACCACTTCATTTAAGCTTTGTCCAATACACCTTGCCATTTAAGGAAGAAAGTCACCACTTCCATTTTGAAAAAGCAAGCTTTATGCCAAGTCAACTTGTCTTGAGCTTTTCACTTGTTCTTTATCCACACACAACATCTATAAGTCAGAAGCAAGCTTGTTTAAAGTTAAAACACTCTATAATAGCATGGTACAAGCTTTGGGAAGATGTTTTCCATGGTTGCTTCAGAAATAAGTAAAAGTGTTACAACTTGATAATTCAAATTCTGACTTGTTGTAGCATACAAAATCTCTTGCCTATAAATACACACACTATTTGGAAGCTAAAGCACTATTGGACAAGCCCTTAAACTCTCCCAAACTAAGAATTGCATAAAAAACCTCCATTGTTACACATTCTAACCAAAAACTCCAAGCTTAGAAACTACTCGTGTGTTTCTTGGCCTTTTGGTTCCAAAAGCTTCTAAACATCATACATAAACAATCCCAACACCTGTTATCCAATTGCCACTCCATCTTCGCCAACCTCTATTTTCAAAAACAGGGCATTGTATCTTGACTTCTCGAGACCATTCCAGCCATCCTCAGCACAAACTAATCATTGCATTAGCTTCCTGGAGGTTCACTGAAGCTAACTGAATCATCACAACACCTTGAAAGATCCTCTAACTCATTTCACGATTTCAAGTTTTGAAGGTAATTTTCTGAACTTTCAACTCTTCATATAGGCATTGTTAGGCTTCCATTTTCAAAGACAAAATGTAGACATCATTTCCCCGAAGCTAACCATGTTCCTAGTTTTCATTTATATTGCCTGAGCTTACAGAATTTTGAGATTGAAATTTTTGGAAAAATTAGGGTTCAGATTAGGGCAACAAAATTCTCATTCATCTTTGATTTATAATTTTAGTGATTTATATTTCTGGAATCGTGATAGAATTTTCTACAACTTTCATGTTTGCATTTTCCATTTTTGTTGAGAAATGATTGAGATACAGATGGTCTGGCTGGCGCAAGGTTGAAGATGAAGTTCAGGCCATGGAAGTGTTTTGTAATATATTGTTATGGTTTTGTTTTATACACAAGATGTATAGCCACCCCAGTGGTAAGACAACGCATGTATTATGTTAAGGGCGTGGGTTCGAGCCCCAGCGCTGCCACTTTTTTATTTTTCACTAACATTTTCTTCTTGTTTGTTCCCAGCTAACGCACCTGGGCCTAGAGATTTTGGGCATGGGATTTTTGCTGACTTCCCACTCCCCCGTTTCACTAACACAGTCTCAGGCCTATTTTATTTTCTTTTTCCTTATTTCATTTATTTATTTTCTTTTAAATGTATTTTACTTAATAAAAAAATCATAAAAAATAGATTCAGTTTTTTATTTAATTAAATTAATTTTTGACATAAAAATAAATTTATTTTAATCCCCTTTTGTTTTTTCCTTGTTAACTAATTTGTAAATTAATTAGAAATTAGGATTTTGTTTTCTTTTATTTTCACATATTAAAAGTACATTCTTTAACAAATCCAAATTCTTTTGTTAAAAAATGAATTAATACTAGACTTAGGTTTATATTTAATTGAAATTAATTTAGAACTTATGATTTTTATTTAATTAATTTTTATACTAGTTTAATTGAATTAAATTTTTTTTCACAAACAAAACCATAAACAACTTATTTTCTTGAATAAATTAATCTCTTTTATTAACTCAATTTAATTTTCTTATTTTAGTTATTATTTTCTTTTAAGTTAATTAGGTCAAGACTATTTTTATTTTATTTTATCAAAAATCCAAATAAAATCCATTTCCTTATCCATTTATATCTTTGTACATTCATTCATTCTTGTACGTTTAATTCTTGTAAATATTCAATATAGTTGTAATAGGTAACTAGAATTTAAATTCCTGCAATCCCCATTTGTAAATATATATACCCCATCCCTAATTAATGTAATAGTGTATGATATTTACTTTTCTCAATTTACCGCTTTCATATAAATGCTTGTAAATTAGGATTTGTATGGAAAGATAAAATCAATACTAGAAAACCCTAATTCAAGACAAAACAAATGTATAAAATCAAAACACTCGCACACTTGTACCTCTAGGGTTTAACTCCACTTTGTTGCCTTGAGAAAAATGGACATGATATGCATGTGAGACATCTTAGCCAAAACAAATCAAAAATATAAAATCATAGTCTCTCGATGACGCTATGAATGTTGCCTTACAACTGATCTTAGTCCCTTAAGAAAAAATGCTAAGATATCTCACAACATTGCTATCCATGACTATACGATGACCTACTCTCGTCCCTTTACATCCAAAGATAGGGTTACTTACCAATCAATGGTGAGATAACAATATCAAAGGAAGAGAGAAATAAACAAAAGACTTTTCACTAGATAGAACGTTCTTAGTTGCTTTCTCAAAATCCATCTTCAAAAAACAAACATCTTTTTTAAACACACCAAACACTTTCAAAACATGAAATATTTTCAAAAAGTCCAACACTTTGTATGCATTCTTATAGAGACGAGAATAATTACAAAGTTTGCCTAAACGAAGGCGCTTTTCAAAAATACTTTGAAAACCCACCACAAACATATTTCAAACAAAGCAATTTCGAAAGTGATCTAGCAAGCAACTAAGAGCCCGCAGAGAACTACAGATGAAAAGGGTGATAACACCTTCCCTTTTCATAACCTACCCCCCGAACTCAAGAAAATATCTCAAAGGTCTTTCCTGTTCTTTTCACCCTTTCTTTATTGGATAAAAGAAAAGTCAGTGTCGACTCTTTCTATCCACAATAATTACAATAAAACGCAAAACATCCAAGTCAGTTCTCCCACCGTATTATAGAACTGGAGACTCTGCTGGGGGATTCTACTTAAAAGTGGGGTTACCTTAGAGCTACATCACCTTTAAATGCTTTCTTTGCTTGATTTGTTTGCTTTAAATTTATGGATCCTTGTTTGGGTTTATATTGATCCTCTACCCGGATCTGGAAACACCATTAGGTAAATAGCAAAAATTGTGAAGACTGTACAACATAGATTGATATGGTTGAAACAATAGTTATGTTAGTGTGACATATTTGTGGGTACCGTTATCACTTATGGTGAATTAAGGAGAATTTGGGGCCGCTGAGTGATGTCATGAAGCACTAATGAACCTTAGAAACTTTAATTGAACAACTCGGCCATTAGGAATTAGTGAGATAGTTGGCTTTGGTGTAGTCCGAAGTTGGTTGATACTCGATACTACACTTATTGAGATCTGACTCTTGGGATATTTCGGTCGCTAATAAAGAGGCTTGCACTGAAACAACACCCAATGGAGAAGGATCAATGATATTGAGATCCCCTAGAACCCGATTACTTTCTAGAACAAGTTGAACCAACTAAACTTCAAAAGGGTATTTACATATAAATCCATGCAAGCCTAAACCTAACGAATTGTGTGCCTTGTGTGTATATGTTTACTTGTGCATAACATCATAACATCATATCATTGCATTTTGGCACTAATCATTTCAAAGAGTTTGGGATTTATCTTTGTGCTATTTTGTAAGACATGGCTTCCATGAGATGAAACACTATCCAAATCAACCTCGTCAAAGTACCTCCTTAACTTAAGGAATTGGCATCAAGGGTCCCCAATGATTCTCCCTTCACCAAAAAATACGGTCGTCTCGTCAACTTGGTTACAACAAACTTTGAAGAGGATATGATGCATGTACTATTCCAATTCTTTGACCCTAAACACCACTGATTTAGCTTTCCTGATTACCAACTTGTTCCCACTATGGAAGAATTCTCTCAACTCTTAGGAATCCCTGTTCTTGATCAAATACCCTTCAACAGTATTGAAAGAGACCCAAGACCTGAGGAGATTGCTTGAGCTCTACATTTGCAATGATCTGACATTGTGGCCAATTGGGAGACAAGAAGTGGTGTCAAAGGGTTCCTAGCCAAGTTTTTGTTGGAGAAGGCTCAAGATTCTTGGGATGCTCTGGATCTATAAGCCTTTGAGGAAGTGTTGGCTCTTCTCATCTATGGGATGGTTCTATTTCCTAATCTTGACCAACTCATAGATGTGAATGCAATCAAAAATTTTCTATCTCGCAATCTGGTGCCTACTTTACTTGGGGCTATCTTGAATTCTCATCACTCTCGCACCATGAAGAGAAGAGGACTTCTTATGTATTTCACTCCTCTGTTGGCTAGGTGGTTTATTTCGCACCTACGCCGATCTGTTGTGAAGAATGAGCAAGGCAGGAAATGGTCTCAAAGGATGATGTCACTCATGCATGCTGATATTCATTAGTGTTCTCGATCCTTGGAGGACATTACTATTATTGACCATTGTGGGGAATTCCCTAATGTACCTCTAATTGGAATTAGGGGAGGTATTACCTACAATCCTTGTTTGGCTTTGCAACAGTTTGGGTATGCTAGGATGGGTGGCCTTCATGATGCACTTGTCCAAGGAATTGCATTCGACTACGAGAACGGTGTCCAAGGTTATCGTCAAATATTCATACGAGCTTAGGGGCATGGTTAACAAGGTTGATAGCAAGATGTCGGGGCATAAGAACTCTATTCCTTTGGAGCCTTATCTCAAGTGGGTATGAACTCGTGCCAAAAACCTCATGATGCCTTATGAAGCTATCCTACATATCATCATGGAGCCTGTCGCTGAAGGAGATGTTCCATATACTGTCCTTTATCCTGATATGCCCACTTCTCTTGAAGATTTTCAAAAAGCTTAGATTCAGCTAAAGGGGGAGAGAGACACCTTTGAAGCCCAGTTTTATGCAAGCGAGAAGAAGATTGGAGCTCACGAGACAACTTCATGAGGAGAGGAGCCTAAATGCCTATATCGCTCCAAAGAGGAAGCATCCATAGGAAATTTGAGCCATTGTTTTTGTATTTTAGTTCATTTATTTCTTTTGTCTCAATGTAAGCCCAAGAGGCATGTTGTAATCAATTTGAACTTATTAATATAATTAATGTTTGTTCCCTTTTTGTCTAAACAAATTTAAATCTTTTAAGTCCTTGAAATCATTTGCATACGCATTTTCATGCATCATAACATAAATAGGTTTTCCACAACAGGTTTCCTTATCTTTTTACTGTTTATTTCAGTAAGATGGATATCGAACAAACAATGAACGACTTGCAAGCGCAGAATTCCCAGTTTCAAGAGACCTTGCTTCCCCTGGATAAGGGGAAACAAGAGTTGATAACTATGCTAGTAGCCAAGAAGAAAACCAAAAAGAAGTCCTTCATCAACATGGGTAAAAGGTTCAAAGGTCCAGTTCTTCCAGTACAGATAGTCGAAGAGTTGCTGAGGAGGATGAAAATCAAGACGAAGAGGCAAGGAGCACCCGTGCTGGGGGTGCCAATAATTAAGCTTCCGAAGATGAAGATTACTTTGATGAGAAATATCCTCCGACTGAGGATAAATACAAGCAGTTGGAGAATAGACTAAAGGCTGTTGAAATTCAAGTTGTACCTGGTTTGGATTTTAGTGAGTTGGGCTTAGTACCTGGAGTCATCATTCCCCATAAGTTCAAAATACCGGTCTTCGCCAAGCATGATGGACTTTCCTGCCTGAAACATCATCTAAGGTCTTACGTGCACAAGATACAGCCGCACACTACTGACAAAAATCTTCGGGTCCATTTCTTCAAAGAGAGTCTGGATGAGACTCAACTAGAATGGTTCTATCAATTGAAGGGTTCCCGCATCCACACATGGGAAGATCTAGCCCTTGCTTTTTATCACCAGTATCAATACAATGCCGATCTGGCACCAACTAGAGTCCAACTTCAAGGTGTGACAATGGGTACTAATGAGGGGTTTAAGGAGTACACACAAAAATAGAGGGATCTTGCTGGTAGGGTCCAACCACCACTAACTGACAGAGAACTAGTTGACATGTTCATGGGTACATTAACTGGCCCATTTTTCAACCTATTGATTGGCAGTTCTTCGTCTGGTTTCACCGAGTTGATCCCAACTGGTGAAAGGGTCGAAAGTGGCATTAAGAGCGGAAAAATTCCCATGACATCTGCTTTCGCATCCAACACTGTAAAGAAGCATTTTACTGTAAAGAAGGAAACAAATGTTGTGTATGGGGCAAGGGCCCATACCAAGAAGGATCATCGACCTTCTGTTAATGTTGTGTTAATCTCCCAACCCTCCATCTTCTCAAAGGCAATCATCCAACAATCAACAATCTGAAGTTCCTCGAAGAAAGCTCACGAGGATAAACATGTCATTATCCCAAGCCTTACAAAATCTATTGAATGATAACTTAGTGACATTACGCGATCCACCATCCAATCCAAACATTTCATCACCTAAGTACAATCCAAATTCCAAGTGCGTGTATCACTCCAACAACCTTGGGCATGAAACTGATCAATGCTGGGCTTTAAAGAATAAGATTCAAGATCTGATAGACAATAAAACAATTGAATTTGATCCACCTGCTACTCCAAATGTGATAACCGCACCAATTTCGAACCATGGCAAAGGTGTTAATGCAATTGATGATGCTACTTTTATTTCCTCCATTGAGGATTTAACAACTCCATTAACTACTGGGAAGGATAATTTGCTGAGATTCAGGGTGTTCCCTGGTTGTTCTAAAGATTGTGTTTGTTATGATCAATAAGTAAATGGGTGCAAGCGGCTGAAGGAACTTGTGCAACGCTTGATAAATAGCCGCGAGATTCTGTTTGAGAAGATTCCTACCATAAAAAATTTAACCAAAAAACAGAATACCTATCCATAATAACCATCTCAAACAAGCCTCTTAGGATCCCCTCAAAGGGTCCTATAAGGATTTAAAATGAAGTAACCATTTCTCCTTTAGTAATCATTGCCGCTGGGCCTATTCCCTACTCCTATGACAAAGCAGTTCCATGGAACTATGGTGCTGAGGTTTATTATCATGGGATAAAACAAGATTCTTGGATCAACAAAGACGAAGCTGATGTTACTAATATTGCAGGTTATAGTAAAATAATAAGAACATGGAGGATCGTTTCCCCTGATATTTCACCGCCCACTACTACAACAACTCACATCCGTATAACCAATTACAATTCTCGTGCCAACACTAGAGGCAAAGAGAAAGAAGGTGAGCCTACTGGGATAGAGGCACCTATCAAAGATACTAATTTTGAAGAACCCTCCACTCAAGAGATGGAGGAAATCCTGAAAATCATAAAAAAGAGTGACTTCAAAATAGTTGAGCAATTGGGGTAAACCCCCTCCAAAATTTCAATGTTGTCATTGTTACTCTATTGGGACGTTCATGCCCAGGCTCTAATCAAGTTATTGAAGAAATCCCATGTTCCCCAAGAAACCACAACTGAACAGTTCGAGAATCGTGTAGCAAGTTTAACGGCTGACAATGGATTAGGATTCTTCGACGCGAATTTGACTCCTATGGGAAAAAACCACAACAAAGCCTTGCATGCCTCTATTGAATGAAAGGGGACCACCCTGGCCCATGTCCTAATTGATACTGGCTCATCTTTAAATGTGTTACCCAAAGGTGCTTTGGACCGGCTAGATTGTGAAGGACTGGTATTGAAGCCAATCGATATTGTCGTAAGAGCTTTCGATGGGTCTAAGAGAATGGTTCATGGAAAGGTGGATCTCCCAATTAAAGTTGGCTCACAAATTTTCAACTCTACCTTTTATATAATGGACATATGTCCCGCCTACTCTTGTTTTCTTGGACGCCCTTGGATCCATGGGGCTGGGGCAGTAACATCCATCCTTCATCAGAAATTGAAATACCCAGTCAAGGGGAAGATCGTTACTATTTGCGGCGAAGAAGAATTTATGGTGAGCCATCTCAATTCCTTCAAGTATGTGGAAATGGATGGTGAATTCATAGAGACTTCTTGCCAGGCCTTCGAAATTTTTCCTCCTATGGTTGTCGCCACCAAAATCTCCTCCAACATATCAAAAGCTGATGAAGTTATACCAAGAATGGTTTCACTTAAGGATGCATGTGCCGTGGTCGAAGATGGTAACTATACTATCTGGGGACAACTTCCCGACATTCCATTTAAAATAGATAAATTTGGGTTGGGTTTCACCATCAAAGCTCAAAAAGAAGTCAGGCGTGCTCGCGTGAGAAAGCCACCTCTTCGCATCGGAAATCATGAAGTAAACATTGTGGAAGACTCTGATGATGAAAATACTTTTAAAGATTGGATCTACCCTACTGTCAAAGGAAAGCTCAACAACTGGCATGCAAAGGATTTCACTCCCATCTCCTTCGTTGAGGAGTAATTATTGTTTATTGTTTTCTGTCAATTCAAGAACTTTTATCTGTAATATTAAATTCCAAACAATGACTTTTAAGCCATGTGCTTTGCCAGAGGCACTATGGTCCATTTGTTAAGGGTTTTGTTCATGTTCATTTATCATATGATCATTTACTATAAACCATTGGACCTTTTGCATTCAAATGTTTGTGTTCATTGTCTTTCTTTTCCTTTGTTACATTCTTTCAATAGCTGTGTATCTTACATGCACACACACAAACACACACACACACAAACACACACACACACACACACACACACACACACACACACACACACACACACACACACACACACACACACTTGCAGATCCTCATCCACTCCGGATCTCATTGCCAACGAATCTACTATTTCCACTTATGACTTTGAACATCTGGTTAACCAAGCCAAAGAAGAAGGTGAGGAAGATTGTGAAATACCAGGAGAATTATCCAGACTTCTAATGCAAGAAGAGAAATCTATTCAACCTCATGAAAATCCATTCGAAGTTATCAACTTAGGTACTGAGACAAATAAGAAAGAAGTCAAGATCGGCGCCAACCTAGAAGATGGTATCAAGAGTAGATTGGTTCAGATGTTACATGACTATGTTGAAGAGTTTGTTTGGTCATATGAAGATATTCCAGGGTTGGATACCGATATTATGGTTCATCGTCTGCCAACAAAGGAAGATTGTCCTCCTGTTAAGCAAAAAATACGTCGTATGCGGCCAGACATGTCTGAAAAGATAAAGGCTGAGGTAATGAAGAAATTTGATGTAGGTTTTCTGGCTGTCACATCTTATCCTCAATGGGTTGCGAACGTGGTCCTCGTGCCAAAGAAAGATGGAAAAGTTCGTATGTGTGTAGATTATAGGGATCTGAATAGGGCAAACCTCAAAGATGATTTCCCTCTACCTCATATTGACGTCTTGGTTGACAACACCACTCAACATAAAGTCTTCTCCTTCATGGATGGATTTTCTGGCTACAACCAAATTAAGATGGCTCCCGAAGACATGGAAAAGACCACCTTTATTACACAATAGGGCACCTTTTCTGACAAGGTCACGCCGTTCGGATTGAAAAATGCAGGGGCAACATATCAAAGAGTTATGGTAGCTTTATTTCATGATATGATTCATCATGAAATAGAGGTCTATGTGGATGATATGATTGCAAGATCGTAGACTGAAGAAGAGCATCTCGATCACCTACACAAGCTATTTGAGAGGCTGAAGAAGTACAAGTTGAGGTTGAACCCTAATAAGTTCACATTCGGAGTAAGGTCTAGAAAGCTTATAGGTTTTGTCGTTAGTGGTAAAGGCATAGAAGTTGACCCTGCAAATGGAAAAGCCATTCAAGAAATTTCAGTTTCTCATTCTGAAAAGGAGGTTAAAGGATTCTTGGGTCGTCTTAATTACATTGCCCATTTCATATCTCATCGAACTGCTACTTGTGAGCCAATCTTCAAACTCCTGAAGAAAGATCAAGTAGTCAAATGGAACGATGACTGTCAAGCTGCCTTTGACAAGATCAAATAATATTTGCAAGAACCTCCTAGCCTCATGCCTCTAGTTAAAGGAAGACCCTTGATCATGTATTTGACTGTACTAGAGAATTCTATGGGGTGTGTGTTGGGCCAACATGATGAGTCTGGCCTAAAAGAGCATACAATATACTACATGAGCAAAAATTTTACCGACTGTGAAACCAAATATTCACTGCTCGAGAAAACTTGCTACACTCTGGCATGGGCTGCTCACTGGCTAAGATAGTATATGTTGACTCACACCACTTTGTTGATTTCTAAAATGGACCCTATCAAGTACATCTTCGAGAAGCCCACTCTCTCTGGACGGATAGCTATATGGCAAATGATTCTGAATGAATACGATATTCAATATACAACATAAAAGTCCATCAAAGGAAGTGTATTGGCAGATCATTTGGCCCATCAAGTTGTTGATGATTATCAATCTATGAACTTTGACTTCTCGGATGAGAATATCATGTTAGTGACTGAATGTGCAAAACCTAGACCGTATGATGGATCTGAACAAGGATCCTGATAGACTATGGTTTTTGATGGAGCTTCCAACGCTCTGGGTAATGGAATTGGTGTTGTGATAATTTCTCCGGAAGGTTGTCACACTCCTTTCACTGCTATACTATGCTTCGATTGTACGAATAACATGGCTGAGTACGAGGCATGCATATTGGGTTTGAAGGCTTCTATTGACTTAAGGATCAAGCATTTGGATGTATTCGGAGACTCTGCTCTAGTGATCAGTCAAGTCAAAGGAGATTGAGACACTAAGCATCCTAACCTTATTCCTTACAAGGAGCATGTGTTAACCCTAATACCATACTTCGAGGAGATCACCTTTGAACATTTTCCTAGAGAAGAAAATTAATTGGCTGACGCCTTGGTGACAATGTCTTCCATGTTCAAGGTCAAATGGGACAATGAAGCTCCTATGATAACAATCGAAAGATTTGATGAACCTGCACACTGCTATGAGCTTGACACTTACGAAGAGAAACCATGGTACCATGAGGTGAGGAGATATCTTGAGGCACAAGAATATCCTGAAGGAGCTTCCGTCAATGATAAGAAATTCTTGCAAAGATTTTCAACCAAATTCTTCCTAAGCAACGGAATCCTATACAAGTGCAACCATGATTCTACTCTACTCCGATGTATGGACAAGAAAGAGGCAGAGAAAATTATGGAAGACATGCATGATGTCCTCTTCGGGACCCACTCTAGTGGACACACTATATCCAAGAAAATTCTGAGGTCTAGTTACTATTGGTCCACAATGGAAACTGATTGTCATCATCACTCAAGGACTTGTCATAAGTGTCAAATCTATGCTGACAAGGTCCATGTACCTCATATTCCTCTAAATGTCGTGACTTGTCCGTGGCTGTTTGCAATGTCGGGCATTGATATGATTGGAGAGATCAAACCTACTGCCTCAAATGGACACCACTTCATCCTTGTTGCCATTGATTACTTTACCAAATGGGTCGAAGCTGCCTCATATGCCTCAGTCACCAAGAACGTTGTAGCCAGGTTTATCAAGCATAACCTCATATGCCATTACGGTATCCCCGAAAGGATCATCACTGACAATGGAACCAACCTCAACAATGCTATGATTACGGAACTCTGCACTCAGTTCAAAATCAAGCATCACAATTCTTCTCCGTACAGACCCAAGATGAATGGCGCAGTAGAAGTTTCCAATAAAAATATCAAGAAGATTATGCAAAAGATGGTGGTAACCTACAAAGACTGGCATGAGATTTTACCGTTTGCTCTCCATGGCTACCGTACTTCGGCTCGTACATCAACTAGGGTAATTCCTTTCTCCTTGGTCTATGGCATAGAAGTCGTCTTTCCTGTAGAAGTCTAGATTCCCTCTCTAAGGATAATGAAGGAAGCATATTTAGGTGAAGACGAATGGATTCAAATTAGGTTGGATCAGTTGAACTTGATTGACGAGAAGCGGCTGGCTGCTATTTGTCATGGTCAGATGTATCAAAAGCGTATGATCAAGGCATTCAACAAAAAGATCAAGCCTCGAGTGTATCAAGCTGGCGACTTGGTAATAAAGCGCATTATTTTTCCATAAGGCGATCCCAGGGGAAAATGGACTCCCACTTACGAAGGACCATTTGTTGTAAAGAAAGTTTTCTCTGGTTGTGCCATGATGTTGGCTATTATGGATGGAGAACACCTCCCACATCCTATAAACGCAGACGTAGTTAAAAAATACTACGCATAAAATGACCCACTAGGTTGAAATACCTATACAAAAATAAGGACATCCCGACGAACCAAAGAGGTTCGGGAAAAAGTTAGGGATATATGCAAAAAATTGTACACCCGACGAGTCGAAAACCCGAAAGGGCGATTTGGGAAAAAATGGGTATCCTGGTGGACTGAAAACCCGAAAGGGAGGTCCAGGAAAAAGTTAAGGATTAAAGTGTATGATTATGTCCCGTGGGATCTTTACAGCCAGTTTTATTACCAAGAGCCAAATTCAATGATACCAGATCAATTCAATCGGTTTCTTCCAAACAGAAAGGGATAATGTTCGAAGACATAGGGGCAATAGCGGGGTTCGGAACTCAATGATATCACTTTCACATGGCTATTATTTTTGTTTTCACTTTGTATTCTTTCCATTATTTCGACGATTTCCTCTTTCTAGGATCTCGGTCTCTTTGTACAAAAATGCCTATTCATGGGCAAAACATCAATACAAATATACTTTGAAGTACAAACTTTTTGTTTTTTCTGTTTTGAGTGCAAAAGTGTCCAATTACTAAATTGAATGAACATACGCATTGAACATCATTAAACTTTTAGAAAATATATGCTTAAAATTAGTGGCAAAGCATCTCCTTGAATGCATTTGAGATATCCCCACAGAGTTATTTCAATAACATTATCCCCACAAATTTGGATTCGTAAAATCCCCAGCCAGAGTTTCAATCTTCGGAAGATCCTCTCCCCAGCTGAGTTGGTCTTAAAATGAAGCCTTATGGAATTCTTCCTAAAAAAATCCTCCCCAGCAGTTCGTCAAATATCCTCTTCAACAGGGTTTATTTCCCCAACAAACTACAAATTCCCCAGCTTGAGTTTGCCTCGCAGACTATTACAAATCAAGGGACCGCAGTCCCTAATCCCCAGTGAAGTCGTCAATAGAGTCATTGCTATCTCTAAAAGTTGATGTAAATCCTGGAACCCGACCAGATAACATTTAACTTCATCCTTTCAAGCAAGTTATTATGAAGCTTGGACCCGACCAGATACTAGTTCAACTTCATCCTACTTTCAACTTACTGTGAAGACTGGACCCGACCAGATAACAATAAATTTCAATTCCAAGTTACTAAAGCCTGGACCCGACCAAATAATAGTTTAACTTCTAAAATTGCTTAAGCCTAGACCCGACCAGTCAACAGTTCAAACCTGGACCCGACCAGTTAACAATTTAAAATTATGAAGCCTGGACCTGACCAGATAACAACTCCAATTTCTGAAATCTAGATCTGACCAGATAACAGTAATCTCAATTTTAGTTGCTAAAGTCTGGACCCGATCAGATATTAGTTTAACTCCTTCAAATCTAGAGCCTGGACCCGACCAGTTAACAATTCGAGTTACTGAAACCTGGACCCGACTAGATAATAGTTGATCTTAAGTTCAAATTGTTGAAGACTGGACCCGATCGGATAATAGTAAACCTATATTTCAAGTGGCTAGATCCTGGACCTGACCAGATAATAACTTGACTTCTCCACCTACTACAAAGCCTGGACCCAACCAGTTAACAGTTCGAGTTGCTGAAACATGGACCCGATCAGATAATAGTTTAATTCTTACAGATCATTAATAAAACTCCTCCTCCCTAGTAGAGTTTGCCACTATCCCAACGAGTTGCTGCAAAGCTTGGAATCCTACTAGATAATAGTTAACTTCTTTATCCCTAGCAAGTTATTATGAAGCCTAGAATTCGACCAGATAACAACTAACTTTCAAGAGATAATTCCCCACCAGAGCAATGGACAACTAAAACTCCTGAATTCTGGTTCCCAAGCAGAAATCAACATTATCCACTGAGTCTTCTCAAGCAAAGTCAATATTTCTTAGCGGAGTTTATTCTCAAAAAATCAGGAATCCCTAGCGGAAGCATTGTTAACAAGGTCTAGAGATACACATACTCTTCATCCTCAACGACAGTCTGAGATTTAACTTCTCAAAGCTCCCCAGTATCTGTCAAGGATACGCTTCGAAAACATGTCACAATCATACATCATATAACATACATAACATATACATACAATATAAATCTCATTTATTTTGAGAAACAACATTACAATATGCATACATTCTCATACGGCTAACTCCTTTTGTTCCTTGCAGAAAAAGTCATTAATCCAAAGACCTCTTCTGGATCAGAATTGATTCTTCCAGTCAAAGACAGACAAGACACCTAGTTTTCAAAATGAATCGACTAAAGTTTATGCTGATATTTCTCCCAGTTTCTACCAATGATCTCTCCAAATGGCATCTTTAAGCCTATCCCCGAGTCAATACACCATCGAGTGCAAATTTTTGGGCACTTTAGTGTTCAATTATCTTTCACCTTTAAGTCACGAAAGGCGGATCCGCCAATCTAACTCTTCAGGTTCAAGAAGATTGAACAGGGGCAGCTATTATACCCTAAAATTTTCCCTCTCAAGTTCTCAAAAATTCTCTCACAAGATCTCCATTGATTCAAGATTGCACAAGGTTTGATCAGCTCAAGACACCTCCTCAAACACTGATGACTCAAAATTAGGGTTTGAGTTTGTATAAGGACAATTGGACTTTTAATGCTTCATATGAATTTCATGGATCATTTTGGACTCCCAAGATTTCTCATGTCAAGTTTCAAGCTTTGGATCACATTTTTGCTCAGTTAATTGATCAGTTGACCTAAAATCAACTATATTGGGGAAAAAGTAAAATTATGGTCAATTTACAGTCAAACTTCATAATTTTTGATCCATATCAACATTTTGAACTCATATATGGAAATTGATCAAGTTTTAATCACAATTCCTCAAGAAATTTGATCAGATCATCAAAAGGGCAAAATGGTCAAAATTAGGGTTTTTGACTAAGAAGGTTCAATTTTTAACTTTTGACCTAACACATGACTTGTTGGTTTGAGACATGATATCAAGGGTTCAAATTCATCCTTTTGACCTAATGACATGGCTTAAAACATTCTCCAACGATCAATTGATTGATAGTTGAAATTCAATCAACAGATACACTGAAAAGTCAAAATTTGACTTTTTGATCAAAATCAAGTTTCAAAAATCATATTTCATCAAGACATGTCAAAATATGAAGTTTGTTCATGAAGAAATAAAAAATTAAAAATTCACTTTGAAAAGTCAAAACTTCCAACATGATGCAAGATTTCAAAAAGTCAAGATTTCACTTTGAAAATTTTACTTTTTTCATAACTTTGTGCCAAAATTTCACCATGATGCAAGATGATTCAAGGAAAACTTCCAACATGAAAGTTTTAGATCTCAATGAGATCTAAAACATTGTAGGGCAGGAATTTTTTTAGAAATGCTTGGATCTCAATTTATTAATTCATCGGCAAAATCTTCCAACAAAGCATCCTCCCTTCACAGAGTTATTCTCAAGCAGAGTCAATCCCCGACAGAATATCCTCAAACAGAAAGAGGAAATCCCTGGAAAATTAAATCCATTCATCATCCTCAGTGGAAACAAAAGATTCATCTTCCCAATATTCTTCAGCAGCAGTCTGAGATTTACTTTCCTTGACTAAGAAATATCGCAATAACATCCTATATTCATACATCATGGCATGCGCATACACATCGCATACAACATAATCTCATTTATTTTAAAAGCATCATCACAATGCATTTCATACATCATTACATTGCACACGACTAACTCTTTACCGTTTTCAGGAAAGATCAAATCAACAAACACCGTTGACTACTTACGTGACCTGGTAGTCTTCTCAAAAGCTACGTCTGATAAAGGGCTATTTCAGCATTTTACTTAGAAAGATGTCCTCACAAATGCCTTCGCTGGTTCAGTTGGATCGATACTAAGATCTCTCTGATTTCTATTCCAGTTGAAGATTACCCAAGACTTTTGTCTAGTTCAGTTAAATCGATACTAAGATTTTTCTGATTTCCATTCCAGTCAAAGTTAATCAAATACCTTCGCTGGTTCAGTTGGATCGATACTAAGATCTCTCTGATTTCTATTCCAGTTGAAGATGACCCAAGACTTTTGTCTGGTTCAGTTAAATCGATACTAAGATTTTTCTGATTTCCATTCTACTCAAAGTTAATCAAATACCTTCGCTGGTTCAGTTGGATCGATACTAAGATCTCTCTGATTTCTATTCTAGTTGAAGATGACCCAAGACTTTTGTGTGGTTCAGTTAAATTGTTACTAAGTTTTTTCAGATTTACATTCCAGTCAAAGTTAATCAAATACCTTCGCTGGTTCAGTTGGATCGATACTAAGATCTCTCTGATTTCTATTCCAGTTGAAGATTACCCAAGACTTTTGTCTGGTTCAGTTAAATCGATACTAAGATTTTTCTGATTTCCATTCCAATCAAAGTTAATCAAATACCTTCGCTGGTTCAGTTGGATCGATACTAAGATCTCTCTGATTTCTATTCCAGTTGAAGATGACCCAAGACTTTTGTCTGGTTCAGTTAAATCGATACTAAGATTTTTCAGATTTACATTCCAGTCAAAGTGAATCAAATACCTTCTCTGGTTCAGTTGGATCGATACTAAGATCTCTCTGATTTCTATTCCAGTTGAAGATGACCCAATAATTTTGTCTGGTTCATTAAATTGATACAAAGATTTTTCTGATTTCCATTCCAGTCAAAGTTAATCAAATACCTTCGCTGGTTTAGTTGGATCGACACTAAGATCTCTCTGATTTCTATTCCAGTTGAAGATGACCCAAGACTTTTTTCCGGTTTAGTTAAATCAATACTAAGATTTTTATGATTTCCATTCCAGTCAAAGTTAATCAAATACCTTCGCTGGTTCAGTTAGATCGATAATAAGATCTCTCAGATTTCTATTCCAGTTGAAGATGACCCAAGATTTTTGTCTGGTTCAGTTAAATCGATACTAATATTTTTATGATTTCCATTCCAGTAAAAGTTAATCCAAGACCTTCTCTGGTTCAGTTAGATCGACACTAAGATCTCTCTGATTTCTATTCCAATTGAAGATGACCCAAGAATTTTGTCTGGTTCAGTTAAATCGATACTAAGATTTTTCAGATTTACATTCCAGTCAAATTTAATCAAATACCTTCGCTGGTTCAGTTGGATCGATACTAAGATCTCTCTGATTTCTATTCCAGTTGAAGATGACCCAAGACTTTTGTATGGTTCAGTTAAATCGTTACTAAGATTTTTCAGATTTACATTCCAGTCAAAGTTAATCAAATACCTTCGATGGTTCAGTTGGATCGATACTAAGATCTCTCTGATTTCTATTCCAGTTGAAGATGACCCAAGACTTTTGTCTGGTTCATTAAATCGATACTAAGATTTTTCTGATTTCTATTCCAGTCAAAGTTAATCAAATACCTTCGCTGGTTCAGGTGAATCGATACTAAGATCTCTCTGATTTCTATTCCCGTTGAAGATGACCCAAGACTTTTGTCTAGTTCAGTTAAATCAATACTAAGATTTTTCTGATTTCCATTCCAGTCAAAGTTAATCAAATACCTTCGTTGGTTCAGTTAGATCGATAATAAGATCTCTCTGATTTCTATTCCAGTTGAAGATGACCCAAGACTTTTGTCTGGTTCAGTTAAATCGATACTAAGATTTTTCTGATTTCCATTCCAGTCAAAGTTAATCCAAGACCTTCTCTGGTTCAGTTAGATCGACACTAAGATCTCTCTGATTTCTATTCCAATTGAAGATGACCCAAGACTTTTTTCAAGTTCAGTTAAATCGATACTAAGATTTTTTTTATTTCCATTCCAATCAAAGTTAATCCAAGACCTTCTGTGGTTCAGTTAGATCGACGTTAAGATCTCTCTGATTTCTATTCCAGTTAAAGATATTCCAAGACTTTTGTCTGGTTCAGTTGAATCGATGCTAAGATTCTTATGTTTTCCATTCCAGTCAAAGTTAATTAAAGACCTTCTCTAGTTCAGTTATATCGATACTAAGATCTCTCTGATTTCTATTCCAGTTGAAGATATTCCAAGACTTTTGTCTGGTTTAGTTGAACGGATACCAAGATTCTTCTGATTTCCATTCCAGTCAAAGTTAGTCCAAGACTTTCTCTGGTTCAGTTAGACCGATACTAAGGTCTCTCTGATTTCTATTCCAGTTGAAGATATTCCAAGACTTTTGTCTAGTTCAGTTGAATCGATACCAAGATTCTTCTGATTTCCATTCCAGTCAAAGTTAGTCCAAGACCTTCTCTGGTTCAGTTAGACCGATACTAAGGTCTCTCTGATTTCTATTCTAGATGAAGATATTCCAAGACTTTTGTCTGGTTCAGTTGAATCGATACTAAGATTCTTCTGATTTCCATTCCAGTCAAAGTTAGTCCAAGACCTTCTCTGGTTCAGTTAGATCGACACTAATATTTTTTTGATTTCTATTCAAGTCAAAGTTAATTCAAGACCTTCCTCTGGTTCAAATAAATCTATACTAAGATTTTCTTAATTTTTATTCCGGTTGAAGACAACTCAAGACTTTTCTCTGGTTCAGTTAAATCGATGCTAAGACTTTTCTGATTTCTATTCTAGTTAAAGAAACTGCAAAGCCTGGAATACGACCAGATAGCAATTTACTCTGTCAATTACTATGAAGCTTGGACTCGACCAAATAATAGTTAACTTCTTCAGACACTGAAGCCTAGAATCTGACTAGATAACAATATAAGGTGCTGTGAAGCCTGGAGTCCGACCAGATAGTAGTTTACTCTGTCAGTTACTATGAAGCCTGGACTCGACCAGATAACAGTTCAAGTCACTGAAGCCTGGATTCTGACAAGATAATAGTTTAAGAAATTACAAATCCTAAAGTATGACTAGATAACATTTAATCTCATTTCTCCAGTAAGTTGTTGTGAAGCCTGGAATACGACTGGATAACAGTCGACCTTATTATCCTCAGCAAGTCAATGTGAAGCCTGGATTCCGACCAGATAGAAGTTCACTTCCATCTCTTCAATCAAGAGATGATTCCCCAGTAGAGTAATGGACAACTGAAGCTCCTAAACTCTATTTCACAAACAGAGACCAACATTCCTCAACGGAGTCCTCCTCAACAACAGGAATAATAATTCCCATAAAGGAATATCTCATGAAATCAACATTGTTCTAGATATAATCTTGAAGCCCGTCTCCGACGACTCTCCGTCATACCCTCCGGATGACATCTTTAAGCCCATCTTCGACGATCTTCCGTCATCTTCTCCAAATGGAATATATAAGCCCATTCCCGACATTATCTACACAGTCAAGTATCTTTCAGACGAGTGCAAATTTCTGGGCACTCTAGTGTTTAATCATATTCCACCTTCAGATCACGAAAGGCAGACTAGCCAATCTACATCTTCAGGTTTAAGAAGATTGAACAGGGGCAACTTTTGTACCCCAAATATTTCCCTCTCATTTCACTCAAGACATGCCTCTAAAGGTCCTCAACTTTCCCTTGGATGAGTAAGAATTGACCAGACAAGTTCTCCTCCTAAAGAAATGAACCTCAATTAGGGTTTCAATTTTAAGCAAGATGTATGAGTCCCAAGGATCCCAAATTTTCTCCATTGTCCTTATCCATTGTCCTAATATGTTCTAAAGATCATCCATGCCAAACTTCATGCCTTGAACAACAAGTTTGCTCATTCAAGGCGTTTTATTGATTCTAACACATTGCAGGAGTCCCCAGGAACGTGTAGCAATCAAATTCAAGCTTCATAACTCAAGGAATCATCAAGAACAGAACCACGGTTTGCTTCTTATTTTCAGAATCGTATTGGCTATTTCATGCGCATTTAACATGATTTATTGTTTGTTTTGCATTGCTTGAATCCATATGAAGCTAATGGCATAAGTTAATTGAATTATAGTGTACAAAATCACAAGTTACCATGGGCGAATTCTAGGGTTCATAAGCTTTCAAATTGGGGCTTTGCAATACAAGAAAAATTAAGCCTTGTGAGACCCATGATTGAACTCGTTGAGACCAGACGAAAACAAAGGGACCATCGCGAAATATTTATATAAAACACAGCCCTAATCGCTATTTTTCGTCACACTGTTTAGTGGGGGTTAAAAACCCCCGCTATCTAACATTGTTTCTGCAGGTTCAGCAAGGAAGATGACTAGGTGTTGATACATCATTGGGCAGTTCAAAAAAAGGCGCGCGTGTTTTTGTCTTATTGCATATTATTTGTTTTATCAATATATTAATTGTTGGCTATTATAAGATCAATTGAAGCGCGTTGGTTGGAGTGGTTGGCCAAGCATCCAATAGGCGTTGGGACCTGGGTTCGAATCCCAGGTCCCCCAAAATACTTGTTTCTATTTTTCTTAATGTATTCACATGCAGGCTTCCAAAGGTGTTCCACCATATACCTCAATCATCCATGCGCCAAGTGGCTTGCAAAGTAAATCTGATGGCTATGAGATGATGATCATCATACGCCCAGTCAACCATGCGCCTGGAAAATCGCCAAGGTCAAAGAGGCTTGCAGTTAATGGGCCTGAAAATTGCTAACAAACCTCCTAATTGGGCCAGCACCCCCCTGGTTCATTCATTCTTTTTTCCTTTTCTTTTATATTTTCCATTTAACTTTTTTGCTAATTATTATTACTATTATTATTTAATTAACTCATAAATTAATTGTTTTCATAATAAATTCAGAAAAACTAAAAATAATATTTTTTCTTTAATTAAAATTAATTTCACTTTATTTTGTAAATAAATACTAACAAATTAATTTAGTTTTTTTAATTAGGTTAATTTCACTATTTTTTGCAATAAATAAAATAAATTAGAATTAGGGTTTTACTAACTTTTGATTATTTATTTATTTATTTCCTTGAGACATTAAAAGATTAAAAAATATTTCTTTTATTTAATTAATTAGAATTAGGTTTAATTAAATGCAAAAAGGACCAAAAACTCATTCTTTCTCAAAAAAGGGTCAAAACCCTAAGGACTTCTCCGATTCAATTCTTATTCGCGCATATTATTTTTTTGATCATATTTATGTAATTGCTCCGAGTTTGTAATAGCGTTAATTAGGACTTTTTATCGCTTTATTTATTTTTCTCGCAATTTACTTTTCAAGGGTTGTTTTTGGCGATGTAAATACCCGACGCCTTGTAATAGCGTAGATTTACTTTCCGCAATTTATTTTCCGCAACTATAAATTGCTAGATGTATGTTAATTAGGCTATGCATGACAAGACTTGTTCTCTGAAAATAAAATCAATCTGTAGCTCACCATAAAATGTGTAAAGATAACTTAACTGAATCCTGACACACTCGCACATGCCACTCCTAGGGTACGCCTCACTTGGTTGCCTCGACGTGGTCATTGAGTATAGGAAGTTTTAGAGGTCGTCCTCCTGTCTAAAGATCAAAGTTGCCTCGAAACGGTTGCCTCGGATAAAAAGGATCTAGGACATTAGGGGTACCGCTAAGGCGTCCTACTATTGCTTTGGTGACCACATGTCCCTATAATCGAATTGACCCAAAAAACTCCAACGACGGTGCTACCTACTTCTCAATAGTGGGATAGTACTGTCTAAAGGACATTTACACAACTTAATTTCTTTGAGTAGGTAGAGGTTTTTAGATACTTGCTCTTTCAAAACAAAATACTTTTTGCACCTACACTTTTCTGACAAAAGTTTTCAAATAACACTTCATACACTCTTGAGGACAAATACAAGAGTTAAATCGAAGTTTTCAAACAAACTTTTTCAAAACCCACAAACACAAGAAAAGCAAAACATTTTTGAAAACATAGTGAGCAAGTACCTAAGAGCCCGTGGATAACCACGGATAGAAAGGGTGCTAACACCTTCCCTTTCTATAATCTACCTCCCGAACCGAGAAACATCTCGAAAAGGAATTTTGCTGTGCTTTTGTCCTTTCCTTGTTGGAGAAAATAAAAGACGATGGCGACTCTTGCTTACCGCGACATTTCGCGAACCAGCATTTCAAAACAGTCAGTTCTATTTCCACCGATCACAGTACCCCAAAATTTTCCCTCCCATTTTCACACAAGACATACTTCTAGAGGTTCTCAATTGCTCAAGGTTGACCAAGAATTGACCAGACAATTCTCCTCCTAAGGCAATGAACCCCCAACTAGGGTTTCAATTTTCATCAAGATGGTTGAGCTCCAATGGTCTCAAATTCTTCCCATGGTCCTAACATGTCTTCAATATTATCCATGCCAAATTTCATGCCTTGCACAACAAGTTTACTCAGTCAATTGCTCAAATGCTTGAAAATCAACTGTGCTAGGTCAAAGGTCAACTATGGCCCAAATATAGTCAAACTTCAACATTTTTGGTCAACATCAACATTTTGAAGTATAATCCATCATTTGATCAATGGTTGATCATGATTTCTCAAGAAATGCTCCTAACTCATCAAAAGTCAAAAATGGCAAATTAGGGTTTTTATAGGAAAAGTCAACCAAACTTTGACCAAACATAACTTTTTCATACTTTGTCAGAAATTTTCCAACAAAAGCTCATTTTGAAGAGAATCCAATTCCCTACAATTTTTCCTCAATCCTAAAGTCCAAGAAATGCACCATTTGAAAGATATGAGCTCAAACATTACAAGTCATTTTTAAAAAGTCAGCAAAAGCCACTTTTTGCCAAGACCATTTACATCAAAATAACATCTTCAAATGAAATATTGATCAAAATAGGGATTGAATTAGACATCTTGGGATTTCCAAAAAGTATAAGATCATCATCATGAGATGAAAATTGAGCAAGTTATGGCTTGCCCAAGCTGGGAAAATTTTGGAAATTTCAAGAATGGTGCATTGAGGAAATTTGGATTTTTGAGTCAATGGCCTAACTTTTTAAGATTCAAATATCTTCCTAAGGTCATAGAGGACCCTTAATCTCATTTTTCATGGCCTTACCATTCTTACCTATTTTTTTACATAATTATTTTGATTTATTTCAAATAAATATAAAATAAATGATACAAAATAATTTGGAATGGGCCTTGACCCTTGGGCTTGTGTTTTGTCTTGGCATGAGGTCCACAAATTCGTGCAAATGGTGTTCACATTCACTCATCATAAAAAATGGCATGAAATCACAAATTATGGCATTTTTTCAAATATGGATCATGGATTAAAAACAATGTTTATGGACATGATTCTTTCCATTCAACCTTGTATCCTCATTCTATCCTATATATAACTCATGTTAGCAAGCCAAACACGTAAACACATAGCCTGAAAGAAGCCACACGAAATTTACAAAAATCCACCCAAGTTGTCAAAACTGAAACACGATTTGTAGGGACCTTCAACTCAAACTAGCAGTCATACGTTACTCATGAAGTTCCCAGAGACTAGATCCAATCGTTCCCAAAGCTTGCAACGTCCCAGATCGTCAGATCTTGATCTCTTTGATTGGTAATTTTTTCTTGATATCAAACTCTCCATACGCGTTATTTAAATCCATACTAAGCATGTATGTGTATTATTGATGATATTTGTGTGCTTTCTAACATTTTACATGTAAAGATAAGGCCATGGATCGTAGGTTACCATTTCTAAGGTTCTAGAACAGTTAAGCTTAGAACATGATGTTGTAGGTCTTTTCAGGTCAAACGGCCACCACCATTGAACTCGTAGCATACGAAATAGGGGGGGTAACCTTAATCTCAAGCCTTGATTTTTCTTTGTGCATGTTTTAGGGTTTTGAATGGCCGGAGAAGGTAGCCGGATTTTGACTCTGGCACCTCTGAAAAATTGAACCCGGCAAGCCATCATGCCTATCTTCCATTGGACCATTCAAAAATGGTGCGCGTTTTTTTTCATTTCTAATATATCTGACCAATTTTCCTATATTATATTATTGTTTTGGTTATGTAAACGAATGATCATATAACTCAATTGGCAAAGGAACGTATGCGTGAGAGAGAGGACCTGGGTTCGAATCCCAGGTCCAACATTTTCCATTTTCTTAATATTTCATACAGGATCCAGCATTCCACATGGCCAGGAGCGTATCTTGGACCACCAATCTGAACCATCAGATCATCACTTGATCCAAATCTAGCGCCTCCAATGTGCATACCACCATGTCCTTTCTAAAGCCGCCCTCACTGGATCATAAAGCAGACCTGGGCTCCTCTTTATATGGGCCTCACATTTTTTTAATCAGCACCCCCATATTTGCTCCATAACACCCAAGCCCATTTGCAGTTTTTTTATCCTTTTTGTTTTTATCATATTTATTTTCTTTTAATCTTTTTTTAATAAAACATAAAAAATAAAAAAATATAAAATAGATTTAGGTTTAATAAAAATTATTTTAATTAATTAGTTAATTATTTTATTTTTATTTATTAACTTTTAAAATCAATTAGACTTAGGTTATTTCATTCAAATATTTTATTAAATAAAAAAATACAAAAAATGTTAGGATTTTGTTTAGAATTTAATTTTGATCAATAATTTTATTTTATTTTAATTAATTAAATTTAGGTTTAATTTAATTTAGTATTTTCCTAAATAAATAAAAGAAACAAACAAAAGATTTTTTTACTTAAATTTTTTTAGGTCGTTAGACGTTTCTTTCCATTTTCACACGCGTTTATTTTCCTTCTCGCATTTTATATAAATATTATAACTGCTTACGGTTGTAATAGTTTAGGATTTGAATTTATGCACTTTTAATTTCCACACTTTATATTTTAGTCAGATATAACTGTAACTATCCCAAGGCCCTGTAATAGATGTAGGACTTTATTTCTCGCTTTTACATTTAATTGCTAGCAAGTAGGCGTGCATGACAAGATTAATCTAATTAACCATTAGATCACTAATCTTAAGATAATATAACTGAAAAAACACACTTCTCACACTTGCATCCTTAGGGTATACCTCACTTGGTTGCCTCAGAAAATAATGGTCATGTCCCTCAAACGTAGGGATATCTTAGCAAAGGCCCTCAATCTAAAAGTCATCATAAAAGATCATAGTCCATTACTGTCCCTCTAGTTGCTTACGAGAAATGATCTTGTCCCTCGATGTTGCCTATATGATGACAGTCCTTTCGAATGCTAAGATATCCTTACCTGTTGCCTTTAATGACCATAACATCCCTTTCGATAGTCCCTCAACATCCAACGATAGGGCTACCTATTCACTAATAGTAGGATAGCACTATCTAAAGGAAAGAAGGAAAAGAACATCCTTTTTCGAGTAGGTAGACGACTCTTAAGTACTTGCTCAAACCTAAAATTTTCACACTTACACAATTTCAAAAATCTTTTCAAAACGCTTTATCACACTCTTGAGGACTGATACAAGAGTTACCATAAAGAAAACAAAAACTTTCAAAACACACAAATACAAACAGTTTAAAAAATGAGCAAGTACCTAAGAGCCCGTGGAAAACCACGGATGGAAAGGGTGCTAACACCTTCCCTTTCCATAATCTACCCCCTTACTCAAAAAATATCGAAAAAGGTCTGTTTCTGTTCTTTTCACCCTTTCCTTTGTTGGATAAAAGAAAAGTCGGTGGCGACTCTTGCTTACTGCGACATTTGCGAACAAAAAACGCAAACCAGTATTAACAGTCGCTTCTGCCACCGTATCACAGAACTGGCGACTCTGCTGGGGAAGTTATAAAGTGGGGTTTACCTTAGGGTCTAGATCATTATGCTTTTTTGACTGCTTATTTACTTTACCTTTAAGGGTATTGTTTGGGTATTATAGATCCTAAACCCGGATCTGGGGAAACCTTTTAGGTAAGTAGAAATAGATCATGGAAACTGTGCGGGGTATACGGACACGGTTGAAGCAGTGGCTACGTTGATGCGACACTTTGGTTGGTACGGTAGCCCTTGAGTTAATGAAGGAGAATAGGGGGCCGCCGCGTGGTGTCATGAAGTGTCAACTGACCTTAGAACCTTTAAATGAATAACTTGGCCATTAAGACATAGTGAGATGGCCGTCTTTGGTGTATTCCCAAAGTCGACAGATACTCGATGCTACACTCATTGAGATTTGACTCCTGAGTTTTATTTGGTTGCAAGTCAGTTGCTTATCAAATGAAACTTGTGGGAAAGATCAGTGACATTGAGATCCCTTAGAACTCGGTTAATATTTATAGGACAGGTTGAACCAATCCAACTTCAAGAGGGTATTACCTTAAAACCCATGCAAGCCTTAAACCTAAGGTCTTGGTGTGATTTACTTGTGCTTGCTATATCTGTGATTTCTTAGCATAATCATAACATTATAACATGGCATATCATACTAACCATTTCAAGGATTTTCTAGGGATTATCTTTGTATTGTTTTGTAGGATATGACATCCACTCGCAAGAACACTATCCAAATCAACCTTGTGAAAGTACCTCCGTAACTCAAGGACTTAACATCAAGGATTCCTGAAAGTTATCCTTTCACTGAAAGGCATGGTCGACCTATCAACTTGGTCACTTCAAACCCTGATGAGGAAATGTTAAATGTGCTCTTTTAGTTCTTTGACTCGTTGTACCACTGCTTCACTTTTCCTGATTATCAGTTAGTTCCTAATATGGAGGAGTTTTCTCAGTTATTGGGGATGCCTATCCTAGATCAGTTACCATTCAACGATATGGAAAGAGAACCAAAGCTTGAAGAGATTTCTCAAGCTCTGTATTTACAACGGTCTGACGTAGTGGAAAATTGGGAAACCAGAAGAAGTGTCCAAGGTTTTCTAGCTAAGTTTCTATTTGAGAAAGCCCATTATTTTTGGGATAGCCTGGATTTATAAGCTTTTGAGGAAGTATTGGCCCTTCTCATCTATGGGATGGTACTATTCCCTAACACGGACCAACTCATAGATGTGAATGAAGTTAAGGTTTTTCTGTCGCATAATTTGGTGCCTACCTTACTTGGAGGTATTCTACACTCTCTGCATACTCTCACTCTAAAGAGAAGAGGAACCTTATGTGTTGTACTCCTCTATTGGCTAGGTGGTTTGTTTAGCACCTACCCCAGTCTGTTTTGAAGAATAAGCAGGGTATGAGATGGTCTCATAGGTTGATGTCTGTTATACGGTGGGAGAACCGACTTGGATGTTTTGCGTTTTATCGCAAATGTTGCGGTTAGCAAGAGTCGCCATCGACTTTTCTTTATCCAAAAGGAAAGGATGAAAAATACAGGAAAGACCTTTGAGATTATTTCTTGAGTTCGGGGGGTAGATTATGAAAAGGGAAGGTGTTAGCACCCTTTTCATCCATAGTTATCTATGGGCTCTTAGTTGCTTTCTAGATCACTTGCTTTTGTTTGAAAATGTGCTTTGTGATAGTTTTGAAAGTATTTTTGAAAAGGTGCATTCGTATAGGAAAACTTTGTAATAGTTCTCGTTCATAAGAACGTATACAAAGTGTTGGACTTTTTGAAAATATTTCATGTTTCGAAAGTTTGTTTTTTGAAAGTGTTTGGTGTTTATTTTGAAAATAAGAAAGGATGTTTGTTTTGAAAGTGTTTGTTTTGAAAGTGAGCAAGGATGTTTGTTTTGAAAGTGAGCAAGCAACTAGGAACAATCTACCTACTCAAAAGTCTTTGTTAATTTCTTCCTTCCTTTGATATTGCTATCGTACCATTGATTTGGTAAGAGCCTTATCTTTGAATGTAAAGGAACGGGCATGGGTCATTGTATAGTCATGATAGAAATGTTCTGAGATATCTTAGAATTTCTCTTTGATGGATTAAGATCATTTTAAAGGCAACATTCGTAGCGTCATCGAGGGACTATGATCTTGTATTTTTAATTTGTTTTTTCTAAGATATCCCACATGCATAACATGACCATTTTTACAAGGCAACAAGTGGAATTAACCTAAGGGTGCAAGTGTGTAAGTGTGTTTGATTTACATGCATTGTTTATCTTGAATTAGGGTTTGCTACTTGTTGATTTTGTCTTTCCATACAAACCCTAATTACTAACATTTATATGAAACGATAAATTGCGGAAAGTAAAATTACTACGCTATTACATCATTAGGGGATGGGGTATACAAATTTACAAATGGAGATTGCAATAAAATTAAACCTAATTATCTTTTACAACCATATTGAAAAATGTACAAGAATTGAATAAATGTGCAAGAAAATAAATGGAAAGAAAATGATTTTTTGTTTGGATTTTAATGAAAGAGTTTAGTTTTGACCTAGTTAAGAAAAATGATTAATTAAAATTAAATAAAGTTAAACTTAAACAAATTAAGAAAAGAAACTAAGTTTGAAACATTTTTAGGGTTTTTCTAGAAAAGGTTTTAAGCTTAATGAAAATAATATGGAAGTTAATTAATTAAAAGAAACTAAATTATAAGTAAAATTTAAATAAAAAAGAAAAATAATTAAACCTAAATCTAATTATTAATTAAATTTAAAAAAAGGAAATTAAATTTGTTAAGAAAATGTTTTTGTCTTTATAAAGAAAATAAAATAAAAAGCATTTTTAAATATGTAAATAAACAAATAAAATATTTTTGGATTTTTTATTAATAAAAATAATAACAATAATAGTAATAAAAAATAATAAAGAAAACTGAAATAAAATAAAATAAGAAAAAGAAAATAAAATAAATTAAAATAAAAAATGTTTGGGCCAGGTGTGTGAAAGTGAAGGCAGGGGTTAGAAGTTAGCAAAAAATGACAAGGCCCAGCATTGAAGGCCCATGCGCGCCTGTTTGTGACAAAAAAAGGAGGAAAATGCTGGAAAAATCAAAAAGTGGCAGCGCTGGGGCTTGAACCCACGCCCTAGACATGAAACGCGCGCTGCCTTGCCACTGAGGTGGTTGTACATCCGTTAACATAAGCAAAACAAAAAATACATAACATAAATCAAGTCCTGAAAATGACTTCATCTTCAACCTTCAGCCATGGTTCATTTAACTTGCTCATTTCTCAATAAAAATGAAAGATGCAAACATGAAAGTTGCTCCATTTTTCCATACGAATCCAAGCATATAAATATCATAAGCTATAAATCAAAGATGAATGAGAATTTCTAAAAGTACCAAATTCTGACCAAACTTTTTCAGAGATTCAAACCTAAAATTATCTAAGCTCAATCAATATAAATGAAATCTATGGACATGTACAGTTTCAAGGCAATGATATCTATATTTTATCTTCACAAATGCAAGCTTAACAATGCCTAAATGAAAAGATAGAAGTTCAAAAAAGATACCTCAAAACTGGAAATCGTGAAATGCAAATGAGCTTGATTCAAGGTGTTGCAATGATCAGGTTAACTTCCTCAAGTTCCCAAGAAGCTAATGCAATGATTAACTTGAGCAATGGATGGATGGAATGGCCTGGAGAAGTCAACTTGCAGTGCTCTATTTTTGAGTTTTGAAGATAATGAAGATGGAGTTACAGTTGTGGAACAAGGATAGATATGGACTATATTTGATGTGTAGGAGCTTTGTGAATAATTAGGAATGAAAACGCATGAGGGAAATGTGAGTTACAAGTTCAAAGTCAGAAAATGTGTATCAATGGTGTTTTTGGATAATTTCTGACTTGCAAGTGTTTGGGAGAGTTTCAGGGTGCTTTTTGCTCGTCTCTTAGCTCACAAATAGTGCCTCTATTCATAAGCAACAAGTTTTGAGACTTGTAGTTGATCAGAATTCAAAATCAAATGTTTAAGCTCAACATGTGATTTTCTTGAAAAATCAAGTTTCAATGCTTTGTACTTGCTATTGTAGAGTGGTTACACTTTAAACAAGCTTGCTTCTGACTTTGTAGATGGAGTGTGATCATATGGAACAAGTGAGAGGCTCAAGAATTGACTTTGTGCATAAAGCTTGCTTTTCAAAAATGGCAATGTTAGCTTTCTTCCCAAAATGGCAAATGGACTTGGACAATGCTTAAACCACTTGGATTATGGATCAAAAGTTTGTTTAATCCATTAATTATGGATAGATACACAAGTTATAAGAACTTCAAAGAAATATTATGCATCCTAACATTGAGATTGGATTATGTGTTCATCAAGAAATGGCTTGTAATACAAGAATGAAACCCAAACTTCTTACCTTTGATTCTCCTAGCTCGAGTATGATCTTAATGAGTTCTTTGACATTTTGGAAAGCTTGTAACATCCCCTACAACCTTCATGTTAGACATTTTGGAAAATTCTAATTGGAACTAGGTGAAAAGTTTCCATGAAGTTAGGTCAAAATCCTTCCTAAACTAGGGCAAAATTTCACTAAGTCTTCAAGTTTCATGAGCATGTCTTCACAAAATCATAACTTGAAATCTAAGAATTTCTAGGAATATTTCTGCCCTACAATGTTTTATATCTCATTGAGATCTACAACTTTCATGTTGGAAGTTTCCTTTGAATCATCTTGCATCATGGTGTAAATTTGGCATAAAGTTATGAAAAAAACATGAATTTTCAACACTTAGAAAAATTCTAAGTCTTGGAAATTTTGACTTTTCAAAATGAAATCTTGAATTTTTGATTTCTTGATGAACAAGTTTCATGTTTTGACATGTCTCAATGAATTGTAATTTTGAAACTTGATTTTCACCAAAAAGTTAAAGTTTGACTTTTCAGTGTACAATTGACTTTTCACCAATTGATCGAAATTCAACTATCAATCAATTGATATTGAGACATGTTTTGAGAAATGCCATTAGGTCAAAATGAAGTATTTAAATCCTTGAGATCATGTCTTAAACCAATAAATCATTTGTTAGGTCAAAAATAGAAGATTGCACCTTCCCTGTCAAAACCCTAATTTTGACCATTTTGCCCTTTGGATGATCTGAACAAATTTCTTGAGGAATTGTGATCCAAACTTAATAAATTGACAAATATGAGTTCATGATGTTGATATGGATAAAAAATTATGAAGTTTGACTGCAAATTGACCATAATTGACTTTTTTCCCCAATGCAACTGATTTTAGGTCATCTGATCAATTGACTGAGCAAAAATGTGATCCAAGACTTGAAACTTGAGATGAGAAATATTGAGGGTCCAAAATTATCCATGAAAGTCATATGGGGAATTTAAAGTCCATTTGTCCTTGTGCAAATTCAAACCCTAATTTGAGTCATCAGTGCTTAAGGAGGTGTCTTGAGCTGATCAAACCTTGTGTAGTCTTGAACCAAAGGAGATCTTATGAGAGATTTTTTTTTTGAAAAATGAGAGAGAAAATTTTGGGGTACAACAATGTATTTTACTCATTCGGATATTCATTGGTGTTCTCGGTCGTTGGAGAGTGTTACCATCATTGATCATTGTGGGGAATTCCCTAATGTCCCTCTCTTAGGCATTAGGGGAGGAATCACTTATAATTCTTGTTTAGCGTTGCGACAGTTTGGTTATGCTAGAAGGGATGGTCCTCATGATGCACTTGTCCAAGGAATCATCTTTGAATATGAGAATGATGTTCAGGGTTATCGCAAGAGGTTCATTCGAGCTTGGGGCATGATAAACATAGTTGATAGCAAGACACTGGGGCATAAGAATTCCATCCCTCTTGAGCCTTACCTCAAATGGGTGTGAGCTCATGATCAATGTCTTATGATTCCTTACCCCTCCATATTACCTGTAATCATGGAGCCAGTTGCTGAGGGAGACACTCCTTATATTGTGTTTCATCCTGATATGTCAATTGATTTTGAGGAGCTACGAAAATCCTGGATCCAACTTAAAGAAGAACGAGATACTTTTGAAGCCCCATTCTACACCAATGAGAAGAAGGTTCTAGAGCTCACCCGGTTACTTCACGAAGAGAGGAATATAAATGCCTACATTTCACCAAAGAGGATGCACCCGTGGAAAGCCTGAGTCTCTTTGCTTTGGGAGTTTACTTTTCCTTTGTTACCTCCTTTGTAAGCCAATAAAAATTCTTAATGCAATTAACGTTTTCTATTTTTCTGTTTAAGAAAATTTGAGTCTTAGATATCCTTGAAACATTGCATACATATATCATACATATCATTGCATAAGCAGGTTTCAAAGCAGGTTTCTCATCCTCTTCGTTGTTTATTTCAGCAGTGGCTCTAGAACAAACATTGAAGGATCTACAGACTCAGAATGCCCAGTTTCAATAGATGATCATGGATCTGACCAAGGGGCAAGAAGAACTGAAAGCCTTGCTTATTAAAGAAAAGAAGAAGACAAAAAAGCCAACTGGGTTGGTGATTCTTGGAAGAAGGATCAGAGGACCAGTGCAGCGAGCCTCTGAACTGATAACTTCATCAAAGGAAGGAAACAATCAAGAGGAGGAAACAAGAGAATAAGACTCCAGTCCAAAAGAATCTGATGATGAATCTGACTATGATGAGGAGCAGTATCCTCCTACTGATGAAAAATACAAACAATTGAAGGATCGTATGAATACAATGGAGGTCCGGAAGGTACTAGGATTTTGAAGAGTTGTGTTTGGTCTCTGGGGTTGTCATCCCACAAAATTTCAAGGTGCCAGTGTTTGCCAAATATGATGGGGTTTCATGTCCCAAGATGCACCTCTGATCTTATGCGAGGAAGATACAACCTCACACTGCTGACAAGGACTTATGGGTCCACTTCTTTCAAGATAATCTGTCCGAAACTCAACTAGAATGGTTCTACCAGCTGTAAAGGGCCAACATTCGTAATTGGGAAGACCTAGCTGCTGCTTTCTAAAGCAGTATCAGTATAACATAGACCTTGCTCCCACTCGTACACAACTCCAAAGTATGCCTATGGGTTCGAGCGAGGGCTTTAAAGACTATGCTCAGAAGTGGAGGGACTTAGCAGGAAGGGTCCAACCTCCCCTGTCTGATAGGGAACTAGTGGATATGTTTTTGGGTACCTTGTCTGGTCCATTTTTCAATCATCTGATTGGAAGTTCCTCAGACGACTTCACTGAATTAATTTTAATAGGAGAAAGAGTGGAAGCTGGAATTAGGAGTGGGAAGATTAAAAAGGATGCATCCTCCAGTGTAGTAAGGAAGCCATTTGATGGGAAGAACGAGGTTAGTGCTGTGTACAATCAAAGGAATCAGGATAGAAATGAACGCCATCCAACGGTAGGGGCTGTTATGATCTCTAAACCTGCACCTACTCAACAAAGGAATAATCAGCCTAGGGTAGAAAGGCCGGTAAGACAGTTTACCCGGATAAATATGACTATGTCTCAAGTCTTGCCTCATCTACTGAAGTCTAATCTGGTAACTTTGTGGGAAGCTCCGAAGAATCCCAACACTGCTTCTCCCCGCTACAATCCTAATGCTCGTTGTGCTTACCATTCAGAAATCTTAGGTCATGATACAAACGACTGTTGGGCTTTGAAAAAAAAGGTGCAAGACCGTCTCGAGGCGAAGGAAATTGAATTTGACGCCCCTGAGACTCCCAATGTTATAACTGCTCATATGCCCAAGCACGACCGTGGTGTTAATGCCATTGAAGATGATGTGTTCGTTACTTCTGTTGAGGAACTTGTTACTCCTCTTTTGACCATTAAGTGGAACTTGTTGAAAGTCGGTTTATCTCCAGGTTATGGCGAAGGTTGCCACTTATGTTTATCTCTACCGACTAGTTGTCATTTATTGAAGGCAGGTATTCAGCGCCTGATGGATGATAGAGAGATTTTGTTTGAAAAGACTCTCGTTCTGACTGTTTCTTGCAAATATATTTCAATCATAACCATTTTCACCAATCCTCCTAGGGTCTCCACCAAAAGACCCGTCAGGATTACATCAGCTCGGAAGGTGGCCCCTCTGATCATCACCATGCCAGGGCCAATCCCATACTCCTCGGACAAAGTTGTTCCTTGGAACTATGGGGCTGACGTCTACTACCACGACGTCAAACAAGACTTGCTGGCTATTGAAGACCAGGTTTCTAAAAATGTTTTTCCCGACATTGGCAACATTGTTGGAACCAGCAAAATAACAAGAAGTGGAAGAGTGTTATCCCCTGAGATTTCTCCTTCGAAAGTTATTACTGTTTCTGCGATCATTCCTACTTTTGTTCCTGCTGATACTGCTACTGTAATTCCTGTGATTACCCCTGTTGACACCCCTATCACCGAGTCGGCCGAGACTCGGGGCAAAGACATACTGATTGAGCCTATCCAAACGAAGGCGCAGTTAGTATCTATCCTAGAGGCTTCCAAGAAGGAAATGGAAGAAAATTTTGAAGATTATCAAGAAGAGCGACTACAATGTGGTCGAACAGTTGGGGCATACCCCTTCCAAGATTTTTATGCTAGCCTTACTGTTATGATCAGAAGCTCATGCAAAAGCTTTGGTGAATTTCCTTAAAACTGCCCATGTTGCCACAAGAAACATCCGCTGACCAATTTGAAGATTGTTTGGCCAGTTCGACGACTGATAACAGTCTGGGTTTTTCTGACGCTGATCTGACACTCATAGGGAGGAAACACAATGATGTGTTGCATGTATTTATCGAATGCAGGGGCACTACTTTGGTCCATGTCCTAGTAGATACTGGTTCATCATTGAACGTACTGCCCAAGAAGGCTCTGGATAGACTAGACTGTGAGGTTTGACCTTGAAGCCCAGCAACATTGTAGTGAGGGCTTTCGATGGTTCGAAGAGAATGGTGCACGGGGAGGTGGATATCCCCATCAAAGTTGGTTCTCAGACCTTTGACTCCACCTTCTACGTGATGGATATCAGACCATCCTATTATTGTTTATTGGGTCGCCCTTGGACCCATGGGGCGGGAGCTGTCACATCTACTCTGCATCAGATGATGAAGTACCCGGTGTAGCAGTAGAAATGTTTAAGACTAAGCCAATGGATTGACTAGACTTATACATATCAAAATAAAAATCGCCATTGCGCTTTATTCTTTCCAAAGGAATGGGAAAAGAGCGAGTAACCCAAAAAGAGGGGGAAAGATTCTAGGTAAGGGGGTTGGTTATGCAAAGGGAAGGTATTATCACCCTAAACATCTACGGTACTCCGCAGGAACCTCTTTGAAAAATCTGTATATTTGGCTATAAAAATGTTATATAAAAATAGATGGTGGAGGTGAGAAAAGAAATATCTTTTATGATTTTTGCACCCGCCGCGGTTGCAAACCTTTAGTGCCTATGTACCACCTTCCGCGCAATAGGGGATCAGGGTACACGTAGTTCCTCTTTTAAAGTATTTTAAAACATAAGTGTGTTGGTTAATTTTATGAGATAAGACATCATCGTCATTGTCCGTGTGGAAAACCTACTTACTACCCACAATAATGAGAAAGGAGAATTTGCATCATCTCAAAGTGGAGGATATGCTTGGATTTTAAAATAAATAATGCCTCACTCAACACCCAAGTGGAAAACATCTCTCTTCACTACACATTGTAGAAGTATAGTTGTTTGCATCACTACAAGGATTGACAAGAGTCCATTCTTTTGAGAAAAGTTTTAAAGATAGAAGCCAAAGTGGCAAAATAATTTGAAATGAGATGGATTGACTTTTAGTCTTCTTACAAAAATGTCAAGGTATTATTAAATTGATTAAAGTTTATTTATGAAAAGGTTTTGAAAATGCATGGACCTAAATCCAAGTTTATTATGAAAGTGGTTCAAGTTTAAAAAATAAGAAGAGTTTTCAAAAGGAGAGAGAAGATTTTTTGAAATTAAAGAAGATAGGAGGAGAAGAATGGACTATCCTAAAGCATAAGGTAAGAGCTAGGGATAAGAACCATCTAACCAAAAATAAGCCAAAACTTGACATTATGAGTCAAGATGAAGTTCCCATTCTTTGGATTGAAACCAAACAAGCAAATATACTAGACCTCTTGAGGGAACCAAACTTCAAGTGTATTAAGTCTTCACAAAAATTGGGCAGAGTAACGGTTGTATACAGGTGAATTCCAGATTACAAACAAAGTATGTAATCACAATAACCTGCACACAAAACAAACAAAGCAACCCAATGTCTTGAGGTAAACCTCAAGAACTTCAGATAAAATATCAATCAAGATCATAAGGTCTCCAACATAGGCCAAGGTTTCTAATCCTAAGTCCAAGAAGTCCAATACTCCATAATGCCAAGGGTAGTAACCAAATATTCCAAGTATTATTAAAGATTTTTATGGTTCATGTTGATTATTAAGTGTCATAGAAGAGAAAAGAAAAGTTCAAATGAGCAAAATAAAAATGAAATGAAATGTAATGCTTAAAGTAAATGGTACATAAAGCATAAAAAATAAAAGGGCACAAAGTAAAAGCAATTAATAATTAGTGGTTAGTTGAATGAGCATCTTGAAACTTGCATTTGGAACTCATTAGAGGATTGGTAGAACCAAAGCCTCCACACAAAAAATTGCATTTTCTTTTTGTCAAGTATATCATCCATTTGGAATCCTCAAAAGTACCATTTAATGATCAACGATGTTTAAGTGTTCCGCATTGACCAAAAGTGTTGTAGATCCATTAGAGGATTAGTATAACCAAAGCCTCCACACAATGAATCTCAAGGTTATTGGATCAAAGAGATCAAATTAACATACTTGGGCTTACAACATAGGTTTGGGCCACGAATGATCATTTATTCGAATCGGGACAAAATTTAGCGCTATGTTAAGCAATCGTAAGTGGACTTATGTAGAAGTCGCACCTATTTTCAGGTCGGTCAATGGAAGTCTATGCCCCATTTGTTTTGAGACATGATATAGAGATCATGCTCCAAAAACACTTAGTGCATTAAGAAAGGGATGAGATGAAGAGGGATGGGAGAGAATATACAAATCACTTTTGAATTAAATTTAAATCAAACTATTATTAAAATCATTCATCCATTTTTTGTGGAGTTATACTCAACACCATGGATCCAATGATGTTAACAAAGTTCATAACCAAAAATTTAATCCAAGATCAGTCAGAAAATAATCATAAAATAATATTGCATTTAATATATACATAAAAAAGGTTTTTTTAAAAGTTTTAAAATAGAAATAAAGGAGAAAAATATCAACTATATTCAAATGAATCAAGAAATAAAAAGTAAGACCATGGAAAAATCAGAAATGGACTCAAATATTTTTATAAATTTTTTGGTAATTTTTTAAAATCAGAAACTATTTTCAAAATTAAAAGAAATGAGTAAAATAAACCAAAAAATGATAAAAAAAATACCAAAGTCGGAAATAAAAAATAAATAAAGTCACCAATATTTGTCACAATATCATTGGATCATTCCATCTTTTTTTTCAGAATTTAAAAATGCATAAAAGTATTTTTAAACATTTAAAACAAATCAAATAAAGTGAAAATTTATAAAAAATACCAAAACACAAAATAAAATTGTGAAAAATAAAAATCAGAAAGAGAAAAATAAAAAATATTTTTCATAAATATTTTTAGATTTTTTGGACTAAAACTGAATTTTCTATGATTTTCTTAGATTTAAAACAATTAAATATAAAAAATTAGAAAAGAAAATAAAAACCAAAAAATATGAGCCATCTGATCAATGTCAAAACGCATTAGTAAACAGATCAAGTGGACCTGGTGCGCTGTGCATGTTATGGACTTTAGTGGATAATGCATTGGATCATTAATTAAATAAGATTTCAAAAAAAAAACAAGTGGCGTGCCATCATTGGTTGGAAGATGACACGTTGGTCATCTTCAACCTCTAGCCAACATGAATTACAGTTCTCTCAAACTGTAAAATCAGAAGCTCATACCTATGCCATTCGCTTCGTCTCTTCAAGACGAAGACAACCACACCTTCGTGATAAATTTATATAAACTGCAGCTCAAGCAATTTGGAAGGAAAGTTTTGAAAAGGGATTTGAAATTTTATGGTCAAAATAAGTTTCCAAATAAAAGTAAGTTTTGCGACTAGAACCGGGGCAATGAGAGCATCACAATCATATCAAAGTTTTGAAGAATTGATGAAGGAATCTATCTATTGAAGTTGAGTTGCAGAGCTCTGAAACTGAACTTCTATGGAGCAATATAGGGCACGATTATTGAATGTAATTATGTGGTTAGCTTCAGGGAAGATCAAGGAAGGTGAATTGATGGAAAAATGGATTAAAAAAGGCTTGAGAATAGATTTCGAATTAGCAGAATTTTGAGTTATGGAGCAAGTTTGGCAGGGTGGTTCTGACTATCCAAGCTTGAGGAAATGAATGGGGGATGACCCTCTATTTATAGGGAATCAAATGGAATGTCCAAGCGTGTGAAATGATGAAGTTTGGAGGGAAATCGTGTGAAGTTACAAACATGAAAAATGTGACTTCTAATTTGATCAAAACCCATCCAAAACGCGCGTTTTGTTGTGCTAATCAATACTGGAACTTCACTAAACATGTTTAGAGGCAAAAACGCATGGAAAACTTGTGATTAGAAAAGCCAAAACAAAGATTTCAAATTCTCACTTATGAAGAAACTTCAGTTCCAAGATACCAAGTTCAATCCAATGGCATTCTCAGCTCAAGGGGTCTTAAGGCATGATTCTTGGTGCTTTGGAAAGATGAGGTTACAAGCTTCGCAATGGAAAAATAATGGAATCAAATGGATGCTTGAGCTGAAAGTTGCATTGAGTCAAAGTTGGGAAAAAGAAGTTGACTTTCCATACTTAGAAATATTCCATCCTTTCCTTCAAAAGTGACCTATAATGTTTTGCATCCAAACATGGCCTTCCACTTGTAATTTGCTCTTGACCAAAAAAGATGGCATGAAATAGACCTCTTAAATGACACTTTGAAACTTGAACCATCATCTCTGCACTAGGCCTGATTATGTGGATGAGGCCCTCATCCATCATCTCCTGCAAATTAGCCTTTATCTTATCGCAACCATGTATGTCTGTACTGCAAATAGCACAACTGGAATGGTCAGACGTATAGTAGCTAAATTCACAGAGGTCTCCATGCACTTTCACCAAATCTCCTCTAACCATATTAATATCAAAAATCCAGAAGTCGCCTGGACAACCGGCCACCATGTTCACATCATTCACTCCTCCATGCTTGGGTAAAGAATTGTCTTTCACATTAGGACCCGCAACCTTGAATGATATAATACCAGACTTCACCAATTTCTGTACCTCACTCTTCAAAGGATAATAATTCTCAACATTGTGCCCTAGTGCTCCCTGATGAAAAGCACATGTTTGGTCTTCCTTGTAATACCAAGGCAAAGGTGACGGCATAGCAGGAGGTGGTCGGGTCTGAACCAACTTCTTCTGAATCAATGCCGGTAGTAACTCTGTATAACTCACACGAATAGGGTCATAACTCTCCCTTCTCTAATTACGCCCTTGATTCCCCTGCTGGGATGGTTTCTGATAAGCAACAGTGGTTGGAGCTACACTAACAACTAGAGTAACTGAGGCGTCTTGGTGCTGACGCTGATAATTCCTTCTAGGAGGATTAACCCTCCTCTCTTGCATAACAGCATTTGCATCCCCTTCCTTCTTCTTGGTAAACCCATAAGATGGCTTCTTCGCACCTCCAGATCATTCACTCTTTGTTAGACGACCCTCTCTTACACCCTCTTCTAAACGGATACCCATGTCTACCATTTCAGTAAAGTCACTTGGCGCACTTGCTACCATCCTCTCATAGTAGAAAGAATCCAGAGTCTTCAAGAAAATCTTAGTCATCTCCTTATCTTCCATGGGAGGAATAACTTGGGCGTCTAGCTCACGCCATCTTTGTGCAGATTCTTTGAATGATTCCCTGTCTTTCTAAACTATGGCCCTGAGTTGATCACAGTTAGGAGCCATGTCCATGTTGTACTTGTATTGTCTGATAAATGCTTCTCCCAAGTCATTAAAAGTACAGATATTGACGTTTTTCAAACTCATATACCACTTCAGTGCAGCACCGGTCAAACTATCCTGAAAGAAGTGAATCAGCAGACGCTGATCATCAGTATGGGTAAACATTCTCCTTATATACATTACCAGATGAGCACGAGGGAAAGTGTTGCCCTTGTACTTCTCAAACTCTAGAACCTTAAACTTTATAGGTATCTTAACATTTAGGACCAAGCATAATTCATTCACATTCTTCCCGAATAACTCTTTTCCACTGAGGACCTTCATCTCCTTCTGCATCTTGTCAAAATGATCTTGAAAATCATCCATTCTGTCATAGAGACCCAAGTCTTCACTTGGTGGGGGAATATGATGACACACATCATCATTAATAAACAGAACCATATTCACCGAAGGAGATGCAGCAGGAGCAGCATGCACCACAAGAGGTACAGGAGTAACAATAATCTGAACAACTGGAGTATCTTGAGGACCAAGATTGAAACCTTCAGGTGCAAAGTTCTCTAGCATTCCCCATGGATAACCTTGAGGCATGCGATTCTGAACAACAGTTGGGGTAGCAGATACAGGAACAACTGGAGCTTCAGCAATAGCCCTTGTTGATTAAGGTTGAACACTCGGTGGATGATTCTAAGCAGCCACCAGAGATTCCATCAGAGCAGTAAGATTGGCCATGCCGACCTTCAAAGCGGAAACTTCCTCGCGCAGCTTGCGATTCTCTTGTTCTAAGTTGTCCATCTTCCTTATGAAATAAGCCCGGGTATTGTAGTGGTGAGTCAGCTTGCTGAACAAAGTAAAGAAGCTTGGTAAGACACCTGAATATGCATAACAAATGCAAGAAATATGTACAATATGATGCATGATATTCAATGCATATGATTTTATTTAGTATTTCAAGGGATTTAAAGTTTATAGACATATTACAAATATCAAAGTAATGGCACATTTGAAAATACTGAATTTGTTTATCATAATAACTTCAAAATGGGTTACAAGTCTCAACAATCCCAAGTACAAGATAAAAATAAAGTCTAAAACCCTGAGAAGTAAAGCTGATGGAGATCATTCTACACGCTGGCGCTTCCCTGTAAGCCTGGCAACCAGAGCCTTCAACCTCTGGTTTTCTTTCGCATATCTGGTGGCAACCTCCTTCCAATCACCCGAATCAGGAAGTGAGCAACTAGCATCTGACTGAGGCTTAGGAGAAAATAAATCCCCTTGCCTCTCCATGGTCTCTACAGTCCGACTCTCAAGAATCTCATTCAAGTCGTCTTTCTCCTTCAATTCTTCTCTAAAGGAAATCTCTAAAGTTTGGCACTTGTTCTTCCAAGCATCTTTTTCCTGCTGCATCCTGACCAAAGCAAGATGTAACTCTTCTATATCATCCAATAAGGGAGGAGTGGTATTCACAAATAAATCAGACATAGGTGTCTCCTGGGAATACGGCATATTCAACTGAATAGATCTTGTTTGGACCCTGTTGTACCCCAAAATTTTCCCTCTCATTTATCAAGATTTTCCTCACAAGACTTCTTGGACTCAAGACAAGATTAGGGTTTGCTCAGCTCAAGACATCATCTTGCACTGATAACCCAAAATTAGGGTTTGAGTTTGCACAAGGATTTTTGGACCATCAATGCTTCATGTGACTTTCATACACCATCTTGGACCCCTAAGATTGCTCATGACAAGTTTCAAGCCTTGAATCACATTTTTGCCCAGTCAATTGGACAGTAGACCTAAAAATCAACTGTATTGGGGAAAAGTCAACCATGGCCAATTTACAGTCAAACTTCATAATTTTTTATCCACGACAACATTATAGACTCATATTTACCATTTTATCAAGTTTGGATCACAACTCCTCAAGAAATTTGATCAAATCATCAAAAGGGCAAAATGGTCAAAATTAGGGTTTTGACTGATAAAGGGAAATTTATGATTTTTAACCTAGCCAATGACCAATTTGGTTCAAGCATGATTTCAAGGACTCAATGGCATCATGTTGACCTAATCACATAGTTCAAAAGATCTGAAATGCATAGGATTGACAGATGAATTTTGCAGTCAACTGATCAAAAGTCAACTGTGCACTGAAAAGTCAAACTTTGACCTTTTGGTCAAAATCAAGTGCCAAAGGTCATAATTCATCAAGATATGTCAAAATGTGAAACTTGTTGACCAAGAAACCTAAAATTGAAAATTAGGGTTTTAATTTGAAATTTTTCATAACTTAGAATTTTTCTAAGTATGGAAAATTTCTTATTTTTTCCCAACTTTCCATAACTTTTTCACCATGATGCAATTGGATTCAAAGGAAACTTCCAACATGAAAGTTGTAGTCCTCCATGAAATATACAAATTTGATTCACAAAGTTTTCCCAAAAGATGTTTGGATCTCAAGTTATTAATTTGTGAATAAGGGTCCATGAACTAAAAGACTTAGTGAAAATTTTCCCTAATTTAGGCAGGTTTTTGACCCAACTTCATGGGCATTTTTCACCTAGTTCCAACAGGTATCTCAAAATGCATTTCAAAGATGGATTGTAGAGAATGTTGCAGCCTTTCCAAAATGTCCAAGAACTCTCCAAGATCATTTGTGGTTAGGGAGAATCGAAGAAGAGAAAATGGCATTTTGTCACTTTTGTTCAAGCCATTTTTACAATGCTTCAAGATGCAAATCAGATCCTAGCATGCTTGTACCTTGCATTACAGGTCCTAAATCCATTCTACACTCTATAATTAAATGCTAACTCAATGGATAATGGCTTTGTTTTGACTTTTGAAGCATTGCACAAAGAATAAATCCATAAATGGCATAAAGGGCACATTGCCATTTTCATAAAGCATACTTTTGCAAACTTTATCAGCCTTGAGCCTTGGACTTGTTCCTTTTGTGCAAGAATTATCCACAGATATCAGGCATGATTTACCAACTCTTGCAGCTCACAAGATAGCCAAGTACATGCCTTTAGCATAGTCACTTCAACCTTTCTTCAAAAACAAGAAAAGTGGCCAAAAGTCAAAAACTTGTACAAGCCGATAAAGGGAGGGCTTGGCCTCATTCAAAAAAACTTCACAAACTTGTTGCAAGCTAGCACACGAAGGCATAACCTCTGAAACATTCAAAATCTCCAAAAACATAAATTTCTTCCCAAACAGGACAACTTCTGCAAAACTCTTGCCAATTCAATATTTGCTCGTGCGTTTTTCCTTGTAACACTTCAAACACATTCCATACATCACATCTAAACTATCCAAGCCCTTGTCCTGGTTCTGTGAGCTCTGTTTTAGACATCACCATTTTCACTTTTGAAGGTTGCAGGTTGACTTCTACAAGGAGTTTCAAGCATCCTCAAGGCAAGCTAAGCATTGGAATAGCTTGAGGGAGCTTCAAGGAAGCTCACACGATCCTCAGGCCTCACTCAAAGTCCCCACATTGCCATATCCAAATCCAGCTGGACAAGGTATTTTTCAAAACTCTATCTCTCTATTTAGGAATCCTCAAGCTTTGATTTGTGAAGCAAAGATGTAGTCCTTAACATGGTGAAGTTGTACATATGCATAGTTGTCATTTATATTAACTGAGTAGTGAGAATTTGAAGCTTAAAGTTTATGAAAAAATTAGGTCAGAAATTAGGGCTACAAAAATTCTCCATGATCCTTGAGAGTTAGATTATGTTTCTTATATCATTGGAATCGTTATAAAAAATGCTACATGTTTCATGTTGCAAGTTTTTGTTTTTGTGCAAAGAATAGCAAGTTGCAGGTTTTGAAAAAACACGCGCATGGAAGGAACCAAGGACAGGGACAGAGCTGTTGTCTTGGGCTTTTTTGTTTCTGACCTTTTTTGGTTTTGCTATTCACACCCCCTGTATTACTTTTGCAACCCCCTTCCATATTTTTTTTTTCATATTTTCTTTTATATTTTTATATTTATTGTTTTTATTTATTTTTTTGAACATTAAAAAATTACAAAAATATTTTCTTAATTTTTTGCAATTTTATTTTATTTTTATTATTTTTTCCACATATAAAAATAGTTTTACACAAATAAATAGAACTTTATTTTCTTAAATAAATAGCAAATACATTTAAAAATACTATATATTTTTATTTTACTATTTCACATAAAAAATATTATTTTCATACATATTTTAATTTTTAATATTTGTTAATAATATTATTTATTATTTCTTATACAAAAATGGACAAAGCATAAATATAGAACATATTTTCCCTTTTAATCAAAAAATTAGGGTTTGACCCCTTTCAAAAATAATAATATTTTTCTCTTATTTTCTAGGGCTTAAATAATTAATTCTCTCATACAAAAAAAATACAAAACATTTTGCATGATTACATTTTATTTACATATTTAAATACTTGTTTATTTATTTATTTTGCACAATAATTCAATTGGGTTGTAATAGTATTTTAGGGTTTTATTTTATGCAAATATCCCCATTCAAAAAACTTGTATCCCCCTCCCATAATAATTGTTGTAATAGTTTAGTTTACTTTACGCAATTTATCGCATTATATATTTGTGTAGTAAATCAGGGTTTGTGCATGATAAGACAAAAATCAAGCAAATGGAATGACCTAATACAAGACAATCAAAATGCATGTAAAATGACACACATTGCACACAAGAACCCCTAGGGTTTCACCCACTTGGTTGCCTAAACAAAAATGGCCACAGTATGCATGCAAAGTATCTTGGCAAAATCAAACAAAACAAAAGATCATAGTCCCTCGATGACGCTATCAAAAGGTTGCCTAAACAAATGATCTTGGTCCCTCAAAATGCTAAAGATACTTGGCAACATTGCTATCATGGTCATACGATGACCCACGCCCGTCCCGTTTAACATCCAAAGATAAGATTGTTTACCAAATCAATGGTAAATCAACAATGTCAAAGGAATAAAAATGCATAAGAAAGAATTTTGAGTAGGTAGATATGCTTCTAGTTACTTGATCATTTCAAAACAATCCTTGCTATTTTCAAACAAACACATACACACTTTCAAAACATTTCCAAACAACTTTCAAAATATTGAAACATTTTTCAAAAGACAAACATCTTTGTATACATTCTCATGAACGAGAATCATTACAAAGATTGCCTAAACAAAGGCCTCTTTTCAAAATACTTTCAAAACCACACAAAGCACCATTTCAAACAATTTCAAAAGCAAAGCAAGTGATCTAAACAAGTAACTAAGAGCCCACAGAAAACCATGGATGAAAAGAGTGCTAGCACCTTCCCTTTTCATAATCTACCCCCCGAACTCAAAAACAATCTCAAAGGTCTTTCCTGTGCTTTTTTACCTTTCCTTTTTGGATAAAAGAAAAGTCGGTGGCGACTCTTGCTAAACCGCAACATTTGCAAACACAAACGCGAAACCTCAAGTCAGTTCTCCCACCGCATCACAGAACTGGCGACTCTGCTGGGGATCATTCTAAAAGTGGGGTTACCTTAGGGTTTTAGATCACCTTTACATGCTTATCTTGTTTGACTTGTATGCTTTACATTTTGGTTCTATTGTCTGGGTTTGAATCCTCTACCCGGATTTGGGAAACATTCATAGGTAAATAGCAATACATTGTGGAAACTGTGCGGGGTATACCGACACGGTCTAAGCAATAGCTATGTTAGTGTGACATATTTGTGGGTACCAATAGCCTTTGAGTCAATCAAAGAGAATACGGGGCCGTTGAGTGATGTCATGAAGCACTAACGAACTTTTAGAACCTTTACGTGACCAACTTGGCCTTTTAGGATGTAGTGAGATGACCGGCTTTGGTGCAGTCCGAAGTTGGTAGATACTCGATACTACACTCATTGAGGGTTGGTTCCTTGGAATATTTAGGTCACCAGTAAAGAGGCTGAATTGAAACAATGAACAAGGAAACAATCCAGTGATATTGAGCTCCTTAGAACCTGGTTACTATTTCTAGGACATGTTGAGGCAACTAAACTTTAAGAGGGTACTTACCTATAAACCCCATGCAAGCCTAAACTAAGAACTTGTGTGATTTGTTTGTACATATATACTTGTGCATAACATCATGGACATCATGAGCATCATATGCATCCACTAACCATTTCAAGGATTTTGGAGATTCATCTTTGTTCTTGTTTTGTAGGTTATGGATTCACTTCGCAGGAAAACTGTCTAAATCAACCTTGTAAGAATTCCTCCACAACTCAAGGAGCTAGTGTTGTACCCCAAAATTTTCCCTCTCATTTTTCTTCAAGAAATCACAACTTCAGGCTTTTCCTGATTTTTCAAACTGGCTCAAGAATCGGTCAAACAGACTTTTCTCGTCAGTTAGACAAAATTAGGGTTTTTACTGGTTTTCATGACTCTGGAACAGTTCATACAGTTGGTTTAGGGTTTTGGTTGATTTTGGCTCAACTTTGATCAGGCGAACATTCTTTGGTATTTAATAAGGAATTAGGGTTGTTCGTGCGCGGTTCTTCAGAAAGATTTAATTCTACGATGCTTTGCAAGTTATTCCGAGATTTGGTTTGAATTAGCATTGTTTGACTTAATCAGTAAGAGAATGCATTTGGATTGAATTCACGTTTGTTTGATGGAACCAGTAAAAGGATACATTCAGTTTGAATTTGCAGTGTTTGGTATTAAATCAGTAAAAAGGGGAATGCGTCTGATCAGTTGTTGTGATTAACTGTTGTTTTGCTTTGGATGTTGGAAATGCCAGGTTTAACTGATCAAATGCTAAAGCATTGTTTATTTAAATTATTTATTATTCTAAGATTAAATGATTGGAATTTATTTTCAATTATTATAATTAAAGAATTATAAATAATAAATAAACAAAAGGAGGAAAAAGAATTAATTGGATAAAGAAACTTTTATTGATTTTTAAATTAATTGTACAATTGTTTTGTTGTTTACAACAATGATTTTACATTTATTTAAATTTAAATAAAAAAAAACTATCCTAAACATTTTTCTAATCTTCAATTCTTCATCTGCTATCCCTTGCTCCAGTGCTCCATTTTAATTATTCATCTGCAAAGAAAAGAAGAAAAGTCAATGGCAGATAAATAAATGAAAGAGACAGATAAAATAAGGTTCATCATTAAGGGCAACTGATTGGGATCAGTTAGCCCTCTCTGTAAATCACGGGATTTCTCCCGGTTCACAAAGAGGGATGAATGTTTGTTTGCTAACTTGGAATGCACAAAGTGAAAAAAATGCAAAGTTTGTCAACATGCTGCATATTTCAAAACAAACAGGATGGCCTAACCACAAGTCCAAACTGAATCACAAATCCCAAACTATCCAAAAAGCTGCCAAAGATATCAAAGATATCAAAGATCCAAAAGTACAAGAAGCTGTCAAGAGAGATATGCAAATATGCAGAGAAGACATAAAGTGCAGAATTAAACCACATGTGCAAGCAACATAATTCATTTAATCATGTCCCAATGCTGCCTTTCAGAATTTTGTACACATAAAACATTGTTTATATTTTAAAGTGTACTGGAGAGAGAAAGAAGAGAGAAAAAAGCAGGTTTTGCAGGCTTAGGCTTTAGGCATGAAAAAAATATAAGACAACTGTAATAACACAGTACCAAGGGATAAACCACAAAACTGTAAGACAAAGCAAAATATACAAAACTGCAAACAGCCTGTCCAGAACTCATAGACAGAGAAGCCAAGGTCAAAACCAGTTACCAACTTCCAGCTAAAGCCTCTAGGTCCTGCATAAGAACCTGAAGCCTAACCATTCAAACCTTGAACAATCTGTCAAAGGCCATAATCTCAAACCTGCAACACAAATGTGTCCAAGCCTAAAGATCCCAAAACCATACAAGCATATGCTCAGAACCTGTACCATTCAACAAAAACACAAAAACCAGCATGAACTGTAAAACACAAACCTCTACAAGACCTGCATAAGCCTTACCAACAAGCATTAAAACCTGTCAAAAACCAGTTTCAAACCCAAACAAACTGTGTTCAAGCTTAACACAAGACCTGCCTATGATCAAAAACACATAAGCCTGTACCACCAGTTTTAGAAACCTCCAGCCCAAAGCATAACATCAAAACCAGAAAACCTGTATACCCTGTCAAACAAAAACAAAACTTGCCAAGGCCAAAAGCTAACAGAACCCTCATAACCTGCATAAAGCTTAAGCCTAAAACTGATTCAAGCCTATCCAAACCATCAACATGTTAAACCTGCCTGAAGCCTGAGAGCATCAAACCTGTCCATTTCAAAGCCAACACACAACCAACCAACCAAGCATATTAACCTTGAAATATCCAAACACATACCCACGCCCTCAGAATACTCATCACTGGGCAAGAAAAGAACAAAGCATACAAAGTAACAGTTCAACAACATCAACATTGTCAAACTCAGAACAAGCATACTAAGCAAGCAACGAGGCAAACATAAGTATACAAGGCGAAGCATAAGCATACATTAAGCAAGAAGAAGAGAAATCAAAGAGGTCCTTAGAATACTCATCATTAAACCTAAGGGGCAAAAATACACAAACCAGGGTTCCAAGTCCATCATCATTGAACCTCCACCCTCCGGCCATCCTCAGCGCCTCCGGTCCGCGTCGTCTCCATCTCCCAAAAGCCTAAGGTATAAACCCCTTACCTTCTTTTTTTCCGCTCACAGAAACGACAATAAAACACAAAATCAGATTCAATAATCAAAGAATCATGACATGCAAAGACAGTAATTAAGAAGAACCCTAAAGTGTCCAAAAACTCGTTACCTCTCTTGCCATCTCTAACTGAACAACTGTGAGGAGATGAGGACGGAAGTGGCGCCCGGTAGTCGAAGGTTGGAGGGGATCAATGGCCCTGGATTTGAGAGATGAAGGAAACGAGCGAAGAAGATGAAGACGAAACTAGCAACGGCGCCGCTCTCAGCAATGTAACCCTAAAATCCCAATGAAGCACAACAATGCAAACCCTTACAAACTTTGAAAAAAATTCGTTTAGGGCCTTGTACTCTTTAATGCCTAAGCCCATTCATTCATTTTCCCACGCATACCCCCTTTTCCTCTTCTAATGTTTCTTAATGTTTGTTTTACTTGGGCCAGCATAACCCCCACCAAGCCCATTCATTTCTTACTAACATCTTTTCTATTCTTTTATTACTTTAATTAATATATTTTACATTAATTAACCACTTTTTATAATTTACTTAATACCAATTTAATTTTGTTTTTTTACACTAACAATACTTTTTTTATATATAGCATAATTAAATTTTATAAAGAAACTTATAAAAATAATATTTTTCTCTATAATTAAACTTACATTTTCTTTAAATTTTTATACCTAGAATGTTAATTTTTTTAAAGATAAATACTTCTCTTTTTCAAGATATTATTTTTGTACATAATAAATAAAAATACATCCTTTTTTACATAATACAATTAAATTTAAAAAAAAACATTTTTTCCTTCTTTTAATTAAAATATTCTTTTTGTACATAATCAATAAAATACATTTTTCTAACATACATAATTTAAATTCTTAATACTTAATTAAAATATTCTTTTGTATATATTAAACACAAAATATAAAGATACATTTTTATATCAAAATGTAAAATGACAATTTTCAAACTTAGAACATTTTCTTTTCTTAAAATTTCTTTTTTGTACATATTGAAGAAATATACAAGACTACAAAGATTAAATAAATAAACATTTAATTTTTCATTTAAGTTAACCATACCTTAATAATACTTCAAATTCACATTTTCCTAACTTGTAAATAAATTATATACATGAACATATACACTTACACAATATACGATACATTTCACATTATACACTTGATACCCATACAATTGCTTATCTTATACATGGCTATACGTTACATTTACATTTGATCGATTCGATTTGGTTGTAATCTATTGGACACTACATTCCTAAAGTCTCATCCCCATTTGTAAATTTATACCCCCACTCCCGGATACTATTTGTAATAGCGTAGACTTTAAATTCTTGCAATTTACCGCTTTCAATTATACCATGGTTAGACCTAGGGTTTGCATATACATAAAATCAAACGCTAGATAACCTAATACAAGACAAATACATGAAATCAATACACAATCACACTTGCACCCTCTAGGGTAATCCCACATGTTGCCTTCCAAAATGGGCCATGCTTGCACGTCGAGTATCTTTGGCAAAACGAATTCAAATGATCATAAGTCCCTCGATGACGCTTTCGAAAGTTGCCTAAATAGAATGATCATAGTCCCTTCAAAGAAAATTTCCAAAGACACTTGGCACCATTGCATTCATGGTTCATACGATGACCCGCGCCCGTCCCGTTAAACATCCTAACACAAGATTGTCCACCAAATGCAATGGTGGAACAAAATTGTTAAAAAAAGGGTTAAAAACATAGAGAAAACCTTTGAGTACAATAGGGTAGACAAAACTCTTAGTTACTTGAGATCAACTTGCAAAAACACTTGCCTTCTTTTCAAAAACCACACTTCATACACACTTTCAAACAAACCCTCAAAAAAACATTTGAAACATCTTTTCGAAAAGATCCACACTTTTGTAAAACACTCAAACACGAGTCGAATACATTGGTTGCCTAAAACAAGGCATCTTTTTAAAAACATTTTTAAAACACACACACACACACACACCAATTTCAAGCAATCGAAAATCAAGGCAAGTGATCTAAAAACCAAGTAACTAAGAGCCCATGGATAACCATGGATGAAAAGGGTGCTAATACCTTCCCTTTTCATAATCTACCCCCCGAACCCACGAAATATCTCAAAAGGTTTTTGCTGTGCTTTTTCAACCTTTCCTTAGGATAAAATAAAAAGTCGGTGGTGACTCTTGCTCAACCGAACAAGTGCGAATACAAACATAAAACTCATAGTCAGTTCTCCCACCGTATCACAGAACTGGCGACTCTGCTGGGGAGAAACTTAAAAGTGGGGTTACCTTAGGGATTGGATCACCTTTACTTTCTTGCTTTGATTGACTTGATTGCTTTATCTTTTGGGTTCTTGTTTGGGTTTGTTGTAAATCCTACACCCGGATTTGGGGCACCTTCTTAGGTAAATAGCAAAAAAATTGTGAGGGAACTGTGCGGGGTATACCGACATGGTTGAAGAAGTAAGCTATGTTAGTGTGACATATTTGTGAGTACCGGTAACCCTTGAGTTCAATCAAGGAGAGTGCGGGGCCGCTGAGTGATGTCGTGAAGCACTAACGAACTCTTAGAACCTTAATTGACCATCTTAGCCTTTTTAGGGGTAGTGAGATGATCGACTTTGGTGCAGTCCGAAGTTGGTAGATACTCGATACTACACTCATTCGAGGGTTGTTTTCTTGGAATATTTTGGTCGCCAGTAAGTGGCTAAACCAAAACAATGAACACAGAAAACAATCCAATGATATTGAGCTCCTTAGAACCCAGTTGCTATTTTAGGACAGGATGAGCCAACTAACATCAAGAGGGTACTTACCTAAACCCCATGCAAGCCTAAACCTAAGGAATTGTTTGCTTTGTGTGAATATGATTGTCTGTATATACACTCACTTGCTTTTCGCATACATGTACATAACATCATGACATCATACCATAGCATTTTCAATAACCATTTCAAGGATCTCGAGGGTTCTTTTGATGCAGGGTTACGTTGAACCAGACGTCTACCAAGGGGCAAGAGGTTTCTCCTCTAAACAAATGCAATCAAAGTTCAAGTACAACAACTTGAATCAGGGGCTATGACCCACTCGACATGGTGAGCTTGATTCTCGTGGAAATACATCCACCGATACAAAGTTCTCCAGTCAAAGTTCAAGTGCAACAACTTGAATCAGTGGCTATGACCCACTCGACATGGTGAGCTTGATTCTAGTGGAAAGACATCCACCGGTGCAAAGTCCTCCAATCCAAGATCAAAGTTCAACCTCTAACATTTTCTTGTGTCTACCCCAAGAGGTCCTTGAAAGCATGCATCAACATATCATGCATTGCATTTTGACAGTCTTTCCTTTTTCAGGTTTCCTTACTCTCCTGCTGTTTATTTCAGTAAGAGATGGCTCTAGAAAGGTCTGTCAAAGACATCCAAGACCAGACTGCTCAGCTGCAGGAAATGTTCCTGAACTTGTCTCTGGGACAAGAAGAAATGAAAGCTCTCCTCACAAAGAGCTTGGAGAATTCAAACAATGCCAGGAGTGATCAGCTTGCGGAGCTGCAGTTTGATCTAACAACATTGAGGACCTAAGTGATGGGACAGTTGGTGGGCCAGATGGCTCTCATCCAAGACCTATCTCAAAGACAAGAGGAACTCAGAGTTCTTGTCCGCCAACTGCTTCCAAACAACCAATTGGGGCAAACATCTGAGGTTGAAGAGCAAGTCACCGCTCAGCCTCCATCCACTCAAGAAGACAAGGGGAAAGCTCATTTGCTTGCTTCGGGGTCACAAGCCCATCAACAACCTCGCCAACGTCAACGGGGTAATCGGCGTAAGCAAGAAACATCGGGAAGACAGTTCACGGAGACTGAAATACCATCATTCTTCATACTGAAGCGCCTGTTGGAGGTCAACTTGCTTACCCTAAGGGATCCTCCTCAGAAGCTCAATATCTCCTCTCCTAACTATCGTCCTGACGCATTTTGTGTTTACCATTCCTACAGCCTGGGACACGACACCAACGACTGTTGGGCCTTGAAGAACAAGATTCAAGATCTGATCGACATTGGAGTGCTGGAATTCATGCCAGATGGCGAGATGAAAATATTCCGTTAAGGGGTTCTCCACCTGAAGTGACGAAGCTCAAGCTGAAAGACTTTTGCTTCTTTTTGAATTTTCAAAGTTGTAATTTCTTTTGCTGTCAAACAATTATCTGTTAATGTTAAACTCTGTTTTCATTAATGCATTGCATATGTTTGTCTTGAATTCATCCATTAGTTTCACTACTCTTATGATTTTCTTTATGATATTTGACTCTTGATAAAAAGCTGTAAGCCTTTAGAGGGAGGATGACGAAGCAATACCATGATCTTATACAGTATGCTTTTGAACAGACCTTGCTGATGATGTACAAGAATTTCTTTCAATTCCCAAACACTGGAGTTATAAGGAAGATAATCCCTAGTCAACCCCTTCGAGCCAAAGAAGTAGGAGTTTTCTGTTCTAAACAATCAAAACCTTTGATATAAACCCGGGGCAGGGTAGTATCTCAGTTAAGTGCGCATTGAAGTCGCAAACTCTCAGTTCGTAACACAACGAACGACGTCAAAGAAAAAGAAAAGCATTACTTTGGAATCAAAAGACAAGGGTGGTTCCCTGTCACATAGACAGTCAATCTCTCAAAAGAGAAAAGCCTACTAAGCCAAAACCTATAAAGGAGGCTTAGGAAAGCTGGGGCATCCCGCTGACGGTAATCTCGAAAAAACGGGAACAGTCAGGCAAAAGTTAGGGATAACAAATCAAAATCAAAATAGTGAGGTCATTACAAAATCCTCGACAACATGAAAAATGCTGAAAAAGAAAAACGAGATGATGATTGTCCCCCAAATTCAACTGGTGAACCATCGCCCAAAAAGTCGTTCCAAACTCAAAACAGAGTGTGACGCACAATTAACTGAGCTTAGGTATGAAGAACATCACGAAGAGCGGGTGGGTACAAATATACTTTGAGCCTTTATCCTTTGTTTCTTAAAACCGTGAACCAGGCCACGTTACAACCCTTCAAAAGTCCTAATTGAAGCATGGGTTAGTTCGAAAGCATACTGTTACAAAAGGTATCCTGACTCCTGTAAGGCTTTGCTCTAAATCTTGTGTTGATCTGTCTTATAAAAAGTTTTCTGCTAAAAATGCATTTTCCAAAACTTCGAGACAAACATAAACTTTGCATTGCTTGAATATCACTGTCTGCATTTGGCTTTTTGTTTGACAGCGAGGAATTTCATACAGCGAATGTTCGGAGGAACGAAAACTCTCTCAGTGAGCAAAATCCCTTCAAAAGGACGACACTTCCTTTACAAATATCCTATCAATAAGGGGCATGACATAGCACAATCCAATTAACCTGGGGCAGTCCAGTCAAGGTCCAACAGATCTTTCAAAATCCAGTTAATCTGGGGCAGTCCAGTCAAGATTTCAAGAAATCTCTCAATATGCAAAGTAATTTGATTCAAGACTCCTTCATCACCACTTGGGGCATTCGAATGTCAAAAGTGTTCAACAAATCGACTATCACATTTCCAGACTCGATTCCTGTATCTAGCCAGGGCACGTCTGAAGAGTTCCCAGATTCGATTCCTGTATCCAGCCAGGGCATATCTATTGACGACCATTTCCAGACTCGATTCCTGTATCTAGCCAGGGCACGTCTAAAGAGTTTGAAGATTCGATTCCTGTATCCAGCCAGGGCATATCTGTTGACGACTATTTCCAGATTCGATTCCTGTATCTAGCCAGGGCATATCTGTTGACGACCATTTCCAGACATGATTCCTGTATCTAGCCAGGGCACGTCTGAAGAGTTTGAAGATTCGATTCCTGTATCCAGCCAGGGCATATCTGTTGACGACTATTTCCATATTCGATTCATGTATCCAACCAGGGCATATCTGTTGACGACTATTTCCAGACTCGATTCTTGTATCTAGCCAGGGCACGTCTGAAGAGTTTGAAGATTCGATTCCTGTATCCAGCCAGGGCATATCTTTTGACGACTATTTCCAGATTCGATTCCTGTATCCAGCCAGGGCATATCTGTTGACAACTATTTCCAGACTCGATTCCTGTATCTAGCCAGGGCACGTCTGAAGAGTTTGAAGATTCGATTCCTGTATCCAGCCAGGGCATATCTATTGACGACTAGTTCCAGATCAACACCTGTAACAAGCCAGGAAGATATATGTGGACGACTGATTGTGGATCAACACCTGTAACAAGCCAGGAAATTATCTACATCACCACTTGGGGCATTCGAATGTCAAAAGTGTTCAAAAACCCGATGCAGTTTTACATGGACTCATCATCAGGAAATCCTACACAGATCTCCTCAAAACAGGAAGACCCCAGTAGTTTGGCATACAACCCAAGCTTCTGAGTTTCCCAACGGTGGTCCCAAGACTTCTCATTTTTAACAATTGAAGATTCTTGCCTTCCACAGCAGCAGCCAAAGAATTATTCTCCCCGGCAGCAGTCAAGATTCTGTTATCTTCAGCCATCCAGGATTCATTTATCCTCAGCAAGATAGCTCATCAGCTTACATGCGCATTCATCACATTCATATCATAAACATTGATGTCACATACATTGCATCATGCATCATGACATTGCATACAACTAACCCTTTACCTTTTCAGGTAAGATCAGTCGATAGAAAAAGATCATCTTCCGAGATTCATCCAGAAATAGTTCAGATGTGACCCGGACACGGCGACATTCTAATACTTATTCCAGATTCACTCAGATGCAGTTTTACACGGACTCACCATCAGGAAACCCTACACCGGTTCCTATTCAACTTCAAGACTTCTGAAAACAGTTCACGGGTTCTCCAGTAACGGATGTTAACCTATCACTTGTTCAGACTCTTCTCAACTTTTGAAAACAGTTTACGGACGCTTCCCTACAACGGATGCTGCTCTATTGCTTATTCAACTTCAAGACTTCTGAAAACAGTTTACGGGTTCTCCAGTAACGGATGTTAACCTATCACTTGTTCAGACTCTTTTCAACTTTTGAAAACAGTTTACAGACGCTTCCCAACAACGGATGTTGCTCTATTGCTTATTCAACCTCGAGACTTTTGAAAACAGTTTACGTATTCTTCCCAACAACGGATGTTAATCTATTGCTTATTCAATCTCAACTCCTGAAAACAGTTCACGAATTCCCAGGACATGGATGTCAATCTATTGCTTGCTCGGACCCCCAATTCAGAGATGTTCCAAAACATGGGTGCCTTTCTGATACTCGTCCACTCACCATTGACATACAGTTCAACATCACCAAATGGCATCTTTAAGCCCATTTCCAGATGGCATCTATAAGCCCATCCTCCTATCAGCAATCACCAAATGGCATCTTTAAGCCCATTCTCAGATGGCATCTCTAAGCCCATCCCCTGACAAGATTCTATCGCATCAGATGGCATCTTTAAGCCCATCACCAAATGGCATCTTTAAGCCCATTCACCTCTACCATCACATCACCGAGTGCAAATTTTCTGGGCATTTTAGTGTCCAATCTTCTTTTACCTTCAAGTCGCGAAAGGCAAACTTGCCAATCTAACTCTTCAGGTTCAAGAAGATTGAACAGGGGCAACTGTTGTACCCCAAAATTTGCCCTCGCATTTTTCTTCAAGAAATCACAACTTCAGGCTTTTCCTGATTTTTCAAACTGGCTCAAGAATCGGTCAAACAGACTTTTCTCGTCAGTCAGACAAAATTAGGGTTTTTACTGGTTTTCATGACTCTGGAACAGTTCATACAGTTGGTTTAGGGTTTTGGTTGATTTTGGCTCAACTTTGATCAGGCGAACGTTCTTTGGTATTTAATAAGGAATTAGGGTTGTTCGTGCGTGGTTCTTCAGAAAGATTTAATTCTACGATGCTTTGCAAGTTATTCCGAGATTTGGTTTGAATTAGCATTGTTTGACTTAATCAGTAAGAGAATGCATTTGGATTGAATTCACGTTTGTTTGATTGAACCAGTAAAAGGATACATTCAGTTTGAATTTGCAGTGTTTGGTATTAAATCAGTAAAAAGGGGAATGCGTCTGATCAGTTGTTGTGATTAACTGTTGTTTTGCTTTGGATGTTGGAAATGCCAGGTTTAACTGATCAAATGCTAAAGCATTGTTTATTTAAATTATTTATTATTCTAAGATTAAATGATTGGAATTTATTTTCAATTATTATAATTAAAGAATTATAAATAATAAATAAACAAAAGGAGGAAAAAGAATTAATTGGATAAAGAAACTTTTATTGATTTTTAAATTAATTGTACAATTGTTTTGTTGTTTACAACAATGATTTTACATTTATTTAAATTTAAATAAAAAAAAACTATCCTAAACATTTTTCTAATCTTCAATTCTTCATCTGCTATCCCTTGCTCCAGTGCTCCATTTTAATTATTCATCTGCAAAGAAAAGAAGAAAAGTCAATGGCAGATAAATAAATGAAAGAGACAGATAAAATAAGGTTCATCATTAAGGGCAACTGATTGGGATCAGTTAGCCCTCTCTGCAAATCACGGGATTTCTCCCGGTTCACAAAGAGGGATGAATGTTTGTTTGCTAACTTGGAATGCACAAAGTGAAAAAAATGCAAAGTTTGTCAACATGCTGCATATTTCAAAACAAACAGGATGGCCTAACCACAAGTCCAAACTGAATCACAAATCCCAAACTATCCAAAAAGCTGCCAAAGATATCAAAGATATCAAAGATCCAAAAGTACAAGAAGCTGTCAAGAGAGATATGAAAATATGCAGAGAAGACATAAAGTGCAGAATTAAACCACATGTGCAAGCAACATAATTCATTTCATCATGTCCCAATGCTGCCCTTTCAGAATTTTGTACACATAAAACATTGTTTATATTTTAAAGTGTACTGGAGAGAGAAGGAAGAGAGAAAAAAGCAGGTTTTGCAGGCTTAGGCTTTAGGCATGAAAAAAATATAAGACAACTGTAATAACACAGTACCAAGGGATAAACCACAAAACTGTAAGACAAAGCAAAATATACAAAACTGCAAACAGCCTGTCCAGACCTCAAAGACAGAGAAGCCAAGGTCAAAACCAGTTACCAACTTCCAGCCAAAGCCTCTAGGTCCTGCATAAGAACCTGAAGCCTAACCATTCAAACCTTGAACAATCTGTCAAAGGCCATAATCTCAAACCTGCAACACAAATGTGTCCAAGCCTAAAGATCCCAAAACCATACAAGCATATGCCCAGAACCTGTACCATTCAACAAAAACACAAAAACCAGCATGAACTGTAAAACACAAACCTCTACAAGACCTGCATAAGCCTTACCAACAAGCATTAAAACCTGTCAAAAACCAGTTTCAAACCCAAACAAACTGTGTTCAAGCTTAACACAAGACCTGCCTATGATCAAAAACACATAAGCCTGTACCACCAGTTTTAGAAACCTCCAGCCCAAAGCATAACATCAAAACCAGAAAACCTGTATACCCTGTCAAACAAAAACAAAACTTGCCAAGGCCAAAAGCTAACAGAACCCTCATAACCTGCATAAAGCTTAAGCCTAAAACTGATTCAAGCCTATCCAAACCATCAACATGTTAAACCTGCCTGAAGCCTGAGAGCATCAAACCTGTCCATTTCAAAGCCAACACACAACCAACCAACCAAGCATATTAACCTTGAAATATCTAAACACGTACCCACGCCCTCAGAATACTCATCACTGGGCAAGAAAAGAACAAAGCATACAAAGCAACAGTTCAACAACATCAACATTGTCAAAATCAGAACAAGCATACTAAGCAAGCAACGAGGCAAACCGAAGTATACAAGGCGAAGCATAAGCATACAGTAAGCAAGAAGAAGAGAAATCAAAGAGGTCCTCAGAATACTCATCATTAAACCTAAGGGGCAAAAATACACAAACCAGGGTTCCAAGTCCATCATCATCGAACCTCCACCCTCCGGCCATCCTCAACGCCTCCGGTCCGCCTCGTCTCCATCTCCCAAAAGCCTAAGATATAAACCCCTTCCCTTCTTTTTTTTTTCGCTCACAGAAACGACAATAAAACACAAAATCAGATTCAATAATCAAAGAATCATGACATGCAAAGACAGTAATTAAAAAGAACCCTAAAGTGTCCAAAAACTCGTTACCTCTCTTGCCATCTCTAACTGAACAACTGTGAGGAGATGAGGACGGAAGTGGCGCCCGGTAGTCGAAGGTTGGAGGGGATCAATGGCCCTGGATTTGAGAGATGAAGGAAACGAACGAAGAAGATGAAGACAAAACTAGCAACGGCGCCGCTCTCAGCAATGTAACCCTAAAATCCCAATGAAGCACAACAATGCAAACCCTTACAAACTTTGAAAAAAATTCGTTTAGGGCCTTGTCCTCTTCAATGCCTAAGCCCATTCATTCATTTTCCCACGCATACCCCCTTTTCCTCTTCTAATGTTTCTTAATGTTTGTTTTACTTGGGCCAGCATAACCCCCACCAAGCCCATTCATTTCTTACTAACATCTTTTCTATTCTTTTATTACTTTAATTAATATATTTTACATTAATTAACCACTTTTTATAATTTACTTAATACCAATTTCATTTTGTTTTTTTACACTAACAATACTTTTTTTATATATAGCATAATTAAATTTTATAAAGAAACTTATAAAAATAATATTTTTCTCTATAATTAAACTTACATTTTCTTTAAATTTTTATACCTAGAATGTTAATTTTTTTAAAGATAAATACTTCTCTTTTTCAAGATATTATTTTTGTACATAATAAATAAAAATACATCCTTTTTTACATAATACAATTAAATTTTAAAAAAAACATTTTTTCCTTCTTTTAATTAAAATATTCTTTTTGTACATAATCAATAAAATACATTTTTCTAACATACATAATTTAAATTCTTAATATTTAATTAAAATATTCTTTTGTATATATTAAACACAAAATATAAAGATACATTTTTATATCAAAATGTAAAATGACAATTTTCAAACTTAGAACATTTTCTTTTCTTAAAATTTCTTTTTTGTACATATTGAAGAAATATACAAGACTACAAAGATTAAATAAATAAACATTTAATTTTTCATTTAAGTTAACCATACCTTAATAATACTTCAAATTCACATTTTCCTAACTTATAAATAAATTACATACATGAACATATACACTTACACAATATACGATACATTTCACATTATACACTTGATACCCATACAATTGCTTATCTTATACATGGCTATACGTTACATTTACATTTGATCGATTCGATTTGGTTGTAATCTATTGGACACTATATTCCTAAAGTCTCATCCCCATTTGTAAATTTATACCCCCACTCCTGGATACTATTTGTAATAGCGTAGACTTTAAATTCTTGCAATTTACCGCTTTCAATTATACCATGGTTAGACCTAGGGTTTGCATATACATAAAATCAAACGCTAGATAACCTAATACAAGACAAATACATGAAATCAATACACAATCACACTTGCACCCTCTAGGGTAATCCCACACGTTGCCTTCCAAAATGGGCCATGCTTGCACGTCGAGTATCTTTGGCAAAACGAATTCAAATGATCATAAGTCCCTCGATGACGCTTTCGAAAGTTGCCTAAATGGAATGATCATAGTCCCTTCAAAGAAAATTGCCAAAGAAACTTGGCACCATTGCATTCATGGTCCATACGATGACCCGCGCCCGTCCCGTTAAACATCCTAACACAAGATTGTCCACCAAATGCAATGGTGGAACAAAATTGTTAAAAAAAGGGTTGAAAACATAGAGAAAACCTTTGAGTACAATAGGGTAGACAAAACTCTTAGTTACTTAAGATCAACTTGCAAAAACACTTGCCTTCTTTTCAAAAACCACACTTCATACACACTTTCAAACAAACCCTCAAAAAAACATTTGAAACATCTTTTCGAAAAGATCCACACTTTTGTAAAACACTCAAACACGAGTCGAATACATTGGTTGCCTAAAACAAGGCATCTTTTTAAAAACATTTTTAAAACACACACACACACACACACACACCAATTTCAAGCAATCGAAAATCAAGGCAAGTGATCTAAAAACCAAGTAACTAAGAGCCCATGGATAACCATGGATGAAAAGGGTGCTAATACCTTCCCTTTTCATAATCTACCCCCCGAACCCACGAAATATCTCAAAAGGTTTTTGCTGTGCTTTTTCAACCTTTCCTTAGGATAAAATAAAAAGTCGGTGGCGACTCTTGCTCAACCGAACAAGTGCGAATACAAACGCCAAACTCATAGTCAGTTCTCCCACCGTATCACAGCTAGCTTCAAGGATTCTTGAGAATTCTCCATTCACCAAGAGACATGGTCGTCTACTCAACTTGGTCACTTCCAATACAGAGGAGGATATGGCGAAAGTTCTCTTCCAGTTCTTTGACCCTTTGCATCATTGCTTCACATTTCCTGACTACCAACTTGTGCCTACTTTGGAGGAATTTTATCAACTCTTGAGGATTCCTATTCTCAATCAACTACATTTCAACGGTACGGAAAGAGATCCAAAGCCAGAAGAGATTGCTCAAGCCCTACACTTGCACTCCTCTGATGTCACAACACATTTGGAAACTAGAAGTGGTGTCAAAGGCTTCTTGGCAAAGTTTCTGTTTGAGAAGGCCCAAAGTTGTTGGAATTCTCTAGACTTGCAAGCTTTTGAGGAGATTGTAGCTCTTCTCATCTATGGGATGGTCTTGTTCCCTAATCCTGACCAACTCATAGATATGAGTGCTGTCAAAATCTTTATGGCTCGCAATCCGGTGCCTATATTACTTAGGGATATCCTCCACTCTTTTCACACTCGTACAATGAGGAAAAGAGGTGTTCTCATGTGTTGCACTCCTCTCCTGGCAAGATGGTTTATTTCTCATCTTTCCCAGTCAGTTTTGAAGAATGAGCAAGGCTTGAGGTGGTGACAACGGTTAATGACACTTAACCATTCAGATATTCATTGGTGTTCTCGATCAAAAGAGAATGTTATTATCATTGACCGCTATGGGGAATTCCCTAATGTCCCTCTACTTGGCATTAGGGGAGGCATCACCTACAACCCTTTCTTATCTCTAAGACAGTTCGGGTATGCCCGAAAGGATGGCCCACATGATATGCTGATTCAAGGTTTGGTTTTCGACTTCGACAACGACAATCACGGACTTCGTCAAAGGTTCATCTGAGTTTGGAGAATGCCCAACAAGGTGGACAGTAAGACCTTGGGACACAAGAATTCCATCCCTCTTGAGCTTTACCTCAAGTGGGTACGAACCCGCACCCAAATTCTTATGATGCCTTACCCCTCCATTCTCCCGATGATTATAGAGCCTGTTATGGAAGGAGAGGTTCTATACACCCTCCTACATCCTGACATGCCGACATCACTCGAAGATCTACAAAGGAGTTGGATATAGCTCAAGGGAGAGCGCGATACTTTTGAAGCCCAATTCTACGCAAGTGAGAAGAAGGTTTTGGAACTCACTCGGATACTCCATGAAGAGCAGACTCTCAACACCTACATTGCACCAAAGAGGATGCGCAACATCTTTTTACCTTAGAACTTTGTATTATTTTGCCCAAGGGGCATTGATGTACTAACAAATTCTATCTTATTAATATGACGTGTGTTTCTTTAATGTTTAAAACAAATTTTAATTTCTGAATCCTTAAAAGCATTACATGAATACATATCATTCATCATATGCATAAACATGTCATCACACCAAGTTTCCTCATCTCTCTGCTGTTTATTTCAGCAAGATGGATATTGAACAAACGGTCAAAGATTTGCAAGCTCAGAATTCACAATTCCAACAGTTGCTCATGACCCTAGCCAAGGGGCAGGAGGAACTAAAGATTCTGCTAGAGAAAGAGAAAGAGAAAAAGAAGAAGAAGCGAGCCGGTGTGGTTATCATGGGAAGAAGGTTTGAAGGACAAGCCAGACGGACCATGGAATTCCCATCAACATCTGAAGAGGGGGAAGGAAAAGGAAAAGGAACGGAAGTGCCATCAGATTCTGAAGCAGAAGAAGAGGAAGACGAGGACTACTCTGAACAACAGTATCCTCCGGCCGATGAAAAATACAAAACCCTGGAAGAATGTCTAGCTGCTATGGAGATACAGAGAGTACCGGGGCTGGATTTTGAGGAGTTAGGGTTGGTTTCTGGAATAGTAATCCCTCCGAAGTTTAAAGTGCCACTGTTTGCTAAGTATGATGGGGTGTCTTGTCCCAAGATGCACCTACGATCTTATGTCAGGAAAATTCAACCGCATTCTTCTGACAAAGATTTGTGGGTCCACTTCTTCCAGGACAGTTTATCAGGAACACAACTTGATTGGTTCTACCAGTTAGAGAGAGCAAATGTGCATAATTGGGAAGACTTGGCAGCGGCCTTCTATAAACAGTATCAATATAATGCCGACTTGGCGCCAACCAGTACTCAGCTACAGAGTATGGCTATGGCCACCAATGAGGGCTTCAAAGACTACGCCTAAAAGTGGAGGGATTTAGCCGGAAGGGTGCAACCACCTTTATCTGAAAGAGAGCTAGTGGACATGTTCTTGGGGACTCTATCAGGTCCTTTCTTTAATCACCTGATTGGAAGCTCCTCTGCAGGTTTCACTGAGTTGATTCTAACTTGCGAGAGAGTGGAAGCTGGTATTAGAAGCGGGAAAATTCAGAAGGACGCGTCTACCTCCGCTGTTGTAAAAAAGCCCTTCACTGGAAAGAAGGAAGTGTCTGCTGTCCATGCACAGAGGAACCAGGGAAGAACCGAACGACGACCAACAGTGGGGGCCGTTATGATTCAAAAGTCTGCATCAGACCAGCCAAGAAACAGCCAACCGAGAAATGACCAACCGAGAAATAATCAACAAAGGGTGGAAAGGCCTGTACGGAAATTCGCCAAGATAAACATGACTCCTGCTCAAGTCCTACCACATCTCTTGAAGTTGAATCTGGCCATGCAAAAAGAGGCACCTAAAAATCCTAACACTGCTTCTCCATATTACCATCCCAACGCTAGATGCTTGTATCATTCAGAAAGTCCAGGGCACGACACCAACAACTGTTGGGCCTTGAAGAACAATATTCAAGATCTGATCGATGCAAAGGAAGTTGAATTTAAAGCTCCTGAAAAGCCGAATGTTATCTCTGATCCAATGCCTAGGCATTGACACAATGCCAATGCTGTGGAAGAAGATCTGTTTTTTTCTACGGTGGATGAACTGTTAACTCCTCTCCTAACCATCAAGTTGAATTTGTTAAAAGCTGGCGTCTTCCCAGGTTGTGACAAAGATTGCCATACTTTCCTGTCCTCTGTTGAAGAAAGGAATCCAACAACTGATTGATAACAAGGAAATTTTGTTTGAGAAAGCTCCTATTTCACCCATTCCAGTTCCAGAAGTTTCAATAATAACCATATACGCTAATCCTTCTAGGGTTCCTAAAAAACCCGTTAGGATTACATCTGCTCCAGTGACTACTCCATTAAAGATAACAATGCCCGGGCCAACCCCTTACAAATCAGATAAGACGGTACCATGGAACTATGGTGGAGAAATCTACTACCATGGTGTCAAATAGATTGAACAGACTACTGAAGGAGAAAGCTCCGAAGAGGATAATCCTGAAATCGGTAACATTTCCGGAACAAGCAAAGTTACCCATAGTGGAAGAATCTTTTCTCCAGAGATTGCCCCTCCAAAGGAAATTTTTGGACCCTCAGCTGCTCCTAAGGTTATCTCTACACTGGTAAACATATCTGCAAGTACACCAATCATAGAAGAAGTCACAACCCCCGTGGTTATCCCCTCTGCTTCTACTGATGATCTAGGGAAAGGGATCCAAGAAGAGCCCGTCAGGACGAGGGCTCAGCCGTTGATCATCCCTGAAACCTCTCAAAAAGAAATGGAGGAAATTTTGAAAATAATCAAGAAAAGCGATTATGATGTGGTGGAACAGCTGGGGCAAACCCCCTCAAAGATCTCCATGTTGGCCCTATTGCTTTGTTCAGAAGCTCATGCTAAGGCTCTGATAAGATTTTTGAAGACGGCCCACGTGCCACAAGAAACCTCCGTTGATCAGTTCCAGGAATGTGTGGCTAGTTTAACAGTTGACAATGGTCTAGGATTCTCCAATGCAGATTTAACTTCGAAAGGGAGAAAATATAATGATGCTTTGCATGTCTCGGTGGAATACAGAGGGACAACCCTAGCACACGTACTAGTAGACATTGGTTCGTCTTTGAACGTCTTGCCAAAGAAAGCCTTGGATAGACTGGATTGTGAAGGCTTAACCCTGAAACCCAACAATATAATTGTCAAAGCTTTTGATGGTTCTAAAAGGATGGTCCACGGGGAGGTGGACATCCCGATTAAGGTGGGAACTGAAACCTTCAACTCCACATTCTATGTGATAGACATCCGCCCTTCTTATTCTTGCCTGTTGGGAAGACCTTAGATCTACCATGCTGGAGCTGTCACTTCTACTCTGCATCAAATGCTCTAGTACCCTGTCCAGGGGAAAATCATAATTGTTCATGGCGAAGAGGAATACATGATCAGTCATCTGAATTCTTTTCGTTATGTAGAATTGGATGGCAAATTCATCGAAACTCCTTTCCAGCATTTTGAAGAGGTAGCTCAGGAGATAGCGGCGACCAAGAGAGTGTCCTCTGTACCCACGATTACCAGACCTCCGCCTCGAATGTCATCTCTCAAGGATGAAAAAGTAGTGGTTGAAGAGGGAGGAAGCACAATCTGGGGGCAGCTTCTAGACTTTCCCTACAAATCAGACAAGTTCGGCTTAGGGTTCACCTCAACTGGTCAGAAGGCTGTGCGTCGCGCCTTTGCCGGAGGGCCACCTATGAAGATCAGCCATCAAGGGGTTAATACACTAGAGGACAGTGAAGAAGGGGGCAACTTGGAAGACTGGATTTTTCCTACTATTGGCGGAGGACTGTGCAACTGGGAAGCAAAAGACTTTGTTCCGATTACTTTCATACCGCAGTAATTTATCTTTTCCATTTTTGTTGGATCTGTAATAATTCACAAACAATTCGTACTTTTTCAACCTTTTGTCTTACCCGAGGCACATAGGTTCATTTGTAAGGGTTCTTATTTCATTTTCATATGTCATTTTGATGAATCATGGACGCTTTTCATATATAAACCTTTTGTGCTCACTGTCTTTCTTTTACATTTTGTTGTTTTAAGATGGCTATGCCCTTACACACACCCACACTCACAAATGCAGGTACCCTTCCATTCCCGAACCCATGGGTAACGATACTGCTATAGCCTTCAGTGACTCTGAAGATCTGGTCTACCAAGCCGAATACGAAGGTGAGGAAGATTGTGAGGTGCCAGGGGAATTAGCTAGACTACTAAAGCAAGAGGAAAGAGCAATTCAGCCTCATGAGGAGCAGTTGGATACAATCAACTTGGGAACTGAGGATGATAAAAACGAAATCAAGATAGGTGCCAATCTAGAGCTGAGTGTCAAGGAGCGCCTAATTCAGCTACTGCATGATTATTTTGAGATCTTTGCCTGGTCATATGAAGACATGTCGGGACTTGATACAAACATTGTGGTACACCGTCTACCCACAAGAGAAGACTGTCCACCAGTGAAACAAAAGGTCCACCGCATGAGACCTGACATGTCAGAGAAGATCAAAGCAGAAGTTATGAAGCAGTTCAATGCTGGCTTTCTGGCTGTTACTTCCTATCCACAATGGGTTGCTAACATTGTGCCCGTGCCTAAAAAGGACGGTAAAGTGAGAATGTGCGTGGATTACAGAGATTTAAATAGGGCCAGCCCTAAAGATGACTTTCCACTTCTGTACATCGACATTCTGGTTGACAACACAACTCAACACAAAGTATTTTCTTTCATGGACAGATTCTCAGGCTATAACCAGATCAAAATGGCACCTGAGGGCATGGAGAAAACTACATTTGTTACACAGTGGGGTACGTTCTGCTACAAAGTGATGCCATTCGGACTGAAGAATGTCGGGGCAACCTATCAACGCGCCATGGTAGCTTTGTTTCATGATATGATACATCATGAGATAGAGGTCTACGTAGATGACATGATAGCCCAATCACAAACTGAAGAAGAACACCTGGATCACTTGCAAAAGTTGTTTGTCAGGTTGATGGAGTACAAGCTCAGAATGAACCCGAACAAGTGTACATTCGGAGTCCGGTCCGGTAAACTCTTAGAATTCATTGTCATAAACAAAGGCATCGAGGTTGATCCTGCCAAAGTCAAAGCTATTCGAGAAATGCCTGCTCCTCGCACTGAAAAGGAGGTCAGAGTTTCTTGGGACGCCTAAACTACATTGCTAGGTTCATCTCTCACCTAACATCTACTTGTGAACCAATCTTTAAGCTGTTGAAGAAAGATCAGGTAGTCAGATGGAATGACGAATGTCAAGTTTCTTTCGATAAAATCAAGGAGTATTTGCTAGAACCTTCTGTCTTGATGCCACCCGTCGAGGGAAAACCGCTAATCATGTATCTGACAGTCTTAGAGAATTCAATGGGGTGCGTACTGGGGCAGCATGACGAGTCTGGCCAAAAAGAGCATGCCATTTATTACCTTAGCAAAAAGTTTACCGACTGTGAGACCCGATACTCATTGCTCGAGAAAACTTGCTGCGCTTTGGCATGGGTTGCTCGCCGGCTAAGGCAGTATATGTTGACTCATACCACTTTGCTGATATCTAAGATGGATCTGATCAAGTACATCTTTGAGAAGCCTGCTTTGTCTGGAAGGATAGCCAGATGGCAGATGATCCTAACGGAATACGACATACAATACACGACCCAAAAAGCTATAAAGGGGAGTGTGCTAGCTGATCATCTGGCTCATCAAGCTGTAGAAGATTACCAATCCATGAAGTTCGACTTCCCTGACGAAGACATTATGACATTGGACAATGTTGAAGATATCATACCATATGACGGACCTGAACAAGGATCCCGATGGACCCTGTACTTTGGTGGGGCCTCCAATGCACTTGGTAACGGTATCAGTGTTGTGCTTATATCTCTAGAAGGATGCCATACTCCTTTCACTGCCAGACTTTGCTTCAACTGTACAAACAACGTGGCATAGTATGAGGCGTGCATCTTTGTACTCAAGGCTGCCATAGACTTGGGAATCAAATCCTTAGATGTGTTTGGGGACTCGACTTTGGTCATCAGTCATATCAGAGGAGAGTGGGATACCAAACATCCAAACCTCATCCCTTACAAAGAACATGTCTTGACATTGTTACCACATTTCGAGCAGATTACCTTCGAGCACATCCCGCGAGAATAAAATCAGCTAGCAGATGCTCTAGCTACAATGTCATCCATGTTTAAACTTGATTGGGATAATGAGGCTCCCCGAATCACCATTGAACAAATGGACGAACCTGCACATTGTCACGAGATTAATACCGAGGAAGTAGTGGACCAGCCACGGTTTCATGAAGTCAAAAGGTATCTTGAGGCTCAGGAATATCCCAAAGGAGCTTCGGTCAACGAAAAAAAGTTCTTAAGGAGATTCTCGGCTAAGTTCTTCCTAAGTAATGGCATCCTATACAAGCGCAATCATGATTCTATTCTGCTCTGCTGTGTGGACATGACTAAAGCTGAAAAGATTATGGCTGAATTGCATGAGGGCACCTTTGGCACTCACTCTAGCGGGCATACGATGGCCAAAAAGATTCTACGGGCAGGCTATTACTGGTCTACCATGGAAGCTGACTGCTATCAACACTCCCGGACATGCCATAAATGTCAAATCTATGCAGATAAGGTGCACGTGCCTCCAGTTCCTCTAAATGTCCTAACAGCTCCTTGGCCTTTCGCTATGTGGGGAATTGACATGATTGGGGATATCAAGCCTACAGCTTCTAATGGACACCGTTTCATTCTGGTGGCCATTGACTATTTCACCAAGTGGGTCGATGAAGCTTCCTTCGCATCCGTTACTAAGAATGTTCTTGCCTGCTTCATCAAGCAGAACCTTATTTGCCGGTACGGTATCCCCAAAAGGATCATCACTGATAATGGTACAAACCTTAACAATACTATGATCACCGCTTTGTGTGAGCAGTTCAAGATTCAACATCACAATTCATATCCCTATCGGCCAAAGATGAATGGTGTAGTTGAAGCTGCTAACAAAAATATCAAGAAGATCATACAAAAAATGACGGTCACCTACAAGGATTGGCATGAGATGTTACCGTTTGCTCTCCACGGGTACCGTACCACAACTCGCACATCAACTAGGGCAACACCCTATTCTTTGGTATACGACATGGAGGCTATTTTACCTATCGAGGTTCAGATTCCCTCCTTGAGAATCATGAAGGATGCTGGTTTGAGTGAAGACGATTGGATTCAGACCCGACTTGATCAATTAAACTTAATTGACGAAAAGAGACTTACTGTTGTTTGCCATGGTCAGACGTATCAAAAACGGATGATCAAGGCTTTCAACAAGAAAGTCAGACGCCAGGTATATTAAGTCGGGGATCTAGTAATCAAGCGCATTATCTTGCCGCAAAGTGATCCCAGGGGAAAATGGAATCCTACCTACGAAGGACCATTTGTAATCAAGAACATCTTTTTTGGTGGGGCAATGATCTTAACCACCATGGACGACGATGACCCGCCGCACCCGCGAACACAGACATAGTCAAAAGATACTACGCATAACATACCCGCTAGGTTGACACACCTAGGCAAAAAAAGGGCATCCCGGTGAATCGAAAACCCGAAAGGGCGATTCTGGCTAAAATTAGGGATAAATAAAAAAATCTGTACACCCGACAAGTTGAAAACCCGAAAGGGCGACTTGGGCAAAAAAGGGTTTCCCGGTGGACTGAAAACCCGAAAGGGCGGTCCAGGCAAAAGTTAGGGAATTAAAGCGTATGGCTATGTCTCATCGGATCACTTTAAGGACAATCTCTTCACTGACAAACCTGAAGCTTCTGATCAATCCAATCATCTTCGGACGAAGCAACGGATGGACAAGATATTCAGAGATATGAAGGCTATAGCGGAATGGGAACCCCATGGGATTTTTTACACATAGCTATCTTTCTTTGTATAAAATTTTTCATACTTTTATGACACCATCCTCTTACTAGGATGTCTGTCTCCTTTGTACAAAACACTTACTCAAAGTTAATACAAAGATATCTCTTTAAAGTACAGAAAACTATTTGCCTTTTTCTTTACACTTGTGTTTTTATTTACAAAAACGTCCAATGATTCATTGATGAACATATGAATTTGAACATAATTACTGTTTATAAATAAACAGGATGGAAAAGAACAATTACTGACAGACTGAAAGAATAGGAAAATGTCTTTAGGCTATTCCAGGAGCAATCCCTACAGTACATCATCTAGATCCCCAGTGGAGCTAAAACTTTGAAATACATATCCCCAACGGAGCTTTAATTTCAAACCCTTAATCCCCATCAGAGTTAAAACTTCAAACTCCCGATCACCAGCGGAGCCAAACTTTCCAACTATCAATCCCCAACGGAAACCATCCAGTTTCCCCAATTCCCCCAGCAAGTTATCTTGAAACCTGGAAATCAACCAGATAACGATTAACTTTTATCTCTCCCCAAACTAGGATAACTCCCTAGTAGAGTGGCAGACGACCGAAACTCCTGAGCCTACTCCCCAGCAGTAAGCCTTCTTCCCCACAGAGTTTTTACTCCCCAACAGAATGAAGATTCTCTTTCTTTATTCCCCAATGAAGTAGCCAAAGTTTTCATTTCTCCCCAACAGAATGAAGATTCTCGTTCTTAATTCCCCGCAGAAGTCATCAGAGTCTTCCTTATTCTCCAGCAGATCAAGGATTTCTTTTGTATAATCCCCAGTAGAAGTCATCAAAATTCTCTGGATTCCCCCAAGCAGATTACTCAGGCAGTATATGGCATTACTCACAATAGAATTCTTGTCAGTATTCCAACTTCAAGACATAAAGGATCCTCACATCCCCCACAGAAGTTGTCAAGGATTTATTTTCCCCGACAGCAGTCAAAGGTTTTATTATTCCCAGCTGTCAAGGATTTATTTTCCTCAGCAATACAACTAATCAGCTTACATGCGCATACATTACATCCATATATCATGAACATTGATAAAACACATTTATTGCATCATGCATTTCATGCAACATAGCTGTGTGTTTCAGCTAACGTTTTACCCTTTTCAGGATAAGATTAACAGCTATCATTAACAATGTTCAAAGATTTCAAATACAGTTCAGATACGCTCCAGATACGGATGCCATCCTGATACTTATTCAGATTTCAACTATCAGATACAAATTAGATACGCTTCAGACACGAAAGCCATTCTATTTCTCATTCAGACCTCAACATTCAGATATAGTACGAATACACTCCAGACACGGAAGTCATTCTATCACTCATTCAGATTCATACTTCAGATACAGTACAGATATGCTCCAGACACGGTTGCCATTATGTCACTTATTCTGATTTTCCTCAGCTCAGAGACGCTCCAGACACAGATGTTATTCTTTTGCTCATTCATATACAAGTTCAGATACAGCTCAGAGATGCTCCATATATGGATGCTATTCTTTTGCTCATTCAGATACAAAGTTCAGATACAGCCCAGATACGTTCCAGATACGGACACCATTCTGATGCTTTTTCTCTTGACTTACAACTTACAATTCAACAAACATTCTTGGATGGCATCTACAAGCCCATCTCCAACAATATTATATCACCTCTCTAAATGGCATCTTTAAGCCCATTCCTTTAACTACACTTTGACGAGTGCAAATTTACGGGCACTCTAGTGTCCAATCATCTTTTACCTTTGAGTCACGAACGGTAAAGCTCGCCAATCTAACTCTTCAGAGAAGATTGAACAGGGGCAGATGTTGTACCCCCAAAATTTTCCCTCTCATTTATCAAGATTTTCCTCACAAGACTTCTTGGACTCAAGACAAGATTAGGGTTTGCTCAGCACATAACATCATCTTGCACTGATAACCCAAAATTAGGGTTTGAGTTTTCACAAGGATTTTTGGACCATCAATGCTTCATGTGACTTTCATACACCATCTTGGACCCCTAAGATTGCTCATGACAAGTTTCAAGCCTTGAATCACATTTTTGCCCAGTCAATTGGACAGTGACCTAAAAATTAGCTGTATTGGGGAAAAAGTCAACCATGGACAATTTACAGTCAAACTTCATAATTTTTTATCCATAACAACATTATAGACTCATATGTACCATTTGATCAAGTTTGGATCACAACTCCTCAAGAAATTTGATCAAATCATCAAAAGGGCAAAATGGTCAAAATTAGGGTTTTGACTGAGAAAGGGCAATTTCTGATTTTTAACCTAGACAATGACCAATTGGGTTCAAGCATTATTTCAAGGACTCAATAGCATCATATTGAACTAATCACATAGTTAAAAAGATCTCAAATGCATAGGATTGACGGATGAATTTTGCAGTCAACTGATCAAAAGTCAACTGTGCACTGAAAAGTCAAACTTTGACCTTTTGGTCAAAATCAAGTGCCAAAGGTCATAATTCATCAAGATATGTCAAAATGTGAAACTTTTTGACCAAGAAACCTAAAATTTCAAATTAGGGTTTTAATTTGAAATTTTTCATAACTTAATATTTTTCTAAGTATGGAAAATTTCTTATTTTTCCCCAAATTTCCATAACTTTTTCACCATGATGCAATTTGATTCAAAGGAAACTTCAAACATGAAAGTTGTAGTCCTCCATGAAATCTACAACTTTGATTCACAAAGTTTTCCCGAAAGATGCTTGGATATCAAGTTATGAATTTGTGAATAAGGGTCCATGAACTAAAAGACTTAGTGAAAATTTGCCCTAATTTAGGCAGGTTTTTGACCCAACTTCATGGGAATTTTTCACCTAGTTCCAATAGGTATCTCAAAATGCATTTCAAAGATGGATTGTAGAGCATGTTTAAGCTTTCCAAAATGTCCAAGAACTCTCCAAGATCATTTGTGGTTAGGGAGAATCGAAGAAGAGAAAATGACATTTTGTCACTTTTGTTCAAGCCATTTTTACAATGCTTCAAGTTGCAAATCAGATCCTAGCATGCTTGTACCTTGCATTACAGGTCCTAAATCCCTTCTACACTCCATAATTAAATTCTAACTCAATGGATAATGGCTTTTTTTGGCTTTTGAAGCAATGCACAAAGAATAAATCCATAAATGGCATAAAGGGCACATTGCCATTTTCATAAAGCATACTTTTGCAAACTTTATCAGCCTTGAGCCTTGGACTTGTTCCTTTTATACAAGCATTGTCCACAGATATCAGGCATGGTTTACCAACTCTTGCAGCTCACAAGATAGCCAAGTACAGGCCTTTAGCATAGTCACTACAACCTTTCTTCAAAAACAAGAAAAGTGGCCAAAAGTCAAAAACTTGTACAAGCTGATAAAGGGAGGGCTTGGCCTCATTCAAAACAACTTCACAAACTTGTTGCAAGCTAGAACACGAAGGCATAACCTCTGAAACATTCAAAATCTCCAAAAACACAAATTTCTGCCCAAACAGGGCAGCTTCTGCAAAACTCTTGCCAATTCAACATTTGCTCGTGCGTTTTGCCTTGTAACACTTCAAACACCTTCCATACATCACATCTAAACTATCCAAGCCCTTGTCCTGGTTCTGTGAGCTCTGTTTTAGACATCACTATTTTCACTTTTGAAGGTTGCAGGTTGACTTCTACAAGGAGTTTCAAGCATCCTCAAGGCAAGATAAGCATTGGAATAACTTGAGGGAACTTCAAGGAAGCTCACACGATCCTCAGGCCTCACTCAAAGTCCCCACATTGCCATATCCAAATCCATCTGGACAAGGTATTTTTCAAAACTCTATCTCTCTATTTAGGAATCCTCAAGCTTTGATTTGTGAAGCAAAGATGTAGTCCTTAACATGTTGAAGCTGTACATATGCATAGTTGTCATTTATATTAACTGAGTAGTGAGAATTTGAAGCTTGAAGTTTATGAAAAAATTAGGTCAGAAATTAGGGCTACAGAAATTCTCCATGATCCTTGAGAGTTAGATTATGTTTCTTATATCATTGGAATCATGATAAAAAATGCTACATGTTTCATGTTGCAGGTTTTGAAAAAATGCGCGCAGGGAAGGAACCAAGGACAGGGACGAAGCTGTTGTCTTGGGATTTTTTGTTTCTGGATTTTTTTGGTTTTGCTATTCATACCCCCTGTATTACTTTTGCAACTAGAACCGGGACAATGAGAGCATCACAATGATATCAAAGTTTTGAAGAATTGATGAAGGAATCTACCTTTAAAAGTTGAGTTGTAAAGCTTTGAAACTGGACTTCTATGGAGACATATAGGGAACGATTCTTGAATGTAATTATGTGGTTAGCTTCAGGGAAGATCTGGGAAGGTGAATTGATTGAAAATGGATTAAAAAAGGCTTGAGAATAGATTTCGAATTAGCAGAATTTGTAGTTATGAAGCAAGTTTGGCAGGTTGATTCTGGCTATCCAAGCTTGAGGAAATGAATGGGTGATAACCCTCTATTTATAGGGAATCAAATGGAATGTCCAAGCGTGTGAAATGATGAAGTTTCGAGGGAAATCGTGTGAAGTTGCAAACATGAAAAGTGTGACTTCTAATTTGATCAAAACCCATCCAAAACGCGCGTTTTGTTGTGCTAATCAATTCTGGAAGTTCACTAAACATGTTTAGAGGAAAAAACGCATGGAAAACTTGTAATTAGAAGCCAAAACAAAGATTTCAAATTCTGACTTATGAAGAAACTTTAGTTCCAAGTTACCAATTTCAATCCAATGGCATTCTCAGCTCAAGGGGTCTTAAGGCATGATTCTTGATGCTTTATAAAGATAAGGTTACAAGCTTTGCAATGGAAAAATAATGAAATCAAATGGATGCTTGAGCTGAAAGTTGCATTGAGTCAAAGTTGGGAAAAAGAAGTTGACTTTCGATACTTAGAAATATTTCATCTTTTCCTTCAAAAGTGACCTATAATGTTTTGCATCCAAACATGGCCTTCCACTTGGAATTTGCTCCTTACCAAAAAAGATGGCATGAAATAGACCTCTTAAATGACACTTTGAAATTTGAACCATTCAAAATCTCCAAAAATTGAGAGAGTTATGAGTTGTTGAAATTGGCAAAAAATCATGAAATGACCTATAATCTTTTGTATCCTTAGGGCATCTTCCATCCATTTTCTCACTTTTCATATCAAAGAAGGCATAAATTATACATCCTCAAGATTATTATGGAAAAATAATGGGTTAAAGGGGATAAATATTGACCAAGTTATGATCATTTGAAGTCACACATGAGAAATTGGGGATTCATCTGGAGGACTTGTAATCTTTCTTCATCATCAAGTTTCTTCCACATGGAAACTCCTTGAAACTTTTGAAGTGATTTGTTAATATCCATTTGAAGAGAAGGATGTTTTTCGAATCACTCAAAATTACCAAAAGATGGGTAAGATATGCTTCTTTGAAGTTAAAAACCCTAGCTCCTAGATCAAGAAAATGCTTTGAGGAACTTGACAATTTTGAACAACCTTCTTGTACCAACACTCTTGCTTTGTAAATAGAAGTTATTGCGGATGAAAATGATAATTCATAGCCACCAAAACCACTTCCATATATTTATAATTGAGAGAAATATTCACTTGTTACAATGGGAACAAAGCCTTGTCCAAACATGACAACTTCTTCAATCAACCCCTTGTGTTTTTGAATCAATCTTGATAACTTTGAAATGTAGTGAACCAAAATAACATTGCCATGCCATCCCTTCCAAAACAACTTCAATGGTGAGGTTTGGACTTCTCAAGATTTATTGACTAGGGCATAGAAATAAACTCATGAACCCATGGAGCAACTTGCTAAGCCTCATTATCTTTACCTACATTAGTAACAAGCAAGACAAACCAAAATTTCATTTTATTAATTAATATAAAAATCAAGACAAAATATTCATGATCACAAAAGAAAAAAAGTCAAGGTGCTTGGTGATTCCTCAAAGAGCAAAGCTAAAGATAGGGGGAAAACCAAAAGCCCTAATGTAATCTTGTTGTGATTGAATCAACATGGTATGATGAAGCGGTCTTAGGGGCAAAAATTGGGGTAAAACACTCGATAAAAGGAAAGATTGTCACGGTACACGGTGAAGAAGAATACATGGTCAGTCACTTGAACTCCTTCAGGTACGTAGAAATGGATGGCGATTTCATCGAGACTCCGTGTCAGAACTTCGAAGAGGTGCCTCAGACTATGGCTGCAATCGAAGTTGTCACCAATCTGCCAAAGATCACCAGACCTCCCTTGAAGATGGATTCTCTCAAGGATACCAAAGCAGTTATTAAAGAAGGTGGGTGTACCATCTGGGGCCAACTCCCTAACATTCCATACAAGTCTGATAAGTTTGGTTTAAGTTTCTCTTCAGGGGCTCAAAGGGCTGTTCGACGCGATCGTGCGGGAAGACCACCCCTACGCATCAACAATCATGGGGTCAACTCTCTATAAGACAGCGATATTGACAATGACATGGATAGTAGGATTTTCCCTACTACCAACGGTGGACCCAGTAACTGGACGGAAAGAGACTTTGTACCGATTACTTTTGTTCAGAAGTAATTGTCTTTTTTGTTTTTTAGATATGTAATAAACAATATAACTTTATGGCCATATATCTTACCCAGGGCACATTGGTTTATTTGTTAGGGTTATCATATTTCAATTTCATATGTCATTAATAAAGCATTGGACGTTTATGCATACAAATTTTTCACTCTCTGTTTTTCTTTTCTGTTTTTTACTTTGTCAATACAGATATGCTCTTACACACACCCACGTATCAAACTGCAGATCCATATCCACTCTGGATCCCATTGATAACATTTCTGCTATTTCTAGTTATGATTTTGAAAATTCGATCAACCAAGCCGAGGAAAAAGGTGAAGAAGATTGTGAGGTACCCGGAGAACTTGCCAGACTGTTACAACATGAAGAAAGGGCTATACAGCCGCATGAAGAGCCGGTTGAGACAGTGAATTTGGGCACAAAAGAGAACAAAAAAGAGGTCAAGATAGGTGCAAATTTGGAGCTTAGTTTCAAACACTGGTTGATACAAATGTTGCATGATTATGTCGAGATCTTTGCCTGGTCATATGAAGACATGCCAGGACTAGACACAAATATAGTGGTTCATCGTCTGCCAACTAAAGAAGATTTCCCTCCAGTAAAGCAGAAGGTCCGTCGTATGCGCCCTGAAATGTCAGAGAAGATTAAAGCAGAGGTTATGAAGCAGTTCAACGCTAGGTTCTTAGTTGTCACCTCTTATCCATAATGGGTTTCTAACGTAGTTTCGGTGCCTAAGAAGGACGACAAAGTACGGATGTGTGTGTACTATAGAGATTTGAACAGGGCAAGCCCTAAGGATGACTTTCCGCTTCCCCACATTGACGTTCTGGTTGACAACACCTCTCAGTACAAGATCTTTTCCTTCATGGACGGTTTCTCTGGTTACAATCAGATCAAGATGGCACCCGAAGACATGGAAAAGACAACCTTCGTCACACAATGGGGCACTTTCTGCTACAAAGTGATGCCGTTTGGATTAAAGAATGCTGGGGAAACTTATCAAAGAGCTATGGTAGCTTTATTTCATGACATGATTCACCATGAGATAGAGGTATATGTGGATGACATGATAGCCAGGTCTCAAACTGGGGAAGAACACCTTGATCAACTATGGAAGCTGTTTGATAGGTTAAAGACGTACAAGTTGAGGTTAAATACGAACAAGTGCACCTTCAGAGTAAGGTCTGGTAAACTGCTAGGTTTCATTGTCAATGACAAGGCCATTCAGATAGGCCCTGCAAAAGTGAAGGCTATACAAGAGATGTCGGCTCCTTACACTGAGAAGGAAGTCAGAGGCTTCTTAGGACGCCTAAATTACATTTCCAGGTTCATTTCCCATTTAACTACTACTTGTGAGCCAATCTTCAAACTCCTGAAGAAAGATAAAGTGGTAAGGTGGAATGACGAATGCCAGACCGCCTTCGAGAGAATCAAGGAATACCTCCAAGATGCTCTAATTCTGATGCCTCCAATTGAAGGAAGACCTATGATAATGTACTTAACAGTGTTAGATAATTCAATAGGGTGTGTGCTGGGGCAGCATGACGAGTCCGGTCGAAAAGAGCATGCAATATACTACCTTAGCAAAAAGTTTACCGACTGTGAGACAAGATACTCACTGCTCAAGAAAACTTGCTACGCTTTGGCATGGGCTGCTCGCCGACTGAGACAGTATATGTTGACCCACACTACTTTGTTGATATCTAAGATGGACCCAATCAAGTACATCTTCGACAAGTCCTATCTCTCTGGAAGAATAGCAAGATTGCAAATGATCTTGATCGAATATAATATCCAATACACAACCTAGAAAGAAATCAAGGGAAGTGTACTAGCTGATCATTTGGCTCATCAGGTTGTGGATGACTACCAGTCCATGAACTTTGAATTCCCGGATGAGAATATTATGTTAGTGATTGACTATGAAGAACCTGGACGGGATGAAGGACCTGAGGAAGGATCCCGATGGAATATGGGTTTTTATGGAGCCTCCAACGCACTCAGCAATGGCATTGGTGTTGTAATCATATCCCCCAAGGGCTGTCATACTCCTTTCATCGCCAGATTATGTTTCAACTGTACCAACAATATAGCGGAGTATGAAGCATGCATTATGGGTCTCAAAGCTACTATTGACCTGAGGATCAAGTTCTTAAGCATTTTCAGGGATTCAGCCTTGTTAATAAGTCAAATAAAAGGAGAGTGGGATGCGAAGCACCCTAATATCATCCTTTACAAAGAACATGTGCTGACATTGCTTCCACACTTTGAAGATGTCACCTTTAAACATTTCCACGAGAAGAGAATCAGTTAGCGGACGTGCTAGCTACTATGTCATCTATGTTTAAGGTCAAGTGGGATAACTAGGCTCCTCAGATCACTATGGAGAGGTTAGATGAACCAGTATACTTCTATGAGATTGACACTAAAGAGGTAGCAGACAAACCATGGTTTCATGAAGTAAAAAGGTATATCGAGGATCAAGAATATACTGAGGGAGCATCTGTCAATGATAAGAAGTTTCTGAGAAGGTTTTCCGCAAAGTTCTTCCTCAGTAATGGAATCCTCTACAAGCGCAACCATGACTCTACTTTACTTTGGTGCGTAGACAAGAGCGAAGCAGAGAGGATTATGGCAGATTTACACGAAGGCACCTTCGGCACCCATTCTAGTGGACATACCATGGCTAAAAAGGTCCTACAGGCAGGATACTATTGGTCCACTATAGAAGCATACTGTTATTAGCATTCTCGAACTTGTCATAAGTGTCAGATCTATGCTGATAAAGTACATGTACCTCCGGTTCCCTTGAATTTATTGACGGCTCCCTGGCCCTTTGTAATGTGGGGAATTGACATGATCGGAGAGATTATGCCTACTGCTTCCAATGGACACCACTTCATCCTAGTGGCCATTGATTACTTCACGAAGTGGGTTGAGGTTGTCTCTTTTGCTACTGTTACCAAGAATGTTGTGACGTGATTTATCAAGCATAACCTAATTTGTCGGTATGGTGTGCCAGAGAGAATCATCACAGAAAATGATACAAATCTCAACAATACAATGATCAACGAACTCTATAAATAATTCAAGATCCAGCATCATAATTCTTCCTCTTATCGGCCGATGATGAATGGCGCTGTGGAGGCTGCTAACAAGAATATTAAGAAATCATACAGAAGATGACAGTGACATACAAAAACTGGAATGAGATGTTACCATTTTCTCTTCATGGTACCTCACCTCAATGCGTATGTCAACAGGGGAAACACCTTATTCATTGGTGTATGGTATAGAGGTTGTCCTACCTATTAAGGTTTAGATCCCTTCTTTAAGGATCATGAAAGATGCGAGTTTGAAAGAATACGATTGGATCCATACTCGACTTGATCAACTGAATTTGATTGATGAGAAAAGGCTTACTGCCATCTGTCATGGTCAAAGGTATCAAAAACAGATGATCAAGGCTTTCAATAAAAAGGTCGGACGTCAAGTGTATCAAGTGGGTGATCTAGTAGTCAAGCGCATCATACTGCCACAAGGTGATCCCAGGGGCAAATGTACTCCCACGTACGAAGGGTCATTTGTAATCAAAAGTATATTCTCCGATGGAGCCATGATTCTAACCACCATGGACGGTGATGACCTTCCTCACCCTGTGAATGCAGACATAGTGAAAAGATAATACGCATGAATAAGGACCCGCTAGGTTGACTGGACTAGGAAAAAATAAGGGCATCCCGACGAACCAAAAGGGTTCGGGAAAAAATTAGGGATAAAAACAAAACAATCTGTACACCCGACAAGTTGAAAACCTGAAAGGGCGGCTTGGGCAAAAAAGTGTATCCTGGTGGACTGAAAACCCGAGAGGGCGGTCCAGGAAAAAGTTAGGGATTTAAAGCGTATCACTATGTACCATTGGATCACCTTGCGATCAAACTTTAATATCAACTATCAAGCTCAAACGGTACCGATCAATCCAATCAGCTTCGGACGAGTAGCAAAGTGATGAGACGCTCGAAGACATAAGGGCAATAGCAGAATTGAAACTCAATGGGATTATTACACATAGTTGTTTTCTCTTTGTACACTATTTTATGTAGTTTTCATTCTTACGACGGCGTTCTCCTACTAGAATATCAGTCTCTTTGTACAAAATTCCTATTATAGGCGAACTTCAAAAATCCATACAAATCATTCTTTGAAAGTACAAAACTGTTTGCCTTTCCTTTTCTGTTTTGTTTTGCAAAAACATCCAATGAATTATTCTTGACATATGCATTTGAATATGATTACTGTTCACAAATACTTGCATGAGAAACAGAAAGGCAGTTACTAATGACTGTAAGAAATAGGGAAAAGTATGAAAATTCATTTGTAGTTCTGACAGTTACTCTGTCCAGCAGGTACAGGGGAAGAGACAGTCACCGCTACATACGACCCCGTGACGTCTATGGTCCCCACAGAGTAGAAGAAACCAAAGTTTTTATCTCTTCTCCCCCAAGCAGGAACCAATTCCTCCAGCAAAGTGCCTTAAAAGAGCTAAAATTTGTATTCCCCAGCCGAGTTTTATAATCTTAAACAGTTTACAAAACCTCCTCCCGGGTAGAGTTTATTTCTCTAACTGTGGAAGTTCATGCCCCAACAGAGTTTATTTCTCTACATCGGTAAAATCTTCCAACAAAACAATCTCTCTCCACAGATTTATTCTCAAGAAGAGTCAATCCCCGGCAAAATAGCCTCAAACAGAAAGAGGAAACCCCCGACAAATCATCTACATTCATCATCCTCAGTGGAAATGAAGGACTCAGCTTCCCAACACTCTTCAGCAACAGTTCGAGATTTAGTTTCCCCGACTAAGAAATATTGCAATAGCATCCCATATTCATACACCATGGCATGCGCATACACATCGCATATAGCATAATCTCATTTATTTTGAGAACATCATCACAATGCATTTCATACATCATGACATTGCATATGACTAACTCTTTACCTTTTTCATGGAAAGATCAAGTCAACAAACACCGTTGACTAATTATGTGACTTGGTAGTATTCTCAAAAAATACGTATAATAAAGGGTTATCTCAGGATATTCCTCAGAAAGATGTCCTCACAAGACCTTCTCTGGTTTAGTCAGATCGACACTAAGATCTCTCCTATTTCTATTCCAGTTGAAGATATTCCAAGACTTTTGTCTGATTCAGTCGAATTGACCCTAAGATTCTTCTGATTTCCATTCCAGTCAAAGTTAATTAAAGACCTTCGCTGGTTCAGTTAGATCGACACTAAGACCTCTCTGATTTCTATTCCAGTTGAAGATATTCCAAGACTTTTTTTTTGGTTCAGTTAAATCGACACTAACATTTTTCTGATTCTTATCCAGTCAAAGTTAATTCAAGATTTTCCTATGGTTCAGTCAGATCGATACTAAGATCCCTCTGATTCCTATTCCAAGTGAAGATGATCCAAGACTTTTTTCTGGTTCAGTTAAATCGACACTAAGATTTTTCTGATTCTTATCCAGTCAAAGTTAATTCAAGATTTTCCTCTGGTTCAGTCATATCGACACTAAGATCTCTCTGATTACTATTCCAGTTGAAGATAATCCAAGACTTTTTTCTAGTTCGGTTAAATTGACACTAAGATTTTCTGATTCTTATCCAGTCAAAGTTAATTCAAGATTTTCCTCTGGTTCAGTTAGATTGACAATAAGATCTCTCTGATTTCTATTCCAATTGAATATAATTCAAGACCTTTACTGGTTCAGTTAAATCGACACTATGATTTTTCTGATTCTTATCCAGACAAAGATAAATCAAGACCGTCTCTGGTTCAGTCAGATCGACACTAAGATCTATCTGATTCCTATTCCAGTAGAAGATATTCCAAGACTTTTGTCTGGTTCAGTTGAATTGATCCTAAGATTCTTATGATTTCTATTCCAGTCAAAGTTAATTAAAGACCTTATCTGGTTCAGTTAGATTGACACTAAGATCTCTCTGATTCCTATTTTAGTTGAAGATGTTCTAAGAATTTTGTCTGGTTCAGTTGAATCGATCCTAAGATTCTTCTGATTTCCATTCCAGTCAAAGTTAATTCAAGATTTTCCTCTGGTTCAGTTAGATTGATACCAAGATCTCCATGATTTCTATTCCAGTTGAAGATAATCCAAGGCCTTTTGCTGGTTCAGTTAAATGGACACTAAGATTTTTCTGATTCTTATCCAGTCAAAGAAAAATCATGACCTCTTATGTTTGAGAAACTACAAAGCGTGGAATATGACTAGATAACAATTTAATCTCATTTCCCCAATAAGTCGCTGTGAAGCTTGGAATACGACCAGATAGCAGTCAACCTTATCATCCTCAGCAAGTCAATGTGAATCCTAGATCCTGAGCAGATAGCGGTTCACTTCCGTCTCTTTGGTCAAGAGATGACTCCCTAGTAGAGTAATGCACAACCGAAGCTCCTAGACTCTATTCCGCTAAAAAACATTCCCCAACGGACTCCTCCTCGGACAGTAGGAACAGGAATCCCCACAAAGAGACTCCTTATGAAGTCGGCATCTATTTTGGATGGCATCTTTAAGCCCATCTCCGACGACTCTCCGTCATATTCCTTGGATGGCATATTTAAGCCCATCTCTGACAGTCTTCTGTCATTTTTTACAAATGGCATCTCTAAGCCCATTCCCGATATTATTCACCAGCAGTCTCACTTTGGGCGAGTGCAAATTTCTAGGCACTCTAGTGTTCAATCATCTCCCACCTTCAGATCATGAAAGGCAGACAAGCCAATCTAGATCTTCAGGTTTAAGAAGATTGAACAGGGGCAGATATTGTACCCCAAAATTTGTCCTCCAATTTTCACACAAGACATACTCCTAGAGGTTCTCAATTGCTCAAGGTTGACCAAGAATTGACCAGACAATTCTCCTCCTAAGGCAATGAACCCCAACCAGGGTTTCAAATTTTATCAAGATGGTTGAGCTCCAATGGTATCAAATGCTTCCCGTGGTCCTAATATGTCTTTAAGATTATCCATTCCAAATTTCATGCCTTGCACAACAATTTTACTCAATTAATTGCTCAAATGCTTGAAAATCAACTATGCTAGGTCAAAGGTCAACTGTGGCCCAAATATAGTCAAACTTCAAGATTTTTGGTCAACATCAATATTTTGAAGTAATATCCATCATTTTATTAAGGTTTGATCATGATTATTCAAGAAATGCTCCTAACTCATCAAAAGTCAAAAATGGCAAATTAGGGTTTCTATAGAAAGTCAAGATCTTTTTTCCAAGACCTTTTACATCAAGATAACATCTTCAAATGCAAAATTGATCAAAAGATGGATTCGAGTACACATCTTGGGCTTTCCAAAAAGTAAAAGTTCATCATCATGATATAACAATTGAGCAAGTTATGACTTGCCCAAGTTGGGAAAATTTTGGAAATTTCAAGAATGATGCATTGAGAAAATTTGGATTTTTGAGTCAATGGCCTAAATTTTTAAGATTCAAATATCTTCCTAAGGTCATAGAGTACCCTTAATCTCATTTTGCACCGCCTTACTGTTGTACCCCAAATTTTGACCTAAGATATCGTCTCCTACCTGCATTATTACATTACAAGTGTTTCGATCCATCGATTTTAAAATTCCTAACTTTTTTCAGGCCAAGAGCTATTTATGCTGAACATTAAATCATTTAATCGATTCGTGCTAAAATGATGTTTATTAATTACTTATTATCTTAAATCTCAATAATTGAAATTCGTTTTCGATTATTATGTAGTTTAAAGATGTATAGATAATAAAATAAACATTAGAGAAGAGGCGCATTAATTGTGCGGACAATATTTATTTATTACTCACTATCTTAAATTTAAATAACTGGAATTTATTCTTAGTTATTACATAATTTAAAGGTTTATGAATAATATAATAAATATTCGGAAAAGTTCATTGGTCAATAACGATTATTTAATCATTTGTCATTCTAAATTAAATAATTGAAACCCTATTTTAATTATTATAAGTTTAGAAAGTTATGGATGAAGAATTAAATAATTGAGGCTATTAATTGATCAATGATACTTATTTATTTATCTGTTTATTATTCTGAATGTAGGTAATTGAAATTCGTTTTCAATTATTATTCGTTTAAAGAATCGTAAACGATAAATAAATAATTAAAGAGAAAGAGGAACTTAATTGGCAAATAGTGTTTTTTTATTCATTTTTCTAATTGTACAGTTATTATGTAAACATTGTATCTATTACAATAAATTACAATAATAAATTTACAAAAACTAAAATGAAATAAAAAAAAGTAATCTAATATTCCTAATTCTAAAACTTCCGATCCAATGCGTTTTGTCTGCTCACTTAATGTTACCTGCAAAATTAAAAAAAAAAGATTAGAATTCGAATAAATGATTAAAAAGCGAAATTATTAAAGTTTCATCATTAAAAGCAATGGCCGGAATCAGTTACTCTTTTTTGCAAATCACGGGATTTCTCCCGGTTCACAAAAAAGAAAGGAATTTTTAAATGAATGCACAAGTTTATTTTGTCCAAAAATTGCATGTTTTAAATTAATTACATTTTTCAAAATCCCAAATGCAATTTCAAAAACATACAGCATACAAAGCCCTGCATGAACTACATATGCAAGCATGCTAACGTAACCAATGCCCACACAGCAGAACACAAAACAAGCTTTTGTATTAGAGGAAAACATGCAGTTTAACCACATATGCAAGCAATATGGACATTCCATTTTCATCATTTTCTGGCCATTTGCAGTTTCAGAAAAAGTACAGCTTATCACTTTTTTATCAAAGCTATACTGAGAGAAAAAGAGAGGGAGAAGTGTGGGTTTTACAGGCTTGGCATAGGCAGAAAAAGGATATACAAGACAAACTATAAAATATAGCCAGTAGAGATAATAACATAAAAGAAGAATAGAAACAAATTGGAGGGACAGTATAGTGCAGAATGCCCAGGAAATCCCAAAGCATATTTCAAAAACTTCCAGCCTGTAACGAAAAGAGGAGAGGGAAGTTGTTATAACAATAACAAAAGGAAACCAATAGGATGAGATATATCCAAGCCTTCAAAAAAACTTAGAAAGAGGAGTTATCAGAAAAAACATACAAAGCTCAGCAAAACCTGCATAGCTATCCCATATACTGTCAAAAACTATTTCAACCATATGGCCAAAACTTTACGAAATTGATTGAGCCATTCAAGCCAACATCATCATCCTATTATCACATAGATATCGAAAGCAATCTCACACAAAAGAACCAGTTCAAACCACACCATCAATATGGCCTAGCAAAGACTTATGCCCCTGTCCAACCAACACGAAATCCCTATACACATAACCATGTCAAACTATTACTCAAGCCTGAGCATCATCAATCCAAAAACCTGAAACGTTCCAAGTCAGAACCAACTCCTAAGGCAACAGGCTAGGCCTCAGTATTACCATCACTGGCCTTTCAAAGTATCCTACTCAAGCCAACATCATACCAAAAACACAATTATTCAGGCCAACATACATCGTACAGTAGCAGTCTCAACAAGAAGAAGAGAAACAGTAGCAGTCTCAACAAGAAGAGGAGAAACAGTAGCACGTTCAAAGAAGAAGAAGAAAAACATAAGTACAGTACCAAGGCCAACAAGGAGAAGAAGCATCATAATACAGTGACAACAACAAGAGAAGAAATTGCGTAATACCGGTCACCGAAGCGGGCTCGCTTCCCCTCTCCTCGCCGCCTGGCCTCCGTCGCTCCTAGCCTCCTCCTCCGTCTCCACCTAGGTAACGGTCCCTTATCTTTTTTATTTCTTTGAACATCCTTAATCAAACATTAACAATCAAGTGTAAGAATTAACAATAAAGATCAAACATAATAGAAATCGTGAAATCAGAATCAACATGCAAACGAATTAAGCATTAACGAAATCAATCACGTTCTTACCGAATCCGTAGCCGTCCCGTTTCTCGTTCAACTGGAGGGAAGAGGAGCTGGAGTGGGTGGCCATGGCAAGGAGAGACAGCAAGGTTCGAAGGCAAGTGTGAAGAAGAAGATGTGGAGAAGAAGATCAAAGAGAAGAAGAGGCGCGCCGTTTCTGCCTAACAACAAAACCCTAATCTCATTGTTAAAACAAATTAACCCTAACACCTTGTCAAACTGTGGGCCTCATCCCTTTTCTTCTCCTTAAGCCCACGACCTGCTTTTTTTGCACCCCCCTCTCGTTTTTGAACTTCTGCGTTGGGCCTTCCGCCACCTAGCCCATTTACTTTTGCTTATTTTATTTTAGTACATTTTCTTTTTCACCTTTTTGTTATTTTTCTCTAATTTCTTTTTTTATAGAATTATTGTCTATGTTAATTAATTGATAATTATATTTAAAAAAAAAACAAAAGATATGTCTCAATAGGTTTTTTAATTAGTTGACCTCTTAGTTTAATTTTGGAGTTAATTTAAGATTTTAATTTTATTTCACTAAGGTAAATTATTAATCTTTAACTTAATTTGGAACCCCCTTATTTTTTTATAAATAAGTATTTTATTTATATACATAAAAAACATAGAATTTAAGGTTGTAGACATTTTATTAATTAATTAATTTTTCTCTTACATCGTTATCAATCAAAAATCCTAAAACATATAAAAAATAGAAAAAACTAAAAAATATTTTATTAACTCATTTTCTTGTTTTATTAATATTAATATCAAAATATATCAAAATATATCAAAATATATCAAAAACTTAATAACTTAAAAAAAAACATTACGTCCTCGTTAAATAATTCTCTTATTTTTTTATCCTTATCAAAATGCGTAAAAAATTAAAATACTTTCTTCCCGTTAACATTAAACCAAAAAAATCATAAAAAACGCATTATTCGCATCGTTTATTCCATCATTTAGATTATCGTTATTTAATCGTTATTCGCATATTTTTGTCCGTGTATTTACTTGTTTATTCGGTTTATGCTTAAATCCAAAGGAAAAAACAGTAAATTTGTTGACTTCATGTCCTCAAGTCTAACTGCGCGAATTTTCGCATTTCATTAAAACTTAGGATAATTTTTCCTCAAATATTCACCCTTTTCAAAATTTATGCCCCCTTTAAGCAAAAACTTCGACATTAGGTCGTCGCAACTTCAAAAACCGCCTGTATCCTGTTTCGGCCAAAACGATTTATTTTCAATCAAGCAATCAATTTTAAATAAAATAGATATTTCAAAAGGTTCCTATAGAGTACTATAGATGCATTGGGTGCTAGTACCTTCCCATTGTATAACCAACCCCCGAACCATAAGATCTCTTTTCAAAACGCTTTGTATTTTTATTATTATTTACATTGCATATTTAGGGTTTTATTTCGCTCTTTTCCCTTTTCCTTTGGAAACAATAAAGCGCGGTGGCGACTCTTGCTTTTGTGAGACGAATTAATCAATAATTCGATCTCCGATTTACCCCGCTACATTTTTTATCGCTACAGAATTGGCGACTCTGCTGGGGAAAGATTGACCTCTTGTTGGTCCATCCCTAAGTGGGTTAAGCCTAATTTGTTTTATCTGTTTACTATTATTTGATTTGCTTGATTATGTGTTTAAATTTGGGGTGTTTGGGTTTTTTGCAAAGGACGAATCCTATACCCGGATTAAGTAACACTTAAGGAATAGGACGGGCGGTATAGTCATGTTAACTTTGAGGGAGTAATCCCGAAGAAGGAGGCATGAGATCCCCCACTCAATGGAAGGCCCTCTTGAACTTAATATCTGTTTACCGAGTAATCGGGAAGACATTATTATTTTCGACCTAGGAGCCCGAGAAGTTGAGGACCGTAGAACCCCAACCCATCTTGGCCTTTTTAGGTGTAGCGCGGAGACTACAACGAAGTAATTCGGAAGTAGTTGTTACGCGATGCTACGCTCGGACGAGTTTCTCTTGAGAATATTGCTAATTATTGAGTAATCAAGACGTTGGTAATATCCGAAAGAGGAATGTAGACTCTGGGAACTCTTAGAACCTTGTCTTACAGGTGTGACGGAACCATTAGTACATACCTTTGGGTGGGCTTTACCCTCGACTCCATGCTGAAACGTTGAACCTTTAAACCCCATGTTTGCAAACTTGTGTGTGACTATTGCATTATCATTCATTCATGCATTCATCAACATCTTTGTAAAAACTCGTTTTTCAAGGAACTTTGGAATGATTTTTGCAAACGTCTCAGGGTATTATGGAACTTGGAAGGAGAAATACTCGAAGCTTTAGCTTCAAGGAGCCCGAGATTGAAGAACTGAAGAGTTTGATTCCGAAGATAGAGAGTCCGACAGATTTTCAGAAGAAGTATGGGTCCATCATACCGCTCATGAAGCGCAAGATGAAGAAAGGCATCCTCAACACGTTGGTTCAGTTCTATGATCCCCTGTACCGATGTTTCACCTTCCCGGATTATCAGTTGATGCCTACTTTAGAGGAGTACTCCTATATTCTTGGTTTGTCGATCGCCGACCGTGTTCCTTTTTCTGGATTAGAAGAGGAGCCTAAATCCCACGAGATAACAACCATCACCCACCTGAAGAAGTCAGAGATAGAGGAGAATATGACCACGAAAGGAGGAATCCGGGGTTTGCCGGCACAGTTTCTGTTGAAGAAAGCTCGTTACTTTGCTGATACCAAGGATAATGCCGCCTTCGAGGACGTGTTTGCTTTACTCGCGTATGGTCTTTTCTTATTCCCTAACGTTGATAAATTTGTGGATGTCAACGCCATCAGAGTTTTCCTGATTGGAAATCCGGTCCCTACGCTGCTAGGGGACATGTATTACTCCATCCACCTTCGAAACTCTTATCAAGGAGGGATGATTATTTGTTGTGTGCCGTTGCTGTATCAGTGGTACGTCTCGCATTTACCTGGGTCCGATGCTTTCTGGGATCTCGAGAGGGAACCGCGTTGGGCTCCAAAGATTATGGCTCTCATTCATTTCGATATTGACTGGTACAATCGAGTTTACCATGACGTGGAGATCATTGACAGCTGTGGTGCTTTTCCCAACGTACCTCTTCTTGGTACGAGGGGTGGAATCAACTACAACCCTGTTCTAGCGCGCCGTCAGTTCGGGTACCCGATGAGAGATAAGCCGAATAGTATCCATGTGAGTAGTTTCTTTCTTCAGGAAGGACAAGATCATCAGGCTGCTAAGAGGGAGATTGAAGGAGCTTGGCGTCATATCCACAAGAAAGGGAGAGATATGCTGGGACATAGAGGTGCCGTCTCTTTGGAACCTTACCTGCAGTGGGTCCGTGCTAGGGCTTGTGCTCTCAAGATGCCATATAAACTTGAGAAACCTTTATTCCCTGCCATCGCACCATCATCAGTTGTTATCCCTATCGCGGATGTAGGAGAATATCAAGGAAACCTGGCTAGGATGAAGTCCGAGAGGGATGCTTGGAAGGAAAAGTACCATATGTCTGAATATGAGAATCGAGTCCTGACTCGACAGCTGAAAGAAAAGAAGGAGTTGTTGCTTATTCAAGACGGCCGGTTCGTTGACCACGATGAGAAGCTTCGTCAGAAGGATGCCTTGCTGAAGAAGTATGCGAGTGAAAGGAAAAGAAAAAGGGAAGGTTCGGTAAGCGTAGCTCTCATTCCTAATCCGCAGGAAGAAATCATCGATCGACTGATAGCGGAAAAGAAGGATATGGAAGACTTTTACGAAGAAAAGATCAAGAAGCTCCGATTACAACTGGTGTTTGGTCCGTCATCTGAGGATTCCGAGTGAGCTTTAGCTTTAGTTTATTTTATTGATGTCATTTAGTAAAATTATGTAAAAGGGCTTCATGCTCCGAAGTTGTAATTTATTGTTTTATTAAGGGCTTCATGCTCCGAAGTTGTAATTTATTGTCTTATTTTGGGCTTCATGCTCCAAGTTGTAATTTACTGCTTTCATGTTTTAAAAATGTAATTTATCACTTTATTATGGTTTTCATGTTGCGAAGTTGTAATTTATTGCTTTCATTAGTGGATTTGTTATCCCAAGGTTGTAATTTACTATTCCAAATTGTAAGTTGTAATTTATCGCTTTCGATTAACGGATTGAGTTTTTGTTGTTCTAAATTCCTTTACCATTGATGTATGCAAAGTTACTAAAGTTCCTTGAAAAACTTTTAAAATGAGTCATCATTTGCATCGCCATCATGCATCATTTCACATTCCACATCACATGTTTTCTAGAGTCTCATTCTTGTTCTTTTTCCACCGAAGGTTGTCAAGATGTCTCACCGATACGACACTCGGACCAATCGTCAGAGGAGAATGGAAGATTTGGAACAGGAAAATCACGAGCTTCGTGGGGAAGTTGCTACACTTCGTGCCGAGATGGAAAAGTTAACAGCGTTGGTGGAAAGTTTGGTGGCTGTTCAGAATCAGCCATCGACTACGGCTGCCGAGATTCAGACTTCAACTTTAGTGGTTTCCGAAATTGTCACAGTTCCTGCCTCCGCGACTCAAATCAACTCTCCGCTTCAACATCAGATGCCGAAAGGTTTTCCGTGGGGAACGCCTTACAACTTTGTGCCAGAGGGGTATCATCCTACCATACAACCTATATTTCAACCTGCATTGTCTCTTCCTCAACCAGAGACAACTGCCATGCCGCCAGTAATTCCGTTTGTAGCACCTTTTCCGCAACCAGTTATGACGACCGTTGCTCCTGTGGTCCACTCCGTGCCATACTTGAATGAACCAATTTATTCTGCCGAGCCCGCTGAAAGTTTGGGTCTTTTTGATAGAATGGAAGAATTTCAGGATCAGTTCCAGGAAATGCAGAAGGAGCTTAGAGCTTTGAAAGGGAAGGATTTGTTTGGGAAAAGTACGCATGACCTTTGTTTAGTTTCGAATGTCAAGATTCCAGCGAAATTCAAAGTGCCAGACTTTGAGAGATATAAGGGTGATTCGTGTCCTAGAAGTCATTTGATAATGTACGTGAGGAAGATGTCTACGTACTCCGATGATCATGATTTGTTGATTCATTATTTTCAAGACAGCTTGACGGGTGCTGCTCTAAAATGGTATATTGGTTTAGACAGCATTCGAATCCGCAACTTTAACGATCTTAGTGAAGCCTTTGTCCATCAGTACAAGTACAACGTTGACATGGCGCCGGACAGGGATCAACTCCGGGCGATGTCGCAGAGAGACCGAGAATCTTTTAAGGAGTACGCCCAGAGGTGGCGTGAAATTGCCGCTCAAATCTATCCACCTCTTGAGGAGAAAGAGATGACTAAGATATTTTTGAAGACTTTAGGGTCCTTTTACTATGAAAGAATGATAGCCAGCGCACCCAGTGACTTCACCGAAATGGTAAGCATGGGCATGCGATTAGAGGAAGGGATTCGCGAAGGGCGTTTGGTTAAAGAAGGGAGTCCGTCTAGCAGTGCGAAGAAGTTTGGAAGTGTTTTCCCGAAAAGAAAAGAGCAAGATGTCAGTGCTTTATTTCCAGGTAGGCCTAGGAGAGGTTACTCTCACGTTGCGGCAGTCACTCCGGCTGTCCGCCCAGCTTTGATGGCCCTAGCTCATCAAATCCCGCCAACTCAACCCCGGCCATTTCAGCAGCAGCCTCGACAACAGGCTTATCCATTCAACAATCAGAACCGTTCACCCAGAAAACCGCAGTTCGATGCCATTCCTATGACGTATACTGAATTGTTCCCTGCTCTCATTAGAAAGAATCTCATCACAACAAAGCATCCTCCTGTCGCACCGAACAGTGCTTCTCCGTGGTACAAGGCGGATCAATTCTGTGAATATCATCAAGGGTCGCCGGGGCACAATCTTGAGAATTGCTTTGCTCTGAAGGCGGACGTGCAGAGGTTAATTAAGAATGGCATCTTTTCTTTTAAGGATGTTAATCCAAATGTTAGAGATAATCCTTTGCCTCGACATGGGGCAGCTTCAGTGAATATGGTGGAAGGTTGTCCGGGGAAGTTCCGAGTTTTTCAAGTCGAGCACATAAGAGAATCTTTGATCAGGTTACATCAGAGTTTGAGAAGACTTGCCTTTGTTAGGCACCAGCATGACTATGACGTTTGTGAGTTTTGTTCAAGAGAGGATGATTGTCCTATTGTGAAGGAGGACATTCAGAAGTTGCTAGATCAGAGAATTATCACTATTACCTATGACCGAAATCCGGAAGATGAAGTGAATGTTATCACCCCACAATTTAATTTGCCAGAATCAGTGAAGATTTCTTACAACAGTCAGGTTGCGCCTATTGATCCTTTGATTATTTACCCGCCTGGCCCTGTGCCTTACAGCTCAGACCAAGCTGTGCCGTACAAGTATAACGCCACAATGATTGAGAATGGGGTAGAAGTCCCCATACCAACCATACCGTCTTTTGTTAATATTGCCAATGTGAGTAGAGTTACAAGAAGTGGGCGTGTTTTTGCAGCAGTACCATCAAGGAGACCAGAAGTTCAAGTTAAGAGGCCTATACCGGCGGAGATTCCTGTAAGAAATGTTGAACCAAGAGTTGAGATAGGCCGATCCAGTGAACCTATCCCTCACCCTGAAGAGGATGAGATCCTAAAGCTTATCAAAAGAAGTGAGTATAAGATTGTGGACCAGCTTTTGCAAACACCTTCCAAGATTTCCTTGCTTGCCTTATTGAGAGATTCTGGTGCACATAGAGAAGCTTTGATGAAGGTCTTGGACCAGGCGTTCGTAGACCATGATGTGACAGTTGATCAGTTTGATGGGATTGTGGGAAATATAACTTCGTGTAACAATCTGGGTTTCAGTGATGAAGAACTCCCGGAGGAGGGGAGAAACCATAATATGGCTTTGCATATTTCAGTAAGTTGTGGAAATGATACCTTATCAAGTGTGTTGGTGGATACGGGCTCGTCGTTGAATGTGATGCCCAAGACCATGCTGTCTCGACTTTCATATCCAGGTGCTCCTATGAGGCCTAGTGGAGTAATTGTTAAAGCATTTGATGGTTCCAGGAAGACAGTTATTGGTGAAGTGGATCTTCCCATAGTGATTGGTCCCCATACTTTTCAAATCACTTTCCAAGTGATGGATATCCGTGCTGCCTACAGCTGTTTATTGGGTCGTCCCTGGATCCATGATGACGGGGCAGTCACCTCCACGCTCCATCAGAGACTAAAGTTTGTAAGACATGGGAAGCTAGTGATGATTGGGGGAGAGCAGGCTATGGTGGTAAGCCATTTATCATCGTTTTCTTTTATTGATGCTGACGAGGATGTTGGGACCCAGTTCCAGGGCCTATCTGTTGCTAAGAATACAGTGAAGAAGCAAGGGGCATCCATCTCTTCTTTTGAGGATGCGCGGCGAGTGGTGGAAAGTGGTTCGGCCGAAGGATGGGGCCAGGTGTTGACGTTACCCGAGAACAAGTCTGGGGAAGGTTTGGGTTTTCATCCAATATCTACAAGGGTCAAGAAGGAGGTGGTTGTTCGTCCGATTCAAGAGGTTTTCCGGAGTGCAGGGTTTGTGCATCCTGAGGTTGATGCTATCATAGATGATGATTCCGAGGAGGATTTGCCCGTGTTTGTGACGCCTGGATTGGCTTGCCAAAACTGGATAGCTGTTGATATTCCTGTGGTTATGCACATTTCCGAGTAATGTTTTGTTTATTTTCCTTTGAAAAATTCGCTCTGCCCAAGGCGAAACGTATTTTGTGTCGGGCTATGAAAAATAACTCCTTTTGCTCTGCCCAAGGCAAAAGAGAAATGTCTGGGCTTTTTGTTTCAAGTATTTCCCCTTTAATGAATAAAAATGTTATTTCGTCCACTACTGTTTTATTTTTCACTTTTTCTGGGAAATAACAATGAAAATTAATTAATAACATCTTGTTTTATTTGCACAAATCGATTTCTAAAATAAAGCATAATCATGTGTGCAGATTACTTCATGACTTAACCATCGAAAACAATGATCCTATGCCCTCTCCCAACTTTGAATTCCCTGTGTTCAGAGCCGAAGAAGAGGATGATGAGGAGGTTCCTGTTGAGATTTCCCGGTTGCTTGAGCAGGATGAGAAGGTTATTCAACCATTTGAAGAACCTGTAGAGTTGTTCAACTTGGGTGATGAAGAGGTTAGAAAGGAAGTCAAAGTCGGAGCTTTGCTTATCCCGGAAGTTAAGGAGAAAATGTTGGAGCTTCTCAAAGAGTATGTTGACGTGTTTGCTTGGTCCTACCAAGATATGCCAGGGCTGGACAATGACATTGTGGAGCATCGTTTACCGTTGAGACCCGAGTGTCCACCGATCAAGCAGAAGTTGAGACGGACTCGTCCTGACATGGCTGACAAGATTAAAGAGGAGGTTCAGAAGCAGATCAATGCAGGTTTCCTTGTTACATCGGTCTATCCTCAGTGGTTAGCCAACATAGTGCCTGTTGCAAAGAAAGATGGTAAAGTTCGGATGTGTGTAGACTACAGAGATCTGAATAGAGCTAGTCTGAAAGATGATTTCCCATTACCTCATATTGACGTATTGGTCGACAGTACCGCCAAGTTCAAAGTCTTTTCTTTCATGGATGGTTTCTCTGGTTACAACCAAATCAAGATGGCACCGGAAGATATGGAGAAGACCGCTTTCATTACACCTTGGGGAACATTTTGTTATCGGGTTATGCCGTTTGGTTTGAGGAATGCTGGTGCAACATACCAAAGGGCCATGACTGCTTTGTTCCATGACATGATGCATAAGGAGATTGAAGTGTATGTGGATGACATGATTGCCAAGTCACAGACTGAGGAAGATCACTTGGAGCATTTGTTGAAGTTATTCCAGCGTTTGAGAAAGTACAAACTCCGTCTGAATCCCAACAAGTGCACTTTTGGTGTTCGTTCTGGAAGACTTCTGGGTTTCATTGTCAGTCAGAAAGGTATTGAGGTAGATCCTGATAAAGTCAAAGCTATTCGGGAAATGCCCGCACCCAAGACGGAAAAACAAGTAAGAGGATTCCTTGGGAGACTGAACTATATTTCTAGGTTTATATCTCATATGACTGCCACCTGTGGGCCGATTTTCAAGCTTCTCCGGAAGAACCAAGGATGTGTATGGATAGAAGATTGTCAGAGAGCTTTTGATAGCATCAAAGAATATTTGCTTGAACCTCCCATTTTGATTCCTCCAGTGGAAGGAAGACCTTTGATTATGTACCTGACTATATTGGAAGACTCCATGGGATGTGTGCTTGGTCAACAAGACGAGACTGGTAGGAAGGAACATGCTGTATATTATTTGAGTAAGAAATTCACAGACTGTGAGTCTCGATACTCATTGCTTGAGAAAACCTGTTGTGCTTTAGCCTGGGCTGCTCGCCGTCTGCGCCAGTATATGATTAATCACACTACTTGGTTGATCTCCAAAATGGACCCGATCAAGTATATCTTTGAGAAGCCCGCCTTGTCTGGAAGGATAGCCCGTTGGCAGATGTTGTTATCTGAATATGACATTGAGTATCACACTCAGAAAGCGATCAAAGGGAGTATTTTAGCCGATCATTTGGCTCACCAACCAATTGAAGACTACCAATCCATCAAGTTTGATTTCCCAGATGAAGATGTTATGTACTTGAAAGCTAAAGATTGTGAAGAGCTGTTACCTGAAGAAGGACCTGATCCTGAATCCCGTTGGGGTTTGATTTTTGACGGAGCTGTGAATTCCTATGGAAATGGAATTGGGGCAATCATCGTCACTCCCCGAGGTACTCATATCCCGTTCACGGCAAGACTGAAGTTTGAATGTACGAACAACATGGCGGAATATGAGGCATGTATTATGGGTCTCGAAGAAGCAGTGGATCTAAGGATTAAAATTCTTGATATTTACGGAGATTCGGCACTGGTGATTAATCAAATCAAAGGAGAATGGGAGACTCGTCATCCTGGTTTGATCCCTTACAGAGACTATGCTAGAAGGTTGTTAACTTTCTTCAACAAGGTGGAATTACATCACATCCCTAGAGATGAGAATCAAATGGCTGATGCTTTAGCTACTTTGTCTTCAATGTTTCAAGTGAATGATTGGAACGACGTGCCTACAATCCGAGTTATGCGCCTCGACAGACCTGCTCATGTGTTCTCAGTAGAAGAGGTCACCGACGACAAACTGTGGTTCTATGACATCAAACGTGTTCTTCAAACTCAAGAGTACCCGCCTGGGGCATCCAACAAGGATAGGAAGACGTTGAGAAGATTAACAAGCAGTTTCTTTCTCAATGAAGAAGTTTTGTATAAGAGGAATTATGACATGGTCTTGCTCAGATGTGTAGACAGACGTGAAGCGGACATGCTGATGCAAGAAGTACACGAAGGATCCTTTGGCACTCATGCCAATGGACATGCAATGGCTAGAAAGATGTTGAGAGCTGGTTACTATTGGATGACAATGGAATCTGATTGCTGCAAGTATGTGAAGAAGTGTCATAAATGCCAGATTTATGCGGACAAGATGCACGTGCCGCCGACCCTCCTCAATGTTATTTCTTCACCTTGGCCTTTCTCTATGTGGGGCATTGATATGATTGGGATGATTGAACCCAAAGCTTCAAATGGTCATCGTTTCATCTTGGTAGCGATTGATTATTTTACCAAGTGGGTGGAAGCCGCCTCTTATGCTAATGTAACCAGACAGGTGGTAGTCAGATTTATCAAGAATCAGATCATTTGTCGATACGGTATCCCGAGCAAGATCATCACTGATAATGGTTCGAATTTGAATAACAAGATGATGAGAGAGCTTTGTGAAGAGTTCAAAATCGAACATCATAATTCTTCTCCTTACAGACCGAAGATGAATGGGGCTGTTGAAGCTGCTAACAAGAACATCAAGAAGATTGTCCAGAAGATGGTGGTAACTTATAAGGATTGGCATGAAATGCTTCCGTTTGCTTTACACGGGTACCGTACTTCAGTTCGAACTTCAACGGGCGTGACCCCATTTTCCCTAGTTTACAGTATGGAAGCAGTACTCCCCGTGGAGGTTGAGATTCCGTCTTTGAGAGTGTTGATGGAAGCTAAGCTTTCTGAGGCTGAATGGTGTCAAAGTAGATATGATCAGTTGAACTTAATTGAAGAAAAGAGATTGACAGCTTTGTGTCATGGTCAGTTGTACCAGCAAAGGATGAAGAATGCTTTTGATAAGAAGGTTCGACCACGCGAGTTCAAAGAAGGTGACCTTGTACTCAAGAAAATATTATCTTTCCAACCTGATTCGAGGGGCAAGTGGGCTCCGAATTATGAAGGATCATATGGTGTTAAGAAAGTTTTCTCTGGGGGTGCCATGATTCTCACCAATATGGACGGTGAAGAACTCCCACGTCCCTTGAACGCCGATGCAGTCAAGAAGTATTTCGCTTAGGCAAATTTCTGGTCAAATCAGTCTCGGCATCTGAGCACATTCTGGAATTCAAAGTTGTTAGGGAGAATAGTGATCATTATTTTTGTATGACCTTTTATTTCATGTATTATTTCCCCAAGCTTTTGTAAACCGTTGGAGTCGCATTGTTAGCGAACTACCGTCTTATCAATGGAATTTGAGCATTTACCTTTTGTAGGCAAAATTTTAATTTTTATGGAAATACTTGAAACAAATTTACTTAAAATGTTCTTATTTTAAAAAATGTGTCGTGGATAACGAAAGGAATATTAACAGTTTGTTCCAAGGATGGTCAAGCCATGAAATGCAAAGCAGTACAGTAGTTTATCCTTGCATGATGAGCATGTTTCGTTTCAAAATCGTCATGAGGTGTTGGTTGTGTAAACTTGCGTTTCTCGTGGTACAAAGTTTGGTGACTCCCCAGCTGTCCCAGTTAAGCTTTGTTTCAGTTATCTTCATTTGGGCGATTTCTGAAGTTTGGTACGCTTTGTCTCATACTGTGGTCTATTGGTGTTAGAAGATTGGATTTGGATGTTTTTCTCCTCAGAAGACTTGAACCTTGTAGCGTGATACTCTCCGACGTTGCTTTGTGTTTCCAGTTCCGTTTATCTTCCGTCTTTTCAAGATTGGCCGAGTATCTATTTTGTTGTGACATCTTATTATCTCCAAGTTATTCCGTCTGGTTGTTTTGTCAGCATAACATTTATTTGTTCATTTACACTTATATCAGCATGCACATCCACATTTGCCGTTGATTTTGGGTCGTACTTTGTTTATTCAAATAACGTACATATGTTCTTTCCAGGTAGAAAGTCAGCTTATGTAGAAAATGTGTTTCTTTTTTCTAAATTCCCCAAGTGAGCTAATCCTCATGGATGATTTTGGTTTAGCCTACCTTGCCCATTTCTGAATACGATGAATTCCCCAATTGAGTTACTTTCTCATCGGGTGGAGTCTTGTTTGACTGTTTTCTTTCTAGGTTATTCCTGGATGAAGTTGCCGCCTCTTGCATAGGCTATTCCTTTGATTCTCCCCAGTGAAATCGATCCAGACAGTTGGTGCATTTATTTTGCACGTTAAAGTATGTGATCTCCTCAGGAAGGATTGATTCAGGGTTCTCTTTGACAAGGATTTTATTCTCTGCCAATATCATCGCAATTTCCTTCTGTTTGTTCTTTGGGAAAACGACAAGCGGCAGCTCTTCATGAGCAACTTGTACGTTATAGACACAGTTGGAAAACGACAAGCGGCAGCTCTTCATAAGCAACTTGTACGTTATAGACACAGTTGGAAAACGACAAGCGGCAGCTCTTCATGAGCAACTTGTACGTTATAGACACAGTTGGAAAACGACAAGCGGCAGCTCTTCATGAGCAACTTATACGTTTTTTTTTCTGAAAGCGCCGAACAGCAGTTCTTCATGAGCTACTAGTGCGTCATTTACTTTTTGAAAGCACCGAGCAGCAGTTCTTCATGAGCTACTAGTGCGTCATTTACTTTTTGAAAGCACCGAGCAGCAGTTCTTCATGAGCTACTAGTGCGTCATTTTATCTTTTCGAAAGCGACAAGCAGCAAACTCTTCATGAGTTACCAAGACGTTATTACTTTTCTGGAATACAACAAGCGGCAGCTTCTTTATTTGAGCAGCTTGTATATTATCGGTATTTTCTTTGGACAACAACAAGCGGCAGCTTCTTTATTTGAGCAGCTTGTATATTATCGGTATTTTCTTTGGACAACAACAAGCGGCAGCTTCTTTATTTGAGCAGCTTGTATATTATCGGTATTTTCTTTGGACAACAACAAGCGGCAGCTTCTTTATTTGAGCAGCTTGTATATTATCGGTATTTTCTCTGGACAACAACAAATGGCAGTTTTTCTTTATTTGAACAACCTTCGTATCTACAGTCTTATTACCTCAGCATTAACGAGTATATCTCTGAAAATCTAGCGGGGAAGTCTGTTACGAATCTACACCTCCAGAAGTCGGTAATCAGTTATCAGCGATTTGATACTCTCTGTCTACCATCGACCTTGAGTTGCGAACTCACTGTTTTGGATCAATGATTTGTTATGGCCTATGCAAGATGCTCTCTTTGTTAGGGTTAGAGGTTGTTTTCCCTCAATTTTATTCGCTGTCAGGAGTCTGTCGTTTGAAGTTGATAGCTTGTTTCCCCAGTAATGTATAATCCGTGCCGCTGTGTTTTGTTGGTGTTCGATTCCCCCAACATTGTCTTGTTTCACACCATATCTCTCTCTGTGAGTTCGATCGCTGCATTCATATCAAACATGACGACGACATCTTAGGACAAAATTTGCGTAGTTATGTATTTAAGTACCTTCAATCTCGTCGAAACGAAGATTTCAATCTTCATATCTCCGGATAGAAGAAACTTAAATAGGGGCAGCTGTTGTACCCCAAAATTTGACCTAAGATATCGTCTCCTACCTGCATTATTACATTACAAGTGTTTCGATCCATCGATTTTAAAATTCCTAACTTTTTTCAGGCCAAGAGCTATTTATGCTGAACATTAAATCATTTAATCGATTCGTGCTAAAATGATGTTTATTAATTACTTATTATCTTAAATCTCAATAATTGAAATTCGTTTTCGATTATTATGTAGTTTAAAGATGTATAGATAATAAAATATACATTAGAGAAGAGGCGCATTAATTGTGCGGACAATATTTATTTATTACTCACTATCTTAAATTTAAATAACTGGAATTTATTCTTAGTTATTACATAATTTAAAGGTTTATGAATAATATAATAAATATTCGGAAAAGTTCATTGGTCAATAACGATTATTTAATCATTTGTCATTCTAAATTAAATAATTGAAACCCTATTTTAATTATTATAAGTTTAGAAAGTTATGGATGAAGAATTAAATAATTGAGGCTATTAATTGATCAATGATACTTATTTATTTATCTGTTTATTATTCTGAATGTAGGTAATTGAAATTCGTTTTCAATTATTATTCGTTTAAAGAATCGTAAACGATAAATAAATAATTAAAGAGAAAGAGGAACTTAATTGGCAAATAGTGTTTTTTTATTCATTTTTCTAATTGTACAGTTATTATGTAAACATTGTATCTATTACAATAAATTACAATAATAAATTTACAAAAACTAAAATGAAATAAAAAAAACTAATCTAATATTCCTAATTCTAAAACTTCCGATCCAATGCGTTTTGTCTGCTCACTTAATGTTACCTGCAAAATTAAAAAAAAAGAGATTAGAATTCGAATAAATGATTAAAAAGCGAAATTATTAAAGTTTCATCATTAAAAGCAATGGCCGGAATCAGTTACTCTTTTTTGCAAATCACGGGATTTCTCCCGGTTCACAAAAAAGAAAGGAATTTTTAAATGAATGCACAAGTTTATTTTGTCCAAAAATTGCATGTTTTAAATTAATTACATTTTTCAAAATCCCAAATGCAATTTCAAAAACATACAGCATACAAAGCCCTGCATGAACTACATATGCAAGCATGCTAACGTAACCAATGCCCACACAGCAGAACATAAAACAAGCTTTTGTATTAGAGGAAAACATGCAGTTTAACCACATATGCAAGCAATATGGACATTCCATTTTCATCATTTTCTGGCCATTTGCAGTTTCAGAAAAAGTACAGCTTATCACTTTTTTATCAAAGCTATACTGAGAGAAAAAGAGAGGGAGAAGTGTGGGTTTTACAGGCTTGGCATAGGCAGAAAAAGGATGTACAAGACAAACTATAAAATATAGCCAGTAGAGATAATAACATAAAAGAAGAATAGAAACAAATTGGAGGGACAGTATAGTGCAGAATGCCCAGGAAATCCCAAAGCATATTTCAAAAACTTCCAGCCTGTAACGAAAAGAGGAGAGGGAAGTTGTTATAACAATAACAAAAGGAAACCAATAGGATGAGATATATCCAAGCCTTCAAAAAAACTTAGAAAGAGGAGTTATCAGAAAAAACATACAAAGCTCAGCAAAACCTGCATAGCTATCCCATATACTGTCAAAAACTATTTCAACCATATGGCCAAAACTTTACGAAATTGATTGAGCCATTCAAGCCAACATCATCATCCTATTATCACATAGATATCGAAAGCAATCTCACACAAAAGAACCAGTTCAAACCACACCATCAATATGGCCTAGCAAAGACTTATGCCCCTGTCAAACCAACACGAAATCCCTATACACATAACCATGTCAAACTATTACTCAAGCCTGAGCATCATCAATCCAAAAACCTGAAACGTTCCAAGTCAGAACCAACTCCTAAGGCAACAGGCTAGGCCTCAGTATTACCATCACTGGCCTTTCAAAGTATCCTACTCAAGCCAACATCATACCAAAAACACAATTATTCAGGCCAACATACATCGTACAGTAGCAGTCTCAACAAGAAGAAGAGAAACAGTAGCAGTCTCAACAAGAAGAGGAGAAACAGTAGCACGTTCAAAGAAGAAGAAGAAAAACATAAGTACAGTACCAAGGCCAACAAGGAGAAGAAGCATCACAATACAGTGACAACAACAAGAGAAGAAATCGCGTAATACCGGTCACCGAAGTGGGCTCGCTTCCCCTCTCCTCGCCGCCTGGCCTCCGTCGCTCCTAGCCTCCTCCTCCGTCTCCACCTAGGTAACGGTCCCTTCTCTTTTTTATTTCTTTGAACATCCTCAATCAAACATTAACAATCAAGTGTAAGAATTAACAATAAAGATCAAACATAATAGAAATCGTGAAATCAGAATCAACATGCAAACGAATTAAGCATTAACGAAATCAATCACGTTCTTACCGAATCCGTAGCCGTCCCGTTTCTCGTTCAACTGGAGGGAAGAGGAGCTGGAGTGGGTGGCCATGGCAAGGAGAGACAGCAAGGTTCGAAGGCAAGTGTGAAGAAGAAGATGTGGAGAAGAAGATCAAAGAGAAGAAGAGGCGCGCCGTTTCTGCCTAACAACAAAACCCTAATCTCATTGTTAAAACAAATTAACCCTAACACCTTGTCAAACTGTGGGCCTCATCCCTTTTCTTCTCCTTAAGCCCACGACCTGCTTTTTTTGCACCCCCCTCTCGTTTTTGAACTTCTGCGTTGGGCCTTCCGCCACCTAGCCCATTTACTTTTGCTTATTTTATTTTAGTACATTTTCTTTTTCACCTTTTTGTTATTTTTCTCTAATTTCTTTTTTTATAGAATTATTGTCTATGTTAATTAATTGATAATTATATTTAAAAAAAAAAAACAAAAGATATGTCTCAATAGGTTTTTTAATTAGTTGACCTCTTAGTTTAATTTTGGAGTTAATTTAAGATTTTAATTTTATTTCACTAAGGTAAATTATTAATCTTTAACTTAATTTGGAACCCCCTTATTTTTTTATAAATAAGTATTTTATTTATATACATAAAAAACATAGAATTTAAGGTTGTAGACATTTTATTAATTAATTAATTTTTCTCTTACATCGTTATCAATCAAAAATCCTAAAACATATAAAAAATAGAAAAAACTAAAAAATATTTTATTAACTCATTTTCTTGTTTTATTAATATTAATATCAAAATATATCAAAATATATCAAAATATATCAAAAACTTAATAACTTAAAAAAAAGCATTACGTCCTCGTTAAATAATTCTCTTGTTTTTTTATCCTTATCAAAATGCGTAAAAAATTAAAATACTTTCTTCCCGTTAACATTAAATCAAAAAAATCATAAAAAACGCATTATTCGCATCGTTTATTCCATCATTTAGATTATCGTTATTTAATCGTTATTCGCATATTTTTGTCCGTGTATTTACTTGTTTATTTGGTTTATGCTTAAATCCAAAGGAAAAAACAGTAAATTTGTTGACTTCATGTCCTCAAGTCTAACTGCGCGAATTTTCGCATTTCATTAAAACTTAGGATAATTTTTCCTCAAATATTCACCCTTTTCAAAATTTATGCCCCCTTTAAGCAAAAACTTCGACATTAGGTCGTCGCAACTTCAAAAACCGCCTGTATCCTGTTTCGGCCAAAACGATTTATTTTCAATCAAGCAATCAATTTTAAATAAAATAGATATTTCAAAAGGTTCCTATAGAGTACTATAGATGCATTGGGTGCTAGTACCTTCCCATTGTATAACCAACCCCCGAACCATAAGATCTCTTTTCAAAACGCTTTGTATTTTTATTATTATTTACATTGCATATTTAGGGTTTTATTTCGCTCTTTTCCCTTTTCCTTTGGAAACAATAAAGCGCGGTGGCGACTCTTGCTTTTGTGAGACGAATTAATCAATAATTCGATCTCCGATTTACCCCGCTACATTTTTTATCGCTACACTTACCATTTTTACCTATTTTTTACATGTTTATTTTGATTTATTTCAAATAAATATAAAATAAATGGTACAAAATAATTGAGAATGGGCCTTGACCCTTGGGCTTGTGTTTTGTGTTGGCATGAGGTCCACAAATTTGTGAAAATGGTGTCCAGATTCACTCATCATCAAAAATGGCATGAAATCACAAATTATGGCATTTTTTCAAATATGTATCATGGATTAAAAACAATGTTTATGGCCATGATTCTTTCTATTCAACCTTGCTTCCTTATTCTATCTTATATATACCTCATGTTAGCAAGCCAAACACACACACATATATCCTGAAAGAAGCCACACAAAATTTGCAAAAATCCACCAAAGTTGTCAAAACTGAAACACGATTTGTATGGACCTTTAACTCAAAGTAGAAATCATACATTACTCCTGAAGTTCCCAGAGACCAGATCCAATCGTTCCCAAAGCTTGCAAAGTCCCAGATCATCAGACCTTGATCTCTCCGATTGGTAACTTTTTCTTGATCTCAAACTCTCCATACGCGTTATTTAAATCCACACTAAGCATGTATGTATTATTGATGATATTTGCGTGCTTTCTAACGTTTTACATGTAAAGATAAGGCCATGGATTAGGTTACCATTTCTAAGGTTCTAGAATGGTTAAGCTTCGAACAGGATGTTGCAGGACTTTTCAGGCCAAACGACCACCACCATTGAACTCGTAGCGTATGAAATAGGGGGTAGCCTTAATCTCAAGCCTTGATTTTACTTTGTGCATGTTTTAGGGTTTTGAATGGCCGAGAAGGTGACTGGAGTTTGACTCCGACACCTCTGAAACATTGACCCCGGCAAGCCATCGTGCCTCTCTTCCATTGGACCATTCAAAATTGGCGCGCATTTTTTTTCATTTATAATATATCTGACCAATTTTCCTATATTATATTATTATTTTGGTTATGTAAACAAATGATCATACAACTCAATTGGCAAAGTAACGTATGCATGAGAGAGAGGACTTGGGTTCGAATCCCAGGTCCAACATTTTCCACTTTCTTAATATTTCATACAGGATCCAGCATTCCACATTGCCAAAAGCGTATCATGGACCACCAATCTGAACCATCAGATCATCACTTGATCCATATCTAGCGCCTCGAATGTGAAGACCACCATGCCCTTTCCAAAGCTTCCCTCACTGGATCATAAAGCAAACCCGGGCTCTTCTTTTTATGGGCCTCACGTTTTTTTAATCATCACCCCCATATTTGCTCCATAACACCCAGGCCCATTTGCAAATTTTTTATCCTTTTTGTTTTTATCATATTTATTTTCTTTTAATCTTTTTTTAATAAATCATAAAAAAATCAAAAATAAATAAATAGATTTAGGTTTAATAAAAATTATTTTAATTAATTAGTTAATTATTTTAATTTTATTTTATTAACTTTTAAAATCAATTAGACTTAGGTTATTTCATTCAAATATTTTATTAAATAAAAAAATACAAAAAATGTTAGGTTTTTGTTTAGAATTTAATTTTGATCAATAATTTTCTTTTATTTTAATTAATGAAATTTAGGTTTAATTTAATTTAGTATTTTCCTAAATAAATAAATAAATAAAACAAAAGATTTTTTTCACTTAAACTTTTTTTAGGTCGTTAGACGTTTCTTTCCATTTTCACACGCGTTTATTTTCCTTATTGCATTTTATATAAATATTGTAACTGCTTACGGTTGTAATAATTTAGGATTTAAATTTCCGCACTTTTATTTCTGCACTTTATATTTTAGTCAGATATAACTGTAATTGTCCCAAGGCCATGTAATAGTTGTAGGACTTTATTTCTCGCTTTTACATTCTTATATGCTTGTATATAATTGCTAGCAAGTAGGTGTGCATGACAAGATTAATGAAATTAAACATTAGATCACTAATCCCAAGATAATATAACTGAAAAAACACAATTCTCACACTTGCATCCTTAGGGTATACCTCACTTGGTTGCCTGGAAAAATAATGGTCATGCCCTCGAACGTATGGATATCTTAGCAAAGGCCCTCAATCTAAAAGTCGTCATAAAAGATCATAGTCTCTTACTGTCCCTCGAGTTGCTTACAAGAAAGGATCTTGTCCCTAGATGTTTCCTATATGATGACAGTCCATTCGAATGCTAAGATATCCTTACTTGTTGCCTTCAATGACCATAGCGTCCCTTTCGATAGTCCCTCAACATCTAACGATAGGGCTACCTATTCACTAATAGTAGGATAACACTATCTAAAGGAAAGGAGGAAAATAACGTCCTTTTTCGAGTAAGTACACGACTCTTAATTACTTACTCAAACCTGAAATTTTCACACTTACGCACTTTTAAAAATCTTTTCAAAACGCTTTATCACACTCTTGAGGACTGATACAAGAGTTACCATAAAGCAAACAAAAACTTTCAAAACACACAAACACAAAGAGTTTTCAAAAATGAGCAAGTACCTAAGAGCCCGTGAAAAACCACGGATGGAAAGGGTGCTAACACCTTCCCTTTCCATAATCTACCCCCTTACTCAGAAAATCTCGAAAAAGGTCTTTTTCTGTTCTTTTCACCCTTTCCTTTGTCGGATAAAAGAAAATTTTGCGGCAACTCTTGCTTACCGCGACATTTGCGAACAAAAAACGCAAACCAGTATTAACAGTCGGTTCTGCCACTGTATCACACGTATGAAGCAAACAATCGAGACTGGGGATCAAGTCATTAATCAGCCCTTGATCAGACAAGAAGTGGGTTTGGTGGAGAGTGGATGTTTCCAAATTGCTACTACATCATGGGTCCAACAACAACCTCGCCAAAAATAACGGGTTAATCAGAGTAAGCCGAATACACCCAAGAGGTAGTTGACCAAACTCAACATGCCGCTATCTCAAGCTTTACAACACATGTTGAGGATGAATCAGGTTACGTTGATAGGGCCTCATCCGAATCCCAAGACTTCCTTCCCTAACTACAATCCTGACGCAAGGTTTACATACCACTCCAACAGTCTGGGGCATGATACTGACGACTGTTGGAGGTTGAAATATAAAATTCAAAACTTGATTGATAAAAGAGTGATGGAGTCCACACAAAATGGTCAGGCTGAATTCTACTGCCATCCCTCCGAGGCATGCCATCCGACGTGACAAGTTCAGACAAAGAGGCTTTTTGTTCATTAGAATTTTCAATTTGTAATTTTCTTTTGATTGTTAGAATATTTATTCATGTCAAACTGTGTTACTTTATCAATGCATTGCATATGTCTGTTTTGAATCAATTCATTCGTATTCACTATATTTAAACTGCTTTCCTTTTTATGATATTCAACTCTCGATCAAAAGCTCTGGGCCTTTAGATGGAGGATGACGAAAATGATACCACAATCTATACAGTATGCTGTTGAACAGACCCCGCTAACGATGTACAGGCATCTTTTCAAAATCCTAAACAGTGGAGTTATAAGGATGATAATCCCTAGTCAACCCCTTTGAGCCAAAGAAGTAGGAGTTTTCCTTTTCACACAAATTTAAACCCTTAATTATAACCTGGGGCAGGGTAGTTTTCTCAGTTAATTCAGAGGCGTATTCAGTCGCAAGCTTATCCTTCATACACGATAAATAGTGTAGAAGATACCTTCCAAAAGATGGTGATGGTTCCGCATAGTCATCAAAGCAGGTGTTGTATCCAAAAATTTGCCCTCTCAAGTTTTTCAAGGTCTTCCCTTACATGGTTGGTCATAAAACTTTGCCTAAAGAAAAGGAAAATTTGTGAGTGATGTTTTTAAGTTTCCTTCGATTGGCCTGTTAACAATGCCTTTCGATTGGCATTTTAACAATGCCTTTCGATTGGCATTGTAACAATATCCTTCGATTGGCGTTTTAATAAGTTCCCTTAGATTGACATTGTAATCGTGTCCTTCGATTGGCATTTAAACAAGGCCTTCGATTGGTATGGACAAAGGCCCTTCGATTGGCATTCCAAAAGGTTCTTCGACTGACACTTCAGAGTACCCTTCGACTAGAACTTCAGAGTTTCCCTCAATTAGAACATGATAATGAAATGACCTTCGAATTACATTTCAGTGCAGAGTTTGTCTTAATTTAAGGTGCTCTGATGAAGGAAGTTCTGAACACTTCGAATCAGAATTTAGACTCAAGGCCAAGGGCTGGTCGAAGTTGTCTAATACGGAATGTGCTGAATAGATTCGAATTGGACTTTGAAGCTAGAAAAGAAGGAATATTTGAAGGAATGAAATAGGCTGGCATGACTAAGTAAAAATACATATCCTAACCTGTCCAGGTTCACCCCAAGTTCAAAATGGCATGTTGTCCTTGCAAATATTCAATCGAAGTATAGGGAGTCTCAATCAAAGGGGCTGTGACATCGAAGCTGGAGTAATTCGAAGCGGAGATTAGAGGTATCGAAGAGAGCAGATTCAAAGGGAAATGGATCTGCATGGGCAGGTCAGCTTTAGATTTTCATCATCTTGGAGGCCCAAACAACTCATAACAGGTTGGCAGTAACACATGAAATAGATTGTAACTTGATTGAATCAAAGATATCATGTCTTTATGAAGAAATCAAATCTCTTCATCATAATGGACCAAGATTTGATACAAAAATGTTGACCTAATTTACTTTGTCTATATGAACCTGATGATCTCACACAAAAACGGGGAATACATGCGCAACAGCCACCAAAAGTAGCCAGACGGAAACTCATGGAGATTGCCCCACGAAAGTCCAGAAGATAGCGTTAACTGCCAAAACCCCATTGCAGGCACCTTCAGTCTAGGTTGACACTCCGGTCGAGTTCTTGGAATTCACACAGGTAAACACTCGTTCGTGCCCCAGCCATCTCATGCCCAGGACTGCAGATCCAAGTGCCTCCAGTGGTAAAATATTCGATCCCACTTAAATCTTGAATTAGACTTATGATTACATATTCATAGCTTTTGTTATTATTTGTGAACGATTTAACAAAGTGTATGCAAGTTGCAGTGTTCATACGTTTGAACCCCATAGACAGATTTTTTTTCTGAAGCCGGCTACTTTTGAAATCCATGATCTTGGCTGTGACAAATCGAAACCAACCCATATCCGGGTTCAAGGATTGATTTCGAATGGGATGTTTTTCTGTGTTGTCTAGTTTCAAATTATCTAATTTACAGGACCAAAATCAGGCGTCATGCGCTTCGAATAAGCAAGCAACTCAGGTGGTGAAAGGGAATTCCCCTGGATCAAAGGGCAACCAAAGCTTCTTCGAACCCCATGCCTTACATTTTCAATTTATGACCAACTTCCTTGCAGGTCCAGTAGCCTAGATCGAAGGATGGCACATCCAGATCGAATGTCCCAGACGTGCATCCCCACAAGCTTCTTCGACCAGCCCTCTGGATTTAAAGGCCATCCAAGCTTCTTCGATCCAGGCCTTACAATTTCAATTTCTAACGTTTTTTCTTGTAGATCTAGCGCCCCAAGACCCTCAAACGAGGTCTTCGATCAACTCATTGGATCGAAGAGCAACCCATACCTCTTTGATCCAGACCTTGCTTCCAAGAATTCCTTTCTTTCGTTTCCTGTCATGTTTGGCTTTTTGATTGGGTTTCCTTTCTTTTACTCTTTCTAAGCTTTAATTATCATTAAGAAGAAAAACCCTAAAAGGCATTAGGTTTAGTTTTTACATTAAGTTAATTCTGTCAATTAATTAATTATTTTAATATTTTTCTTAAAAAACTAAAATTGAATAGACTTAGGATTTTTTTATTCAATTTCTTTTCATAACAAAAACAAACAAAAATTCCTTTCACTTAGGATTTTAGACGTATTTTTAATTCATGCGCGCGTTTATTTACTTTAGCATTATTTTGTTAATTATGTAACTGCGCCTAGTTTGTAATAACTTAATTAGTTTATTTCCGCACTTTATTTTTCTCAGTAATTATTTATGTATCTACACCAAAGCCTTGTAATAGCGTAGGATATTTACCTCTCGCTTTTATATTTTATATGCTTGTATATAAATTGCTAATAACCTAGGTGTGTATGATTAATTAATCAATCTTAGATCACTAATATCAAAGATAAAATATCTAAAATAGCACACTATTTCACACTTGCACCCCTAGGGTATACCTCACTTGGTTGCCTCGGAAACAATGGTCATGTCGCTCAAATGTAGGGATACTCTTAGCAAAGACCCTCAGTTTAAAGTAAGCATAAAGATCATAGTCCCTAAATGTCGCTCGAGTTGCCTATGAGAAATGATATTATGATGATAGTCCCTTCTAAATGCTAAGGTATCCTTACATGTAGCCTTCAATGACCATTATGTCCCTTTCGATAGTCCCTCAACATCCAATGACTAGGGTTACCTACTCATTAATAGTAGGATAACACAGTCTAAAGGATAGGAGGAAAAGAACAAACTTTTTTTCGAGTAGGTAGATAACTGTTAGGTACTTGCTCAAACAAATTTTCACACCATACTTTCAAACACTTTTCAAACAAAGTTTTCAAAACGCTTTATCACACTCTTGAGGACTGATACAAGAGTTACCATAAAGGGAATCGCCGCACTCTGGCATTTTTCAAACAAAAACTTTTTCATACAAACACGAAAGCAATTTCAAAAAATGAGCAAGTACCTAAGAGCCCACGGAAAACCATGGATGGAAAGGGTGCTAACACGTTCCCTTTCCATAATGTACCCCCCTTACTCATAAAATCTCAAAAAAGGTCTTTTCTGTTCTTTTCACCCTTTTCTTTGTTGGATAAAAGAAAAGTCGGTGGCAACTCTTGCTTAACGCGACATTTGTGAAATTCATGGTATGTCACAGACTCAGGATGTCTAATGAAATGTTAAGACATCTGATCTGACATTAAGCGCTGTACAGGTAGAATAGGCTGTACTTTTGATATCAGTTCTACAACAGACACTGAACTATCATACCAGAACCTGCAACACCTTTGACAAATGCAGATTCTGATTTACTGAAGTTCAGAACAGTTAAGGTTAATCATATACATTGATGTCATGAAGAATGCTGAGACATCAAACAAATAACCAATGCAGAAAGTAAATAACGCACAGAATTGTTCACCCAGTTCGGTTCAACCAACCTACATCTGGAGGCTTCCAAGCCAGGGATAAAGTTCACTATTAGTAGTATCAATTCAAAGACCCTACAGCCAACACACCCGTTGACAGCCTTCTCACTTAATCACTACCCAATGACACTTTTACCTAAGATCCAATCCTAGATATGAGACCCCTCTCACTCCCCCTCAATCACCGCAGTGATAACTTTCTACAGTACATAAACTGTTCAGAAGATACACTTCCATTACACATCTTGATCATGCTTAAAAGCTTCAATCAAGTACAATGCATACATCCTCTAACCTACAGGTTTCAAGGAGTATGGTGACCATCCCACAGCCCGGGTGGTTCACAACAAAACTAGCCCTAAAATATTACATCTTGTCAATACTCGACCTCTCTTAAATTAGGTTACAATGCTTCTATTTATAACCCTTTTTACCCAACTGGATTTTGGGCCTTCATATGACAGCAATGCAGCTTTAACGACCTGCATAAAGTAAGCAGAAAAGTTCTGCTGTAAGTTAGGTCTTCCATCGAGCTTTTCTCCTTATCCTTAGCTTCTGATTGAATCTTCTAGGGCTCCACATATGCCTTCAATTTTCGCTACTTGTTATGCATTCTATTTGGCAGAATATTCTGCATAACTTCAGGAACAGAACTGCATCAGACTTGACAGTTCAGTAGCTTGATGTCTGGTATGATGTTATGACATCTCTTGAGACATGTTGTTCCAGATGTTGATTCAACACAACATGTTTAGGCATTTACAATAGGATTTTCAGGCTGTTCCTATTGTACATTACATTACATTATTGTTGTTACTATTTGTTTTACAAGAAATGAGCCAATCCTAAACGAAGGCACTTACAATTTGCAAACAAAAAATTCAAACCAGTATTTAAATGTTGGTTCTGCCACCGTATCACAGAACTGGTGACTCTGCTGGGGAAAATTATAAAGTGGGATTTACCTTAGGGTCTAGATCCTTTCAAATTGCTTTCTTGTTTTCTTTGACTGCTTTATCTTTGAGGGTTTGATGGGGTATTCTTGTAAAGATCCTATACCCGGATCTGGGGCACCTTATTAGGTAAGTAGCAATAACCATGGAGGCTATACGGCATAGACCGATAAGGACGAAGTGGTGGCTACGTTAGCGCGATACATTGGATTGTACTAATGTTCCTTGAGTAAGTTAAGGACAACATTAGGCTTCTTCATAGTGTCACTAAGCGCTAACTAACCTTTAGAACCTTTAATTGACTCATCGTAGCCATTAGGAAGTAGTCAGATAATCGGCTTTGGTTCTGATCGAAGATTGGTTGATACTCGATACTACACTCATTGAGGCTGGACTTTTAGGATTTTTTGGCTGCAATACTTCGGCGCAGAGCTGAAACAATTTATGAAGGGAAGGTCAGTGATATTTAAGCTCCTTCAAACCCAGTTACTATTAATAGGACAGGTTGAGCTAACTGAACATTCAAGAGGGTACTTACCTACAAACCTCATGCAAGCCTAAACCTAAGGCTGCTTGTGTGATTTGTTTTCTTTCAACTTGATCTACTTGCAGGGTTTCATTATCTGACAACATGATTTCCTTGCAGTATTTGTTTACAATCATTATCCAATAACTTGGATTTCTTGCAGGGTTTACTTGCTTACATCACCTTACACTTTTGCTTAACGCATAGAATACACATCATAACATGATGCCACATCATTTCCTTAACCATTTCAAAGATCTCAAGGGTTTGCGATGCAGGTTATGGTAAATCAGACGCCTAGCAAGGGGCAAAGGGGATTTATTTTCCTCTAGCTAATGCCTTCAAAAGATCAAAACACAACAACTTGAGTCAGGGGGCTATGACCCACTTGATATGGTGAGCTTGACTCTCGTAGAAGGACACTCAACGATACGAAGTTTTTCAATCAAAGCTGTAAATTTCAACTTCATACATTTCCTTGTTTACCCCGCGAGATCCTTGAAAACATTGCATATATATATCATACATATCATTGCATAAGCAGGTTTCAAAGCAGGTCCCTCATGTTCTCGCTGTTTATTTCAGCAATGGTTCTCAAACAAGACAACAAATATCTCCAAAATCAAGAGGCTCAGTTCATGGAAATGTCCGGAAACCTATCCAAGGGGCAGGAAGAGTTGAAAGCACTCCTCGCTGGGTATCTGACCAAGAAACATCTTGATAACAACAAGGATGACCAGGTTGAACAGCTGCAGGTTGTGATGGAAGCAATGAGAATCCAAATGCTGGGGCAGATGGCTCTTATCTAAAGCCTGGCCCGGGGACAAGAAGAGTTGAGGACCATTGTCAACAAGCTTCATCAAGACGGATGCAAGCGTATGAAGCAAGCGGTAAAGGCTGGGGACCAAGTCATTGATCAACCTACGAAAAGACAAGAGGTTGGTTTGGTGAAGAGTGGACCTTTCCAAATTGCTACTACCTCACGGGTCCAACAACAACCTCGCCAAAAACAACGTGTTAAGAAGAGTAAACCATATACACCCAAGAGGCAGTTTACCAAACTTAACACGCTGATGTCGTAAGTCTTGCAACACATGTTGAAGTTGAATTTGATCACATTGAAGGATCCTCCTCGGAATCCTAATACTTTCGCTCCTACTTACAATCCTGATGCAATATGTGCATATCACTCCAACAGTCCGGGGCATGACACTGATAGTTGTTGGACGTTGAAATACAAAATTCAAAACCTGATCGATGAAAGAGTACTGGAGTTTACACAAGATGGTCAGGCTGATTTCTTCTACCATCCCTCAAAGGCACGCTATCCGAAGTAACAAGATTAGACGAAGAAGCTTTTGTTCATTAGAATTTTCGATTTATAATTTTATTTTGATTATTCGAACATTTATTCATGTCAAACTTTGTTACTTTATCAATGCATTGCATATGTCTGTTTTGAATAAATTCATTCGTGTTCACTATATTTAAACTTCTTTCCTTTTTGTGATATTCAACTCTCGATTAAAAAGCTGTAAGCCTTTAGAGGGAGGATGATGAAAATGATACCATAATCCATACAGTGTGCTTTTGAACAGACCTTGCTGACGATGTACAAGCGTTGTTTCAAATCCCAAACAATGGAGTTATAAGTAAGATAATCCCAAGTCAACCCCTTTGAGCCAAAGAAGTAGGAGTTTTTCTTTTCACACAAATTAAAACCCTAAATCATAACCTGGGGCAGGGTAGTTTCTCAGTCAATTCAGACGCGCATTCAGTCACAATCTTTCGCTTCGTACATAATGAATAGCATCGAAGATGTCCTTCCAAATAAAAAGACGGTGATAGTTCCGTATAATCGTCAAGACATGCAGTCATTATCTCTCAAAATAAGAGCCTGCTAAGTCAAAACCTATTGTTGTACCCCAAAATTTGCCCTCTCATTTCTCAAGGATTTTCTCACAAGATCTTCTACGATGTCAAGTTTGCAACACTGATACATCAATTTAGGTTTAAAATTGGCAAAGGGCAAAATGGTCAATTGCATACTAGAAAGTCAAACTTTGACTTTTTGGTCAACATTACATTCCAAAGATCAAATTTCATCAAGACATTCAAAAATATCAAGCTTGATCATCAAGAAGTTGAGAAAGCCAAAAGTCAACTTGAAAAGTCAAGATTTCCAAGACTTAGAAATTTTCTAAGTGTTTTTATACATGATAATTCCATCACTTCATGCCATTCTTTCACCAAGATGCAAGACAGTTCAAGGGAAACTTTCAACATGAAAGTTGTAGATCTCCATGATATCTACAACATTTCTTTACACAACTTCTCCTAGAAGTGCTTGGATTTTGAGTTATAAGTTTATGAAGTCATGACATTTTCATTTAAACACTTAGAGAAATTTTTGGCAATTTTGGTTAGGTTTTTATCCCAACTTCTTGCCCATTTTCCATCAAGTTCCAGTTTGATTTAACAAAAGTGTCCAACATGAAAGTTATAGAGGGCATTTCAAGCTTTCCAAAACATCCAAGAGCATGAATGTATCATATTCGAGCTAGGAGATACAAGGATCTGAAGTTGGACATTTATTCTTGATTTACAAGGCAGATTTGTGATGAACACTTGACTAAAATTCCAACCAAAGCTACAAGATCTCTCTTTTCAGGCTATGTTCTCTCCAAATCTATGCATAATCAAGCAATTACACAAACCCTAAGTGTATTACACAGGCATTTGATGTTTTGTCCAAGTCTTGATACCATTTATGGTTAGGAATGCAAAAAGCAACATTTGCATAAAGCTTCACTTTTCCAACCACTCTCTTCTTTCAAAGCTTGAAATCTGTTCCAAAGAGGACAGAAAGATCTCTCAACAGCAGAAGCAATCTACAATACCTGCAAAGCATGGCTAAAGTTCCTTAATTCACTCCTTTTTTCATCATGAAGAAGTTTGTCTTTATGAATTTGAAAAAAGGCATAACATGTGATTTTTAAAAAGTCTGAGTTTCTCAAGTCTCAAACCTTCTCTATAAATAGAGAGGCCAGTTGCAAGAGAGAAAGGTTAGAAAAACAGGTTGGAAAAAGGTTGGAAAAACAAGTTGGAAAAGGTTGGAAAAACAGGTTGGAAAAGGTTGGAAAAAATAGAGAGAAAAGCCAGAAGTTATATTGGTAAACCCTCAAAAATCTCATATTCACAAAAGCCATAACAGTCCACAAAACTTCCACTCTTGGGTTTTAAAGTCCAAACCTTTGAACCTCTCATACCTTGCAAGTTTTGCCCAACCATCCAAACATTTCATACCATACATAGGTTGTTTAGTAACCTTCAACAAAAAAGGAAAGTCTAGAGTGATTGGTGGAAATAGAACTGACTGTTTAAAGCTGGATCGCGTATGTCGCGGTAAGCAAGAGTCGCCACCGTCTTTTATGTTCTTCAACATGGAAAGGACAAAAGCACAACAAAATTCCTTATGAGATTGTTTCTCGGTTCGGGAGGTAGATTTATAGAAAGGTAAGGTGTTAGCACCCTTTCTCTCCATGGTTATCCATGGGCTCTTAGATACTTGCTCTTATGTTTTCAAAATGTTTGCTTTTCAAATGTGAGTGGGTTTGAAAAAAGTTTCATTGAAAGATTTCTGAATGACTCTTGTATCTGTCCTCAAGAGTGTTTGAAAAATTTGTTTTGAAAGCTTTTTGAAAGTGTAGTGTGAAAAGATTTTTGATTTTTTTTGAAGAGAGCAAGTATCCATGAGTCATCTACCTACCCTAAGGAATTAGGCTGTGTAAAAGTCCTTAAGGTAGTGCCATCCCACCATTGAGAGGTAGGTAGCACCACCGTTGGAGGTGTTCGGGTCAATTCAATTGAGGGACAGTGTGGTCACCGAAGCAATAGTAGGACACCTTAGAAGTAACCCTAATGTCCTAGATCCTTTTATCCAAGGCAACCGTTTCGAGGCAACTGGATCTTAGACATCAGAGCGGCCACTAAAACATCCTATACTTGACGACCACGTTTCGAAGGCAACGAGTGAGGCGTACCATAGAAGTGGTGTGTGCATTGTGTGTTGTTTTCATGTTAACATTTATCTTTGATCATGGCATCGTGAGCTACGAGTTGCTTTTAGTTATCATACATTCTTTCATGCGAGTTTAGCAGTTAGGAGTGCGGAAAATTAAATACAGAAAGATAAAAGCTACGCTATTACAAGGCGCGGGTCTATACATCGCCAAAATACAAAGACCCGTTTTTGATAAAGATGCGGAAAGTAAAAACAATAAACCTAATTACTATTACATCCTTGAACAGTTACATAATAATCAAATAAGAAAATAGTGCGCGAATAAATTAAACTGGACGTCCGAGGGTGTTGGACCCTTTTGAGGAATTAAGAGTTTTGGTCCTTTGCTTGAAATTAAATTAAATTAAAACCTAATTAATTATTTAATTAAAGAAAAGAAAGTGTTTTTTATGTTTTTTGTATTTATTATGGAAATAAAGAAAAAAAGAATTAAAATTAAAGTTAGAGAAACCCTAGTTCTAAGTTTATTTTAATTATTAATGAAAATGTTAAAGTTAGGCTAATTAACTAAATTATTTAATTTACATGTTATTTACAAAAGTAATAGTAATTAATAAATAATAATAATAATAATTAATTAAAGATGATAATAAAAAAGGTCAAAACCTAATTCTATGCAATTTTTATTTATTAAGAAAAAGGATTAAAATTAAAACCTAATTTAAACTAATCAATTAATTTTTATTTACAAAAATAGGTTAATGGTAAATTTAATAAATAATTAAAAATAAAACATTTTTTTGAGTTTCTGATTTTTATTAGGAAAAACTATTTTATGGTGAATTAATAATAATTATTAAAAAAACAATTGAAAGAAATTAAAAGAAAATAAAATAAAATTAATTATGCAAACCAAGGGGGTAAGATGGCCCAAAGTGGAGGTAAGCTGAAGCAATTCTGGCCCAAGAAGCTTCTAAGCCTGGTTGACTTTCAGGAATCATGTGCACGCTGTTTGACTGGGCGTATGATAGACCTCATCTCCTGGCCTTCAGATGGTTGATCAAGGCCACTTGGCATGCTGGAATCATGAGGCCTATGGTGGAATACTGGACGTATGATGTATTGGAACCCATTATGAAAAATAGAAACAAGAGTTTAGGGGACCTGGGAATCGAACCCAGGTCCCAGTGATGAACCAACACGTCACCAACCACTCCACCATCTGCGTGTGTTTGTCAATATAATGGATAATCAAAATAATATACAAAAGCAACAATACACGCTGGAACTAACAAAGACGCGCGCCCTTATTCAAATCAACCAGACATATGTAAACACGTCATCGTCGTCTTCTTCATACCTGCAAAAACACAAATGGTTAGCGGGGGTTTTTAACCCCCACAAAATAACACGAGGGAAAATAGCGAATAACCCTATAGGCTATATAAATTGGGCGCGATAGTGTCAATGATTTTGTCTTGTTCTGACGAATTTGTCCATGTATGGCTTGAGGTCTAATTTTACAGCATATAAAAAGCCCCAATATGAAAGCTCTGAAACCCTAATATTCTTCAATGGTGAATTTCGATTTAGGAAGTTTCAGCACAATTCAACTATACCAAAAGGTTCTTGTATGTTCAAACATTGCAAAACAAACAATCAAACATGTTAAATGCTCATGAAATGCAAATTTCGATTATGAAAAATAAGGATGAACCGTGAATCTGTTCTGGGCAATTTCTTGAGTGTTAACGTGTGATCGGAATCTCTACACGTTCTTGGAAGTGTCAGCAATCTATTAGAAACAAAAACAAGCTCTGAATCACGCTGCAATACTGATTTCAGTTTTCCAAGATTTCTTGAATTTTTGCAAATTGGCTATGTGGTTTCAGCAGCAATTGTGCGTGTCTAGCTTTAGGGTTGTCCTTTGCATTTGTATTGGCACCGAATTAGGTTAAGATTAAGCCCATAAATCCATTGCAATAATGTTTTCAATCCTTGATTTTCCATCATATAATTTCCAATCTTTTTTCAATGAAAACCTTGCCAAATATGGATGATTTTCCTTTTTTGATTGAGAAACGAGTTTGCCAGCTTGCCCTGATCTGATTTGCTTCACAAAAGATCCAAAAAACATATCTTTTTGATTTTCCTATAATTAAAACTAATTAATATTAATATAAATTCAATTAATTAATTAAAAATAAGAAAATAAATTATTTTGATCTCAATGGGTCGCGCATAGGCTTTGGGTAAAGATTCAAGAAGGAATTTGAGGCCCATTAGCAAAATTGAAGTGTTTTAGGCAAAGTTGACTTTTGAAAGTTCCCAAACATTTCCCAACTTCTCCAATGCATATCTTGCTCAATTTTGAAGCTATGAACATGTTCTTGGACATTTTGGAAAGGTCTTGAAGTCCTCTAACCAATGCCTTTTGTCCCATGTCATTTAGATTTACCAATCTCAAGTTATGGTCTTTGACTTAAAGTGCCTTTTTGTTGACTTTTGAAAATGACCTATAATGTTGAGATTGATAACTTTTTGTGAGAGCATTTCTTGGACTTGGAGTGTGAAGATGAGTTGTAGGAAATGTCATCCCCTTCAAAATGAGCATTGGATGGGATTTTTCTGATAAACCATGAAGAAGTTATGCTTGGTCAATTTGCAGTTGACTTTTCAACTGTCCAAAAATAGAAACTTTTGACATCCGGAGACTTTTTGAGCCATGCTTGTGGAATCATGATCAAGACTTGATCAAATGATGATTGTGACTTCAAAATAAGATGTTTACCAAAATTTTTGACTTTTGACTGTCAAATGACCATTTTACCCCTGCAGTTGACTGTGAAGCATTTAGGGTTTTTGACTGTGCAACTTGATGCTGTGAGTCTTGAAACTTGACATATGAATGCTTGACAATGTATATAGGCATGTGGGACTTGATTGGACCCTTGAAAGCCTCAATTTCTTTGCAAGAACCAAAACCCTAATTTTGATTGTGTTATGAAGCAATTGGACTGTGCAACCCTTGAGGGATTTTGAAGCTTGATCTTGCCAAATCTTGAAGAATATGGGAGGGAAAATTTTGGGGTACAACAGTTGCCCCTGTTCAATCTTCTTAGACCTGAGGATGTAGATTGGCTGGCGTGCCTTTCGTAATCCGAAGGTGGAAGATGATTGAACACTAGAGTGCCCAGAAATTTGCACTCACATAGTGTGGTATCAGCAGTGTGATGTAGGGAATGGGCTTACAGATGCCATTTGGAGATGGTGGATAGGGGGATGGGCTTATAGATGCCATCTGGAGCTGTGACAGAGTCTTGTCGGGAATGGGCTTATAGATGCCATTTGGAGACTGTTGGTATGTGGATGGGCTTATAGATGCCATCTGGGTGTCGATCACGTAAGAGATTCCTTAGCGAGAACTTGCGTACCTGAGAAAGAAAATAATTACCTAGCTTGTTACAGCGGTTGATATTCAAACTCTTTATGTATATGTGCCCTGGCTGGATACAGGTATCGAATCTTCAAACTCTTCAGACGTGCCCTGGCTGGATACAGGAATCGAATCTGGAATTAGTCGTCAACAGATTTGCCCTGGCTAGATACAGGTATCGAATCTTCAAACTCTTCAGACATGCCCTGGCTGGATACAGAAATCGAATCCGGAATTAGTCGTCAACAGATTTGCCCTGGCTGGATACAGGTATCGAATCTTCAAACTCTTCAGACGTGCCCTGGCTGGATACAGGAATCGAATCTGGAATTAGTCGTCAATTGATTTTCCCTGGCTGGATACAAGTATCGAATCTTCAAACTCTTCAGACGTGTCCTGGCTGGATACAGGAATCGAATCTGGAATTAGTCGTCAACAGATTTGCCCTGGCTGGATATGTAACACCCCTTCTAAATTCCCCAAATAATAGGCAAGCATAAAAATCAGAGAAAATAAATTGCACGGAAGGGATGTCACAACACACTTCACATTCCAAAATTTTAAAGAAAAATGGACAGGGTACGTTTGTAAATTTAAGCATATCAATACGAAACAAACATACATAAATGTTTAACTTCTTTCTCTCGTGCAAACGCAACGGAGTTTCAATATTTAACTTCATCTCCATTCATGGAGGAATCGAAACATAATTCAAGGCATCAAGCCATGATAATTCACATAAAGCATATGTTATCAAGTCTCACATCCACAAAATAATGTATACAAGGTAAGGATTATATACATCATAATCCGAATACAAAATAGATGAGTTCGACACTAAATATACCCCCCTCCAGGTGTTACTACCAGAGCATCGACTCGACTCTAATCAAAATAAAACAGATTGCAATCCAATGCATCTGCTAACTAGCGCCTCGCGCTCCATCCTCGGTACCTGAACAATGCCATCAAAAGCATTTTCAAACAGAAGGGTAAGAATTCCAATAATCATATAACATGTAATTAAGGTAAAGCAATGGCAATAAATAAAGCAATACATAATGATCATGTTCATTTTATCACCTATAGTATTCTTACTCAAGGAATCCATTTCCAACGCATTAACCATGTAAACCGATTATCCGAATACTCACATCCTTGGCACATAACCATAATTCAAACAACAACAACATTGGCACATAATCAAACACATCAACACACATACATAACATGCACAATTATGCATGTGACTCACAACACGACTCAACGTATGCGAATGCGGCACCGACTCGTGGACCCAAGGTTCCACCACCTATGTTTCCCTTCCGGATCAAGGTCACTACGTCTTTTCCCACAATAGGGTCACCGTCTAGATATTGTGGACCCAATGTTCCACCACCTATGTTTCCCTTCCGGATCAAGGTCACTACGTCTATTCCCACACTAGGGTCACCGTCTATAAAATCATGTGAACCCACAGTTTCACCGTCTCTGTTTCAAGACCAACCATGCCATGCAATGTACAATATAACCAATGCATGCAATTAAGGTTCACAATAATCTTAACATACACATACCATCAAATCCAACCAATGGAACATCAACTATTGTACATGCATGCATACATATAATTTAACAATCACAACGTCAAGTAAAATGTATACAAACAAGTTACTTACTCAACCAAAACATAAACCATCAACTATCAAACAATTCCAAATCGGAAAGTATATTTCAACATAAAGTCATCATCAATGAACCGGCATTACTCTCAATGTTACTCATCGCGATCGAGTCACCGGAATGTAACTCGAACGCTTAAATTCGGGATTAAACTCAATTTATTTCATTTCGTACTAAAATCGGGTCGATTCTTAAAAAGTCGAAATTTCGCAAAACGAACTTCACTACGTTAATCTACACGTCGAATTATGCTAGCACGTCAATTTTCGGTAAATTCAGAGCAACTTACTCCGTCACCGAAATTGCCGAAATCGAGAAAATTGGAATATAATCGGGTTCCAAATTAAATCGGCTAACTTATATCATATAAGTATTTATTTAATATAAATATTTAATATAATAAATTAAAAAAAAAGAAAAACAAAAACAAAACATAATTTAATATATTTCTAAACTTAGTTTTTTTTTTTCCATACAGTAAGTTTCTAAGCTTACTGCTACTTTTTGTTATACTTCATTCTACATACTTTTTGTTATACTGCAATCGGAAAGTATAATTCCAAATCATAGTAGGATAGTTTGACATTGATATGTAATCTTGATAAAAAAATATCAACAGAAAATCTCGCTACTGAATGCATTAAATTCAGCAGTACTCTGCCATAAGGAAATATTAGAGAAGCCAACGCTCTGCAATCCTTTGACACCTACAATTTTAGGATCAGCAAGATGGTATTCAATGCAAGCAAGCAATTATGATTTTTCAAAAATGTATCAATTAATTAGAAGATTCAGCAAAGCAGCCAATACTCTCTTTCAACATATTTTCTTCCACAATTAATACATATATTATCATAACTATGCCTCGTCCAAATGCAGTCTTCGAAAAGTAAAATGTCAAACTACTTTTGGTTAAGTACCCAATTGCGGCGGCATGTTGGTGACCAAATATATAACTGAAGCAAAATTTAAATGAGATTTTAATAAGTATCTAATATCAAGAAATAAAAACACGGAGCTCTAAATCATAGTTGTGTGTCTTAACTTGGAAGATTTAAAATGTATATTGTAACACCAATCTAAACCAACAAAATCATCAATTTCATCATCTCTTTCCCAATCTATACAACTCTCTAAAATCCTAATTTCTTCATCTATCGAAATCAAAACCCAAAACCACAAGTATATGAGCAAAGCAATTCAAACCCTTACCTTGGTGTGGGTTATCTTGAAACAAGAAGATGAAGATGTTGCAACTTCACCCTAGCTCCTTTCTTCTCTTCTCCTCTTTTCTTTCTTCTTCTTTCTCTTCTTTCCACTACTCTTACTAACTCTTCTTTCTATTTTATAAAACCCTCCTTCTACTACTAACTTTCCTCCCTCTATCTTTCTAAAATTATAATTTGGCCCCAACAATTATTTAACTCTAATTATAATATATAACCCTATTAAACAATATTACACCAAATAATATTCATTCTATATAAACCTAATCATGTCAATTAATCAAACAAAGTCAAATATTACTACACACGAAATTAATATTATTCAAAATAATATTCCGACACAATAAATATTTTTATTTCATAATACCCAATTAATATTTTAATCGATATCAATTGAATATATTTCTCAAAATAGATATAATTTAATAATTTTGGAAAATAATTAATGAAATAACATTTAGATAAAAACGGCGTGTTACAACTCTCTCTCACTTAAAAGATTTTCGGCCTCGAAAATTACCTCTAAATGAACAATTCGGGGTAGGAATCCCGCATCCGACTTTCAAGCTCCCACGTCACATTACCATTCGCCGAACCACCCCATGCAACTTTAACCAAAGCAATCTCTCTTTCTCTTAGTTGTTTCACCTTTCTATCTTCAATCCTCACCGGTAAAACCTCAACCGTCAAATTGTCTCTTACTTCCAAATCATCCGCTTGAATAACATGAGACGGATCCGCAATATACTTTCGTAATTGCGAAACGTGAAACACATCATGCAAATTTGAAAGTGATGGCGGCAATGCAATCCGATAAGCCATACTTCCAATCCGCTCTGAAATCTGATAAGGACCAATAAACCGAGGTGTTAACTTCCGCGATTTAAGCGCCCTTCCAACACCCGTAGTTGGATTCACCTTCAAAAATACATGTTCATCCTTCTTGAACTCAAGAGGTTTCCTCCTCTTGTCATAGTAACTCTTTTGGCGATTCTGAGACACTTTCATCTTCTCTCTTATCAATCTGATCTTATCTGTGGTCTCTTGAACCAATTCCGGACCAACTATAGCACTTTCTCCCGTCTCGTACCAACACAAAGGTGTCCTGCACCGTCTTCCATACAATGCCTCGAAAGGAGCCATGCCAATGCTAGAATGAAAACTATTATTATAAGTAAACTCAATCAAAGGCAAATGACTCTCCCATGAACCTCCTTGATCCAAGACACAAGCACGCAACAAGTCCTCAAGTGACTGAATTGTTCTCTCCGTTTGACCATCCGTCTGAGGATGATAAGCGGAACTCAATCTCAGCTTAGTACCCAAGGCTCCTTGTAAACCTTCCCAAAATCTTGAAGTGAAACGCGGATCTCTATCTGAAACAATACATGTAGGAATACCATGCAAACAAACAATTCGTTCCACATACAACTTAGCAAGCTTCTCCATAGTGTAATCCATCCTAATCGGAATAAAGTGTGCAGATTTAGTCAATCTATCCACTATGACCCAAATAGCCTCATGGTTACTCGGAGTCCTCGGCAAACCAGAAACAAAATCCATCGAGATACTATCCCACTTCCACTCGGGAATAGACAACGGTTGCAACAAACCCGAAGGCTTCTGATGTTCAATCTTAGACTTTTGGCAAACCAAACAAGCATACACAAACTCAGCAATTTCTTTCTTCATACAAGGCCACCAAAACAGCTTCTTTAAATCTTGATACATCTTCTTAGCACCAGGGTGAATACTTAACCCACTTCTATGACCTTCCTCAAGAATCCTCTTTTTCACATCCCCCACATCGGGAACGCAAACTCTATCATGACATCTCAAAATTCCATTCTCATCAATTCTGAACTCTCCACCTTGACCTTGATTCACCAAAGTAAACTTGTCAACCAAAACCAAATCTGACTTTTGCCCATCTCTAATCTCTTCCAAGACACCACTAGTAAGCTTCATCATACCAAGCTTCACGCCAAAATAAGTCTCTTCACACACCAAACTCAAATCTCGAAATTGCTCCAACAATTCCCATTCTTTAACCATTAACATAGACATGTGTAAAGACTTCCTGCTCAGAGCATCTGCAACCACGTTTGCCTTACCAGGATGGTAATTCAAACTGAAGTCATAATCTTTAAGAAACTCTAGCCACCTTCTTTGCCTCATATTCAACTCTTTTTGATCAAACAGATATTTCAAACTCTTATGATCGCTAAAGACGTCGAATCTCGACCCAAACAAATAATGCCTCCAAATCTTTAACACAAAAACCACCGCTGCCAACTCCAAGTCATGAGTTGGATAATTCCTCTCATGCACCTTGAGTTGCCTCGAAGCATACGCCACAACCTGCCCATCTTGCATTAACACACCTCCTAAACCCATCAAAGAAGCATCGCAATAGACCGTAAACGGTTCAGATGGTTTAGGCAAAATCAAAACTGGCGCAGTTGTCAACCTTCTCTTCAACTCTTGGAAATTATCTTCACACTGCGGAGTCCACACGAACGCTTGACTCTTCCTAGTCAATTGTGTCAACGGTAAAGCTAGCTTAGAAAAGCCTTCAATGAACTTACGGTAATAACCCGCTAAACCAAGAAAGCTTCGAATCTCAAAAACTGACTTTGGAGATTCCCATTCTGACACGGCTTCTATCTTCGAAGGATCCACAGCAATACCTCCACGAGATATCACGTGACCAAGGAAACTCACTTGCTCTAACCAGAATTCGCACTTCGAAAGTTTAGCAAACAAGTGATTTTCCTTCAGAATTGACAAAACAATTCCCAAGTGTTCGGCATGCTCTGCTTCACTCTTGGAATAAATCAAAATGTCATCGATGAACACCACCACAAACTTATCCAGAAACTCATGAAAGATTCTGTTCATATACTCCATGAACACACCAGGTGCATTCGTAACACCAAAAGGCATCACCGAATACTCATAGTGTCCATAACGAGTTCTGAACGCAGTTTTCTGAATATCACCTGCTTTCACGCGAATCTGATGATAGCCTGACCTCAAGTCAATCTTGCTAAACACACACGCACCCACCAGCTGATCCATTAAATCATCAATCCTTGGCAAAGGATACTTGTTCTTAATGGTCACTTTGTTTAGCTGCCTATAATCCACACAAAGTCTCATTGTTCCTTCTTTCTTCTTCACAAGTAAAACTGGAGCACCCCACGGACTCACACTAGGACGAATAAACCTTTTGTCAAGTAACTCTTCCAGCTGACTCTTTAGTTCCACTAGTTCCGACGGTGACATCCTATAAGGAGCCATCGAAACAGGACTAGTACCAGGAATTAAGTCGATGGAAAACTCTACCTCGCGCTCAGGAGGTAAATCCGTAATCTCCTCAGGAAACACTTCAGGAAATTCGCATACCACAGGATAATCCTTTCTTACTCTACCATCTTCCAAAACCATACTCGCCATAAGCATAAACAACCCATCTCCATTCTTCACACTCTTCTCAACTTGCTGTGTAGACAAGAAAACCACACCATCTTTCTCGGACTCGAGAAAAAGAACAGCCTTAGTAAAACAGTTGATATAGACATGGTTGGCTTTCAACCAGTCCATACCCAGAATCACATCTATCTGATGCAAAGGAAGACACACAAGATCAACTTCGAAATCTCTTCCACACATGCGCAAAGGACACTTTAAACAAACAACTGAAGTAGAAACTGAACCCATCGCAGGTGTATCTACCTCCATACTTCGATCCAAAGTAGACAAGACAAGGCCCAATCTCTTGGCACAATCTAAAGCAATAAACGAATGTGTCGCACCCGTATCAATAATAGCAACCAAAGACACATTAGAGATAAAGCATGTACCTCTGATTAGACGTTCCTCAGCCGAAGTCTCTGCTCCAGATAAAGCGAATACTTTTCCAACTTCTTTCTTTGGCTTTGGACATTTGGTACTTATGTGGCCTCGCTCACCACAATTAAAGCAAGTTACGCTCACACCAACTCTACAATCCATTGCTTTGTGACCCACCCTGTCACACTTGAAACACTTAACTATCCCCTGGCGACATTCCATAGCACGATGTCCCTCTTTACCACATTTAAAACATTTGATTGGAGTAGTCACTCCCCCACTTGGACCCTTTCCACTGCTTATTGGTCTCTTTCCTCTTCCATCATAAGGCTTAGGACGCATCTGTCCCTTACCTCTTTTCTCACTTAAGCTCTTGTAATAAGCAGTGCTATCCCGACTGTCTTCGTCGTAGATACGACTCTTATTAACCAACTCAGAGAATCTTGTAATCTGTTGATACCCAATCGCCTTCTTTATGTCCGGCCTCAAACCATTAACAAACTTAAGGCACTTCGACCTCTCAGCATTAACAGTGTTGTAGTGAGGACAGTATTTGATCAAATCTTGAAATTTAGCCGCATAGTCAGCTACTGAACCACTACCTTGCTTCAATTCCAGGAATTCAACTTCCTTTTTACCACGAACATCCTCCGGAAAATAATTCTCCAAGAATGCATCTCGGAAAATTTCCCAAGTCACCACAACCTGCTCCTCCTCATACCTCTGACTAGCGTTGATCCACCAGTCTTCGGCCTCTTTAATCAGCATGTGTGTTCCGAATTGCACTTTCTGAGCGTCGGTGCAATTCATCACACGAAAGATTTTCTCAATTGCTTTTAACCATTCTTGAGCTTCCACCGGAGCATGCTCTCCCTTGAAAGTAGGCGGGTTGTTCTTTTGGAACTTCCCAAGAGCACGGAAAGCATCTTCAGTACCATCATGTGGCGCTTGAGTCGTTTGCGGCATCTGATTTATTGACCCCGCAAGCAACCTCAATGCCTCAGCTAAAGCATCATCATTCCTTCTACCAGCCATCTTCTCTCTACAACACAAAGTATTGATCGCATTAGCCACACAATCAAATACAAGGGCTTAACAAAATAAGACCTGACAACTGACCGACTATGCTCTGATACCACTATTGTAACACCCCTTCTAAATTCCCCAAATAATAGGCAAGCATAAAAATCAGAGAAAATAAATTGCACGGAAGGGATGTCACAACACACTTCACATTCCAAAATTTTAAAGAAAAATGGACAGGGTACGTTTGTAAATTTAAGCATATCAATACGAAACAAACATACATAAATGTTTAACTTCTTTCTCTCGTGCAAACGCAACAGAGTTTCAATATTTAACTTCATCTCCATTCATGGAGGAATCAAAACATAATTCAAGGCATCAAGCCATGATAATTCACATAAAGCATATGTTATCAAGTCTCACATCCACAAAATAATGTATACAAGGTAAGGATTATATACATCATAATCCGAATACAAAATAGATGAGTTCGACACTAAATATACCCCCCTCCAGGTGTTACTACCAGAGCATCGACTCGACTCTAATCAAAATAAAACAGATTGCAATCCAATGCATCTGCTAACTAGCGCCTCGCGCTCCATCCTCGGTACCTGAACAATGCCATCAAAAGCATTTTCAAACAGAAGGGTAAGAATTCCAATAATCATATAACATGTAATTAAGGTAAAGCAATGGCAATAAATAAAGCAATACATAATGATCATGTTCATTTTATCACCTATAGTATTCTTACTCAAGGAATCCATTTCCAACGCATTAACCATGTAAACCGATTATCCGAATACTCACATCCTTGGCACATAACCATAATTCAAACAACAACAACATTGGCACATAATCAAACACATCAACACACATACATAACATGCACAATTATGCATGTGACTCACAACACGACTCAACGTATGCGAATGCGGCACCGACTCGTGGACCCAAGGTTCCACCACCTATGTTTCCCTTCCGGATCAAGGTCACTACGTCTTTTCCCACAATAGGGTCACCGTCTAGATATTGTGGACCCAATGTTCCACCACCTATGTTTCCCTTCCGGATCAAGGTCACTACGTCTATTCCCACACTAGGGTCACCGTCTATAAAATCATGTGAACCCACAGTTTCACCGTCTCTGTTTCAAGACCAACCATGCCATGCAATGTACAATATAACCAATGCATGCAATTAAGGTTCACAATAATCTTAACATACACATACCATCAAATCCAACCAATGGAACATCAACTATTGTACATGCATGCATACATATAATTTAACAATCACAACGTCAAGTAAAATGTATACAAACAAGTTACTTACTCAACCAAAACATAAACCATCAACTATCAAACAATTCCAAATCGGAAAGTATATTTCAACATAAAGTCATCATCAATGAACCGGCATTACTCTCAATGTTACTCATCGCGATCGAGTCACCGGAATGTAACTCGAACGCTTAAATTCGGGATTAAACTCAATTTATTTCATTTCGTACTAAAATCGGGTCGATTCTTAAAAAGTCGAAATTTCGCAAAACGAACTTCACTACGTTAATCTACACGTCGAATTATGCTAGCACGTCAATTTTCGGTAAATTCAGAGCAACTTACTCCGTCACCGAAATTGCCGAAATCGAGAAAATTGGAATATAATCGGGTTCCAAATTAAATCGGCTAACTTATATCATATAAGTATTTATTTAATATAAATATTTAATATAATAAATTAAAAAAAAAGAAAAACAAAAACAAAACATAATTTAATATATTTCTAAACTTAGTTTTTTTTTTTCCATACAGTAAGTTTCTAAGCTTACTGCTACTTTTTGTTATACTTCATTCTACATACTTTTTGTTATACTGCAATCGGAAAGTATAATTCCAAATCATAGTAGGATAGTTTGACATTGATATGTAATCTTGATAAAAAAATATCAACAGAAAATCTCGCTACTGAATGCATTAAATTCAGCAGTACTCTGCCATAAGGAAATATTAGAGAAGCCAACGCTCTGCAATCCTTTGACACCTACAATTTTAGGATCAGCAAGATGGTATGCAATGCAAGCAAGCAATTATGATTTTTCAAAAATGTATCAATTAATTAGAAGACTCAGCAAAGCAGCCAATACTCTCTTTCAACATATTTTCTTCCACAATTAATACATATATTATCATAACTATGCCTCGTCCAAATGCAGTCTTCGAAAAGTAAAATGTCAAACTACTTTTGGTTAAGTACCCAATTGCGGCGGCATGTTGGTGACCAAATATATAACTGAAGCAAAATTTAAATGAGATTTTAATAAGTATCTAATATCAAGAAATAAAAACACGGAGCTCTAAATCATAGTTGTGTGTCTTAACTTGGAAGATTTAAAATGTATATTGTAACACCAATCTAAACCAACAAAATCATCAATTTCATCATCTCTTTCCCAATCTATACAACTCTCTAAAATCCTAATTTCTTCATCTATCGAAATCAAAACCCAAAACCACAAGTATATGAGCAAAGCAATTCAAACCCTTACCTTGGTGTGGGTTATCTTGAAACAAGAAGATGAAGATGTTGCAACTTCACCCTAGCTCCTTTCTTCTCTTCTCCTCTTTTCTTTCTTCTTCTTTCTCTTCTTTCCACTACTCTTACTAACTCTTCTTTCTATTTTATAAAACCCTCCTTCTACTACTAACTTTCCTCCCTCTATCTTTCTAAAATTATAATTTGGCCCCAACAATTATTTAACTCTAATTATAATATATAACCCTATTAAACAATATTACACCAAATAATATTCATTCTATATAAACCTAATCATGTCAATTAATCAAACAAAGTCAAATATTACTACACACGAAATTAATATTATTCAAAATAATATTCCGACACAATAAATATTTTTATTTCATAATACCCAATTAATATTTTAATCGATATCAATTGAATATATTTCTCAAAATAGATATAATTTAATAATTTTGGAAAATAATTAATGAAATAACATTTAGATAAAAACGGCGTGTTACAGGATACAGGTATCGAATCTTCAAACTCTTCAGACGTGCCCTGGCTGGATACAGGAATCGAATCTGGAATTAGTCGTCAATTGATTTTCCCTGGCTGGATACAAGTATCGAATCTTCAAACTCTTCAGACGTGTCCTGGCTGGATACAGGAATCGAATCTGGAATTAGTCGTCAACAGATTTGCCCTGGCTGGATACAGGTATCGAATCTTCAAACTCTTCAGACGTGCCCTGGCTGGATACAAGAATCGAATCTGGAATTAGTCGTCAACAGATTTGCCCTGGCTGGATACAGGTATCGAATCTTCAAACTCTTCAGACGTGCCCTGGCTGGATACAGGAATCGATTCTGGAATTAGTCGTCAACAGATTTGCCCTGGCTGGATACAGGTATCGAATCTTCAAACTCTTCAGACGTGCCCTGGCTGGATACAGGAATCAAATCTGGAATTAGTCGTCAATAGATTTGCCCTGGCTGGATACAGGTATCGAATCTTCAAACTCTTTAGACGTGCCCTGGCTGGATACAGGAATCGAATCTAGAATTAGTCGTCAACAGATTTGCCCTGGATGGATACAGGTATCGAATCTTCAAACTCTTCAGACGTGCCCTGGCTGGATACAGGAATCGAATCTGGAATGCGACAGTTGATAGTAATCATCTTTGTATTGACCTTTTTCCTGAAAAGGCAAAACATTAGTTTTATGCAATGTCATGATGTATGAAATGCACGACGTTCCCAAAATAAGTGGGATTGTATGTTCATGATGCGTATGTGCATGCTATAATGTATGAAGATGTGATGTTTATGAATGTATTTTTGTCTAGGAAAATAAATCCTTGACGAATTCCGGGAAGTCAAATCCTGGGATGATGTTGAAAAGTAGGGTTCTTCGTCTCCGCTGGGGATGATGGTTGCAAGAATAAACCCGTAGGAGAAGATGACTCCGTTGAGGAATAAATTTGTTGGAGAGATTATTCTGCGGGGAAATACTCTGTGGGGAGAGATACTTCGCTGAGGTTTGATGATAACTCCGCTGGGGATACCATTGTTGAGCTCTGTTGGAAGATTTGATGAACTCCGCTGGGGATAGGAAGACTTCGCCGGGGACGATCTTTCCGTGGCAATTGGCTGAGGATAACCCAGTTATATCCCGGTGGGGCAATAACCTTTGAATAAAACTGGGGAGGCGCGTTCGTACTCTGCAGGTGATAAGCTTCCAGAATCTACTGGGGATAAGCTTCCCGAATCTACTGGGGATATTGATTGAACTCTCCTGGGGAAACTTTTCAAATTGGACTGGGGAATGGCTCCACTGGTTGTCCGGTATTCTGCCGGGGAACAATCTTATATTAAGATTGTCGGGGATGCTTGCTTAGGAACATCTGCATACTCCACTGGGGAATATTGAGATCTTCTGGGGATACCCAACTTCCTTAAGGCTGATAGTAGAGTAACTTTGCTTGGGGAGAGTATCGCTGACTTGCTGGAGATACAGTGCCTTGTTAGGGCTGACGAGAGACCAACTTTGCTTGGGGAGAGTATTGTTGATTCTTGTCTTACTCTACGGGGAGTGGAAGTATCTTGGTCATACTCTTCAACTGATTCTACCTTGTACCTGGAGGACAGAGCAGCTTGCACAGCTCAGACAATGTTATTGCCCCAGTTTCTGTGGGAGAAGGTACCTGTGGAGGTGCTTGAGGACTGCCGATTTGACAAATATTCTTCTGGTAGGTAAGTGACAAGATGTCGGGACATAGTCGTACGCTTTCGATCCCTAACTTTTGCCTGGACTGCCCTTTCGGGTTTTCAGTCCACCGGGATACCCATTTTTGCCCAAGCCGCCTTTTCAGGTTTTCGACTTGCCGGGTGTACAGATTTTTTCATTTTCATCCCTTATTTTTGCCCGAACCCTTTTGGTTCGCCGGGAAGCCCTTATTTTTGCCTAGGTGCGTCAACCTAGCGGGTCTTTGATTGTGCGTAGTATTTTTCCGACTATGTCCATGCTCCCAGAATGTAGGGAGTTGTCACCATCAGTAGTGTGGAGTTGTCATACCACCTGAAGATGTCTGATCATGCAAGACTCGTTGCTGGAATTCATGTCTAATGCCCCAAGTGATCCAGATGGAGACTTGCCCCTGGTATTTGGCATTTAAGAGATTCTCCGAATCTTGACTTAACTGCCCCAGATGATAGACCATGATCATGTCTGCCCCTTGGTTGTAAGTGCTTTTGTTCACTAGATATTCTTCGTGCGAATTTCTTTGCTGTTCGAACAAAAAGTCATATGCAAACAAAGTTATGTTAAAAATGAAAAGCTTATGTCTGTCTTGAAATTTTTGAAAATGTAGTTTTTCATAAAAACAAGTGAATTTTTTTGTAAACTGTGGTGTCAACTTGTTATTTTACCGCAAGCCTTAAGGAGTCAGGATACCTTTCGTAACAGTATGCTTTCGAACTAACCCATGCTTCAGCTAGGACTTTTAAGGGTTGTAGCGTGGCCTGGTTCACGGTTTTAAGAAACAAAGGATAAAGGCTCCAATTCTATTTTTACCCACCCGCTCTTCGTGATGTTCTTCAAACCTAAACTCAGCTAATCATGCGTTAGACCTTGTTTGAGTCTTTGCTCTGATATTCCGGTGATGGTTCGGATACTGATCGTTTATTTTGAATAGGCAGTCATTTCCCTTTTTTTTGTGTTGAGGGTTGGTATGACCTCTTCCTTTTTGATTTTATTATCCCTGTCTTTTTTGCCTGAACTGTTTCTTTTGTGATTACAGTCAGCGGGATGCCCCAATTTTTGTAAGTCTCCTTCATAGGTTTTGACTTGTTGGGCTTTTATTTTGAAAGATAACGACTGCCTGTCCTTATGATTATAGGGAACCATCACTATCTTTTTGTCTTGTAAGGACTTCTTTGGTGCCATTCATTGTGCACCTGGATCAACTGAGAGAACTACCCTGCCCCAGGTTATGATTAAGGGTTTTAATTTTGTGCGAAAAGAAAAAAAGAAAAAACTCCTACTTCTTTGGCTCGAAGGGGTTGACGAGGGATTATCTTCCTTATAACTCCAGTGTTTAGGAATTGAAACAATGCTTGTACCTCATCAGCGGGGTTTGTCCAGAAGCATACTATAAAGATCGTGGTATCGTTTTCATCATCCTCCCTCAAGAGGCTCAGAATTATTAATTGGGAGTTGAACATCACAAAAAAATGAAAGTAGTATGAATATAGCGAAAGCAAATATATTGATTCAAAAAAGACGTATGCAATGCATTGATAAGGTAATAAAGTTTGCTATGACAATAATTGTTTGAACAATCAAAAGGAAATTACAACTTGAAAATTCTAATGGACAAAAAGTCTTCTCATCTCAGGACTTGTTACTTCAAATGGTGAATCCTGCAGGGATGGTAGAAGAACTCAGCCTGACCCTCTCGGGTGAAATCCACTGCTCCTTCATTAATCAGGTCCTGGACCTTGTTCTTCAGAGCCCAGCAGTCGGCAGTGTCATGTCCAAGACTATCAGAGTGGTATGCACATCTTTTGTTGGGATGATAGTTAGGAGCAGAGATGTTGGGATTCCGGGGTGGAGCCCTTAGTGTAATCAAATTCAATCTCAACAGTTGTTGTAAAGCTTGAAACAACGACACGTTGAGCTGGGTGAATTGCCTCCTGGGCTTGTTTGGCTTACTCTGATCAACCTGTTTCTCTGGGCGAGGTTGTGGTTGGACCTGTGAAGTGGTAGCAATTCAGAGAGGTCTATTCTCTACAATACCAGACTCTTGTCCTCTTGGAAGCTGATCAATGACCGGGTCCCTGACTTGGACTATTTGCTTCATGTGGTGTCTCTCTTGGTGGAGCTGGTTAACCATGGTTCTCAACTCTTCTTGCTCCCGAGCCAAGTCTTGGATAAGAGCCATTTGCCCCAGCATCTGGGTTCTCATAGTATCTACCTCAGCTTGCAAGCGTTTTAGCCGTTCGTCTTTATCGTCCTCTGGATTGTTCCTGACCAAAGTCCCCATGAGGAGTGTTCTCAGCTCTCCCTGCCCCTTGGATAGATTTAGGAGGATCTCCCCGAACCGAGTCTCTTGAGCATGAAGACCCTGGTTATCTTGTTGGGAAGCCATTGCTGAAATAAACAGCGGAGAAGGTAAGTGACCTGTCAAAAAAGAGTCCCTGTAATGCAATGATATGTATGATATGCATGCAATGTTTTCAAGGATCTCGCGGGGTAAACAAGAAAATTGTTAGAGTTGGGATCCGGTAGCTTGATTGAAGGAACTGCATATTGTAGAGAGTCCTTCTTTAAGAGTCAAGGCTCACCATATCGATTGGGTCATAGCCCCTGACAAGCTTGGCTAGAGGAAAATAAATCCTCTTTGCCCCTTGCTAGACAGTTGATTCATCATGACCTGCATCACAAGCCCTTGAGATCCTTGAAATGGATTAGTCCTTATGCAGGATGCATGCAATGATATGATGTTATGCTATGCATGGAGTGATATAAGTAGACCCTGTTATGAGCCCAGATTAGGGACTGTGAACAAAACCTGCAATAAACTTGTGTGTCAGATAACAAGTATGCAAGTAGTCAAGTTTGAAGGCACACAAGTCACACAAGAGAGCCCTTAGAGTTTAGGCCAGCATGAAGTTTGGGGTACTACCCTCTTGAAGTTGGTGGGCTTAAAAACCTGTCCTATCAAAAGTAACCGGGTTCTAAGGAGCTCAATATCATTGGGTTGTTTTCTGTGTTCATTGTTTTGATTTAGCCACTGAACTGGCGATCAAAATATTCCAAGAAAACAACCCTCAATGAGTGTAGTATCGAGTATCTACCAACTTCGGACTGCACCAAAGTCGGTCTTCTCACTACCCCTAAAGAGGCCAGGATGGTCAAGTAAGGTTCCTAAGGACAGTTGATTTTTCACGACACCACGCGGCGGCCCCGTACTCTTCTTGACTTGACTCAAGGGTTACCAGTACTCACCAAAGTGCCACATCAACGTAGCAACTGCTTCAACCGTGTCGGTATACCCCACACAGTTCCCTCACAGTTTGTTGCTACCTAAAAGGTATTCCCCAGATCCGAGTTAGGATCTATGAAACTCCCAAAACAGGCCCACAATATTAAAGCAAACAAAGCAAGCAATTGAAAACATAAGAGTGGTCTAATTCCTAAGGTACACCTCACTTATTAATTATCCCCAGCAGAGTCGTCAGTTCAGTGATTGGTGGAAATAGAACTGACTGTTTAAAGCTGGATCGCGTATGTCGCGGTAAGCAAGAGTCGCCACCGTCTTTTATGTTCTCCAACATGGAAAGGACAAAAGCACAGCAAAATTCCTTATGAGATTGTTTCTCGGTTCGGGAGGTAGATTTATAGAAAGGGAAGGTGTTAGCACCCTTTCTATCCATGGTTATCCATGGGCTCTTAGATACTTGCTCTTATGTTTTCAAAATGTTTGCTTTTCAAATGTGAGTGGGTTTGAAAAAACTTTCATTGAAAGATTTCTGAATGACTCTTGTATTTGTCCTCAAGAGTGTTTGAAAAATTTGTTTTGAAAGCTTTTTGAAAGTGTAGTGTGAAAAGATTTTTGATTTGTTTTTGAAGAGAGCAAGTATCCATGAGTCATCTACCTACCCTAAGGAATTAGGCTGTGTAAAAGTCCTTAAGGTAGTGCCATCCCACCATTGAGAGGTAGGTAGCACCACCGTTGGAGGTGTTCGGGTCAATTCGATTGAGGGACAGTGTGGTCACCGAAGCAATAGTAGGACACCTTAGAAGTAACCCTAATGTCCTAGATCCTTTTATCCGAGGCAACCGTTTCGAGGCAACTGGATCTTAGACATCAGAGCGGCCACTAAAACATCCTATACTTGACGACCACGTTTCGAAGGCAACGAGTGAGGCGTACCCTAGAAGTGGTGTGTGCATTGTGTGTTGTTTTCATGTTAACATTTATCTTTGATCATGGCATCGTGAGCTACGAGTTGTTTTTAGTTATCATACATTCTTTCATGCGAGTTTAGCAGTTAGGAGTGCGGAAAATTAAATACAGAAAGATAAAAGCTACGCTATTACAAGGCGCGGGTCTATACATCGCCAAAATACAAAGACCCGTTTTTGATAAAGATGCGGAAAGTAAAAACAATAAACCTAATTACTATTACATCCTTGAACAGTTACATAATAATCAAATAAGAAAATAGTGCGCGAATAAATTAAACTGGACGTCTGAGGGTGTTGGACCCTTTTGAGGAATTAAGAGTTTTGGTCCTTTGCTTGAAATTAAATTAAATTAAAACCTAATTAATTATTTAATTAAAGAAAAGAAAGTGTTTTTTATGTTTTTTGTATTTATTATGGAAATAAAGAAAAAAAGAATTAAAATTAAAGTTAGCGAAACCCTAGTTCTAAGTTTATTTTAATTATTAATGAAAATGTTAAAGTTAGGCTAATTAACTAAATTATTTAATTTACATGTTATTTACAAAAGTAATAGTAATTAATAAATAATAATAATAATAATAATAATTAAAGATGATAATAAAAAAGGTCAAAACCTAATTCTATGCAATTTTTATTTATTAAGAAAAAGGATTAAAATTAAAACCTAATTTAAACTAATCAATTAATTTTTATTTACAAAAATAGGTTAATGGTAAATTTAATAAATAATTAAAAATAAAACATTTTTTTGAGTTTCTGATTTTTATTAGGAAAAACTATTTTATGGTGAATTAATAATAATTATTAAAAAAAACATTTGAAAGAAATTAAAAGAAAAGAAAATAAAATTAATTATGCAAACCAAGGGGGTAAGATGGCCCAAAGTGGAGGTAAGCTGAAGCAATTCTGGCCCAAGAAGCTTCTAAGCCTGGTTGACTTTCAGGAATCATGTGCACGCTGTTTGACTGGGCATATGATAAACCTCATCTCCTGGCCTTCAGATGGTTGATCAAGGCCACTTGGCATGCTGGAATCATGAGGCCTATGGTGGAATACTGGACGTATGATGTATTGGAACCCATTATGAAAAATAGAAACAAGAGTTTGGGGGACCTGGGAATCGAACCCAGGTCCCAGTGATGAACCAACACGTCACCAACCACTCCACCATCTGCGTGTGTTTGTCAATATAATGGATAATCAAAATAATATACAAAAGCAACAATACACGCTGGAACTAACAAAGACGCGCACACTTATTCAAATCAACCAGACATATGTAAACACGTCATCATCGTCTTCTTCATACCTGCAAAAACACAAATGGTTAGCGGGGGTTTTTAACCCCCACAAAATAACACGAGGGAAAATAGCGAATAGCCCTACAGGCTATATAAATTGGGCGCGATAGTGTCAATGATTTTGTCTTGTTCTGACGAATTTGTCCATGTATGGCTTGAGGTCTAATTTTACAGCATATAAAAAACCCCAATATGAAAGCTCTGAAACCCTAATATTCTTCAATGGTGAATTTCGATTTAGGAAGTTTCAGCACAATTCAACTATACCAAAAGGTTCTTGTATGTTCAAACATTGGAAAACAAACAATCAAACATGTTAAATGCTCATGAAATGCAAATTTCGATTATGAAAAATAAGGATGAACCGTGAATCTGTTCTGGGAAATTTCTTGAGTGTTAACGTGTGATCGGAATCTCTACACGTTCTTGGAAGTGTCAACAATCTATTAGAAACAAAAACAAGCTCTGAATCACGCTGCAATACTGATTTCAGTTTTCCAATATTTCTTGAATTTTTGCAAATTGGCTATGTGGTTTCAGCAGCAATTGTGCGTGTCTAGCTTTAGGGTTGTCCTTTGCATTTGTATTGGCACCGAATTAGGTTAAGATTAAGCCCATAAATCCATTGCAATAATGTTTTCAATCCTTGATTTTCCATCATATAATTTCCAATCTTTTTTCAATGAAAACCTTGCCAAATATGGATGATTTTCCTTTTTTGATTGAGAAACGAGTTTGCCAGCTTGCCCTGATCTGATTTGCTTCACAAAAGATCCAAAAAACATATCTTTTTGATTTTCCTATAATTAAAACTAATTAAATGAATTAATATTAATATAAATTCAATTAATTAATTAAAAATAAGAAAATAAATTATTTTGATCTCAATGGGTCGCGCATAGGCTTTGGGTAAAGATTCAAGAAGGAATTTGAGGCCCATTAGAAAAATTGAAGTGTTTTAGGCAAAGTTGACTTTTGAAAGTTCCCAAAAATTTCCCAACTTCTCCAATGCATATCTTGCTCAATTTTGAAGCTATGAACATGTTCTTGGACATTTTGGAAAGGTCTTGAAGTCCTCTAACCAATGCCTTTTGTCCCATGTCATTTAGATTTACCAATCTCAAGTTATGGTCTTTGACTTAAAGTGCCTTTTTGTTGACTTTTGAAAATGACCTATAATGTTGAGATTGATAACTTTTTGTGAGAGCATTTCTTGGACTTGGAGTGTGAAGATGAGTTGTAGGAAATGTCATCCCCTTAAAAATGAGCATTGGATGGGATTTTTCTGATAAACCATGAAGAAGTTATACCTTGGTCAATTTGCAGTTGACTTTTCAGCTGTCCAAAAATAGAAACTTTTGACATCTTGAGACTTTTTGAGCCATGCTTGTGGAATCATGATCAAGACTTGATCAAATGATGATTGTGACTTCAAAATAAGATGTTGACCAAAATTTTTGACTTTTGACTGTCAAATGACCATTTTACCCCTGCAGTTGACTGTGAAGCATTTAGGGTTTTTGACTGTGCAACTTGATGCTATGAGTCTTGAAACATGACATATGAATGCTTGACAATGTATATAGGCATGTGGGACTTGATTGGACCCTTGAAAGCCTCAATTTCTTTGCAAGAACCAAAACCCTAATTTTGACTGTGTTAGGAAGCAATTGGACTGTGAAACCCTTGAGGGATTTTGAAGCTTGATCTTGCCAAATCTTGAAGAATATGGGAGGGCAAATTTTGGGGTACAACATCTAGCAGCTAGTTGGAGCTTCCTTAAGGTTCATACAACATCTTGAAGGATATTTGGTTTCAAAACCTAAAGTGCAGTTTTAAGGTAAGTCATCTTTACCTTGTCTTTTCCATACATCAACTTTGCTGTTTATAGGATGTAGCAATCACTGTTTCAAAGTTAATCATTTATTTGTTGTTCATGTTATTCATTCATATGTTAAAAACTAACTGATGTATGCAAAGAATGGCGTTTAAGGCAAAAAAAAATGCAGGATGTATCGACACATATCCACATATGCAGGGTGTATGAGTCGATACATGACCCTCATGCATCGACACATACTGAGTTCAGGTCACAAAACAGGGACTGGAAAGGACTATGAGTCGACACATACGCATTTCGCGTCGATGCAAAAAGGTGTATGAGTCGACACATCCCATTATGTGTCGACACATCCCATTATGTGTCGACACATACTGAACAGATTTCACAAAACAGAAACTGGAAAAGCCTATGAGTCGATACATACCGTTTTGTGTCGATACAAGAAGATGCATGAGTCGACATATCCCATTTTGTGTCGACCCATACTGAACTAATTTTGTTTTACAGGAGAAGAAGAAGCTATGTGTCAGTGCATAGCAGCATGGGTCGATACATAGCAGTTCAAAAGTGCATTTTCCCTTTATTTTAAATTATTTTCACATTATTTTCATTATCATTCGATATGGTTGTAATATTTTAGTTCCTACTTCATCCCCATTTGTTAAATTGTATCCCCATCCCCCTAAAATGATGTAATAGCTTAGATTTTACCTTCCGCCTTTTACTTGCTTTTCATATATTGCTAGTAAATAAGTGTGTATGGCAAGATACAAGCAACAAAATAGGCCACCCTAATCAAAGACTTAATGCATGCAAATCAAACACATTATTCACACATGCACCTCTAGGGTAATCTCACTTGTTGCCTATCGGAAAATAGTCATGTCCCTCGAGCATGGGTGTTTTAGCAAAGACCCTCAATAAAAAGATCGTAGTCCCTCGATGACCCTCGATGTTGCCTTCGGTAAACGATCTAGTCCCTAAAATGACATTGCTAAAACGTCCCATATGTTGCCTTCTATGACTATACAAACGTCCCAACGCCCGTCCCTTCACATCCAATGATGGGGCTTCTTACCAAATAAATGGTAAGATAGCCACATCTAAAGGAGGAGTAAAAGCACATTTAATACCTTTCGAGTAGATAGATTCGCTCTTAGTTACTTGCTTGCTCACAACAAAAATATTTTTACCCACACTCTCATCTTTGAACTATTTTCAAAACAAACACTTTGTAGGCAATCTTATAGAAACGAGAACCATTATGAAATTCCATTTTTAAAATACTTTCAAAAACACATCTCACAAACACACTTTTAAACTATTTTTGAAACAAACACTTTGTAGGCGTTCTTATAGAAACGAGAACCATTACGAAGTTCCATTTTCAAAATACTTTCAAAAATCACCACCACAAGCACACATTCAAACAAAAGCAAGTGATCTAGCAAGTAACTAAGAGCCCATGGAAAACCATGGATGAAAAGGGTGCTAGCACCTTATCTTTTCATAATCTACCCCCCGAACTCAAGAAAACATCTCAAAGGTCTTTCCTGTGCTTTTTCACCTTTCCTTTTGGACAAAAGAAAAGTCGGTGGCGACTCTTGCTAACCGCGACATTTGCGATAAAATGCAAAACCTCAAGTCAGTTCTCCCACTATATCACAGAGCTGGCGACTCTGTTGGGGATTTTTTTTAAAAGTGGGGTTACCTTAGGGTTTATATCATCTTTATTTGCTTATATTGTTTGACTTGTTTGCTTTATATTTTGGTTCTTTATTTGGGTTTGAATCCTCCACCTGGATTTGGGAAACATTATAGGTAAATAGCTATACGTTGTGGAAACTGTGTGGGGTATACCGACATGGTCTAAGCAATAGCTATGTTAGTGTGACATATTTGTGGGTACCGGTAGCCTTTGAGTCAATCAAAGAGAATACGGGGCCGATGAGTGATGTCATGAAGCACTAATGAACTTCTAGAACCTTTGCTTGACCCACTTGACCTTTAGGATGTAGTGAATTGGCCGACTTTGGTGCAGTCCGAAGTTGGTAGATACTCGATACTACACTCATTGAGGTTTGGTTTCTTGGGATATTTCGGTCGCCATTAAAGAGGCTTGAGCTGAAACAATGACCAAGGAAACAATCTGGTGATATTGAGCTCCTTAAAACCCGGTTACTATTACTAAGACATGTTGAGCCAACTAAACTTCAAGAGGGTACTTACCTACAAACTCCATGCAAGCCTAACCCTAAGGACTTGTCTGCTTTGTGTGAATATGATTATTTGTATATACACTTGCTTACCTTGCATATCTGTACATAACATCATAACATCATACCATAGCATTTTCAATAACCATTTCAAGGATCTCGAGGGTCTTTGATACAGGGTCACGTTGAGTCAGACGTCTACCAAAGGGCAAGAGGATTTATTTTACTCTAAAACAAACGCCGTCAAAAATCAAGTACAAACAACTTGAGTCAAGGGCTATGAACCACTTGACATGGTGAGCTTGATTCTCGTGGAAGGACATCCACCGATATAAAGTTCTCCAATCAAAGATGTTGATCAAAGTTCAACTTATAACTGTTTCTTGTGTATACCCTGCGAGATCCTTGAAAACATGCATCCACATATCATGCATCATATCATGACAGGTTTCTCCCATACATGTCTCCTTATCTTCCTACTGTTTATTTTAGTAAGATGGATATGGAACAAACGGTGAAGGATCTCGAAGCTCAAAATGCTCAATTCCAACAAATGTTGTTGGCTATGGCTAAGGGGCAAGAGGACCTGAAAGCTCTCCTTCTCAAAGAAAAGAAGAAAAAGTCCAAGAGGTCAGTAGGCGTCTTGAACTTGAGAAGAAGACCTAAATCCCTAGATCTTTCAACTCCATCCAACATAGGGGATAGTCTTGAAGAAGACCACAATTTGGAGATTGATGAAGTTGAATTTGTCTACTCCGAGGAACAATATCCTCCCGCTGATGACAATTACAAACAGTTGGAGGATCGCGTCAGTGCTATGGAGATTCAACAGATACCTGGCTTGGATTTAGGAGACATGGGTTTGGTTTCTAGAGTGGTCATCCCGCCAAAGTTCAAAGTCCTTACCTTTGCCATGTACGATGGAGTCTCTTGCCGTAAGATGCACTTAAAGTCTTATGTCCGCAAGATTCAACCATACACAACTGATCCGAAGCTTTGGATCCATTTCTTCCAAGAAATCCTAGTAGGGACTCAACTCGAATGGTTTTATCGATTGGAGAGTTCTCGCATCCACACCTGGGAGGATTTAGTTACTGCTTTCTACAAGCAGTATTAGTACAATGCTGATCTTGCACCAACTCGTGTGCATTTTCAGAACATGACCATGGGTTCCAACGAAAGCTTCAAAGGGTACACCCAAAAATGGAGAGATCTGGCTGGTAGGGTGCAACCCCCTTTAACTGACAGGGAGCTAATTGACATCTTCATGGGAACTTTGACAGGGCCTTTCTTCAAACACTTGATCGGAAGCTCTTCAGCCGGGTTCACCGAGCTAATACTGACCGGCGAAAGGGTCGAAGTTGGCATTAAAAGTGGAAAGATCCAAGGAGCTACACCTTATGATGCTCATAAAAAGCCCTATAATGGGAAGAAAGAGTCCAATGCAGTGACTGGTCAAAAGAATCGTCATGACCAACACGTGGGGGCAATCCTGATCTCTAATCTCACACCTGTTCAACAAAGACAGAGTAATAGGCGTAGGGTAAGATATCAAGAAAGTCAGTACACTAACATCAACATGCCTTTGGCTCAAGCGTTACAACAATCGCTGAAGTTGAAACTGATCACACTAAAGGATCCTCCTCAAAATCCTGATACCTCCTCTTCTAAGTACAATCCGAGCGTAAGATGTGCCTATCATTCTGACAGTCTCGGACATGACACTGACGGCTGTTGGACTTTGAAGAACAAGATTCAAGACTTTATTGATGCCGAGGAGATCGAGTTTGACCCTCCAGAGACTCCAAACGTGATCACCGCTCCTATGCCAAATCATTGAAGGCTTTTGTTTCATTTGAATTTTCAATTGTAATTTCTTTTGTTATTCAAACAATTATCTATTAATGTCAAACTCTGTTTCATTAATGCATTGCATATGTTTGTCTTGAATTCATCCTTTCGTTTTCACCATATTTAAATTATGCTTTTTATTCTTCTTATGACATTTAACTCTTGCTAAAAGTTACAAGCCTTTAGAGGGAGGATGACGAAAATAATGCCATAAATCTCATACAATATGCTTTTGGACAGACCTTGCTGATGATGTACAGGCGTTCTTTCAAATCCTAAACACTGAAGTTATAAAGAATATAATCCCTAGTCAACCCCTTCGAGCCAAAGAAGTAGAAGTTTTCTGTTTTAACACAAATTGAAACCTTTAATCAAAACCCAGGGCAGGATAGTCTCTCAGTTATTTCAAATGCGCATTAATCCGCAAACTCTCATTTCGTAATCAATGAATGAAGTCAAGAAACATTCCTCTGGATCAAAAGACAGTGATGGTTTTTATACCACATAGGCAGTCATTATCTCTCGAAAACAAATTCCACTAAGTCAAAACCTACGAAGGAGACTTAAGAAAACTGGGGCATCCCGCTGATTGTAATCTCAAAACAGGAACAATCAGGCAAAAATTAGGGATAACAAATCAAATAAAAAGAGGTCACTACAAATCCTTAACAACATGAAAAAAATGTTGCAAAAAATGACCGCCTTCCAACAAACTTAACTTGTTTGAACCATCAGCAAAACGTCATCCCAGACTCAATTGGTGTTCAAATGCACAATTAACTGAGTTTAGGACTAAAGAACATCATGAAGAACGGGTGGGTACAAATACACTTTGAGCCTTTATCCTTTGTTTCTTAAACTGTGAACCAAGCCACGTTATAACCCTTCAAAAGTCCTAATTGAAGCATGGGTTAGTTCGAAAGCATACTGTTACAAAAGGTATCCTGACTCCTGTAAGGCTTTACTCTAAATCTTGAGTTTGAATTTTTTTCTTACAAAATTTCTTTACTCACTAAAACGATTTTTCAAAACTTCAAGACAAGCATAAACTTTGAATTACTTGAATATCACTGTTTGCATATGGCTAATTGTTTGACAGCAGAGAAATTCACACAATGAATGTCTAGTGAACGAAAGCTCTCTCAGTGAACAAAATCAATTCAAGTGGGATGACACTTCCATTGACGAATCTCCTATCAACAAGGGGGCATGACATGTCACTATCCAACACACCTGGGGCATTCCAATCAAGATTCCAAGAAAATCTCTCAAGAAGTGCAAAGTAACCAGGGGCAAGTCTCCATCTCCGTCACTTGGGGCATTGAACGTCAATCTCATCAAAGGGTTACGTACAGTCAAACATTTCCTGGAAGTTCCAGAAGCACTTGCTACTAGGGACAATGACAAATCTCCCCAAGAATCCTTCTCACAGGATGATTCCCTGGCCAGAGTTTCAATCTCTGATAACCTTTTCCCAGCTAAGTCGACCTCAAGAGTCCTCGAGGATTTTTCTCCAGTAAATTTGTTGCCTCTCCAATAGACTGAACAATAGGGTTTATTTCCCCAACAAACGGCAGGATTCTCCAGCTCGAGTTTGCCTCTCTGACTACTACAGATCAAAGGACCACAACTCCTCTTCCCCAATAGACTACTCTACAATCCCCAGCAAGTTACTGTGAAGCTTGGACCCAATCAGACATTAGTTCAACTTTGACTCCCCAGTAGAGCAATGGACAACCGAGACTCCTGAACTTTTCCCCAAGCAGGAATCAACACTCTCCACAAAGTTTTCAACTTTCCCAAATGGAGTTCTCCTCAACAAAACAGGGATCCTCAGTGGAAACATTCTAAACAAAGTTTGAAGACATACCTACTCTTCAACAGCAATCCGGGATTTAATAACTCCCCAACACTTGTCAAGGATTTATTCTCCAAGACAAAATTACATTTCAACAACATTCATAGCATAGGCATACAAAATACATATAACATAAATCTCATTTATTTTGAGAACATCATTACACAATGCATACATCATGACATTGCATATAACTAACTCTTTACCTTTTCAGGAAAGATCGATCGACAGGTAAAGGTTATCGTTACCTTTTGGAGTAGCAGTTGTCAAAGATTCCTTCATCATCCTGCTGAGGTTGTAGTCATCCAAGATTCCTTCATCACCCTGCTGAGGTTGTAGTCATCCAAGATTCCTTCATCATCCTGCTGAGGTTGTAGTCATCCAAGATTCCTTCATCATCCTGCTGAGGTTGTAGTCATCCAAGATTCTTTCATCATTCTGCTGAGGTTGTAGTCATCCAAGATTCTTTCATCATCCTGTTGAGGTTGTAGTTATCCAAGATTCCTTCATCACTCTGCTGAGGTTGTAGTCATCCAAGATTCCTTCATCGTCCTGCTGAGGTTGTAGTCATCCAAGATTCCTTCATCACCCTGCTAAGGTTGTAGTCATCCAAGATTCCTTCATCATCCTGCTGAGGTTGTAGTCATCCAAGATTCCTTCATCATCCTGCTGAGGTTGTAGTCATCCAAGATTCCTTCATCGTCCTACTGAGGTTGTAGTCATCCAAGATTCCTTCATCATCCTGTTGAGGTTGTAGTCATCCAAGATTCCTTCATCGTCCTGTTGAGGTTGTAGTTATCCAAGATTCCTTCATCATCCTGCTGAGGTAGTAATCGTCCAAGATTCCTTCATCATCCTGCCGAGTCCGGATACAATCACCTTCAGATGGCATCTTTAAGCCCATCTCTAACAAGGTTTTATCACCTCTCCAAATGGCATCTTTAAGCCTAATCCTCCTATCATCGCATTGCCGAGTGCAAATTTCTGGGCACTCTAGTGTCCAATCACCTTCCACCTTCGAGTCACGAATGGAAAAACTCGTCAATCTAACTCTTCAGGTTTAAGAAGATTGAACAGGGGCAGCTGTTGTACCCCAAAATTTTCCCTCTCATTTCTCAAGGATTTTCTTACAAGATCTTCTACGACGTCAATTTTGCAGCACTGATACATCAATGTAGGTTTGAAATTGGCACAAGGGCAAAATGGTCAATTGCATACTAGAAAGTCAAACTTTGACTTTTTGGTCAACATTACATTCCAAAGATCAAATTTCATCAAGACATTCAAAAATATCAAGCTTGATCATCAAGAAGTTGAGAAAGTCAAAAGTCAACTTGAAAAGTCAAGATTTCCAACTTGAAAAGTCTAAGTGTTTTTATACATGATAATTCCATCACTTCATGCCATTCTTTCACCAAGATGCAAGACAGTTCAAGGGAAACTTTCAACATGAAAGTTGTAGATCTCCATGATATCTACAATATTTCTTTACACAACTTCTCCTAGAAGTGCTTGGATTTTGAGTTATAAGTTCATGAAGTCATGACATTTTCATTTAAACACTTAGAGAAATTTTTGGCAATTTTGGTTAGGTTTTTATCCCAACTTCTTGCCCATTTTTCATCAAGTTCCAGTTTGATTTAACAAAAGTGGCCAAGATGAAAGTTATAGAGGGTGTTTCAAACTTTCCAAAACATCCAAGAGCATGAATGTATCATATTCGAGCTAGGAGATACAAGGATCTGAAGTTGGACATTCATTCTTGATTTACAAGGCAGATTTGTGATGAACACTTGACTAAAATTCCAACCAAAGCTATAAGATCTCTCTTTTCAGGCTATGTTCTCTCCAAATCTATGCATAATCAAACAATTACACAAACCCTAAGTGTATTACACAGGCATTTGAAGTTTTGTCCAAGTCTTGATACCATTTATGGTTAGAAATGCAAAAAGCAACATTTCCATTTGCATAAAGCTTCACTTTTTCAACCACTCTCTTCTTCCAAAGCTTGAAATCTGTTCCAAAGAGGACAAAAAGATCTCTCAACAGCAGAAGAAATCTACAAGACATACAAAGCATGGCTAAAGTTCCTTAATTCACTCCTTTTTTCATCATGAAGGAGCTTGTCTTTATGAATTTGAAAAAAGGCATAACATGTGATTTTCAAAAAGTCTGAGTTTCTCAAGTCTCAAACCTTCTCTATAAATAGATAGGCCAGTTGCAAGAGAGAAAGGTTGGAAAAACAGGTTAGAAAAACAGGTTGGAAAAAGGTTGGAAAACAGGTTGGAAAAGGTTGGAAAAACAGGTTGGAAAAGGTTGGAAAAAATAGAGAGAAAAGCCAGAAGTTATATTGGTAAACCCTCAAAAATCTCATATTCACAAAAGCCATAACAGTCCACAAAACTTCCACTCTTGGGTTTTAAAGTCCAAACCTTTGAACCTCTCATACCTTGCAAGTTTTGCCCAACCATCCAAACATTTCATAGCATACATAAGTTGTTTAGTAACCTTCAACAAAAAGGAAAGTCTAGCAGCTGGTTGGAGCTTCCTTAAGGTTCATACAACATCTTGAAGGATATTTGGTTTCAAAACCTAAAGTGCAGTTTTAAGGTAAATCATCTTTACTTTGTCTTTTCCATACATCAACATTGTTGTTTATAGGATGTAGCAATCATTGTTTTGAAGTTAATCATTTATTTGTTGTTCATGTTATTCATTCATATGTTAAAAACTAACTGATGTATGCAAAGAATGGCATTTAAGGCAGAAAAATGCAGGATGAATCGACACATATCCACATGTGTCGACCCATCTTAGTGAAAAAAGGTGTATGAGTCGATACATGACCCTCATGCATCGACACATACTGAGTTCAGGTCACAAAACAGGGACTGGAAAGGACTATGAGTCAACACATACGCATTTCGCGTCGATGCAAAAAGGTGTATGAGTCGACACATCCCATTATGTGTTGACATATCCCATTATGTGTCGACACATACTGAACAGATTTCACAAAACAGAAACTGGAAAATCCTATGAGTCGATACATACCGTTTCACGTCGATATAAGAAGATGCATGAGTCGACACATCCCATTTCGTGTCGACCCATACTGAACTAATTTTGTTTTATAGGAGCAGAAGAAGCTATGTGTCGATGCATAGCAGCATGGGTCGACACATAGCAGTTCAAAAGTGCATTTTCCCTTTATTTTACACTATTTTCACATTCTTTTCATTATCATTCGATATGGTTGTAATATTTTAGTTCCTACTTCATCCCCATTTGTTAAATTGTATCCCCCTAAAGTGATGTAATAGCTTAGATTTTACCTTTCGCCTTTTACTTGCTTTTCATATATTGCTAGTAAATAAGTGTGTATGGCAAGATACAAACAACAAAATAGGCCACCCTAATCAAAGACTTAATGCATGCAAATCAAACACATTATTCACACATTCACCTCTAGGGTAATCTCACTTGTTGCCTATCGGAAAATAGTCATGTCCCTCGAGCATGGGTGTTTTAGCAAATACCCTCAATAAAAAGATCGTAGTCCCTCGATGACCCTTGATGTTGCCTTCGGTAAATGATCTAGTCCCTAAAACAACATTGCTAAAACGTCCCATATGTTGCCTTCTATGACTATACAAACGTCCCAACGCCCTTCCCTTCACATCCAACGATGGGGCTTCTTACCAAATCAATGGTAAGATAGCCACATCTAAAGGAGGAGGAAAAGCACGTTAAAGACCTTTCGAGTAGATAGATTCACTCTTAGTTACTCGCTTGCTCACAACAAAAATATTTTTACCCACACTCTCATCTTTGAACTATTTTCGAAACAAACACTTTGTAGGCGTTCTTATAGAAACGAGAACCATTACGAAATTCCATTTTCAAAATATTTTCAAAAACACATCTCACAAACACACTTTTGAACTATTTTCGAAACAAACACTTTGTAGGCGTTTTTATAGAAATGAGAATCATTACGAAGTTCCATTTTCAAAATACTTTCAAAAATCACCACCACAAGCACACATTCAAACAAAAGCAAGTGATCTAGCAAGTAACTAAGAGCCCATGGAAAACCATGGATGAAAAGGGTTCTAGCACCTTCCCTTTTCATAATCTACCCCCCGAACTCAAGAAAACATCTCAAAGGTGTTTCCTGTGCTTTTTCACCTTTCCTTTTGGACAAAAGAAAAGTCGGTGGCGACTCTTGCAAACCGCGACATTTGCGATAAAACACAAAACCTCAAGTCAGTTCTCCCATCGTATCACACCTATGAAGGAGACTTAAGAAAAATTGGGGCATCCCGCTGATTGTAATCACAAAAAGAAACAGTTCAGGCAAAAGAAGGGATAACGAAAACATAAAAAAAGAGGTTACTACAAATCCTCGACAAAAAAGATTACAAAAATGACAACCTATTCAAAATAAACTGTCATTATCCGAACCATCACCGGAAAATCAAGGACAAGATGCCTGACTCAATCGGGATCTGAATGCACAATTAGCTGAGCATAGGACGGAAGAACATCACGAAGAATGGATGTTATCCTGACACTTACTTCAGATTCTCATCTAGAAATAGTTCAGGTACGATTCAGAGATGGATATCATCCTGATACTTATTCAGATCATCCTCTAGCAACAGTTCAGGTACGATCCAGAGACGGATATCATCCTGATACTTATTCAGCAATAGTTCAGGTATGATCCAAAATGGGTTTCATCCTAATACTTAGTCCAGACTATCTTCTAGCAACCGTTCAGGTACGATCCAGAGATGGATATCATCCTGATACTTATTTGGACCATGTTTCAAGTATAGTGCAGATACGATCCAGAGACGGACGTCATTCTGACACTCAATCAACACATGTTTCAAATTCAGTCCAGATACGATTCAGGAATGGATGTCATCCTGACACTTACTCCAAATTCTCATCTAGAAACAATTCTGGTACGATCCAAGAACGGATGTCACCTGACACTTACTCCAGATTCTCATCTAGAAACGGTTCGGGTACGATCCAAAAACGGATGTCATCCTGATACTTATTCCAGACTATCTTCGAGCAACAGTTCAGATCCATCCATAAAGCCTCCGCGGGTACTTTCTCCAACAGGTACAAGGGCAGAAACGTCTTGATGCAAAGTCATCACCGTATCCTCAACATACGTCCCCGTGACATCTACACTCCCCACAGAGTAGAAACAACTAAAGTTTTGGTCTCTTATTCCCCAAATAGGAGTTACTTTACCCCAACAAAGTTCCTTCAGAGAGCCGATATCCATATTCCCCAGCCGAGTTTTATAATCGCAAACAGTTTATAAAGCTTTCTCCCGAGTAGAGTTTATTTCTCTGACTGTGGAATATCCTCCCAAATAGAGTTTTAATCTTTGAATATGGAAGCTCAATCCCCAACAGAGTTTATTCCTCCAGCTACAGAAGTTCATCCCCCAGCGGAGTTTATTTCTGAGTCAGCAAAATCTTCCAGCAAAGCATCTCCTCTCGGAAACAGAGTTATTCCCCCGCAGAGTTATTCTCGGAAAGAGTCTCTCCTGGCAGGATATTCGCAAACAGAAAGGAGTAAATCCCCAACATAGTTATCTTCATTCACCATCCCCAGCGGAAATGAAGAATTCAGCCTCCCAATACTCTTCAGTAGCAATCTGGGATTTATTTTCCCCGACTAAAAATACCATAATAGAATCTTGTATTCATACATCATGGCATGCGCATAAATATTGCATACAATACAATCTCATTTATTTTGAGAACATCATCACAATGCATTTCATACACCATGACATTGTATACGACTAACTCTTTACCTTTCAGGGAAAAAATCAAAGCAACAAGCTACGTCCAACCAAGGGTTATTCCAGGATTTTCCTTAGAAGGATGTCCTCACAAGATCTTCTCTGGATCAGTCACATCGACACTAAGATCTCTCTAATTACTATGCCAGTTAAAGATGTTCCAAGACTTTTGTCTGGGTCAGTTGAATCACTACTAAGATTCTCCTGATTACTATGCCAGTCAAAGTTAACCTAAGATTTTCCCTGGTTCAGACAGGTCGACACTAAAGTCTCTCTGATTACCATTCCAGTGGAAGATATTCCAAGACTTTCGTCTAGGTCAGTTGAATCGCTATTAAGATTCTCCTGATTATTATGCCAGTCAATGTTAACCTAAGATTTTCTCTGGATCAGCCAGATCGACACTAAAATCTCTCTGATTAATATGTCAGTCAAAGTTAATTCAAGGCCTTCCCCTGGTTCAGTCAAATCGATACTAAGATTTCTATCCCAGTTGAAGACAACTCAAGACCTTTCCCTGGTTCAGTCAAATCGATACTAAGATTTCTATCCCAGTTGAAGACAATTTGAGACCTTTGTCTGGTCCAGTCAAATAGATACTAAGATTTCTATTCCAGTTAAAGAAGCTATGAAGCCCGGAAACTGACCATATAATAGTCAATCAACAACTTAAGACATTGTGAAGCCTGGATTTCGACCAGATAACGGTATAAGGTGCCGCGAAGCCTGGAATCTGACCAGATAGTAGTTCACTTATTCAAAGACATTGTGAAGCCTGGATTTAGACCAGATAACGATATAAGGTGCTGCGAAGCCTGGAATCCGACCAGATAGTAGTTCACATATTCAAAGACACTACGAAGCCTGGAATCTGACCAGATAGTATTTCACTTCTTCAAAGACACTGTGAAGCCTGGATTACGACCAGATAATAGTATAAAGCACTGCGAAGCCTAGAATTCGACCAGATAGTAGTTTACTATGTCAGTTAATATGAAGCCTAGACTCGATCGGATAGTAGTATACCTCAGATTCAAGTTGAAGCCTGGACCCGACCAGATAACAGCTTAATTTCTTCCAACTGCTGAAGCTTGGATTTCGACCAGATAACAGTATAAAACACTACGAAGCCTGGAATCCGACCAGATAGCAGTTTACTATGTCAGTTACTATGAAGCCTGGACTCGACTGGATAGTTGTATACCTCAGGTTCAATTTGAAGCCTGGACCCGACCAGATAACAGTTTAATTTCTTCAAACCGATGAAACCTGGGTTTTGACTAGATAACAGTATAAAGCACTGTGAAGCCTGGAATCCGACCAGATAGCAGTTTACTATGTAAGTTACTATGAAGCATGGACTCGACCGGATAGTAGTATACCTCAGATTCAAGTTGAAGCCTGGACCTGACCAAATGACAGCTTAATTTCTTCAAATCACCAAAGCCTGGATACAACCAGATAACAGTACACCTCAGATTCAAGTTAAAGCTTGGACCCGACCAGATAACAACTTAATTTCTTCAAATCGTTGAAGCTTGGATACGAACATATAACAGTTTAATGTATACAATTACTGCGAAGCCTGGATCGCAACCGGATAACAGCTTAATCACATTCCCCAGTTAGTCGTTGTGAAGCCTGGAGCACGACCAGATAACAGTTAGCCTTATTATCCTCAGCAAGACACTGTAAATCCTGGATCCTGACCAGATAGCAGTTCACTTACGTCTCTTCAATCAAGTGACGACCCTCAGTAGAGTAACAGACACCTGAAGCTCCTAAAACTCTATGATCCAAGACAGAGACCAACATTCCTCAGTCGAGTCCTCTCTAACAGCAAGAGCAGGAATTCCCCACAAAGGGATATCTCATGAAATCATCATTGTTATGGATGGAATCTTTAATCCCATCTCCAATGACTCTGTCAAATTCTGATGGCATCTTCAAGCCCATCTCCGACGACTCTCCGTCACATTCTGATGGCATCTTTAAGCCCATCTCCGAAATCTTTTCCAAATGGCATCTATAATCCCATTCCCAATACTATCTACACACTCAAGTATCATCTCAGACGAGTGCAAATTTCTGGGCACTCTAGTGTTCAATCATCTTCCACCTTCAGGTCACGAAAGGCAGACCAACCAATCTACATCCTCAGGTTGAAGAAGATTGAACAGGGGCAATTGTTGTACCCCAAAATTTTCTCTCTCATGTTTTTCAATGTCTTCCCTTACATGGTATGTCACAAACCTTTTCCTAAAGAAAAGGAAAATTTATGAGTGATGTTTTTAAGTTTCCTTCGATTAGCTTGTTAACAAGGCCTTTCGATTGGCATTTTGACAATTCTTTTCGATTAGCATTGTAACAATGTCCTTCGATTGACGTTTTAACAAGTACCCTTCGATTGGCATTGTAACAATGTCCTTCGATTGGTATTTCAACAAGGCCTTTGATTGGTATGGACAAAGGCCCTTCGATTGGCATTCCAAAAGGTCCTTCAATTGGCACTTCAGAGTACTCTTCGATTGGAACTTCACAGTTTACCTCAATCAGAACATTAGAATGCAATGAACTTCAAAAGGAATTTCAGTGCCGAGTTTGTCTTAATCTAAGATGCTCTGATGAAGGAAGTTCTGAACACTTCGAATCATAATTTAGACTCAAGGCCAATGGATGGTCGAAGATGTCTAATAGGGAATGTGATGAATAGTTCAAATTGGACTTTGAAGCTGGAAAAGAATGCATATTTGAAGGAATGAAATAGGTTGGAATGACTAAGTAAAAATAAATATCCTAACCTGTCCAGGTTCACCCCAAGTTCAAAATGGCATGTTGTCCTTGCAAATATGCAATCGAAGCAAATGGAGTCTCAATCAAAGGGGTTGTGACATCGAAGCCGGAGTAATTCGAAGCGGAGCTTAGAGCTATCGAAGAGAGCAGATTCAGAGGGAAGTGGATCTGCAGGGGTAGGTCATCTTTCGATTTTCATCATCTTGGAGGCCCAAACAACTCATAACAGGATGGTAGTAATGCATGAAGTAGATTGGCACTTGATTGAATCAAAGATAGCAAGTCTTTATAAAGAAATCAAATCAAATATCTTCATCATAATGGAACAAGATTTAATACACAAATGTTGATCTAATTTCCGTTGTCTATATAAACCTCCTGATCTCACATGAAAATGGGGAATACATGCGTAGCAGCCACCAAAAAGGGCCAGACAGAAACTCACGGAGATTGTCCCATGAAAGTCCAAAAGATAGTGTTAAGTGACAAAACCCTATTGCAGGCACCTTCCGTCCAGGATGACACTCCGATCGAGTTCTTGGAGTTCACACAGGAATACACTCGTTCGTGCCCCAACCATCTCACGCTCAGGACTGCATATTCAGGTGCCTCCAGTGGTAAAATATTTGATCCCACTTAAATCTTGAATTAGACTCATGATTGCATATTCATAGCTTTTGTTATTATTTGTGAACGATTTAACAAAGTGTATGCAAGTTGCAGTGTTCATACGTTTGAACCCCATGTACAGAGTTTTTTTTCCGAAGCTGGTTACTTTTGAAATCCATGATCCTGGTTGTGACAAATCGAAACCAACCCAGATCCGGGTTCAAGGATTAATTTTGAATGGGATGTTTTTCTGTGTTGTCTAGTTTTGAATTATCTAATTTGCAGGACCAAAAGCAAGCGTCATGTGCTTCGAATAAGCAAGCAACTCAGGTGGTGAAAGGGAATTCCCCTGGATCAAAGGGATACCCAAGCTTCTTCGAATCACATGCCTTACATTTTCAATTTATAACGAACTTACTTGCAGGTCCAGTAGCCCAAATCGAAGGATGGCACATCCAGATCGAATGTCCCAGACGTGCATTCCCTCAATCTTCTTGGATCAGCCCTCTGGATCGAAAGGCCACCCAAGCTTCTTCAATCCAGGCCTTACAGTTTCAATTTCTAACGTTTTTGCTTGCAAATCTAGCGTCCCTAAGACCCTCGAACGAGGTCTTCGATCAGCTCATTAGATCGAAGAGCAACCCAGGCCTCTTCGATCTAGACCTTGCTTCCAAGAATTCCTTCCTTTCGTTTCCTTTCTTTTACTCTTTCTAAGCTTTAATTATCATTAAGAAGAAAAATCCCAAAAGACATTAGGTTTAGTTTTTACATTAAATTAATTCTGTCAATTAATTAATTATTTTAATATTATTCTTAAAAAACTAAAATTGAATAGAATTAGGATTTTTTTTATTCAATTTATTTTCATAACAAAAATTCCTTTCACTTAGGATTTTAGACGTATTTTCTATTCATGCGCGTGTTTATTTACTTTAGAATTATTTTGTTTATTATGTAACTGCGCCCGGTTTGTAATAGCTTAATTAGGATTTTATTTCCGCACTTTATTTTTCTCAGTAATTATTTATGTATCTACACCAAAGCCTTGTAATAGCGTAGGACCTTTATCTCTCACTTTTATATTTTATATGCTTGTATATAAATTGCTAATAACCTAGGCGTGCATGATTAATCAATCAATCTTAGATCACTAATATCAAAGATAAAATATCTGAAATAGCATACTATTGCACACTTGCACCCCTAGGGTATACCTCACTTGGTTGCCTCAGAAACAATGGTCATGTCCCTCGAATGTAGGGATACTCTTAGCAAAGACCCTCAATTTAAAGTCAACATAAAGATCATAGTCCCTAAATATCCCTCGAGTTGCCTATGAGAAATGATCTTATGATGATAGTCCCTTCGAAATGCTAAGGTATCCTTACATGTTTCCTTCAATGACCATTACGTCCCTTTTGATAGTCCCTCAACATCCAATGACTAGGGTTACCTACTCACTAATAGTAGGATAACATGGTCTAAAGGATAGGAGGAAAAGAACAAACTTTTTTCGAGTAGGTAAATAACTGTTAGGTACTTGCTCAAACAAATTTTCACAACATACTTTCAAACACTTTTCAAACAAAGTTTTCAAAATGCTTTATCACACTCTTGAGAACTGATACAAGAGTTACCATAAAGTGAATCGCTGCACTAAGGCATTTTTCAAACAAAAACTTTTTCACACAAACACGAAAGAAATTTTAAAAAATGAGCAATTACCTAAGAGCCCATGGAAAACCATGGATGGAAAGGGTGATAACACCTTCCCTTTCCATAATCTACCCCCCTTACTCAGTAAATCTCGAAAACGGTCTTTTTTTGTTCTTTTCACCCTTTCTTTTGTTGGATAAAACAAAAGTCGATGGCTAATCTTGCTTACCGCGACATTTGAGAACGGAAAATGCAAACTAGTATTTAATTGTCGGTTCTGCCACCGTATTACAGCAGGCAGTCATTATTTTTCAAAATAAAAGCCCGCTAAGTCAAAACCTATGAAGGAGACTTAAGAAAAAACTGGGGCATCCCGCTGACTGTAATCACAAAAAAAAAAACAGTTCAAGCAAAAGAAGGGATAACGAAAACCAAAAAAAGAGGTTACTACAAATCCTCAACAAAAAGAAAAGGTTATAAAAATGACTGCCTGTTCAAAACAAACGTTCAATTTCTGAATCATCACCAAGTATCAGAGCAAAGATTTCAGACTCAATCGGGATCTAAGCGCACAATTAACTGAGAATAGAACTGAAGAACATCACGAAGAATGGGTGGGTACAAATAAAATTTGAGCCTTTATCTTTTGTTTCTTGAACCATGAACCAGGCCACATTACAACCCTTAAAATTTCTAGCTTAAGCATGGGTTAGTTCGAAAGCATATTGTTACAAAACGTATCCCGACTCTTATAGGGTTCGCTGTAAATACTGAGCTGACATCATACTTTCATAAAATTTGTTTGTTTTACTAAAAAATGAATTTTAAAAATTCAAGACAGACATAAGCTTTGCATTCTTAAAATACCATTATTTGCATATGACTATTTGTTCAACGACAGAGAAATTCTCACGATGGATATTCGATGAACATAAATCTTCTCAGTGAACATAATCACCTCAGATGAAAATACATTCTAGTGATAGGCCTTCCATAATCAAGGGGCATGGCACGATATCCAGCTGATCTGGGGTAGTCAAGTCAAGATTCAAGGAACCTCTCAAAAAATTCCAAATAGCCAGGGGCAGATCTCCATATGAATCACTTGGGGCATTGGACATGAATTCCAGCAATGAATCATGTACGATCAAACAAACATCTTCTGTCAGGGTGGAAACACTTACTACTATGGACGATAACAATTCTCCGTACCCGGTGAACATGGGTATAGCCGGAAAATACTACGCATGAACAAAGACCCGCTAGGTGGACTGGCCTAGGCCAAAATAAGGGCATCTCAGAGAACTAAAGGAGTTCTGGCAAAAATTAGGGATATACATATGGAAAAAAATCTGTACACCCGGCAATTCGAAAACCTGAAAAGGCGGCTTGGGCAGAAAAGGGTATCCCGGTGGACTGAAAACTCGAAAGGGTTGTCCAGACAAAAGTTAGGGATTAAAGCGTACGACTATGTCTCGTCATCTTGTCACTTGCCTATCAGTAGACGACTTATCATCCTGATCAGCATTTACCCAGTGCCCCATGAGTTGGGACAACACTCAAACCATCCATAAATCCTCCGCAGGTACTTTCTCCAGCAGGTACAGGGGCAGAAAGTTCCTGATGCGAAGTCACTGCTACGTCCTCAGCATATGTCCCAATGACATTTATGTTCCCCGCAGAGTAGAAACAACCAAAGTTTTTATCTCTTCTCCCCCAAGCAAGGATTACCTTCTCTAACAAAGTTCCTTCAAAGAACTGAAATTAGTATTCCTCAGTCGCGTTTCATAATTTCAAACAGTTTATAAAACCTCCTCCCGAGTAGAGTTTGTTTCTCTAACTGCGGAAGTTTAGGCCCCAACAGAGTTTATTTCTCTACATTGGAAAAATCTTCCAACAAAGCATCCTCCCTACACTGAGTTATTCTCAAGCAGAGTCAATCCCCGACAGAATATCCTCAAACAAAAAGAGAAATCACCGGCAAATCATATTCATTCATCTTCCTCAGCAGAAACGAAAGATTCATCTTTCCAATATTCTTCAGCACCAGTCTAGGATTTACTTTCCCAGACTAAGAAATATCGTGGTAGAATCCCATATTCATACATCATGGCATGCACATACACATCACATACATCATAATCTCATTTATTTTGAGAGCATCATCACAATGCATTTCATACATCATGACATTGCATACGACTAACTCTTTACCATTTTCAGGAAAGATCAAATCAACAAACATCATTGACTACTTACGTGACATGGTAGTCTTCTCAAAAGCTACGTCTAATAAAGGGTTATTTCTGCATTTTCCTCAGAAAGATGTCCTCACAAATACCTTTGATGGTTCAGTTGGATCGATACTAAGATCTCTCTTATTTCTATTCTAGTTAAAGATGACCCAAGACTTTTGTATGGTTCAGTTAAATCGATACTAAGACTTTTCTGATTTCCATTCCAGTCAAAGTTAATCAAATAGCTTCGCTGGTTCAGTTGGATCGATACTAAGATCTCTCTAATTTCTATTCCAGTTGAAGATGACCCAAGACTTTTGTCTGGTTCAGTTAAATCGATACTAAGATTTTTCTTATTTCCATTCCAGTCAAAGTTAATCAAATACCTTCGCTGGTTCAGTTGGATCGATACTAATATCTCTCTGATTTCTATTCCAGTTGAAGATGACCCAAGACTTTTGTCTGGTTCAGTTAAATCGATACTATGATTTTTATGATTTCCATTCCAGTCAAAGTTAATCAAATACGTTCACTGGTTCAGTTGGATCGATACTAAGATCTCTCTGATTTTTATTCCAGCTGAAGATGACCCAAGACTTTTGTCTGGTTCAATTAAGTCAATACTAAGATTTTTCTGATTTCCATTACAGTCAAAGTTAATCAAATACCTCTGCTGGTTCAGTTGGATCGATACTAAGATCTCTCTGATTTCTATTCTAGTTGAAGATAACCCAAGACTTTTGTCTGGTTCAGTTAAATCGATACTAAGATTTTTCGGATTTCCATTCCTTCAAAGTTAATCCAAGACCTTCTCTGGTTCAGTTAGATTGACACTAAGATCTCTCTGATTTCTATTCCAGTTGAAGATGACCCAAGACTTTTTTCTGGTTCAGTTAAATCGATACTAAGATTTTTCTGATTTCCATTCCAGTCAAATTTAATCCAAGACCTTCTCCGGTTCAGTTATATTGAAGCTAAGATCTCTCTGATTTCTATTCTAGTTGAAGATATTCCAAGAGTTTTGTCTGGTTCAGTTGAATCGATGCTAAGATTCTTTTGATTTCCATTGCAGTCAAAGTTAATTAAATACCTTCTCTGGTTCAGTTAGATCGATACTAAGATCTCTCTGATTTCTATTCCAGTTGAAGATATTCCAAGACTTTTGTCTGGTTCAGTTGAATCGATACCAAGATTCTTCTGATTTCCATTCCAGTCAAAGTTAGTCCAAGACCTTCTCTGGTTCAGTTAGACCAATACCAAGGTCTCTTTGATTTCTATTCCAGTTGAAGATATTCCAAGACTTTTGTCTGGTTCAGTTGAATCGATACCAATATTCTTCTGATTTCCATTCCAGTCAAAGTTAGTCCAAGACCTTCTCTGGTTCAGTTAGACCGATATTAAGATATCTCTGATTTTTATTCCAGTTGAATATTTTCCAAGACTTTTTTCTAGTTTAGTTGAATCGATACTAAGATTCTTCTGATTCCATTCTAGTGAAAGTTAGTCCAAGACCTTCTCTGGTTCAGTTAGATCGACACTAAGATTTTTCTGATTTCTATTCCAGTCAAAGTTAATTCAAGACCTTCCTCTGGTTCAACTAAATAAACACTAAGATTTTCTTGATTTCTATTCCAATTGAAGACAACTCAAAACGTTTCTCTGGTTCAGTTAAATCGATACTAAGACTTTTCTGATTTCCATTCCAGTCAAAGTTAATCAAATAGCTTCACTGGTTCAGTTGGATCGATACTAAGATCTCTCTAATTTCTATTCCAGTTGAAGATGACCCAAGACTTTTGTCTGGTTCAGTTAAATCGATACTAAGATTTTTCTTATTTCCATTCCAGTCAAAGTTAATCAAATACCTTCGCTGGTTCAGTTGGATCGATACTAAGATCTCTCTGATTTCTATTCCAGTTGAAGATGACCCAAGACTTTTGTCTGGTTCAGTTAAATCGATACTATGATTTTTATGATTTCCATTCCAGTCAAAGTTAATCAAATACGTTCACTGGTTCAGTTGGATCGATACTAAGATCTCTCTGATTTCTATACCAGTTGAAGATGACCTAAGACTTTTGTCTGGTTCAATTAAGTCAATACTAAGATTTTTCTGATTTCCATTACAGTCAAAGTTAATCAAATACCTTTGCTGGTTCAGTTGGATCGATACTAAGATCTCTCTGATTTCTATTCTAGTTGAAGATAACCCAAGACTTTTGTCTGGTTCAGTTAAATCGATACTAAGATTTTTCGGATTTCCATTCCTTCAAAGTTAATCCAAGACCTTCTCTGGTTCAGTTAGATCGACACTAAGATCTCTCTGATTTCTATTCCGGTTGAAGATGACCCAAGACTTTTTTCTGGTTCAGTTAAATCGATACTAAGATTTTTTTGATTTCCATTCCAGTCAAATTTAATCCAAGACCTTCTCTGGTTCAGTTATATCGAAGCTAAGTTCTCTCTGATTTCTATTCTAGTTGAAGATATTCCAAGAGTTTTGTCTGGTTCAGTTGAATCGATGCTAAGATTCTTTTGATTTCCATTCCAGTCAAAGTTAATTAAATACCTTCTCTGGTTCAGTTAGATCGATACTAAGATCTCTCTGATTTCTATTCCAGTTGAAGATATTCCAAGACTTTTGTCTGGTTCAGTTGAATCGATACCAAGATTCTTCTGATTTCCATTCCAGTCAAAGTTTGTCCAAGACCTTCTCTGGTTCAGTTAGACCAATACTAAGGTCTCTTTGATTTCTATTCCAGTTGAAGATATTCCAAGACTTTTGTCTGGTTCAGTTGAATTGATACCAAGATTCTTCTGATTTCCATTCCAGTCAAAGTTAGTCCAAGACCTTCTCTGGTTCAGTTAGACTGATATTAAGATCTCTCTGATTTCTATTCCAGTTGAATATTTTCTAAGACTTTTTTCTAGTTTAGTTGAATCGATACTAAGATTCTTCTGATTCCATTCTAGTGAAAGTTAGTCCAAGACCTTCTCTGGTTCAGTTAGATCGACACTAAGATTTTTCTGATTTCTATTCCAGTCAAAGTTAATTCAAGACCTTCCTCTGGTTCAACTAAATAAATACTAAGATTTTCTTGATTTCTATTCCAATTGAAGACAACTCAAAACCTTTCTCTGGTTCAGTTAAATCGATACTAAGATTTTTCTGATTTCTATTCCAGTTAAAGAAACTGCAAAGACTGGAATACGACCAGATAGCAGTTTACTCTGTCAATTACTATGAAGCCTGGACTCGACCAGATAGTAGTTAACTTCTTTAAACATTGTGAAGCTTGGAATCCGACCAGATAACAGTATAAGGTGTTGTAAAGCCTGGAGTCCGACCAGATAGCCGTTTACTTTGTCCGTTACAATGAAGCCTGGACTCGACCAGATAATAGTATACCTCCAATTCAAGTTGAAGACTGGACACGACTAGATAACAGTTCAAGTCACTGAAGCCTGGATTCCGATCAGATAACAGTTTAAGAAATTGCAAAGCCTGGAGTACGATGAGTTAACAGTTAATCTCATTTCCCCAGTAAGTCGCTGCGAAGCCTGGAATACGACCAGATAGCAGCCGACCTTATTATCCTCAACAAGTCACTGTGAAGCCTGGATACCGACCAGATAGCAGTTCACTTCCATCTCTTTAATTAAGAGATGATTCCCCAGTAGAGTAATGGACAAATGAAGCTCCTAAACTCTATTTCAAAAATAGAGACCAATATTCCTCAGCAGAGTCCTCCTCAACAACAGGAATAATCATTCCCACAAAAGAATATCTCATGAAATCAAAATTGTTCTAGATGGCATCTTTAAGCCCGTCTCCGATGACTCTCCGTCATACCCTCCGTATGGCATCTTTAATCCCATCTCCGACGATCTTCCGTCATCTTCTCCAAATGGCATCTATGATCGGTGGATCTGGAATTGACTGTTTAACGCTGGTTCGCGAAATGTCGCGGAAGCAAGAGTCGCCACCGTCTTTTATTTTCTCCAAATGGAAAGGACAAAAGCACAAAAAAATTCCTTATAGAGATTGCTCTCGGTTCGGGAGGTAGATTATAAAAAGGGAAGGTGTTAGCACCCTTTCTATCCATGGTTATCCATGGGCTCTTAGATACTTGCTCATTGTGTTTTCAAAAGGTTTGTTTGCTTTTCAACTGTGGGTTTTAAAAAAAGTTTCTTTGAAAATTCCAGTTCGACTCTTGTATCGGTCCTCAAGAGTGTTTGAAAAAAATTGCTTTCGAAAGCTTTTTGAAAAGGTGTCGGTGTGAAAAGTATTTTTGATTTGTTTTGAAATTAGAGCAAGTATCTAGAGTTGTCTACCTACCCTAAGGAATTCGTCTGTGTAAATGTCCTTAAAGTAGTGCCATCCCACCATTGAGAGGTAGGTAGCACCACCGTTGGAGGTATTCGGGTCAATTCGAGGGTTCGGGGCATGGTGATCACCGGAGCAATAGGAAGACACCTTAGAAGCTACCCTCATGCCAGGTTCCCGGATCATGAGGACTTACTAAAACATCCTCTACTCGAAGATCACCTTTCGAGGGGCAAGGCAACAGTGAGACGTACCCTAGGGGTGGTGTGTGATTTGTGTGTCGTTTTCAGATATTTCGTCTTGTCGTGTATTGGTGATCTACGCGTTGCTTTTATTTGGACATTCATTCTTGCATGCAATAGTTAACAGTTTAAAAGATGCGAGAATTAAAATTCCTACGCTATTACAAAGGCGCGGGTCCACATCGCCAAATTTAATCCAGGACCCGATTTGAAATAAAATAAAGAATGCGGAAAAGATAAATGTCTGATTTACACGGCTTTGGGAGAATTACATGAATATTATAAGAAAGGAAATAAACGCGCGAAACGAACTGATAATCGAAAGCGAGGGCGTTGGACCCTTTTTAATGAAATTAAATTATGATTAACAAATTAATTAAATTAAAATAAAAAAGATTTTTTTTGGAGTTTTTTGTATTTAAAGATTTTTATGAGAGAATTAAATGAAATTAAAAAATTAATTAACCCTAATTCTAACTATTTTTATTTATTAAGTAAAATATGTTAAAATTGAATCTAAAATTAACCTAATTAATTAATGCAATTTTATTTACAAAAAATAATAATTAATAATTAATAATTAATATGGTGAAAAAAAGGAAAAAAGGAGAAAAGTGCTTAAAACCCTAATTCTACAATTTTTAAGTTTATTAAGAAAAACATTAAAATTTAACCCTAAAATTAAGACTAAATTAATTAATAATATGTATTTGCAAAATAACATTTAAATAAAATACATTTTATTTTTGTCTTTTCTGGTTTTTTTTATATTTTTGTGAAATTAATTTTTATTGAATTAACAAGAAAACAATTGTATTAAAACAAATAATAAAGAAAAATAGAAGAAAGAAAAGAGAAAGAAATACAATACACTAGGGGGGTTCTGCCCCAATCAGGAGGTGTGATCCAGCAATTCTGGCCCATCATTGGAGGCCTTTTTTGACTTTTCAGGGCCACGTGAGTGTGCGTTGACTGGTGCCCATGGTGTTCATCAGATCAGAGCCCTTGGATTGAGGTCATTGGCCATGTGGCAAGTTGGGATATTGGGCGTATGATGAACTTCAGGAGGCAAGCTGCATAGAATTACGTTGAAAGAAAAAATATTGAAACAAAGTGGGGGGACCTGGGAATCGAACCCAGGTCCCAGTGCCTATGAGACAACACACCAACCATCTGTGCCAGGCGTTTACTTTGTAATATTAATGGAAGGCAATAATTATAAGAAAAAAAAGAGTTAGTGGCCTGAATAAATAAAATGCGCGCTAATCTTTGAATTACCCATTCATGTTGTGACACCTAAGCGTCTTCCTCCTCCGTTCTGCATTCGCCTGAAAAAAGAAAACAAGATGGTGGGGGTTTTAAACCCCCACTATATGATGTATGAAAAAATAGCGAATAGAAATCTGGTGATCATAAATTGATCGCGAGTTATGCATTGAATTCGTCTGAAGCTCCTGATTTTAATGGCCTAAGTCTCATGTCCCAATTTTTCCTGAAGAGGAAACCCCTAATTCGTGACCTCTGAAAACCTAAAAAGCTTCAATGGTGATTTCTCATACAATGCACAAAAACTCAATTGAAGGGCATGGTTAGATTCAGAATGGTAAGACTAGTACAAAACAAGCATTAGAATTCAAAATTATTGCATGGATGATGAAATACGATTATGCAAAATAGATGAAACAGTTGGACTGCTATGTACCAATTCTGGGTGCGTGAGGATTGAAAAAGTATCCAGTTTGGTTCAGTAATGCCTTAGGAAGCTTTTGCAATTGGTATTTTGCTTTGAATCGTGCTAGAATATAGTTTTCAGTTTTCACTTTTTCACCAAAAATTGCAAAAGTTGTTCTTGAAGTCTGGCGCAGCTTTGAGGTTCTTGGGATTAGGGTTAGGTTTGTACTTGTATAAGGAATGAATTCAGTCAATAATCCAAGCCCATAGCCTTGTCTTTAATGGTTTTCAAGATTTGATTTTTATGAATCTTTTTCAATATTTTTTCATGAAGAATCATGCCAATTTGCACCAATTCTTTCCTCTTTTGATATGCACGAAATCCTTAGGCCTTGATGAGAGTTTATTCTGCACAAAAAGATTTGAAAACCTTGTTTTAGTATTTTTGTCATATTTTATTTTATTAAATGAGTTATTAGTAATTAAAAATTCAAATAAATAAATAAAAATGATGAAATAAATCCCCTTTGGGCCAAATGGTCATGCATAGTCTTTGGATGATGAATCTTGGAAGAAAAAGTGGCCCATTAGCAATTTTGAGGCCTTTGAAGCAATGTTGACTTTTCAAAATTCCCAAAACTTTCCCAACTTCCACAAGGCATATCTTGCTCAATTTTTAAGCTTTGGTCATGTTCTTGGACATCTTGGAAAGGTCTTGAAGTCCTCTAACCAATGCCTTTGGTCCCATGTCATTTTGATTTACCAATCTCAAGTTATGGCCTTTGACTTAAAGTCCCTTTTTGTTGACTTTTGAAAATGACCTATAATGTTGAAATTGATAACTTTTTGTGAGAGCATTTCTTGGACTTGAAGTGTTAAGAGGAGTTGTAGGAAATGTCTTTCTCTTCAAAATGAGCTTTGGATGGGATTTTTATGATAATCCATGTGGAAGTTATGCCTTGGTCAAGTTACAGTTGACTTTTTCAACTGTCCAAATATGGAAACTTTTGCATCTTGAGACTTTTTGAGCCATGCCTTGAAAATCATGATCAAGAATTGATCAAATGATGTTTGTGGCTTCAAAATGAGATGTTGACCAAAAATTTGAACTTTTGACTGTCAAATGACCATTTTGCCCCTACAGTTGACTGTTGAGCAATTAGGGTTTTTGACTGTGCAATTTTGTGCTGTAAGTCTTGAAACTTGGTATGAGGATGCTTGACCATGTTTGTAGGCATGTGGGACTTGATTGGACCCTTGGAAACTTCATTTTCTTTGTCAGAACCAAAACCCTAGTTTTTGACTGTTAGGAGGCCCTTGAACTGTGCAACCCTTGGGGAATTTTGAAGCATGCTCTTTGCAAATTTTGAAGAATATGGGAGGGAAAATTTTGCGGTACAATAGTTGCCCCTGTTCAATCTTCTTAGACCTGAGGATGCAGATTGGCTGACGTGCCTTTCGTAATCCGAAGGTGGAAGATGATTGGACACTAGAGTGCCCAGAAATTTGTGCTCACATAGTAGTGTGATGGCGGAATGGGCTTATAGATGCCATTTAGAGATTGATGGATAGGATGATGGGCTTATAGATGCCATTCTGAGAGATGATGGAAGGTGGATGGGCTTATAGATGCCATCTGGGTGTTAATCGCGTAAGAGATTCCTTAGCGAGAATTTGCGTACCTGCAAAAGAAAATGATTACCTGACCTGTTACAGGAGCTGGTCTTCAAACTCTTTGTGTAGATGTGCCCTGACTGGTTACAGGAATTGAATCTGGAGCTTCAAACGGTGATGAATGAACCAGGGATGGTTACTATCTCAACAGGAACAGTGAGAGAACCTTGAACAATCACTACCTCAGCAGGAACGCTGAGAGAACCTTGGGCGATTACTACCTCAACAGGAATGCTGAGAGAACCTTGGACGATTACTATCTCAACAGTAACGCTGAGAGAATCTTGGATGTCTTCTACTGAGTCTTTATCAGGAAAATCTTTTAGGGGTCAATTTAACTGGACTAGAGAAGGCCTTTGACTGGATAAGAAACAGAACAATCTTAGGGTCGATTTAACTGAACCGGTCTAGGTCTTGAAATCTTCAACTGGATAAGAAACAGGGAGATCTTAGGGTCGATCTGACTGAACCAGAGAAGGCCTTTGACTGGATAAGAAACAGAAAAATCTTAGGGTCGATTTAACTGAACCGGTTTAGGTCTTGAAATGTCTTCAACTGGATAATAATCAGGGAGATCTTAGGGTCGATCTGACTGAACCAGAGAAGGCCTTTGACTGGATAAGAATCAGGAAAATCTTAGGGTCGATTTAACTGAACCGGTCTAGGTCTTGAATATAGTTGAGAAATTATTGGATCTTTCCTGAAAGGTAAAGGTCAGTCATATGCAATGCATGATATGGATCAAGAAATGATGTTCTCAACATAAATGAGATTTATAAGATATGATGCATACTTGCATGCTATAATGTATGGAAATGTGATGTTTATAAATGTATGTTTTTTCGTCTTAGGAAAATAAATCCTTGACGGATGCCGGGAAGTCAAATCCTGGGCTGATGTTGAAGAATAGTTTTTGCTTCCGCTGGGGATGATAGTTGCAAGAATACCGGTAGGAGAAGATAACTTCGTCGGGGAATAAACTTGGCGAATGGATTACTCTACGGGGAGAAAAGTACTTTAACGATCTTGCTGGGGAGCAATACTCTGTGGGAGAGAGGTACTTTTGCTGGAATGTTGATGGTAACTTTGCTGGGGATACCATTGATATATTTGGAAGTGTTAATAGACTTCGTTGGGGATAAGAAGACTTTGCCGAGGACGATCTTCTCATGGCTATTGGCTGAGGATAACCCAGTTATACCCTGTTAGGGAAATAACTCTTTGAATAAAGCCGGGAGACGCGTTCGTGCTCTTCGAGGATAAGCTTCCAGAATCTACTGGGGATAAGCTTACTGCTTGGGGAGATGGATTCCAACTTTCCTTGGGAACTAGATTGGACTCTCCTGGGGAAGTCTTGAGCTGTATCGGGGAAGTGACTCCATTGAATTTTTTATATATCGCCGGGGAAAAATCTTTAGACCAAGATTGTCGGGGATGCTTGTTAAGAATGCATGTACTGCTGGGGAATGTTGAGATCTGCGGGAGGATACCCAACTTCCTTAAGGTTTGATTGTAACTTTGCTTGGGGAGAGTGAACTGATTTGCTGTTTCACTCTCTGGGGAATTATGATATACTGGTTATGTTCTTCAGCTGAACCTACCTTGATACCTTGGTGGACGGAACAATTAGATCGCTTAGACCACTCTTTATTGCCCCTGTTTCTAATGTTACTTGTAATTAATCCTCTGTTTTGTATGAAAATATTCATGAGTTAGCAAACTATTGTCAATGCGTATATCACAAATTGAACCTTGGACGTTCTTCGCAAAACAAAACAGAAAAGGAAAAAACAAAAGGCAATTTCAACTGAAAAGTATATTTGTATTGATTTTTGAATTTGCCTGTGAAAGAGGCGTTTATGTACAAGAGGCTGACGTCCTAGTAAGAGAACGCCGCCGAACCAAAGAATTTATACAAGTTTGTACAAAAGAAAATAAAACAGCTGTATGAAATGAATGATCCACTGGGTTTCAACTCTGCTATCGCCTTTATGTCTTTGAGCGTCTCATCACTTGATGACCTTAGTTGAAGATGAAGCTGACTGATCGATGCCGTCTGAACTCGATGTAGATACCGGATTCTGGATGCAAAATGATCCAATGAGACATAGTATTACGCTTTATCCCTAACTTTTGCCTGGACCGCCCTTTCAGGTTTTCAGTCCACCGGGATACCCATTTTTGCCCAAGCCGCCTTTTCAGGTTTTCGACTTGCCGGGTGTACAGATTTTTTTTTTCATTTCATCCCTTCATTTTGCCCGAACCCTTTTGGTTCGCCGGGAAGCCCTAATTTTTGCCTAGGTATGTCAACCTAGCGGGTCTTTTTCATGCGTAGTATCTTTTTACTATGTCTGCGTTGGCGGGGTGAGGAAGGTCGTCACCATCCATGTTGGTTAGAATCATGGCTCCTCCTGAGAACACATGTTTAACCACAAATGGCCCTTCGTACGTAGGGGTCCATTTGCCCCTTGGATCACTCTGAGGAAGGATGATACGCTTGATTACCAAATCCCCAACTTGATATTCCTGTGGTCTGACCTTTTTGTTAAATGCCTTGATCATCCGTTTCTGATACGTCTGGCCATGACAGATAGCAGCAAGCCTCTTTTCATCAATAAGGTTTAATTGATCAAGTCGTGTCTGGATCCAATCATCTTCGCTCAGATTTGCATCCTTCATTATCCAGAGAGAGGGTATTTGCACTTCGATCGGTAAGACTGCTTCCATACCGTAGACCAAGGAGAAAGGAGTTGCCCCGGTTGACGTCCTGGCTGAGGTACGCTACCCATGTAGAGCGAACGGTAACATCTCGTGCCAATATTTATAAGTCACTGACATCTTCTGCATAATTTTCTTGATATTTTTATTTGCTGCTTCTACAGCCCCATTCATCTTCGGTCTGTAAGGAGAAGAGTTATGGTGCTGTATCTTAAACTGCTCGTAGAGCTTAGTGATCATCTTGTTATTAAGATTGGTACCGTTGTCTGTAATGATTCTTTCAGGGACGCCGTATCGATAGATCAGGTTGTGCCGAATGAACCGTGCCACAACGGTCTTGGTTACCGTAGCGTAGGAAGCTGCTTCGACCCACTTCGTGAAGTAATCAATCGCTACCAGGATGAAGCGATGCCCGTTAGATGCCGTAGGTTTAATCTCACCGATCATGTCTATGCCCCACATTTCAAACGGCCAAGGCGCAGTCAGAACATTTAGAGGAACTGGAGGAACATGCACCTTGTCTGCATATATCTGGCATTTATGGCATGTCCGGGAATGTTGGTAGCAGTCAGCTTCCATGGTGGACCAGAAATACCCTGCCCGAAGGATCTTCTTTGCCATAGTGTGTCCACTGGAATGTGTTCCGAAGGTCCCTTCATGTAACTCTTCCATGATCCTTTCTGCTTCTGTCTTATCCACACAACGCAGTAAAGTCGAATCATGGTTTCGCTTATACAGGATGCCGTTGCTAAGGAAGAACTTCGCTGCGAACCTTCTCAGAAACTTTTTATCATTGACAGACGCACCTTCAGGGTATTCCTGAGCTTCCAAATATCTCTTCACCTCATGGTACCAAGGCTTCTCAGTCACCAATTCAGTCTCGAGATCACAACAGTATGCCGGTTCATCCAGTTTCCAGATGATGATCCGGGGAGCCTCATTATCCCATTTGACCTTGAACATAGAAGACATTGTAGCTAACGCGTCCGCCAGCTGATTCTCCTCTCTCGGGAAGTGTTCAAAGGTTATCTCTGTGAAGTGGGGGATCAATGTCAACACACATTCTCTGTAAGGAATAAGATTTGGATGTTTCGTATCCCACTCTCCTTTGATCTGATTGATCACAAGAGCGGAATCTCCGAAGACACTCAGATACTTGATCCTTAGGTCGATCGCAGCTTGAAGACCCATGATGCACGCCTCATACTCCGCCATGTTGTTGGTACAGTTGAAACATAGCCGGGCAGTGAATGGGGTATGGGTGCCTTGGGGGGATATTATCACAGCGCCAATACCGTTACCTAAAGCATTGGAGGCTCCGTCAAAGTGCATAGACCATCGGGATCCTTCCTCAGGTCCTTCATCCGGTCCAGGTACTTCACAATCAGTCACTATCATGATGCTTTCGTCAGGAAATTCAAAATTCATTGACTGATAGTCGTCTACTGCCTGATGTGCCAAGTGGTCTGCCAATACACTCCCCTTGATGGCTTTCTGGGTTGTGTACTGAATGTCGTATTCTGTCAGGATCATTTGCCATCTTGCTATTCTCCCAGACAGAGCAGGCTTTTCAAATATGTACTTTATAGGATCCATCTTTGAGATCAACAAGGTAGTGTGAGTCAGCATATACTATCTCAACCGGCGAGCAGCCCATACCAAAGCGCAGCAAGTTTTCTCAAGCAGTGAGTATCGGGTCTCACAGTCGGTAAACTTTTTGCTAAGGTAATAAATGGCATGCTCTTTTCGGCCAGACTCGTCATGCTGCCCCAGCACACACCCCATTGAGTTGTCAAGTACTGTCAGGTATAATATCAGAGATCTCCCCTCAACCGGTGGCATAAGGATGGGTGGTTCTTGGAGATACTCCTTGATTCTATCAAAAGCAGCCTGACATTCATCATTCCAACGTACTACCTGATCTTTCTTCATCAGCTTGAAGATTGGCTCACAGGTAGTAGTCAGGTGTGAGATGAATCGAGCAATGTAATTCAGGCGTCCTAAAAATCCTCTGACCTCTTTCTCTGTCCTAGGAACTGGCATCTCTTGAATAGCTTTAACCTTGGCAGGGTCCACTTGAATACCCTTATCACTTACAACGAAGCCTAGCAACTTCCCGGATCTTACCCCGAAGGTGCACTTGTTCGGGTTGAACCTTAGCTTGTACAGTTTCAACCGGTCAAATAGTTTCTGCAGATGATCTAGGTGCTCTTCCTTAGTTTGAGACCTTGCGATCATGTCGTCAACATACACTTCTATCTCGTGATGAATCATGTCATGAAATAAAGCAACCATGGCACGTTGGTAGGTTGCCCCAGCATTCTTCAGTCCAAAAGGCATGACCTTGTAGTAGAAGGTGCCCCACTGAGTAACGAAGGTAGTCTTTTCCATGTCTTCAGGAGCCATCTTGATCTGATTGTAACCTGAAAAACCATCCATGAAAGAGAACACTTTATGCTGAGCAGTATTGTCAACCAGGACATCAATGTGAGGTAGAGGGAAGTCATCTTTGGGGCTGGCCCTGTTCAGATCCCTGTAGTCGACACACATTCTGACCTTGCCGTCCTTCTTTGGTACCGGCACCACATTAGCAACCCACTGAGGGTAAGAAGTCACTGCAAGGAAACCGGCATCAAACTGTTTCATAACCTCGGCTTTGATCTTCTCAGACATCTCTGGACGCATACGGCGGACCTTTTGCTTAACCGGAGGGCAGTCTTCCTTAGTAGGAAAGTGATGGACCACAATATCGGTATCCAACCCGGGCATGTCTTCGTAGGACCAGGCAAAGATCTCCATATAATCATGTAGCATCTGAGTCAACCGTTGCTTCACGCTGAGCTCTAGGTTGGCACCAATCTTTACCTCCTTTCTGTCTGTATCAGTACCCAGGTTTATTGTTTCCACTGGTTCTTCGTGTGGTTGAATTTCCCTCTCTTCCTGGAGTAACAGTCTTGCAAGCTCGCCAGGCACTTCGCAATCATCTTCACCTTCGTTTTCGGCTAAGTTGATCGGATTTTCGAAGTCATAACTGGCAGTAGCAGAGTCGTTACCAGTGAGATCCAGAGTGGATTGAAACCTGTATGAGTGAGTGTGTGTAAATACAGCTGTTTTGAAATATATAAAGGAAGGAAAGACAGAAAAGGAGCATAAGATTTGAAATGCGAGAAAACGTCCAAGATTTTTATTCATGATATATGAAATGACAATTTATATGCCCTCACAAATGAAGCCACGGTGCCCCGGGTAAGACACCGGGCCATAGAGTTTAATTTATTGTTTATTACAGATACCAAAACAGAAGAATTCATTACTCAGTAACAAGAGAAACAAGTAGGTTGTCCTTTGTAATCCAATTGCTAGGTTCACTGTCGGTTGCCGGGTAAATCCAACTATCGAACTCAGCTTCATCCACTTCATCCTCATCCCCAATAGCATTCACTCCATGAGCAGGCAGGGGAGCGGTCACCACATTAGGCTTCTCAGAGGCCTCAAATTGTACCTCCTTGGCGTCAATAAGATCTTGCAGCTTATTCCTTAAGGCCCAACAGTCATCAGTGGAATGCCCCGGGCTATCGGTGTGATAAGCACAACGGGCATTTGGATTGTATTTGGGAGAAGCAGTGTTTACAACCTTCGGGGCCTCCCTGACAGTCACTAAGTTGGTGGACAGCAACTGTGGCAAGATTTGTGATAGAGTCATACTCAACCGGGTAAACTCTCTCCTGGGTCTTTCAGCCCTTTGAGGATTGGTTTGTCGAGGAGCGGCAACAGGCTTAGCAATCATCACCGCGTTGACAGACTGGCGGCGCTCAGGTTTCTCTTGTCTTCTAGACCCATATACAGCACTGGCTTCCTTCTTAAAGGGTTTCTTTTCAGTACTTGCAGATGCACCCTTCTGAATTTTACCAGACTTCATCCCATCCTCTATTCTCTCTCCAGTCAGAATAAGATCAGTAAACCCTGCAGATGAGTTACCGATAAGATGATTGAAAAACGGCCCCGAGAGGGTCCCCAAGAACATATCTACCAACTCCCGGTCAGTCAACGGAGGCTGCACCCTGCCAGCCAGATCCCTCCATTTCTGTGCGTACTCTTTAAAACCTTCGCTTGAACCTAGCGACATACCCTGGAGTTGGGTACATGTAGGGGCAAGGTCGGCATTATATTTATACTGCTTATAGAAAGCAGTAGCCAACTCCTCCCAGTTACTAACCTTGGTCCCATCCAACTGATAGAACCATTCGAGATGAGTCCCTGAAAGACTCTCCTGGAAGAAGTGGATCCACAAGTTCTTGTCCACTGAGTACGGTTGAATCTTCCGCACGTAGGATCTGAGATGTAGCTTGGGACAAGACGCCCCGTCATACTTTGTAAAAGATGGTGCTTTGAACCTATGAGGAATAATCACACCAGTAGACAAACCCAAGTCTCCGAAATCCAGCCCAGGCACTTGTTGGATCTCCATTGCATTCAGTCTGTCCTCCAACTGCTTGTACCGGTCTTCAGCAGGAGGATACTGTTCCTCATCGAAATCAGTCTCGTTGTCAGAGACTACCGGACTAGGACCTTTTCCCCCTTGGGGACTGCTCTTGCCTATAGAAGAACCAGCCTCTTCATTCTGCAGAGTGTTGCCAAACCTTCGGCCCGAGTTGAAAAGAACAGTTCTCTTCTTCTTCTTCTTCTCCTTCTTCAGGAGCAGAGCCTTCAGCTCTTCTTGGCCCTGAGCCAAACCCATGATTAGTTCCTGAAATTGCGCATTCTGCGCCTGAAGAGCCTTGATGGACATCTCGGTTGATGATGAGTCAGGATTCATGATGCTGAAATAAACAGCGAAGAACGGTAAGCAACCTGAAAAGAAGAAAACCTGCTATGCACATGATGAATGATATGTGTTTATGCAATGCATTCAAGGGTTCGAAAGTTCAAATTTGTTGTAGACAAAAAGGAACACACGTTATCATTAAGGAAATAATTGTTCAGTACATCAAAGCCTCATGGGCACATATTACAAAGCAAATCAATCCCAAAAGACACTACGCATCCTCTTTGGAGCTATGTAGGTGTTGAGATTCCTCTCCTCATGCAATAGGCGGGTGAGCTCCAAGACCTTCTTTTCACTAGCATGTAGACTGATCTCAAGAGAATTCCGTTCTTCCTTAAGCTGGATCCAGCTCTTCTGCATCTCTTCCCAGGATGTGGGCATGTCAGGATGCTGAATGGTGTAGGACACTTCTCCTTCCAAGACTGGCTCTTTGATTACAGGGAGCATATGAGGATAAGGCATTACTAACTTCTGGGAGCGGGCGCGTACCCACTTGAGATAAGGTTCCAATGGGATGGAGTTCCTGTGCCCCAGTGTCTTACTGTCTATCCTACTTGGCATCCTCCAAGCTCTGATAAATCTCTGGCGAAGTCCTTGTGCATCGTTGTCGAAGTCAAAAACTATGTCAGGAATTAACATGTCATGAGGGCCATCCCTCCGAGCATAACCAAACTGTCTCCAAGCCAGGCATGGGTTGTAAGTAATACCTCCTCTGGTTCCAAGTAAAGGAACATTAGGGTACTCCCCGCAACGATCAATGATAATGACATCCTCTCTGGACCGAGGGCACCAATGTATATTTGCATGTGTAAGATTCATCAACCGTTGTGACCATCTCAAACCCCGCTCATTCTTTAAAACTGATTGTGGAAGGTGCGAAATAAACCACCTTCCCAGGAGAGGAGTGCAACACATAAGGACACCTCTTTTTCTCATGGTTCGAGTGTAACATGAGTGAAGGATGCCCCCCAGCAACGTAGGTATAGGATTCCTGGACATGAAGATCTGGACGGCACTGATATCTATAAGCTGATCTGGGTTAGGGAACAACACCAAACCATAGACAAGGAGGGCCACAACTTCTTCAAAAGCTTGTAAGTCAAGGGAGTTCCAACATTCATGGGCCTTTTCAAACAGAAACCTGGCTAAGAACCCTTTGATACCACTTCTAACTTCCCAATGTCCCTTGAGGTCAGATGATTGTAGGTGTAAGGCTTTAGCAATCACTTCAAGCTTGGGTTCCTTTTCCGTACCGTTGTAGGGTAGTTGATCAAGGATAGGGATCTTCAGAAGCCGGGAGAACTCCTCCAATGTAGGTACCAGCTGATAATCCAAGAAGGTGAAACAATGATGCAGAGGGTCAAAGAACTGGAACAGGACCTTTATCATATCTTCCTCAATGTTGGTATTGACCAAGCTGATGAGTCTTCCATGCCTTTCACTGAATGAAGAGCTCTCGGGAATCCTGGATATAAGCTCCTTAAGCTGAGGAGGGATCCTTACAAGACTGATTTGAATTGTCTTTCTGCGAACAGTTTCCATGTCCTACAAAACAAGAACAAAGATGAAGATTCGAACCCCTGAAATGGTTAGTCAATGCATATGATGCTGGATGATGTCATGATGCTATGATTAAACACACCACATATATTTACAAAGGAAAACATGTAAGGCACCCAAGTCACACAAGACAAGCCCTTAGAGTTTAGGCCAGCATGGGGTCTGGGTATTACACTCTTGAAGTTGGTGGGCTCAACCTGTCTTATTAGAAGTAACCGGGTTCTAAGGGTCCCAATATCACCAGATTGCTTTCATTGTTCATCGTTTCGATTTAGCCACTGAACTGGCGACCAAAATATTCCAGGAAAGCAACCCTCAATTGAGTGTAGTATCGAGTATCAACCAACCTCGGACTGCACCAAAGTCAGTTATCTCACTACCCTAAAGAGGCCAAGATGGTTCAATTAAGGTCCCTAAGGTTAGTTGATGCTTCACGACACCACGCGGAGGCCCCGTACTCTCCTTGACTGAACTCAAGGGTTACCGGTACATACCAAAGTGCCACATCAACGTAGCAGACTGTTTCAACCATGTCGGTATACCCCGCACAGTTCCCTCACAGCCTTGTTGCTACTTTCTAAGAAGGTATCCCCAGATCCGGGTTAGGATCTATAGAACTCCCAAGACAGTCCCACAATAATAAAGCAAGCAAGTCAATACAATTGAAAACACAATGATCTTAATCCTAAGGTACACCTCACTTTAAAATAACATCCCCAACAGAGTCGCCAGTTCTGTGATCGGTGGATCTGGAACTGACTATTTAACGCTGGTTCGCGAAATGTCGCGGAAGCAAGAGTCGCCACCGTCTTTTATTTTCTCCAAATCGAAAGGACAAAAGCACAGAAAAATTCCTTATAGAGATTGCTCTCGGTTCGGGAGGTAGATTATAGAAAGGGAAGGTGTTAGCACCCTTTCTATCCATGGTTATCCATGGGCTCTTAGATACTTGCTCATTGTGTTTTCAAAAGGTTTGTTTTCTTTTCAACTGTGGGTTTTAAAAAAAGTTTCTTTGAAAATTCCAGTTCGACTCTTGTATCGGTCCTCAAGAGTGTTCGAAAAAAATTGCTTTCGAAAGCTTTTTGAAAAGGTGTCGGTGTGAAAAGTATTTTTGATTTGTTTTGAAATTAGAGCAAGTATCTAGAGTCGTCTACCTACCCTAAGGAATTCTTCTGTGTAAATGTCCTTAAAGTAGTGCCATCCCACCATTGAGAGGTAGGTAGCACCACCGTTGGAGGTATTCGGGTCAATTCGAGGGTTCGGGGCATGGTGATCACCGGAGCAATAGGAAGACACCTTAGAAGCTACCCTCATGCCAGGTTCCCGGATCATGAGGACTTACTAAAACATCCTCTACTCGACGATCACCTTTCGAGGGGCAAGGCAACAGTGAGACGTACCCTAGGGGTGGTGTGTGATTTGTGTGTCGTTTTCAGATATTTCGTCTTGTCGTGTATTGGTGATCTACGCGTTGCTTTTATTTGGACATTCATTCTTGCATGCAATAGTTAACAGTTTAAAAGATGCACGAATTAAAATTCCTACGCTATTACAAAGGCGCGGGTCCACATCGCCAAATTTAATCCAGGACCCGATTTGAAATAAAATAAAGAATGCGGAAAAGATAAATGTCTGATTTACACGGCTTTGGGAGAATTACATGAATATTATAAGAAAGGAAATAAACGCGCGAAACGAACTGATAATCGAAAGCGAGGGCGTTGGACCCTTTTTAATGAAATTAAATTATGATTAACAAATTAATTAAATTAAAATAAAAAAGATTTTTTTTGGAGTTTTTTGTATTTAAAGATTTTTATGAGAGAATTAAATGAAATTAAAAAATTAATTAACCCTAATTCTAACTATTTTTATTTATTAAGTAAAATATGTTAAAATTGAATCTAAAATTAACCTAATTAATTAATGCAATTTTATTTACAAAAAATAATAATTAATAATTAATAATTAATATGGTGAAAAAAAGGAAAAAAGGAGAAAAGTGCTTAAAACCCTAATTCTACAATTTTTAAGTTTATTAAGAAAAACATTAAAATTTAACCCTAAAATTAAGACTAAATTAATTAATAATATGTATTTGCAAAATAACATTTAAATAAAATATATATTATTTTTGTCTTTTCTGATTTTTTTTATATTTTTGTGAAATTAATTTTTATTGAATTAAAAAGAAAACAATTGTATTAAAACAAATAATAAAGAAAAATAGAAGAAAGAAAAGAGAAAGAAATACAATACACTAGGGGGGTTCTGCCCCAATCAGGAGGTGTGATCCAGCAATTCTGGCCCATCATTGGAGGCCTTTTTTGACTTTTCAGGGCCACGTGAGTGTGCGTTGACTGGTGCCCATGGTGTTCATCAGATCAGAGCCCTTGGATTGAGGTCATTGGCCATGTGGCAAGCTGGGATATTGGGCGTATGATGAACTTCAGGAGGCAAGCTGCATAGAATTACGTTGAAAGAAAAAATATTGAAACAAAGTGGGGGGACCTGGGAATCGAACCCAGGTCCCAGTGCCTATGAGACAACACACCAACCATCTGTGCCAGGCGTTTACTTTGTAATATTAATGGAAGGCAATAATTATAAGAAAAAAAAGAGTTAGTGGCCTGAATAAATAAAATGCGCGCTAATCTTTGAATTACCCATTCATGTTGTGACACCTAAGCGTCTTCCTCCACCGTTCTGCATTCGCCTGAAAAAAGAAAACAAGATGGCGGGGGTTTTAAACCCCCACTATATGATGTATGAAAAAATAGCGAATATAAATCTGGTGATCATAAATTGATCGCGAGTTATGCATTGAATTCGTCTGAAGCTCCTGATTTTAATGGCCTAAGTCTCATGTCCCAATTTTTCCTGAAGAGGAAACCCCTAATTCGTGACCTCTGAAAACCTAAAAAGCTTCAATGGTGATTTCTCATACAATGCACAAAAACTCAATTGAAGGGCATGGTTAGATTCAGAATGGTAAGACTAGTACAAAACAAGCATTAAAATTCAAAATTATGGCATGGATGATGAAATATGATTATGCAAAAAAGATGAAACAGTTGGACTGCTATGTACCAATTCTGGGTTCGTGAGGATTGAAAAAGTATCCAGTTAGGTTCAGTAATGCCTTAGGAAGCTTTTGCAATTGGTATTTTGCTTTGAATCGTGCTAGAATATAGTTTTCAGTTTTCACTTTTTCACCAAAAATTGCAAAAGTTGTTCTTGAAGTCTGGCGCAGCTTTGAGGTTCTTGGGATTAGGGTTAGGTTTGTACTTGTATAAGGAATGAATTCAGTCAATAATCCAAGCCCATAGCCTTGTCTTTAATGGTTTTCAAGATTTGATTTTTATGAATCTTTTTCAATATTTTTTCATGAAGAATCATGCCAATTTGCACCAATTCTTTCCTCTTTTGATATGCACGAAATCCTTAGGCCTTGATGAGAGTTTATTCTTCACAAAAAGATTTGAAAACCTTGTTTTAGTATTTTTGTCATATTTTATTTTATTAAATGAATTATTAGTAATTAAAAATTCAAATAAATAAATAAAAATGATGAAATAAATCCCCTTTGGGCCAAATGGTCATGCATAGTCTTTGGATGATGAATCTTGGAAGAAAAAGTGGCCCATTAGCAATTTTGAGGCCTTTGAAGCAATGTTGACTTTTCAAAATTCCCAAAAATTTCCCAACTTCCACAAGGCATATCTTGCTCAATTTTTAAGCTTTGATCATGTTCTTGGACATTTTGGAAAGGTCTTGAAGTCCTCTAACCAATGCCTTTGGTCCCATGTCAGTTTGATTTACCAACCTCAAGTTATGGCCTTTGACTTAAAGTCCCTTTTTGTTGACTTTTGAAAATGACCTATAATGTTGAAATTGATAACTTTTTGTGAGAGAATTTCTTGGACTTGAAGTGTGAAGAGGAGTTGTAGGAAATGTCTTTATCTTCAAAATGAGCTTTGGATGGGATTTTTCTGATAATCCATGTGGAAGTTATGCCTTGGTCAAGTTACAGTTGACTTTTTTAACTGTCCAAATATGGAAACTTTTGCATCTTGAGACTTTTTGAGCCATGCCTTGAAAATCATGATCAAGAATTGATCAAATGATGTTTGTGGCTTCAAAATGAGATGTTGACCAAAAATTTGAACTTTTGACTGTCAAATGACCATTTTGCCCCTACAGTTGACTATTGAGCAATTAGGGTTTTTGACTGTGCAATTTTGTGCTGTAAGTCTTGAAACTTGGTATGAGGATGCTTGACCATGTTTGTATGCATGTGGGACTTGATTGGACCATTGGAAACTTCATTTTCTTTGTCAGAACCAAAACCCTAGTTTTTGACTGTTAGGAGGCCCTTGAACTGTGCAACCCTTGGGGAATTTTGAAGCATGCTCTTTGCAAATTTTGAAGAATATGGGAGGGCAAATTTTGGGGTACAATAGTTGCCCCTGTTCAATCTTCTTAGACCTGAGGATGCAGATTGGCTGACGTGCCTTTCGTAATCCGAAGGTGGAAGATGATTGGACACTAGAGTGCCTAGAAATTTGCGCTCACATAGTAGTGTGATGGCGGAATGGGCTTATAGATGCCATTTGGAGATTGATGGATAGGATGATGGGATTATAGATGCCATGCTGAGAGATGATGGAAGGTGGATGGGCTTATAGATGCCATCTGGGTGTTGATCGCGTAAGAGATTCCTTAGCGAGAATTTGCGTACCTGCAAAAGAAAATGATTACCTGACCTGTTACAGGAGCTGGTCTTCAAACTCTTTGTGTAGATGTGCCCTGACTGGTTATAGGAATTGAATCTGGAGCTTCAAACGGCGATGAATGAACCAGGGATGGTTACTATCTCAACAGGAACGGTGAGAGAACCTTGAACGATCACTACCTCAACAGGAACGCTGAGAGAACCTTGGGCGATTACTACCTCAACAGCAACGCTGAGAGAACCTTGGACGATTACTATCTAAACAGTAACGCTGAGAGAATCTTGGATGTCTTCTACTGAGTCTTTATCAGGAAAATCTTTTAGGGGTCGATTTAACTGGACTAGAGAAGGCCTTTGACTGGATAAGAAACAGAACAATCTTAGGATCGATTAAACTGAACCGGTCTAGGTCTTGAAATCTTCAACTGGATAAGAAACAGGGAGATCTTAGGGTCGATTTGACTGAACCAGAGAAGGCCTTTGACTGGATAAGAAACAGAAAAATCTTAGGGTCGATTTAACTGAACCGGTCTAGGTCTTGGAATGTCTTCAACTGGATAAGAATCAGGGAGATCTTAGGGTCGATCTGACTGAACCAGAGGAGGCCTTTGACTGGATAAGAAACAGGAAAATATTAGGGTCGATTTAACTGAACCGGTCTAGGTCTTGGAATGTCTTCAACTGGATAAGAATCAGGGAGATCTTAGGGTCGATCTGACTGAACCAGAGAAGGCCTTTGACTGGATAAGAAACAAAAAAATCTTAGGGTCGATTTAACTGAACCGGTCTAGGTCTTGAAATGTCTTCAACTGGATAATAATTAGGGAGATCTTAGGGTCGATCTGACTGAACCAGAGAAGGCCTTTGACTGGATAAGAATCAGGAAAATCTTAGGGTCGATTTAACTGAACCGGTCTAGGTCTTGAATATAGTTGAGAAATTACTGGATCTTTCCTGAAAGGTAAAGGTCAGTCATATGCAATGCATGATATGGATCAAGAAATGATGTTCTCAACATAAATGAGATTTATAAGATATGATGCATACTTGCATGCTATAATGTATGGAAATGCGATGTTTATGAATGTATGTTTTTTCGTCTTAGGAAAATAAATCCTTGACGGATGCCGGGAAGTCAAATCCTGGGCTGATGTTGAAGAATAGTTTTTGCTTCCGCTGGGGATGATAGTTGCAAGAATACCGGTAGGAGAAGATAACTTCGTCGGGGAATAAACTTGGCGAATGGATTACTCTACGGGGAGAAAAGTACTTTAACGATCTTGTTGGGGAGCAATACTCTGTGGGAGAGAGGTACTTTTGCTGGTATGTTGATGGTAACTTTGTTGGGGATACCATTGATATATTTGGAAGTGTTAATAGACTTCGCTGGGGATAAGAAGACTTTGTCGAGGACGATCTTCTCATGGCTATTGGCTGAGGATAACCCAGTTATATCCTGGTAGGGAAATAACTCTTTGAATAAAGCCGGGAGACGCGTTCGTGCTCTGCGAGGATAAGCTTCCAGAATCTACTGGGGATAAGCTTACTGCTTGGGGAGATGGATTCCAACTTTCCTTGGGAACTAGATTGGACTCTCCTGGGGAAGTCTTGAGTTGTATCAGGGAAGTGACTCCATTGAATGTTTGATATACCGCCGGGGAACAATCTTTAGACCAAGATTGCCGGGGATGCTTGTTAAGAATGCATGTACTGTTGGGGAATGTTGAGATCTGCGGGAGGATACCCAACTTCCTTAAGGTTTGATTGTAACTTTGCTTGGGGAGAGTGAACTGATTTGCTGTTTCACTCTCTGGGGAATTATGATATACTGGTTATGTTCTTCAGCTGAACCTACCTTGATACCTTGGTGGACGGAACAATTAGATCGCTTAGACCACTCTTTATTGCCCCTGTTTCTAATGTTACTTGTAATTAATCCTCTGTTTTGTATGAAAATATTCATGAGTTAGCAAACTATTTTCAATGCGTATATCACAAATTGAACCTTGGACGTTCTTCGCAAAACAAAACAGAAAAGGAAAAAACAAAAGGCAATTTCAACTGAAAAGTATATTTGTATTGATTTTTGAATTTGCCTGTGAAAGAGGCGTTTATGTACAAGAGGCTGACGTCCTAGTAAGAGAACGCCGCCGAACCAAAGAATTCATACAAGTTTGTACAAAAGAAAATAAAACAGCTGTATGAAATGAATGATCCACTGGGTTTCAACTCTGCTATCGCCTTTATGTCTTTGAGCGTCTCATCACTTGATGACCTTAGTTGAAGATGAAGCTGACTGATCGATGCCGTCTGAACTCGATGTAGATACCGGATTCTGGATGCAAAATGATCCAATGAGACATAGTATTATGCTTTATCCCTAACTTTTTCCTGGACCGCCCTTTCAGGTTTTCAGTCCACCGGGATACCCATTTTTGCCCAAGCCGCCTTTTCAGGTTTTCGACTTGCCGGGTGTACAGATTTTTTTTTTTCATTTCATCCCTTCATTTTGCCCGAACCCTTTTGGTTCGCCGGGAAGCCCTAATTTTTTCCTAGGTATGTCAACCTAGTGGGTCTTTTTCATGCGTAGTATCTTTTTACTATGTCTGCGTTGGCAGGGTGAGGAAGGTTGTCACCATCCATGTTGGTTAGAATCATGGCTCCTCCTGAGAACACATGTTTAACCACAAATGGCCCTTCGTACGTAGAGGTCCATTTGCCCCTTGGATCACTCTGAGGAAGGATGATACGCTTGATTACCAAATCCCCAACTTGATATTCCTGTGGTCTGACCTTTTTGTTAAATGCCTTGATCATCCGTTTCTGATACGTCTGGCCATGACAGATAACAGCAAGCCTCTTTTCATCAATAAGGTTTAATTGATCAAGTCGTGTCTGGATCCAATCATCTTCGCTCAGATTTGAATCCTTCATTATCCGGAGAGAGGGTATTTGCACTTCGATCGGTAAGATTGCTTCCATACCGTAGACCAAGGAGAAAGGAGTTGCCCCGGTTGACGTCCTGGCTGAGGTACGGTACCCATGTAGAGCGAACGGTAACATCTCGTGCCAATCTTTATAAGTCACTGACATCTTCTGCACAATTTTCTTGATATTTTTATTTGCTGCTTCTACAGCCCCATTCATCTTCGGTCTGTAAGGAGAAGAGTTATGGTGCTGTATCATAAACTGCTCGCAGAGCTCAGTGATCATCTTGTTATTAAGATTGGTACCGTTGTCTGTAATGATTCTTTCAGGGACGCCGTATCGACAGATCAGGTTGTGCCGAATGAACCGTGCCACAACAGTCTTGGTTACCGTAGCGTAGGAAGCTGCTTCGACCCACTTCGTGAAGTAATCAATCGCTACCAGGATGAAGCGATGCCCGTTAGATGCCGTAGGTTTAATCTCACCGATCATGTCTATGCCCCACATTGCAAACGGCCAAGGCGCAGTCAGAACATTTAGAGGAACTGGAGGAACATGCACCTTGTCTGCATATATCTGGCATTTATGGCATGTCCGGGAATGTTGGTAGCAGTCAGCTTCCATGGTGGACCAGAAATACCCTGCCCGAAGGATCTTCTTTGCCATAGTGTGTCCACTGGAATGTGTTCCGAAGGTCCCTTCATGTAACTCTTCCATGATCCTTTATGCTTCTGTCTTATCCACACAACGCAGTAAAGTCGAATCATGGTTTCGCTTATACAGGATGTCGTTGCTAAGGAAGAACTTTGCTGCGAACCTTCTCAGAAACTTTTTATCGTTGACAAACGCACCTTCAGGGTATTCCTGAGCTTCCAAATATCTCTTCACCTCATGGTACCAAGGCTTCTCAGTCACCAATTCAGTCTTGAGATCACAACAGTATGCCGGTTCGTCCAGTTTCCAGATGATGATCCGGGGAGCCTCATTATCCCATTTGACCTTGAACATAGAAGACATTGTAGCTAACGCGTCCGCCAGCTGATTCTCCTCTCTCGGGAAGTGTTCAAAGGTTATCTCTGTGAAGTGGGGGATCAATGTCAACACACATTCTCTGTAAGGAATAAGATTCGGATGTTTCGTATCCCACTCTCCTTTTATCTGATTGATCACAAGAGCGGAATCTCCGAAGACACTCAGATACTTGATCCTTAGGTCGATCGCAGCTTGAAGAACCATGATGCACGCCTCATACTCCGCCATGTTGTTGGTACAGTTGAAACATAGCCGGGAAGTGAGTGGGGTATGGGTGCCTTGGGGGGATATTATCACAGCACCGATACCGTTACCTAAAGCATTGGAGGCTCCGTCAAAGTGCATAGACCATCGGGATCCTTCCTCAGGTCCTTCATCCGGTCCAGGTACTTCACAATCAGTCACTATCATGATGCTTTCGTCAGGAAATTCAAAATTCATTGACTGATAGTCGTCTACTTCCTGATGTGCCAAGTGGTCTGCCAATACACTCCCCTTGATGGCTTTCTGGGTTGTGTACTGAATGTCGTATTCTATCAGGATCATTTGCCATCTTGCTATTCTCCCAGACAGAGCAGGCTTTTCAAATATGTACTTTATAGGATCCATCTTTGAGATCAACAAGGTAGTGTGAGTCAGCATATACTGTCTCAACCGGCGAGCAGCCCATACCAAAATTCATGCCTTGAACAACAAGTTTGCTCAGTCAACTTCTCAAATGCCTAGAAATCAACTATACTAGGTCAAAAGTCAATTGTGGCCTATATACAGTCAAACTTCAAGATTTTTGGTCAACATCAACATTTTTAAGTAACATCCATAATTTGGTCAATGGTTGATCATGATTCCTCAAGAAATGCTCCTAACTCATCAAAAGTCAAAAATGGCAAATTAGGATTTCTATAGGAAAAGTCAACCAAACTTTGACCAGGCATAACTTTCTCATACTTTATCAAAAACTTTTCCACCAAGGCTCATTTTGTAGATAAGTCAATTCCCTACAACATCTCTTCAGCCCTCAAGTTCAATAAATGCCTCAATCAAAGGATAAAAGTTCATACATTATAGGTCCTTTCAAAAAGTCAACAAAAACACCTTTTGGGTCAAAGCTCCTTACATGAACATAGAATATCCAATTGAAATCAAACCAAAAAGGCTGTTTAGAGGACATCCTAAGCTCTCCAAAAAGTCCAAGAACACCCTGTTAGGGTTAAAAATGAGAGAGATATGCATTGCTAAAGTTGACCAATTTTTGGAAATGTGCATGAATCCAATATTGACCAAACTCGAATTTTCTCCAAATGGGCCTACCTTTTTAAGTTTGAAACTTGTTTCTAACATGGTCCACGACCTCTAAGCCCATCCATGCCTTATTTTCTCATTTATTTTATTTATTGTGATTTTTAATCATTAAAAATTCAATTTAAATTAAATAAATGGTAAAAAAATATATGAAGATTGCATGGGCTTGATTTCCAAATCTCTTAAGGCCAAATAACTGAGGATAGCTGGAAAAAATGCGTGGGAATCATTTGTGCAAGATTTGGCTAAATTTGGAAATATTTCATATTATTCCAAAACAAATATTATGTGATGAATGCCATGGACTCTTGCTCCATTTGTTACCCTAATTTGATTTACTATATGTACACAACAAGTTTAAACCTAATTCACATGCGCAGCCGGCCTCTGCATAACCCTAAGAATTTTCAAAATTTCAAAGGATATTGCAAACACATATCTCGTGTTCCAGCCACTATCAGGATCTTTCAAGCATTCAAACACCTCCCTGAGGCTTCCAGGACCCCAGCCCAATCTTCAAGCAAGCAGTGCAACGTCCAGATCAAGCGTATCACCATTACTCCGTTTGGTATTTTTGGCGATCTCAAACTTTTTCTTCACGTAATATAAATGATTCTCATATGCATATTTGTGTTTATACTAATGATTATGTGTGTTTAGAGTCATTACATGAGAGATTTAACGCATGGATGAAGGTTTTCCATTGTTAGGGCAAAGCTTCAGCCAAGCTTTGTATCTCAAGATACGTGCCTCTTCAGAGCAAACCAACCATGCCATTGTGTTTGCAAGGGTCTAATTAGGCTAGTAGGATTCTTTTCATGTTTCTTTTCATGAGATTTCGCAGGTTTTGATGTTTTGGCCAACCAGAAGGGATGACCGGAGCCACCACCCTGGTGGCTTTACCGGTGTTGATGCTTGCATGGATAAAATGGAAGAAACGATTGGTTTATTCAAATTGCAGGGGACCCACTTGGCACGCATGTTTTTCACAGTCAGCATTAGGACTGGATTTGTTTTTATATATTTATTAATGTGCTTATATGAACGGAAGTACAATCGTCCCAACGATACAAGCATTCCATGATTAAGCGTTACAAAGGGTAAGGGCATGGGTTCGATCCCTGCCTCTTGCCATTTATTTTTTCTAATTCATGTCTGCAGATTCAGTGTCACGAAGGCAAGCATGCGCACCATGCTTCCCATTCTCATCACCTTTGGATCCATTCAATACCAGATCTAGCGCCCCTGGAAATGCTTTACCAGGGTGGACCTCTCTAACACAGCCACACTAAATCACACGCAGGCTGTGGGCCAACAAGATTTGGGCCTTGACAAATTTCAGCAATACACCCCCAGTTTTCTTTCTCACCCCCTCAGGCCCATTTTTTCTAATTTCTCTATTCTTTTTTATTTTGTTTATTTATTTTTTTTCAAAATCATAAAATAAAAAAAAACCACAAAAAATAGGATTTAGAATTTTTTTAATAAAATTAATTTTTGCAAATTAATTTAATTAACTTTAATTTGTTTTTTCCTTAATTTAAAATTAACTAGAGAATTATGTTAAATTCCAAATCTTTTTCATAAACAAACTTTAAAACATTTTTAATAAATAATTAGACTTTTAGGGTTTAGAACTTATTCTCGTCTCTATTTTTGCACGCTATTATTTTTTCATATGATTATTTTATTATGTAACTGTGCCCGGTTTGTAATAGTTTGATTAGGGTTTTCAATTTTCGCATTTTACTTTTTGTCCATTATTTATGTATCTACACCAAGGCCCTGTAATAGCGTAGGAACTTTTATTTCTCGCTTTATATTCTCTTAATTGCTTATATACAAATTGCTATTAAATTAGGCGTGCATGACAAGATTAAATAAATTAATCATTAGATCACTAACCATAAGATAAATACCTGAAAAAAGCACACATTTCTCACACTTGCACCCCTAGGGTATACTTCACTTGTTACCTTCGGAAATGGTCATGTCCCTCGAACGTAGGGATATCTTAGAAAAGACCCTCAACTTAAAAGTCATCATAAAGATCATGGTCCCTTAATGTCCCTCGAGTTGCCTACGATAAATGATCTTGTCCCTCGATGTTGCCTATATGATGACAGTCCCTTAGAAATGCTAAGGTATCCTTACATGTTGCCTTCAATGACCATAAACATCTCTTTTGATAGTCCCTTAACATCCAACGATAGGGCTACCTACTCAAGAATAGTAGGATAGCACTATCTAAAGGAAAAGAGGAAAAGAACACCATTTTTCGAGTAGGTAGACAGTTCTTAATTACTTGCTCAAACCTGATTCTTTTTTTTACACTTACACACTTTCAAACTTCTTTTCAAAAATGCTTTATCACACTCTTGAGGACTGATACAAGAGTTATCATAAAACAAACAAAATCTTTAAAACACATAAGCACGAAAAAAGTTTTCAAAAATGAGCAAGTACCTAAGAGCCCGTGGAAAACCACAGATGGAAAGGGTGCTAACACCTTCCCTTTCCATAACCTACCCCCCTTACTCATAAAATCTCGAGAGAAAAAAAAGGTCTTTTTTTGTTCTTTTCACCCTTTCCTTTGTTGGATAAAAGAAAAGTCGGTGGCGACTCTTGCTCACCGTGACATTTGCAAACAAAAAATGCAAACCAGTATTAACAGTCGGTTCTGCCACCGTATCACACATGGTACAAGCTTTGGGAAGATGTTTGCCATGGTTGCTTCAAAAATAAGTATAAGTGTTACAACTTGATAATTTAAATTCTGAATTGTTGTAGCACACAAAATCTCTTGCTTATAAATACATACACTATTTTAAAGATAAAGAACGATTGGACAAGCCCTTAAACTCTCCAAAAACTCATAATTGTATAAAAAACCTCCATTGTTGCACATTCTGACCAAAAACTGCAAACTTAGAAACTACTCGTGTGTTTCTTGTCCTTTTGGTTCCAAAAGCTTCTAAATATCATACATAAACAATCCCAACACCTGTCATCCAACTGTAACTTCATCTTAACAACCTTCATTTTCAAAATTATGGCATTATATCTTGACTTCTCCAGACCATTCCAGCCATCCTCAGCACAAACTAATCATTGCATTAGCTTCCTGAAGGTTCACTAAAGCTAACTCAATCATCACAACACCTTGAAAGGTCCTCTAACTCATTTCATGATTTCCAGTTTTGAAGGTAATTTTATGAACTTTCAACTCTTCATATAGGCATTGTTAGGCTTCTATTTTCAAAGACAAAATGTAGACATGATTGCCCTAAAGCTAACCATGTCCATAGTTTTCATTTATATTGTCCGAGCTTAGAGAATTTTGAGATTGAAATTTCTGGAAAAATTAGGGCCAACAAAATTCTCATTCATCTTTAATTTATAGTTTTAGTGATTTATATTTCTGGAATCGTGATAGAATTTGCTACAACTTTCATGTTTGCATTTTCCATTTTGTTGAGAAATGATTGAGATACAGATTTTCTGGCTGGCGCAAGGTTGAAGATGAAGTTCAGGCTATAAAAGTGTTTTATAATATATTCTTATGGTTTTGTTTTATACACTGGATGTATAGCCACCCCAGTGGTAAGGCAACGCGCGTATTATGTTGAGGGCGTGGGTTCGAGCCCCAGTACTGCCACTTTTTCATTTTTCACTAACATTTTCTTCTTTTTTGTTCCCAGATAGCGCGCCTGGGCCTAGAGATTTTGGGCCTGGCATTTTTGCTGACTTCCCACCCCCCTGTTTCACTAACACAACCTCTGGCCCATTTTATTTTCTTTTTCCTTATTTCATTTATTTATTTTCTTTTAAATGTATTTTACTTAATACAAAAATCATAAAAAAATCATAAAGAATAGATTTAGGTTTTTATTTAATTAAATTAATTTTTGACATAAAAATAAATTTATTTTAATCCCCTTTTATTTTGTCCTTGTTAATTAATTTGTAAATTAATTAGAAATTAGGATTTTGTTTTCTTTTATATTCACACATTAAAATTACTTTCTTTAACAAATCCAAATTCTTTTCTTAAAAAATGAATTAATACTTAACTTAGGTTTATCTTTAATTGAAATTAATTTAGAATTTAGGTTTTTTATTTAATTATTTTTTATACTAGTTTAATTGAATTAAAACTTTTTTCACAAACAAAACCCTAAACAACTTATTTTCTTGAATAAATTAATCTCTTTTATTAACTTAATTTTAATTTTCTTATTTTAGTTAATTATTTTCTTTTAAGTTAATTAGGTCAAAACTATTTTTTTTATTTTAACAAAAATCCAAATAAAATCCATTTCCTTATCTATTTATATCTTTGTACATTCATTCATTCTTGTACGTTTAATTCTTGTAAATATTCAATATGGTTGTAATAGGTAACTAGAATTGAAATTCCTGCAATCCCCGTTTATAAATATGTATACCCTATCCCCAATTGATGTAATAGCGTAGGATATTTACTTTTCGCAATTTATCGCTTTCATATAAATTCTAGTAAATTAGGGTTTGTATGGAAAGATAAAATCAATACTATAAAACCCTAATTCAAGACAAAACAAATGCATGAAATCAAAACACTCGCACACTTTTACCTCTAGGGTTTAACTCCACTTTGTTTCCTTGAGAGAAATGGACATGATATACATGTGAGACATCTTATCCAAAACAAATCAAAAATACAAGACTATACGATGACTCACGCTCGTCCATTTACATCCAAAGATAGGGTTACTTACCAATCAACGGTGAGATAATAATATCAAAGGAAGAGATAAATGAACAAAAGACTTTTGAGTAGGTAGAAAGTTCTTAGTTGCTTGCTCATAATCCATCTTCAAAAAATAAACATATTTTTTAAACACACCAAACACTTTCAAAACATGAAATATTTTCAAAAAGTCCAACACTTTGTATGCATTCTTATAGAGACGAGAATCATTACAAAGTTTTCCTAAATGAAGGCGCTTTTCAAAAATACTTTCAAAATCCACCACAAACACATTTCAAACAAAGCAATTTCAAAAGTGATCTAGCAAGCAACTAAGAGCTCGTAGATAACTATGGATGAAAAGGGTGCTAACACCTTCCCTTTTCATAACCTACCCCCTGAACTCAAGAAAATATCTCAAAGGTATTTCCTGTTCTTTTCACCCTTTCCTTATTGGATAAAAGAAAAGCCGGTTGCGACTCTTGCTATCCGCGACAATTGCGATAAAACACAAAACATCCAAGTCAATTCTCCTACTATATTACACCTATGTATCAACAAGGGAATCAGAACAACATAGTTCTTCTTAAAAATGTTTTGTTTGTTGTGTGTTTTTTTATGGTTGATGTTAAATTCACATTCTAACAGTTAATGTTGCCACTAGACAGTTGGAGAGTAGGCATCATTATTTTGTGTAGAATGGAGTTAACATATCCTTTCTGAAAATATTTAAAGTGAAAAATCCCTAAGGCAAATGATTTGGATTTGGTTAGTGTTTTTGTTATGAAGAAGGTTAACAAGTGGACCCTCATCCAAGGAGACACTCATCACCTTCACACTTTTATTTTTGAAAGGGTTTTTAATATTGTTAAGTATTTTTGGATTTTGATTGAGAAAAGATATTAGTCTTAATATTGCAATGCAAAAGGAAAAGAGAAAAAAGTATAATGGAGGACTTGTTGATCCCAATATTATCATGCAAAGATTGATCCTATAGTTGAGATTGTCGAAGAATCTAACCTAATTTTGTCATGCTTGCATTAAAATCTAAATGTCTATCTTGATTCAAGTTTCATCAAGGATTTAAGATTAACCAAGTAATCTTAAGGGAACATGTTATTCACACAAGCAATGAGCACAGAAGTGGATGAGAATCAAAGAGTTTTATTTGGAAAAAGATTTATGACAAAAGAGTGAAAGTTGAAAGCATGTTTTTAATGTTTTATGGTTTATGCTTTAAAGGAGTTTATGAAAGAAATATGTTTGAAAAGTGAGACAGTCTTGTAAAATCAGAATGAGTTTAATATTTAAAACAATGTATGCATCACAATCAAGATGAAAGTCATGGAGCATAACTTTGATTTTTAAAATATGTTTCATGATTTGTTTTGGATTTGAGTCAGAAAAACCCTAAAATAAACTCAAGCTATCATAAAATTCTTACTCAAGAATCAAGATATCAAGTTAGAATCAAGATCTATCAAGGTAAGATCAAGCCTTGTGAGGAAAATTGGAAAATCAATCAAAAGATCATGGAAAAGTCCTAAAAGAACCTAAAAGGTCTAGCTTTGATTAAATTAGAAAATAATGGAATAAATAATATTTTTGTGATTTTTTCAAGTATTAATAAAATAAGGGTGGCCAATTAGAAATGTGCAAAAAATCAGCTTGAAATAAGTTAATTTGCTTGATTAAATGACTAAATGAAAATAGTGAAAAACAAATGAAATAAACAAGTGTTTAAAAAATAGAATGGGCTTGAAGGGAACATGTTGGACTCATTCCCTCCCTCTCAATGGTTAAAAGACTAACCATTGGGCCCCTGGGCCACGGGCCCAGTGGTGATAATAAACACTGACACAAAATTATATTCGAAATCAAGTGACTGAAGTTGACAAAATAAACTAAAAGATGTAAAATGAAAAAGCGGGGTTCACACTGGTTCGAATTCGCGCCCTTAGGGACAATAGACTTGAAAACGTGTGCACTAACCACTGGGGTGGTGATACATCTAGTGTTTAGAATGCATAAAATAAAATAAGTAATAAAACTCCTTTTGAAAAATGGTTTTCGCGCCCTGTTCCTTATTCTTCTTCCCCGAGCCATGCAGCAACAACTTTCCAACATTGTCAAACATATATCTTCCTTATTTCTCAACCATTTTGAAAACTGTAAATACCAAACTTGGCTAAAATTTGTCAAGAAATTCAATGATGTAATTTTCGGAATCTATTAAGCAAAGACTAATACGAATTTAATAAAAAAATAGTGGGTGCCCTAAATATTCAGAGCATCGATTCTCTTCACATAGACAAAATTAAGGCAAGATAGCTACATGGTTAGCTTCTGAGGCATCATATCTATATTTTTTCTTCATAATATATGCACAAATGATGTGTGAATGAGGAGTTCAAAGTTTGAGTTTTTTACCAAGTTGGAGAATATCCAACACTTCTTTTAGCAGCTCCAAGTGCAAACAAATGATGTGATTAGATTCATGGGACCTCCCTGAGTGTATTCCAATTGGTATAATACATTGTAGCTTGCTCAATTGTTCTGCCCAAGTCAAAGTGCATATGAATCTGGCCACGGGTTTGAGGGAGTGTTTGGCTTGCTTCAGTTATGAACTAATGCATATAGTAGCGTGTATGTGGTGTATTGATGATGAATTGATGGTTGGTTTGAAAATAAGTTGCAAGGTTTATGAGTTTCTAAGATAAGGACTTCAAAGCATAAAATGGAGATTTTTATGCCAATTCTGAATTTGATAGGATTTGAGAGTGTTTGAGAGCTATGAATTGGTTGTTTATGCAGTGAGGGGGGGCCTCTATTTATAGGAAAAGTTTGAAGTAATGAGAAGGTTTGGTTTACAAGTTGTGGAGTTAAATTTTGGTGGAAATTGAACTTTGAAGTTTCTTACAAAATTATGGTTCAAAGGCATGGTACAACTCCTCTAGCATGGTTGCTATCTTTTAGAGGGGTTGCTTCTGATGTTAGGATTGTGTATAAGCATAAGGAACAACTTAGAGGCTCAAGGAGATTGGACTTTGTGATTAAAGTAACTTTACAAGAATGGAAGTGTTAGCTTTAGTTCCAAAAATGGCATGATGCATTGAATAAGGCTTGAAATACTTGGATAATAGCTCAAAAGCTTGTGTAATTTTCTGATTATAGATAGGTTTGGAGGTTTAGAGGCCTGAAAATCGAGATCCTTGGGCATGTCTAGGAGATTTTATCTTAAGTTTATCACAAAAGGACTTGTAATTCAAGATGAAATGTCAACTTCATCTCTTCGATTCTCCTTGCTCAAGCATGATAAAATGGTGCTCTTGGACATTTTGGAAAGCTTAGAACATGGTATTTCAACTTTCATGTTGACCACTTTGGCTGAATCAAATGGGACCTTAGTGAAAAATAGTCATAAAGTCAGTCATTTTTGAGGGAAAATTCACTTGAGAAATTTCTTAGTGTTGAACTTTTAAGTCATGACTTTACGGGACTTATATCTCTTAATTTATGCACTTTTTGGAGATGAGCTCACATTGAATAAGTTGTAGAATGCATTATTCTCTTCAATTTGAGTATTTGAGCATGAAAACTGATGACTTGATGAGGAAGTTATGGTCTTTCAAAGTATGGCATTTGAACGTGAAATTTCACCATACTTATTTTCAAATCCAAATTTATGACTTTTTTATTCTTTCTCTTGATTCCTTTGATCAAATGACTCCTTTGACTTTATTTTCATGATCCTTGACTTGAGAAATCCATGGTTGACCAAAAAACCCAAAAAGTCAAAGTTTGAATTTATAATTGACTTTTCTTAGATGAACCCAAAATCTTCTATAATCGGTGGAATATTGTAATTGTAAGGCAATTGAACTAACTCGAGGTCATGAAATGATGCTTTTTATAGTTCTTAGAAGGTGAACACCCTTGAATCTTAAACCACAAAGACCTAATTCCTGATTTACACAGATGAATGTTAAAAACCCTAGTTTCCTTCAAAAACACTTGAAGATACCTTAAATATGGTAATCATGATGATACACTCTCTTGAGAGGGGAACCTCTTTTCTTCAATAACCCTAATCTTGAGTGAAATGTGATCCCATGATCTAAGAACACATGTTATGAATGGTTGTGATGCATATGAAAACGTATGTGGAAATGTTAATCAATATGAAGCATACGTTACATATGGTTGAAACTCATGGGGCAAATTTTGGGTGCAACAGATGCCCCTATTTAATCATCTTAGACCTGGAGATGAGATTGGATTTCGCCTTTCAAAAATTCAGGGTATAAGGAGATTAAATACTAAATAAACCATAAAATTTTCCTGAGTAAAGGGTAAGTTTGATCTTTGCTGATGAAAGGAAACTTGTTTTCCTTGTTAATGATATGCTACGCAATGTTCGAGGATTGACATAGACGAGTGTTGGAAGGAATCAAACACGGACGGGTTTTGAACCAAGGACTCTACTAGGTATTCAGATAGCAAACCAATACAGACGAGTATTGGGGATGAGCATTAGTATCGAAATAAGATATAAACATGTATCAAAGAAAGATTTGACAGATAAGAGCATTTAAATCAGTATTGAAATATGATACAGACGAGTAACAAAGAGAGATTTGACACAAACGAGTGTTTAAATCAGTATCAAAATAAGATACAAACAAGTATAAAAGAAAGATTTGGCACATATGAGTATTTAAATCAGTATCGAAATAAGATATAGACGATTATCAAAGAAATACTTGACACAGACGAGTGTTTAAATTAGTATTGAAATAAAATATAGACGGGTATCAAGGAAAGACTTGACATAAACGAGTGTTTAAATCAATATCGAAATAAGATACAAACGAGTATCAAAGAAAGATTTGACACAGACGAGTGTTTAAATCAAGATCTTGTTGGGGATTAAAGGAACATTGACAGAGTATCAAATGAGATTTGGTGAAAATATTAACACGACCGAGTGTTGGAATCTATGTGGACGAGTATCAAAAGAAGATACAATGTGAACACTTATAAAGTTTGAAGCGGATGAGTGGTGACTTCATCGATGAAAACTCAACTATACTGCTAAGGGGTAGTGTTGTACCCAAAAAATTTCCCTCCCATTTTTATTCAAGACATACTCCTAGTATGCTTAGTTGCTCAAGGTTGCTCAAGAATTGGTCACATAAATTCTCCTCCAAAGCAGTTGACCTACAACTAGGGTTTCCATTTTATCAAAGGAAATTGGACTTATATTGTCTTAAGTTTACTTCATGGTTTCTCATATTCTTAAAATAATCCTCGTGCCAAGTTTCAAGCCTTGCAGCACAAGTTTGCTCAGTCAATTGGCCAAATGATTAAAAATTAACTATATTTGGCAAAAAGTCAACTTTGACCAATTTACAGTAAAACCTCAAGATTTTTAGTCAACATCAATATTATGAAGTCAAATTCATAATTTTATCAAGGTTCGATCATGATTCATCAAGAAAACTCAAGATTCATCAAAAGTCAAAAGTTACTAAATTAGGGTTTTCTTATGGAGAAGTCAACTGAACTTTGACCAAGCATAACTTTCACAAGCTTCATCATATTTTTCTCAACCAAAGCTTATTTTGAAGGAAATTCAATTCCCTACAACTTGGTCTCTCTAAGCTCAAGTCCAAAAAATGCTTCATTTGAGAGATATGGGCCAAAACATTATAGGTCATTTCAAAAGTCAACAAAAAGACACTTTTGGTCAAAGCAATTTACATCAAGATAAATTCTTCAAATGCAAAAACAATCAAAATAGATATTGTAGAAGACATATTGAGCTTTCCAAAAAAGTCAAATATCACCCTAAAATGATAAGAATTGAGAGAGTTATGATTGATGCAAGTTGGGAAATTTTGAGCAAATGCTTGAAACCAAAAGTGACCAAACTTGAATTTTTGGGCTATTGGGCCTATGATTCAAGGTCCATGCATGTTATAGGTCTCAAGATGAACCTCAGAACTTACTCATACACCCCTTGGATTTTTATTTTATTTTATTTATTTAAGGTCAAAATAAAATAAGATAAAAGTAAAGCTTTCTTACAAGTTCCAAGCCGAACATCTTTAACCTAATTTCGTCATTATATATTCTCGTCAATTCAGACATCAAGCAACACAAAATATTTGCACAAGAAGGTATCCCAAAAATCTCAAAAATATCAAAACTAAGGCAAGTTGTAAACCTTATTTGTAGCCACCTTCAAAGCATATCAGCCCTTCCAATCGATCTCTGAAGTGGTATAGGGTAAGAATTGATCAAACTTGGTGATCCAAAGCACACGAAAATAGCATTCCATGCATCTCAGGTTGCCCTATACTTTGCAAGTTCATATTTTTGTTTTCATATTTTTTTAATATGTACTAATCAAACTAATATTCTTTTGAGGTATGATAATGCGGGATTAGACTATTGCATGACCCCCATGACGATAAAACCATAAACTTTGATGACTACCACATTTTTGAATGATTTTCATCGTATGTCTTTTTGCAGCGTGTTTTAGCCCAAAATAATATTTCCATTGAACTCGTAGGGCCTGAATTAGGGGATAGGGTCCATGGAAATCACTAATCATTATTATTTTACAGGGTTAAAAAACCAGCTTGCTGGAGAAGATGACCGGAGCTAGGGCTCCGACGCTTCTTCGGTCTAAAAATTTCTATTTAAAATTTATTTATTTGTTTTCACATTGTTACTGGATGAAACAGCCACCCCAGTGGCAAGCAAGCGCATGTTAAGGCATTAGTGTATAAGGGCATGGGTTCGATCCTACCTTTTGTCATTTATTTTTTCATGTTTTCTTAATCCTTGCAGGTTAACTATGTTTTGCATTGTGTGAGTCTTACTAGCATTAAAGTGTGCCTGGTGCAGTTGCAAGGCAGGCAGTTATAAAAGTTAAGAGTGTGGGTTCAACACCCACCCCTGGCAGTTTTGTTTGGTTTTACTTCTAAACTTGTTCTTTTCTCCTTATTTTCTTTCTCTTAAACCCTAATTTCACCTAACCATAAAACCACAAACCTTTTTTACAAACCTAAAATAATTATTTTTTTTGTAAACCCTAAAAATAATTAGGTTTTAGTTTTTTTTATCATTAACCCTTTTTTAATTAATTTAATTAATCAATTATTTTATTAATTAAAATTAATTAGTTTCAGGTTTATTTTAAACCATCATTCAAAAACCTTTTTCTTCATAAAAAATAATCATAAAAAACATTTCGTTTTCTCGTCTATTTTTCTTATGTGATTTTCATAGATTAACTTCTATAGGGTTCGCAGTTTGTAAATAGCCTTATTTTCCACTTTTCTTCCTTATTATTTATTTGTTTTCCGGTTTGTAATAGTTATAGGTTTCTACTTTCCGCACCCTACTATTTTGCACTTGCCCCAAAGACGTGTAATAGTTTAGGGTTTACGTTTCTTCCTTTACTTTCCGCACCTTTACTGCTTTCTCATATATGCTATATTACTTCTTAGTAATTAGGTTTATATGGAAAGACTAAAATAAATCGTTAGAAAAACCTAATTGCAAAGATAAATAATTGAATACAAATCACTCGCACACTCGCTCCTCTAGGGTAACCTCCCTTATTGCCTTCGGAATAAAAACAGTCATGTCCCTCGAAAGTGGGGATGTTTTAGAAAAGTCCCTCGAATCAATGATAATATTCCCTTGATGACCCTTTCGATGTTGCCTTTCAGTAAATGATATAGTCCCTTACAAAAATTAGTAAAGTGTCCTTACTAGTTGCCTTCGATGATTGTTTGATGACCCTTACATGTCCCTTCACATCCAATGATATGGATTCCTACTAACTAATGGTATGGATAGAACTATCTAAAGGAGGAGGAAAGTACAAGAATGACCTTGAGTGGGTAGAATACTGTTAATCGCTTGCTCGTAAAATTTTCAAAACAGAACATGTTCACATCACACTTTCAAAATGAAATATTTTCAAACAAACACTTTGTACGCATTATTGAGGACTGATACAAGAGTCATTACAAAGTTCAAATTTCAAAATATTTTTCAAACACTTACACAAAAAATAAAATTTTCAAAGTGAGCTAAGCGATTAAGAGCCCGTAGACAACTACGAATGAAAAGGGTGCTAACACCTTCCCTTTTCATAACCTACCCCCCAAAATCAAAATCTTCAAGGTCTTTCTTGTTCTTTTCACCCTTTCCTTATTGGATAAAGAAAAGTCGATGGCGACTCTTGCTATCTACAACATTTACAATAAAATGCAAAACAAGTCAGTTCTCCCACCGTATTATAGGTAGTAACAATGATGAACAAGCCTCTATTAAGGTATGAACAAGTATCTGCAAGTCTTAATCTTTTTTATAAGTATCTTCAATTTATTCCATGCGGGGAAGATCAAGCTAACTTACACTTCTGATGCATGTTTGGTTTTTATGATGTAATGGTCCTTTTATGATATATGCCATGATGCGATTTTTTATTATGCAATGTTGATTATGAAAAGAGGCCCTGCTGGGGAAGAACATGCCAGCCTGATCCTTGTTGGGAGTGGATTAATTGTATTGTCAGCTTTGGGGAGTTAACATGTATCTGTTTTATGAGCGGGCGACGACCTTTGTGAATATCTGAATTATCACTTATGCCCCCAGCATGGTGTAAAAGACTGTGTTCTTTCCTTTTCAAGTGATTTCCAATGTTATTTTTCTTAAGCTTTTGTGACTCTCAAGGTCTTAAATGCGATAGTTTTTTCAGGAAAATATCGAACATTTTAATATTCAAAGTAGTAAAAGAAAACATAACTTGTTTTGAATCAAGAGAAATTTTATTAAAATTAGCCTATAAAAAGACGTTTTTACATGAGGAAACACTCCCTAAAAAGAAGTGATTGTGTGAGTAAAAACTTAAACTGGCAACGGGAAAATCTGATTTCCACTGAGTTCTGATTCTGCTATAACCACTATATCCCTAAATCTCTTATCACTTTTGCCTTCAGAATAAAATGACTTGATTAATTCCTGCCCCTCAGAATCGTCAGTTGTTGTTTGTAGATAAAAGTCACAGATCGCAGTCATTCGCTTTTGAATCCCTAACTTTTTCTTAGACCTCCCCTTTGGGGGGTTTTCAGTTCACCGGGATACCTTTTTTTGCCTAAGTTGCCCTTACAGGTTTTTAACTTAGCAGGTGTACTTCTTTATATATATATATATATATATATATATATATATATATATATATATATATATATATATATATATATATATATATATATATATATATATATATATATATATATATATATATATATATATATATATATCCATAATTTTTTTCCCGGATCTTTTCCTTTTGTGATCTGCATGAATGCCCATTTCTTGCCTAAGACATCGACTTAGTGGGTCTATTCATGCGAAGTATTTTTTAACTGTGTCTGCATTTACTGTGAGCGAGAAATCTTCTCCATTCATAGTAGCAAGTAGAAAAAATCCTTCTGAGAAGACCTTCTTCACAATATATGGTCCTTCATAATTTAGGGCCCATTTGCCCCTGGTATATGTAATGTTAAGAGGCAGGATCTTCTTTAACACGAGGTCTCTGATTTAGAAGTTACGAGGCCAGACCTTCTTGTCGGAAGCTTTCTTCATTATTATCTGATATAATTGGCCATGGTAAATGGCTTCCAATCATTTCTCATCGATAAGGTACAACTTATCGAACTTGTTCGGACCCATTCTGCTTCATTCAACTTGACATCCAATATAACTGTTAGGGAATGTATCTCTATTTCCACTGGTAAGATAACCTACATCCCATAAGCAAGCGAAAAGGGGTTGCCCCGGTCGATATGCAAACTGAAGTTCGATAGCCATGTAGAGCGAAAGGCAACATCTCGTGCCAATCCATGTATGTCACTACCATCTTTTATACAATTTTCTTGATGTTTTTGTTTGCAGCTTCAACGACGCCATTCATCTTTGGCTGATAAGGTGAAGAGTTGTGATGCTGGATTTTGAAGTTCTGGCACAGTTCTTTTATCATCTTATTGTTGAGGTTGGATCCATTGTCAGTAATGATCTTTTTTGGGAATTCCATAGCGGCAAATGATTTGATTCTTGATGAAGCGGGCAACCGCTTATTTGGTGACGTTGTCATATAAAGCAACTTCTACCCATTTAGTAAAGTAGTCGATGGAAACTAGGATGAAGTGGTGGCCATTAGAATTAGTTGGCTCGGTTTGGCCGATCATGTCAATGTCCCACATAGCAAAAGTCCAAGGAGAAGTCATGACATTCAGAGGTATTGGAAATACGTTCATTTTGTCAGCATAGATCTAACACTTGTGGCAAGCTATGGCATGATAAAAGCAATTAGTTTCTATAGTGGTCCAATAATATCCTGCTCTTAGGACTTTCTTAGCCATGGTGTTGTCACTAGAATGCGTTATGAAGGAACCCTTGTGTACTTCCTCAATGATTTTTAGCTGTTGTATGTCTATCCACGCATCTGAGCAGCACTAAATCATAATTTCTTTCATAGAGAATTTTATGGCAGAGAAGGAATGATAACTTCCTTAAAGTCTTTTTATCAATTGTAGAAGCTCCCTATAAATATTCTAGAGTTTCAAGGTACCTCTGAATGTCGTGGTACCAAGGTTTGTCATTTTTAGTCCTTTCTAAGTCAAGGCTGTAAGTTGGTTCATCTACTCATTCAATTCTGATGATAGGCGTTTTGTTGGCCCATTTAACTTTAAACATGGAAGACAAGGTGGCCAAGGCATCGGGCAGTTGATTTTCCTCTCTTGGGATATGGATGAAGGTGATTTCATCAAAGTAGGGAATTAATTGCATGACATGTTCTCTGTAGGGAATCAAGTTAGGGTGACGGGTTTCCCAATCTTCGTTGATCTGGTGGATTACCAAGGCTAAATCTCCATATATTGTTAAAGTCTTAATTCTTAAATCAATGGTTTCTTCTAGACCAAAGATGCGAGCTTCATATTCTGCAACATTGTTGGTGGCGTCAAGGACATGCTCCAAGGAATTCGAGGCACCGTCAAACACGAGCGTCCACCGCGCTCCTGGTTCGGGTCCTTCTTCTGTATCTGATACTCCCTTAAACCACATAATATCCTTATTTGGGAAGTCGAATTTCATGGGTTGATAATCATCCATTGGATGGTGGGCAAGATAATATGATAATACACTACCCTTGATTTCTTTCTGGGTAACGTATTGGATGTCATATTTTATTAACACCATTTACCAACGGACATCTCTTCTTATTAAAGTTGGCTTTTCAAATATGTACTTAACTGGGTCCATCTTGGATATCACGAGTGTTATATGCATTAAGATGTATTGCCTCAGGAGTTTGGTGGCTCATGCAAGTGCACAACACGTCTTCTCAAGAAGTGAATATCTTAACTCGCAGCCAGTGAACTTTTTACTCAGATAATAGATTCCATGCTCTTTTCTTCCCACTTTGTCATGTTGACCGAGTACACAACCCATAGAATTCTCAAGTAGTTCCAGGTACATAATAAAAGGTCTTCCCTGTACTGGAGGTATAAGAATTGGAGGTTCTTGCAAATATTCGTTAATCTTGTTAAAGGCTTGTTGACAATTTCCATTCCATTCCATGGCTTGATCCTTCTGTAACAACTTGAAGATTGGATCACATGTAGGCATTAAGTGGGAGATGAATCTGGCGATGTAGTTTAATCGTCCTAGGAACCCACAAACTTCTTTCTCTGTTATTGACTCGGGCATCTCTTGTATTTCTTTTACTTTTACAGGATTGACCTCGATGCCTCGTTGACTTACTATGAAACCAAACAGTTTGCTAGACCATACCCCAAAGGTGCATTTGTTTGGGTTCAACCTTACACAAAACTTTCTTAACCTCTCAAACAGTTTCTGTAAGTGTATCAAATGCTCCTCCTCAGTTTGAGATTTTGCAATCATGTCATCAACATAAACCTCAATCTCTTAATGGACCGTGTCATGGAAAAGAGGCACCATGGCATGTTGATATGTTGCACCAACATTTTTCAGACCGAACGACTTTACTTTGTAGGAAAATGTACCCCAAAGGGTAATGAAAGTAGTTTTCTCCATGTCTTTCAGGGCCATTTTGATTTGGTTGTACCCAGAGAAACTATCCATGATGGAGAATACCTTGGAATGAGAAATATTATCAACCATAATATCAATGTGAGGAAGCAGAAAATCATCCTTAGGACTTTCTCTATTCAAATATCTATAGTCGACACACATTCATACCTTTCTGTCCTTCTTCGGTACAAGCACAATGTTCGGAAACCATGGGAGATACTTGATTGCTTTTAGGAAACCTGCATTGAACTGTTTTTAAACCTCTTTTTTAATTTTCATTGACATGTCTGGATGTGTTCTTTAGAGCTTCTGCTTGATGGCTGGTCATTCTTCCTTGAGAGGAAAATAGTGCATGACGATATCTGTATCAAGTCCAGGCATGTCTTTATACGACCAAACAAAGACGTCGACATATTCTTGTAGTAGACCAGTCAAACCTTGTTTTACCGATTGTTGTACCCCAAAATTTTCCCTCTCATGTTTTCTAAGATTTTTTCTTATATGGGTGGTCACAAGCACTTGATTAAAGGAAAAAAAATAATTTTTTTTTAAGATAAACAAAGTCTTTCGATTGGCATGCCAAAGGGTCTTTTGATTGGCATTTTGACAGGCTTCGATTGAGCACCTATTCGAAGGGTACACAAAAGGACCATTTAAAGACCCATTTGAAGGAAGTAATACTAGAGCCAATCGAAGGGTACACAAGAGGTACATTCGAAGGCTACACAAGAGGTCCAGTGGAAAGAGGCAACTTGAGGCCAGTCGAAGAGCAACACTGGAGGACATTTGAAGGAGAAAAAATGTCCAGGTTCATTCAAATTCAAAAAAAAAGACAAGTTTCCATGACTTTTGCAATGTTACAAAACATCATTCATGGCTTTGAAAACATTTGTTTATGGTTGTTTAAACCATTGTTTTCTTGTCCCTTCCATCCCCTCTATTTAAATAACCACATACATACGCACAAAAGGAGGCTGGACAACAGGAGGGAGAGTCACACGAAATCAAAAACATATTTTTTGAAGTTTCCTGAGGCATTTCCAATTATCCCCAGCCCTTAAACAAGGATACCCACGCCTGAATTCATATATCACCCTTGGTAAGAATGGGTGAAAAGATCAAATTTACATTTGCATGACATATTGGCATTTGAATTTTTGTTCGATCTATATTCAAGATTAAGGACCTGGGTTCGACACCCAGGTATGCATTTGTTTTGTTGCCAACACTTGCTACAGATATAGCTTGAATAGACCTAATGCGTGCAGGATCGAAGGACCTGGGTTCGAAACCCAGGTCATGCGTTTTGTTTTGATAACACATCTTTGTAGATGCAGTTCCCTCACAAGTTATCCACGAGGCCCTTCCAGCAACGCCCTCTGGATCGAAAGCCATCTCATGTCACTGGATCAAAGGGTAATCGAAAGACAGCTTTCCCCTCTAAATCGAAGTTATATCTCCCTGCAATCGAAGGATTCTTCCTTTTCTATTTTTACTTTTGTTCTCATTTCTTTATTGACCCCTTTTTATCTAAATTGACCTTAAATCAAAAATCACAAAAAAAAAACATTAGACTAGTTATTTTTCTAATTAAATTAATTTTATAAATAAATAAATTAATTATTTTAACCTTTTTCTTGAAATTAAAATTAAATAGACTTAGGTTGTATTTTCTTAAAATAAAGCAAAACAAACAAAACTATTTCTTTTCCTTAGGATTTAGACGTCCACTTTTATTTGTTTGCGCATTTATTCATTCTCGCATTTTTCATCTTATTGTAACTGCTCCCCAGCCTGTAATAGTAACTAGGACTTTACTTTTTGCATTTTTATAATGTACTTCTCGCAAAGCCATGTAATAACGTAAATTTAATTTTTGCACTTTCAATTTCTGTATACATATCAACTGCTAGACTAATAGGATTGTATGATAAGACTAATAATCAAACACCAGCAAACTTAACAAAAGAACAAAAATAACTAAACATAACACACTTGCACATACACACCTCTAGGGTATCCCACTTTGGTTGCCTTTGGAAATAAAGCAGTCATGTCCCTCGAAACGGGGACACTTTAGCAAATACCCGTAAAAAACAAAAAGATCGTAGTCCTTCGTGATCCTATAGTTGTCTTTCGGTAAATGATATAGTCCCTAAACAAAATTGCTAAAGCGTCTGCACAAGTTGCCTTTATAATTGTAAACGTCCCTTTGAATGTCCCTTATACATTCAACGATGGGGCTACCTACTCACTAATAGTAAGATAACATTGTCTAAAGGATAAGAGGAAAAGAACTACCCTTTTCGAGTATAAAAGTAGATAGTTGTTAGAAGTTTGTTTAAAAACATTTTGCATTTACACAAATACTACTTTTCAAAAGCAATTTTCAAAACATTTACTTTGTTAACACTCTTGAGGACTAATACAAGAGTTAAATGCAAAGCAAATTGCTGCACTAAGGCATTTTCCAAACATTTTCAAACACACAAAGCACAAAGGTATTTCAAAATGAGCATACCTCTAAGAGCCCGTAGATAACTACGGATGGAAAGGGTGCTAACACCTTCCCTTTCCATAATCTACCCCCCTTACTCAGAAAATATTGAAAAGGTATTTTTCTCTTCTTTTCACCCTTTCTTTAATTTGGATAAAAGAAAAGTCGGTGGCGACTCTTTCTTACTGCAAAATTTGCAAACACAAATGCAAAAACCAGTATTAAACAGTCGGTTCTGCCACTGTATCACACTGATCCTTCTAAAGTAGCCCCTATTCTAACTTCCTTTTTTACATCTTTGGTACCCAAGTTGATAACTTCCAAGGATTACTCATGTGGCTGAATAGCCCTTTCTTCCTGCCTTAGTAGCCTAGCCAACTCTTCGAGAAGTTCATAATCTTCTTCATAATCTTCTTCAGGTTGGTAAATTGGATTATTGAAGTCATAGAGAGTCATAGCAGTATCATCATCAGTGGGAACTAGGGTGGATCTGTATAAAGGGGATTTATGCTTTTAGAATGCGACTGGTTTTTTTGAAAGAAAAAGAAAGAAAACATTGTCAGTTTTACTAAAAAGAGTATAATTGAAAGATAGGGAACTCAAATTTGAATAAAAATGTCCCTTATTTAATGATAAAACATGCAAATATATAGGGGTCTTACAAGATTTCATTGTGCCTTGGGCAGAGCACAAGAAATTTTTCTTTAAAAAAAGGGAAATTACTTATGATGAAAAGTGACAGAAATGAAATCTTCAGCAGTCTAGTTGTGTAGCTCTTGTTTGGGAACATAAGGATGAATCTAGTTGTTTATATCTTTGTCGTCGTTGACCTATTTGTCCACTTCTTGTATGTGATCCTCATTGATGGTGCCAACGCTGATGAATTTGATGAAAGATGGAGAACCACGACCCCTCGAACCAAAACCTCATCTGCCTCTGGGAGATAACTTGCCTCGTTCCAGCTGCCCTAGATGATAACCTAATCCCAACTTATCAAATTTTGCAGGTAAATCCAAGACTCAACCCCATCCTTCAGGGTGTCCTGATTCTACCACAGCTTTAGCTTCTTTCAATGATGTCATAGAAATTTTGGCCTTTTAACCTCTATAGGAAGGATTTTCTTAGCGGGAACAATCTCAAATGATTGACATAGAGTTTCCTGAACCTCTCCTTCTATTTCAACATAAAGGAATGACGCCAAATGACTAACCAAGATATCCTCCTCTCCACAAACAGTTATAATCTTATTACATGCAGTATACTTTAATTTTTAATGGAGGGTCGAAGTTACAGCCCCTATATTATGGATCTAGGGACGCCCCAATAGACAACTGTAAGATGGGCGAATATCCATAACTAAGAAAGTCACATCAAACATCCGAGGGTCAATTTTGTCTGGAAACACAATCTATCCAAACAAAGATCTTTTTTGCTCCGTCAAAAGTATGAATACCCATGTCACTGGGTGTTAACTTCACACCCTTAACATTAAGTTTTCTCAAAACATCCTTTGGTAAGACATTCAAGGAATATCTCATATATACCAACACGCAAGCCAAAGTTGTATTAGCATATTCTATGGAAATATGAAATGCCTTGTTATGATTCTTTCCTTCTAGAGGTAAATCTCGGTCTATAAATCCCAACTCATTTTCTGCAGTTATGCCAACAACAACTCTTTCTAGTTGATTCACAGAAATTTCCTTGTGCACATAAGTGGTGCTCAAGAATTTCAACAATGATTTTTGATGGGCATCAGAACAAAGTAGCAATGATAAGATAGATATCTTGGATGGCGTCTAATTAAGCTGATCAATTATCTTAAAACCACTCTTCTTTATGATCTTCATTAATTCCTCCATTTCTTTCGTTTTGGGGAAGAAGATGACCATAGGTCTTGCCCCTGATTATTTGTATTCACTTGTTTTTCTTTGGCATTGGAATCATTAGTTTTTCTGAGAGGATCAAAAACTCTACCACTGCGAGTAATCCCGCCAGTCCCCACAATATTTTCCACTAGGGGTTCTTGCTTCTCTTCTTGATAGTACACATCTCTCCCATAGTGCCAGGGTATTGCCTTAGTACTTTAAAATGGAATAAGACCCTACATGGTGATCCTCAAAGGAGGCTCCTTTAACGTCATAAGTATTGGAACAAGATCATATTATATAGAAATAACTAACACATTGTTATCTAGTGCTGCTTCTTTACTATTCTTTCTATCAGTAATAATGGCCAATGCTCTATCTTTGAACAAACCCAAATGTTTCACATCATAGAGATACATCCTGCAAATGGCGCATCCATGAGGTTTCCCTTCGCAATTTGGACAACCGCATGACTAAAATCGACCAAACCCAATTGGACATACTTTTCATGTATCTCAATAGGAGTGACTATGTCGAGTTTTGATGTTATGGGTTATTCTGAATAACTGCTCACTAATTTCATGCTTTCATTACTCCTGTGTCTGTAAGTTTGGATAGTACTTTGATCTAAGATACATTGAAGGTGTTGAAGTTTTCTCTTATCTTTGAGAATCCTTACAACAAATTCGGTAAGAATCATAGTCATGTTGTCATGTCTAGTAAAAATCAGCATGTGTTTGTACCAGGTCCCCTCCCATTAAATTCACGTTATAATCTTGGCACTGACTAGGATCACCATCATGACTAACACCAATCAATCCTAACTCCATAAATTTGGCATGAATTTCTAGAGGAGTCGCCATGTAAGTGTTTGTTTGCAACAATTTTGGTAAAACATTGCTTTGGTAATGTTTTGCTTAATGTCTTGACCTTTGAAGTAAATCATCTTAACTGATTTTTAATGATGTCAAAGTAGATGTCTTGACACCTTCCTTCTTATATGAACATGTTTTTAGATTTTTTTGTTTCCTTCATTTAAGCGTGCCTTATTCAGTTTTGTGACTTATATCTTACGAAAAATATGGAGGAATATTTTTCGATCTGTCTTATCTTTATGGATTATATCTTGGCCTACTTTCATGGAGATATTCAAGGGATTCAATATATTTCAATATTTGTTTTTCATCCCAAGCCTATAAAGAAGTCGTTGCGCCTTTAAAAGGACTTGCAACCTTATTCGTACAACTGCAACAATTGAAGAAAAATATATTCCTTGTGTTTAAAAAGTCTGAATATTTTAATTGTAAGACACTCTAGTATTGTTTCCATACTTGAGTTGTAAATTTTAGTTGATTTATAAATTATGGATCATTCATAAGCTTTTAAGTATTGAATGATTGAAGTTTTTCAAACTTAACAATTATGTTGTTTTTCATTGTTAGTGATTGTAGGGATTTGAGGAGGGTATCATACCTAGTTGTGTCTTAGGTAGAAGTATAGCACGGGTAGTGATTAAGTGATTAGATTGTAAACTGGTTATTTACTGAGGGTTTATAAATTGATACTATTTAGTGGACTTATCCCTGGCTTGGTATCCCCCAGAGTAGGTGTTGTTGTACACCGAATTGGGTTAACAATCCCTTGTGTTTTTACTGCTTTTATATTGTTTCATTTTATATTGTCCTCAGATATTTGTATCGTGACATCTCCTTCGACATCGCATGTCCGATACCAGAATTTCAATTGGTATCAGAGCAGACATCCTGCTATGTATCTGAATGAGATCTTGGGAAGATACTTTCTGGTTCTATGGATAAGGAAGGAGGAATTTTGAACATACCACCCATTCTGGATGGAAGCAATTATGACTATTGGAAACCACGTATGGTGGCCTTTCTAAAATCTATGGACAACAGGGCTTGGAAAGTTGTCTTAAAAGGATAGAAGCACCCTGTCAAATTGGGAGGAGATGGAGAACCTACTTCTGAGTTAAAGCCAGAAGAAGATTGGTATAAAGAAGAGGATGAAATTTCACTTGGAAATTCTAAAGCCTTGAATTCTATATTCAATGGAATTGACAAGAACATTTTCATATTAGTAAACACATGTGAAGTAGCTAAGGATGCCTGGGGGATTCTTCAATCAACCCATGAAGGCACATCCAAAGTTAAGATGTCAAGACTTCAGTTGCTCACCACCAGATTTGAAAATCTGAAAATGAAGGATGATGAAAGTATTAATGACTTCCATATGAACATTCTTGAGATTGCTAATGCATCTGGTGCTTTAGGAGAAAAAATACCCGAAGAAAAATTGGTGAGAATAATGCTTAGGTCTCTCCCCAAGAGATTTGATATGAAAGTGATTATCGTAGAAGAAGAACAAAACATTGACAAGATGAGAGTGGATGAACTTGTTGGATCCCTTCAGACATTTGAATTAAGCATCAATGAAAGATTTGAAAAGAAGAACAAAAGCATAGCTTTTATAACCAACACTGAAGATGAAGAGGAGGATCATGATCTGGATACAGATGAAGGAATATCTAATGCTTTAGTTCTGCTTGGAAGACAGTTTAACAAAGTGATAAATAAGATGGATAGGAATCCAAGATCAAATGTCAAGAACATCTCGTCTGACATCCATAAGTCAAATGAGTTTGGAAGAAAAAGGGCTGAAGAAAAATCCACTCAAGGGAAGGAAGGGAATACAATGTCATGGATGTTTAAGTTTTGGTCATATTAGAGCTGAATTTCCTACATATCTTAAGAAACAGAAGAAGAATCTATTTGTTACTTGGTCTGAAGAGGACTCTGAGAGTGATATTGAAGAGGAATCTTCCAAGTATATTAAATCATTGACAGGAAAATATGTTTATTATAAGGATTCTAGTGATGGTGAACTAACCTTTGATGAGTTAGTTTCCTCGTACAAAAAACGGTGTCTCAGAAGTGCAGAAGTTTACCAAGAAGGGGAGAAATAGAAAGCTCTCATAACTAAGCTGAAGGAAGAAAGGAAAGAGCATCTAAGAACTATCTCTAGTATGGATAGTGAAGTGACTTCTCTGAATTTGAATCTTGACAGAATGGTCAATGTGAGCAACCCCTTCGTATAATTGGTTTTGAATGATAGAAAATATATGTGAAATAATCAATGAATGTTACCTACATGTGTGCATTGTAAAAAATATAGTATAACATGTTTAAAATGAGTTAATAATGTGTTTTACACATAAAACACTGTTATGAGTTGACATAAACAGCTTTGCATCGATGCATACTTAAGCAAAGAATCATAAAAACGATTATGCTTCAGTATGAGTCGACACATCCATGTTATGCATCGACTCATAACATGTTCATGCCCCTGGAATTCAACCTTCAAGTTTATGCATCGATACATAAATTCATGCATCGACGCATGATATGTTGATGTTCCTGGAAAACATTTTTGAACTTTTATGCATCGATACATAACATCATGCATCAACTCATAACACGTTTTGTCTTCAAAACTCAAAAGTTCAATTCAATATGTGTCGACACATATGTGTTATGCATCGACTCATGTAAAATGGTTGGTTCTGTAATATGTTGTAATATTTGCTTGCATCGACTCATAACAATATGTATCGACTCATTTTGTGTTACATAACTAACATGAGTCGACTCATGCTAACATGCATCGACTCATAATATGAATTTCTGTCTATAACAGTTTTCTGTTACATATATAAGTATGTTTTTTCAGCAGAAAACAACATGACACATATTACAATTGTGAGCATCAATTCTGAGCAGCAAGAAGCCTGAAAGATGCTTCATCTTCATCATCTTCATCATCTTCTCAATCATCTTAATTCAACAACAACAAAGAAAACTAAACATCTTTGTTCAATTGGATCAAGAGATTAAGAGATAACATTCAGCTGTGCATTCAAGGGATCTCAGTTGGGTTGAATACTTTGAAGGGGGCTTCGAGGAAAAACCAAGGGGTTTGTCCTTCAAGAACAGACGTGTTCTTAAGGTTTTATTTTGTCACAGTCGCACAAGTCGGATTCAACCATAGTGAGAAGTTTGGAAATCAGAGGGATTTTTGCAAATAGGTCACGGATGCGTAGGATCGGTTGTGGATCTTGCAGGGAATCTTGATAAGGCTCATATCAAGTGGAGGTTCTTACAAGAAGAAGAAGATCTTAGGGATTTCTTTCTGTCTGTGTAGTGTAACCTTGTATTCAAACATTCAGCAAAATTGTTATAAGAGTTCTCAATTTCAATTTTGGAATTGAGAGGGAGACGTACTCACACGTGAGGATGACAGTGGGGAACTTCCTTACTAAACTACCTGCGTATTGTTCTTTCTTTCTCTCTATCTCTTTACATTTTCTGTAATTTTGTGATTCAATTGGCTTGCTGAGTTTTTTTGTTATATGATAAACTAGTGGTTCAAATACTTTCATCAAATCACCATTATTAATCATTAAATAAGCATACGCCAACCGTTTGACAAAATTGCTTACAAGTTTTAATTCATTGGAAACATTGTTCTAGTGATAAGTGCATTAAAAACATTAAGTAATCTGTGTTTAAGATTCATCTATTTCATACTAATAAAATCCAACAATTTTATCGCATGTCCGGTTTTCTAGTTGTTGGTTCGAAATAGACGAAAGTTGATTCTGGACCTTACTTTTCCGCTGCTTTTAACAAACTTTGATAAAAGATTTTAAATCCTTGAAGAATAAGGAGGTGATCTGTTCACCCCCCCCCCCCCCCCTCTTGATCACTTGCCACACTGTCTAACAAGTGGTATCAGAGTGCCGGTTAGCTGGTGCTTTGTATCTACTAGTAACGCTATGGCCTTTGAACCAAAGGGGCGTATAATAGAGCTCCTGTTTTCAATGGTGAAAACTATGGCTACTGAAAAGACTACATACGAGTACACATAAATTCCATTGATAGGAATGTATGGACTGCCATTCAGAATGGTCCTTTTCATATTACCATGAGGAATGATACAGGTGCAATAGTGCCTAAACCTGAGGATCAATGGAATGAAATAGATGAAAAGAAGTGGTCGTGTGATTGGAGAGGCAGAAATATGATAATCTCAGCACTTGGTGTTGATGAGTATTATATGGTGTCTCATTGCACATCCGCTAAAGAAATGTGGGATGCTTTAGAAATTGCCCATGAGGGCACTACTGAAGTTAAACAGTCCCACATTAACACACTCAATCAAGAGTTCAAGCTCTTTCGCATGAAATAAGGAGAATATGTCTCCGACATGCAAAAGAGATTTGTTCATCTTGTGGGTCGTTTAAATGCACTTGGAAAACCTATTTCCAATGAAATTGCTACTAATAAAATTCTGAGTTGTCTTAGCAGGGAATGGCAACCTAAAGTAACAGCTATCAAGGAAGCCAATGAACTCATTACCCTTACCATTACAACTCTGTTTGGCAAGCTGGAAGAACATCAACAAGAATTGGAAAGTCTTGAAAAATACGAAAACAAGAGTAAGAAGGAGAAGAATAAAGACATGGAGGGTGAGAAGAAGTCAATAGCTCTAATGGCTTCTAGATCCAAGTCCTCAAACAAAGAGCAAGATGATAATGACTCAACTAGTGATGAAAATTCTGATGATGAAGAAATGGGACTTTTTGTTCGGAGATACAATAGGTTTATTCGAAAGAATGGAATCAAGTACTCTGATAAGAATCTCATAAGCTTTCGAAAATAGTCTAAAGATCCAAGGCAAGAAGAGAATAAAAAGCAAATAAGTATGATATCTTTCTGATCTTGATCTTTTATTTTTTGTCTGTGACTCATAACTATTGTTCTTCTTTTCTCATATAATTTTGAAGGGTTTGTGATTTAGGGAAAGTGATGAACAAAAGTTAGGGTTTTGGGGATGTGTATGAATGATAGTTTCCTCTTTGTTTTTGTGTGAATAATTGTTTAATGTTGGGAGGGAAAAACCAGTTAGAAGAGAGGGAAAACTTTGACCGAATCAAAGTTGGTTTTACTTTTCGGTGCAGGTTTTTATTTAGCTACTTTGTACAAGGGTTATAGCAGTTTGTATTAGGTTTTTGACTGGTTATGCAGGTCTGTGGCAGAGCAGCAATATGTTTATAGCAGGGCTGAATTTTGTTTGTTTTATAATAAGTTCATGGGCTGGTTTTTTACACTGTTTTATTTGTTTAGCCTTTTCACTGAGTTGTAGTAAAAAAAAATTTAGTCCCCTTTTTGTGAACCAAAAGGGATTTTGTGATTTGTAAAAGAGGGGGTAGGCCTATGACTTGAAATGCATTTCTGAATTTTATTGTGAAATATATTCAATATGAGGCTTTAGATTGGATTTATCGCATGATTGAAAACACCCTTTGCTTCTGATTCCTTTACAAACCATAATAATGATATTAGAAGAAAACTTTGTTTGAAAACTTCTTGTTCAAATTTCATTGTTTTGATAATGATTTTCTAACTCATTCTTTGTTTGTTTTCATGTGACGTTGATGGAAGTGAAAAAGGAAAGGCAAGGTAGAAGAAGGAATTCTGGCTAGCATGAAGCTTGGAAGGGAGTTTGAAAAAGATGGAGATCTTATTGATGTTTCGGCCCATATAAACTCATAGAATAGCCTTAAGATTTGAATTCCTCCCTTTTTGTTTTTTTGTCTTGTAAAGAAAATTTGAGTGTACTTGTAAATGATGAATGATGATACATTAAATGTATTTACAAACTTTCTTGAACCTTAGTGAATTGTGCCTTGCTTTGAATAAAACTTGATGGAATTTGTATGTTTGCTAAATGGAACTTGAGTGTTTAAAAGCTTGGATGAATTTATGGCTTATGAATATGTCTTGAACAATTTTGACAACTTTGAAACATCATGCCTTAAAAATAGTCTTATATAAGAGAAATGATGGGATTTGATTAATACTTGGATGAACTTCGAATGATGGACAATGACGAATTAAATGGACTTAGTGAAACTTGAATTAGTCTTGTAATTTTGTGGATATTCGAATGATGAATGACCTCTGTAACTTGCATGCCAAGGAAGCCATATGCATTATCTCCTAACTTGAAACCAATTCTCAATGAAAACCTTAATTCCCATGTTCAAACCGCAAGTGACTTGTAACTAAAGTAACAAAGAATAACCATGACTTGATAATCTTATGAGTTCACAACAATCATCTCTAAATGCTTTGCAATTTAATTCACGAACCCTTGACTTGATGACTAACGATATTAATTCAAAAGCAATTCCCTTGGGAAGAACCCCGAGTGAAAAAGAAGCTTGAAATAACAAAGGTATCCTTGAGATAAAAAAACCCTAATCCGTTGACCTTGGGTAGGGAAATAAACCATAATCCTTGGCCTTTGTGAATTTGAATGAGAAACAACCTTGTTCATGGATGAATAAGAAACTCGTGATAATCATACTTCTAAACCCTTATTCACATAATCCACTACTCAAGATAAGAACCAAGTAAATCAACTGTACTGAGTGTAGAAGCCTCAACCCAATAGAAACCTTAATTATTACAACCTCTGATTGTGAACCCCTGCTTCATTGAATGAAGGAATGATGTGTGATTGACCTAATGAAAACAATGCACATGAAAGGCAAAGCCTAAGCCAAATAAGAGCAAAATGGATAGGACAAATTAGGCGTATGTGATCAGTGGATCTGGAACTGACTGTTTAACGCTGGTTCGAGAAATGTCGCGGAAGCAAGAGTCGCCACCGTCTTTTATTTTCTCCAAATGGAAAGGACAAAAGCATAGAAAAATTCCTTATTGAGATTGCTCTCGGTTCGGGAGGTAGATTTTTAGAGAGGGAAGGTGTTATCATCCTTTCTATCCATGGTTATCTATGGGCTCTTAGATACTTGCTCATTTGTGTTTTCAAAATGCTTGTTTGCTTTTCAAGGTGAATGGGTTTGAAAAAAGTTCCGTTTAAAATTTCAGTTCGACTCTCGTATCAGTCCTCAAGAGTGTTTGAAAAGTTGTTTTTGAAAGCTTGTTTGCAAAGTGTCGGTGTGAAAAGAAGTTTTTGATTTGTTTTGAATTCAGAGCAAGTATCTACGAGTCATCTACCTACCCTAAGGAATTAGTCTGTGTAAATGTCCTTAAAGTAGTGCCATCCCACCATTGAGAGATAGGTAGCACCACCGTTGGAGGTGTTCGGGTCAATTCGAGGTTTAGGGACAATGTGGTCACCAGAGCAATAGGAAGACACCTTAGAAGCTACCTTCATGCCATGTTCATGGACATGAGGACTTACTAAAACATCCTCTACTCGACGACCACGTTTCGAGGGGCCAGGCAACAGTGAGACGTACCCTAGGGGTGGTGTGTGAATTGTGTGTCATTTTCAGTTATATTTGTCTTGTTCATGCATTGGTGATCTACGCTTTGTTTTTATTTTTGACATTCATTATTTCATGTGGTTATTAACAGTTAAAAGGTGCGGAATTTAAAAGTCCTACGCTATTACAAAGGCGCGGGTCTACATCGCCAAATTAAACCAAGACCCGATTTGAAATAAATAAATAAAAATATGGAAAGTAAATACCCTAATTAATCTATTACAAGGCTTTGGGGCAAGTACATGAAATTTAAAAAAGGGAAATAAGAGTAAATGTGCGAAAAGAAATAAAATCGAGAATGCGAGGGCGTTGGACCCTTTTTTAAGAAATTACATCGAAATCGTAAATTAATTAAATTAAATAAAAGAGAGAACTTATTTTTTGGAGTTTTTTGTATTTATGGAATTTAATGAGAAAATTAAATGGAATTAAAACCCTAATTCTAAACTATTTTTAATTTATTAAAAAAATGTTTAAGTTTGACCTAGTTTTAACCTAATTATTTAATTACAAATTTATTTACAAAAATAATTAATTATTAATAATAACAAGAAGAAATTTTAATTATTAAAAAAAGAATAAAAAAGCTAGAAACCCTAATCTCTATATTTTTTAATCTATTATAAAAAAACATTGAAATTAAACCTAAAATTAAAACTAAATTAGTTAACAAAATTTATTTACAAAATAAATATTAGCAAATTAATTAACCAACATATTTTATTTTTATGATTTTTCTGATTTAATATTTATTTTTTTGTGTTATAAAAATATTATTTGGAGGAATTAAAGAAAACAAATAAAAAAAGAGAAAAAGAAAAGAGAAAGAAATACAAACAAAAAGGGGGGTTCTGCCCCAATTATGGAGGTTTATGATGAGTAATCTGGCCCAATGAATTCAGGCCCTTCGTTGACTTTTCTGGGATGCGTGTGGATCTGTTGACCAATACGTATGATAGTCCTCCTATGCTGACCCTTGGATTGATGTTGTGGGATGCATGGCCAGCTTGAGCGTAGGGTGCATGGTGGACTTCTGGGTGTGTTGGATACCTAATCATGTTATAAGAAAAAATAGAAGGAAATATGGGGGACCTGGGAATCGAACCCAGGCCCAAGGCTTGCCAATCAGGTTCCCAACCACCACACCATTCAACGCATTCGTATATATCATGAAAAACAAATATTATAAAGAATAAGTCACGCTAATGATATTTAATCACAAAAACGCGCTGAAAATTTAAATGGTCCAATCAAGATAGGACACGCAGGCTTCGTCCTCGTTGTGCCTGTAAACAGAAAAGAGATAGCGGGGGTTTTAAACCCCCACTAAATGTACCCTTCGAAAAATAGCGATTAGAGTATCGTTGCTCAGAAATTGGGCGCGATATGATGATTGGATTCGTCTGAAGGTCACGAGTTCAATGGTATAGGCCTTGCTGTCCAATTTTTCCCTATGAAAAAATCCCCAATTTCAAACTTCTGCAACCCTAACGAGCTCCCATGGTGGATTCTTGTATAGGGCTTAAAAACTTAATTAAATGATGCCAACAGCTTTAGAACAACCATGTTAGTATGAATCAGTGCTTAAAACATATGGAAAAGAGGTGCAAATGCAAATACGATTATGAACAAAATTGGAAACAGGGCCACGTGATTCTACCGTTTCTGGCTGTATGAAGACTTGATTTTGATTGGGAAAGATCCCTGGCAATGTAAGCAAGCTTATGGAATGGTTATTTTGCCTTGAAACAAACTCTAACTGTGTTTTCAATTTTGAAAAATCTTAGAGAAAAGTGCAATGTGTGTATTCTTCTTGGGCGCAGCTTCCAGGTTCTTTGCATTAGGTTTAGGTTTGTGCTTATATGTGGAATGAATTAGGGTGAAAAATCCAAACCAAAAACCTTTGCATTCATGAATCAAATATTTGGTTTTTAATGTAATCTTTTTCCAATCTTTTTCATGTAAAACCATTGCTAATCATGAGAAATCTTGCCTTTTTAGTGATGCACGAAATCTTGAGTGATTAATGAGGGCATATGCTGCATAAAAAGATTTGGAAACATGTGTTTAGCATTTTTCTTATAATTAATTTTAATTAAATGAATTAAATAGATTAAATATTCAATTAATTAATTAAAAATAGGAAAATAACTCCCCTTTGGGTCAATGGGTCGTGCATAGCTTTTGGGTGATGATTCTTGGAAGAAATTGAGGCCCATTAGCAATTTTGAGGCATTTGAAGTAAAGTTGACTTTTCAAAATTCCCAAAACTTTCCCAACTTCCACAAGGCATATCTTGCTCAATTTTTAAGCTTTGATCATGTTCTTGGATATTTTGGAAAGGTCTTGAAGTCCTCTAACCAATGCCTTTGGTCCCATGTCATTTTTATTTACCAATATTAAGTTATGGTCTTTGACTTAAAGTGCCTTTTTGTTGACTTTTGAAAATGACCTATAATGTTGAGATTAATAACTTTTTGTGAGAGCATTTATTGGACTTGAAGTGTGAAGAGGAGTTGTAGGAAATGTCATTCTCTTAAAAATGAGCTTTGGATGGAATTTTTCTGATAAACCATGTGGAAGTTATGCCCTGGTCAATTTGCAGTTGACTTTTTCAACTGTCCAAAAATGGAAACTTTTGCATCTTGAGACTTTTTGAGCCATGCCTTGAGAATCATGATCAAGAATTGATCAAATGATATTTGTGGCTTCAAAATAAGATGTTGACCAAAAATTTGATCTTTTGACTGTCAAATGACCATTTTGCCCCTATAGTTGACTGTTGAGCAATTAGGGTTTTTGACTGTGCAATTTTGTGCTGTAAGTCTTGAAACTTGGCATGAGGATGCTTGACAATGTTTATAGGCATGTGGGACTTGTTTGGACCCTTGAAAACTTCAACTTCTTTGCCAGAACCAAAACCCTAATTTTTGACTGTTAGGAGTCTATTGAACTGTGCACCCCTTGGGAGATTTTGAAGCATGCTTTTGGCAAATCTTGAAGAATATGGGAGGGAAAATTTTGGGGTACAACAGTTGCCCCTGTTCAATCTTCTTAGACCTGAGGATGCAGATTGGCTGACGTGCCTTTCGTAATCCGAAGGTGGAAGATGATTGAACACTAGAGTGCCCAGAAATTTGCGCTCACATGTTAGCAGTGTGATGGTGGGAATGGGCTTATAGATGCCATTTGGAGATTGATGGATAGGATGATGGGCTTATAGATGCCATGCTAAGAGATGATGGATGAGTGGATGGGCTTATAGATGCCATCTGGGTGTCGATCGCGTAAGAGTTTCCTTAGCGAGAACTTGCGTACCTGAAAAAGAAAATGATTACCTGACCTGTTACAGAAGCTGGTCTTCAAACTCTTTGTATAGATGCGCCCTGACTGGTTACAGGAATTGAATCTGGAGCTTCAAAAGGTGATGAATGAACCAGGGATGGTTACTACCTCAACGGGACAGTGAGAGAACCTTGGACGATTACTACCTCAACAGGAACGCTGAGAGAACCTTGGACGATTACTACCTCAACAGGAACGCTGAGAGAACCTTAGGCGATTACTACCTCAACAGGATTGCTGAGAGAATCTTGGAGCGATTACTACCTCAACAGGAACGCTGAGAGAATCTTGGATGTCTTCTACTAGGATAAGAATCAGGTAGATCTTAGGGTCGATCTGACTGAACCAGAGAAGGCCTTTGACTGGGTAAGAATCAGGAAAATCTTAGGGTCGATTTAACTGAACCGGACAAGGTCTTGAAATCTTCAACTGGATAAGAATCAGGGAGATCTTAGGGTCGATCTGACTGAACCAGAGAAGGCCTTTGACTGGATTAGAATCAGAAAAATCTTAGGGTCGATTTAACTGAACCGGACAAGGTCTTGGAATATCTTCAACTGGATAAGAATCAGGGAGATCTTAGGGTCGATCTGACTGAACCAGAGAAGGCCTTTGACTGGATAAGAATCAGGAAAATCTTAGGGTCGATTTAACTGAACCAGACTAAAGTCTTGAAATATAGCTGAGAGCTTAACTAGATCTTTCCTGAAAGGTAAAGGTCAGTCATATGCAATGCATGATATGGATAAAGCTATGATGTTCTCAACATAAATGAGATTGTATGTTCATGATGCATATATGCATGCTATAATGTATGGAAATGCGATTTTTATGAATGTATGTTTTCGTCTAGGAAAGTAAATCCTTGACGGGTGCCGGGAAGTCACATCCTGGGCTGATGTTGGAGAATAGTGCTTTGTTGTTTCCGCTGTGGATGATAGTTGCAAGAATACCGGTAGGAGAAGATAACTCCGTTGGGGGATAAACTTGGCGAATAGAACACTCTGCGGGTGAGAAAATTACTCTAGCGATCTTGCTGGGAAAAATGCTCTGTGGGGAGAGAGATATTTTGCTGGGATGTTGATGATAACTTCGCTGGGGATACTGGTAATGTTGGAAGTGTTAATAGACTTCGCTGGGGATAAGAAGACTTCGCCGAGGACAATCTTTCCGTGGCTTTTGGCTGAGGATAACCCAGTTATATCCTGGTAGGGAAATAACCTTTGAATAAAACCGGGAGACGCGTTCGTGCTCTATAGGGGATAAGCTTCCAGAATCTACTGGGGATAAGCTTACTGCTTGGGGAGATGGATTCCAACTTTCCTGGGGAAACTGGATTGGACTCTCCTGGGGAAATTTTGAGATGTACTGGAAGTAACTCCACTGAGTGTCTGGTTGACCGCCGGGGAACAATCTTAGATCAAGACTGCCGGGGATGCTTGTTTAAGAATATCTGTATATGGTGCTGGGGAATGTTGAGATCTACGGGGGTACCCAACTCCCTTAAGGCTGATTGTATAACTTTGTTTGGGGAGAGTGCACTGACTTGCTGGCTCACTCTCTGGGGATTTAAGATATACTGGTTATGTTCTTCATCCGAACCCACCTTGATACCTTGGAGGACAGAACAATTAGATCGTTTAGACAACTCTTTATTGCCCCTGTTTCTAATGTTACCTGTAATTGATCCTTTGTTTTGTATGCAAATATTTATGAGTTAGCAATTAGTGTCGATGCATATATCACAAATTGAACCTTGGACGTTCTTCGCAAAACAAAACAGAAAAGGAAAAACAATTGGCAATTTTAACTGAAAATTGATTTTTGTATTGATTTTTGAATTTGCCTGTAAATAGGCGTTTTATGTACAAGAGGCTGACGTCCGAGTAAGAGGACGCCGCCGAATAAAAGAGTTTATACAATTTGTACAAAGGGAAAATAAAACAGCTGTGTGAAAAGAATAATCCCACTGGGTCCAACTCTGCTATCGCCTTTATATCTTCGAGCGTCTCATCACTTGATGACCTAGTCGAGGATGAAGCTGGTTGATCGATGCCGTTTGGACTTGAAATTGATACCGGATTCTGGATGCGAAGTGATCCAATGAGACATAGTATTACGCTTTTATCCCTAACTTTTGCCTGGACCGCCCTTTCGGGTTTTCAGTCCACCGGGATACCCATTTTTGCCCAAGCTGCCTTTTCAGGTTTTCGACTTGCCGGGTGTACAGATTTTTTTCATTTCATCCCTTCATTTTGCCCGAACCCTTTTGGTTCGCCGGGAAGCCCTAATTTTTGCCTAGGTATGTCAACCTAGCGGGTCTTTTTTATGCGTAGTATCTTTTTACTATGTCTGCATTGGCGGGGTGAAGAAGGTCGTCACCATCCATGTTGGTTAGAATCATGGCTCCTCCTGAGAACACATGTTTAACCACAAATGGCCCTTCGTACGTAGGGGTCCATTTGCCCCTTGGATCACTCTGAGGAAGGATGATACGCTTGATTACCAGATTCCCAACTTGATATTCTTGTGGTCTGACCTTTTTGTTAAATGCCCTGATCATCCGTTTCTGATACGTCTGACCATGACAGATAACAGCAAGTCTTTTTTCATCAATAAGGTTTAGCTGATCAAGTCGTGTCTGGATCTAGTCATCTTCACTCAGGTCTGCATCCTTCATTATCCGGAGAGAGGGTATTTGCACTTCGATCGGTAAGACTGCCTCCATACCGTAGACCAAGAAGAAAGGAATTGCCCAGTTGACGTCCTTGCTGAGGTACGGTACCCATGTAGAGCGAACGGTAACATCTCGTGCCAATCTTTATAAGTCACTGTCATCTTCTGCACAATTTTCTTAATGTTCTTATTCGCTGCTTCTACAGCCTCATTCATCTTCGGTCGATAAGGAGAAGAGTTGTGGTGTTGTATCTTAAACTGCTCACAGAGCTCAGTGACCATCTTGTCATTAAGGTTGGTACCGTTTTCTGTAATGATTCTTTCCGGGACGCCGTACCGACAGATCAGGTTGTGCCGAATGAACCGTGCCACAACGTTCTTGGTTACAGTGGCATAAGAAGCTACCTCAACCCACTTCGTGAAGTAATCAATCGCCACCAGAATGAAGCGATACCCATTGGACGCTGTAGGTTTAATCTCACCGATCATATCCATGCCCCACATTGCAAAAGGCCAAGGTGCAGTCAAGACATTCAGAGGAACTGGAGGAACGTGCACCTTGTCTGCGTAAATCTGGCATTTGTGACATGTCCGAGAATGTTGGTAGCAGTCGGCTTCCATTGTGGACCAGAAATACCCTGCCCGAAGGATCTTCTTTTCCATAGTGTGTCCACTGGAATTTGTTCCGAAGGTCCCTTCATGTAGCTCTTCCATGATCCTTTCTGCTCCAGTCTTATCTACACAACGCAGTAAGGTCGAATCATGGTTTCGCTTGTACAGGATGCCGTTGCTAAGGAAGAACTTCGCTGCGAACCTTCTCAGAAACTTTTTATCATTGACAGACGCACCTTCAGGGTATTCCTGAGCTTCCAAATATCTCTTCACCTCATGGTACCAAGGCTTCTCAGTCACCAATTCAGTCTTGAGGTCACAACAGTATGCTGGTTCATCCAGTTTCTAGATGATGATCCGGGGAGCCTCATTGTCCCATTTGACCTTGAACATGGAAGACATCGTAGCTAACGCGTCCGCTAACTGATTCTCCTCTCTTGGGAAATGCTCAAAAGTTATCTCTGTGAAGTGGGGGATCAAGGTCAACACACATTCTTTGTAAGGAATAAGATTCGGATGTTTCGTATCCCACTCTCCTTTGATCTGATTGATCACGAGAGCGGAATCTCCGAAGAAACTCAGAAACTTGATCCTTAAGTCAATCGCAGCTTGGAGACCCATGATGCATGCCTCATACTCCGCCATGTTGTTGGTGCAGTTGAAACATAGCCGGGCAGTGAGTGGAGTATGAGTGCCTTGAGGAGATATGATCACAGCGCCGATACCGTTACCCAAAGCGTTGGAGGCTCCGTCAAAGTGCATAGACCATCGGGATCCTTCCTCAGGTCCTTCATCCGGTCCAGGTACTTCACAATCAGTCACTATCATGATACTCTCGTCTGGAAACTCGAAGTTCATTGACTGATAGTCGTCTACCGCCTGATGTGCCAAGTGGTCTGCCAATACACTTCCTTTGATGGCTTTCTGAGTCGTGTACTAGATGTCGTATTCTGTCAAGATCATTTGCCATCTTGCTATTCTCCCAGACAGAGCAGGCTTTTCGAATATGTACTTTATTGGATCCATCTTTGAGATCAACAAGGTAGTGTGAGTCAGCATATACTGTCTCAGCCGGCGAGCAGCCCATACCAAAGCGCAGCAAGTTTTCTCAAGCAGTGAGTATCGGGTCTCACAGTCGGTAAACTTTTTGCTAAGGTAATAAATGACATGCTCTTTTCGGCTAGACTCGTCATGCTGCCCCAGCACACACCCCATTGAGTTGTCAAGTACTGTCAGGTATAATATCAGAGGTCTCCCTTCAACCGGTGGCATAAGGATGGGTGGTTCTTGGAGATACTCTTTGATTCTGTCAAAATCAGCCTGACATTCATCATTCCAACGTACTACCTGATCTTTCTTCAGTAGCTTGAAGATTGGTTCACAAGTAGCGGTTAGGTGTGAGATGAATCGGGCAATGTAATTCAGGCGTCCTAAAAAGCCTCTGACCTCTTTCTCTGTCTTAGGAACTGGCATCTCTTGAATGGCTTTAACCTTGGCAGGGTCCACTTGAATACCCTTATCACTTACAACGAAGCCTAGCAACTTTCCAGATCTCACCCCGAAGGTGCACTTGTTCGGGTTCAACCTCAGCTTGTACAACTTCAGACGGTCAAACAGCTTTTGCAGATGATCAAGGTGTTCCTCCTCAGTCTGAGACCTTGCAATCATGTCGTCGACATACACTTCTATCTCATGATGGATCATGTCATGAAATAAAGCAACCATGGCATGTTGGTAGGTTGCCCCAGCATTTTTCAGTCCAAAAGGCATGACCTTTTAGCAGAAGGTGCCCCACTGAGTAACAAAGGTAGTTTTCTCCATGTCTTTAGGAGCCATCTTGATTTGATTGTAACCTGAAAAACCATCCATGAAAGAGAACACCTTGTGCTGAGCAGTATTGTCAACCAGAACATCAATGTGAGGTAGGGGAAGTCATCCTTGGGGATGGCCCTGTTCAGATCCCTGTAATCGACACACATTCTGACCTTACCGTCTTTCTTTGGTACCGGAACCACATTAGCAACCCACTGAGGATAAGAAGTCACTGCAAGGAACCCGGCATCAAACTGTTTCATAACCTCGGCTTTGATCTTCTCAAACATCTCCGGACGCATACGGCGGACCTTTTGCTTGACCGGAGGGAAGTCTTCCTTGGTAGGCAAGTGATGGACCACAATGTCGGTATCCAACCCGGGCATGTCTTCGTAGGACCAGGCAAAGATCTCCACATAGTCATGTAACATCTGAGTCAACCGTTGCTTCACGCTGAGCTCTAGGTTGGCTCCAATCTTAACCTCCTTTCTGTCTGCCTCAGTACCCAGATTTATCGTTTCCACCGGCTCTTCATGTGGTTGAATTGCCCTCTCTTCCTGGAGTAACAGTCTTGCAAGCTCGCCAGGCACTTCGCAATCATCTTCACCTTCGTCTTCGGCTAAGTTGATCGGATTTTCGAAGTCATAACTGGCAGTAGCAGATTCGTTACCAGTGAGATCCAGAGTGAATTGAAACCTGTATGAGTGAGTGTGTGTAAATACAGCCGTTTTGCAATATATATAAAGAAAGGAAAGAAAGAAAAGGAGCATAAGATTTGAAATGCGAGAAAACGTCCAAGGTCTTTATTCATGATATATGAAATGACAATTAATATACCCTCACAAATGAAGCCACGGTGCCCCGGGAAAGACACCGGGCCATAGAGTTTTAATTCATTGTTTATTACAAATACAAAAACAAAGGAGTTTATTACTGCGTAACAAAAGTAACAGGAGTATGATCTTTAGCAGTCCAATTGGTCAATCCACCATCAGTCATCGGGTAAATCCAGCTATCGAACTCTGACTCTTCCACTTCGTCTTCATCCCCAACATCATTCAGTCCAGGATTAGTGATGAGCACAAGAGGTCTTCTGGTTCTAGCTTTGCGCACAGCCTTCTGAGCCTCTGCAGTAAAACCCAGTCCAAACTTGTCAGTTTTTGGTGTAAAATCAGGGAGCCTGGCCCAGTTAGCACATTCACCTTTCTTGATTACAGCCCGGGCGTCCTTCAAGGAAGACATCTTCAAAGGAACATCCTCTTCAACCACTGTTTCTGCCGCTGCCAATGTTGGAGGTACCTCTTCAAAATGCTGAAAGGGGGTTTCAATAAACTCCCCGTCCATCTCAATATATCGGAAGGAATTCAAGTGACTAACCATATACTCCTCCTCTCCCTGCACAGTGACGATCTTCCCTTTGACGGGGTACTTGAGCTTTTGATGTAGGGTAGAAGTCACTGCCCAAGCTTTGTGAATCCAAGGTCGACCCAGTAAACAGGAATAAGATGGACGGATATCCATCACATAGAAAGTCGAGTCGAATACTTGAGAACCCACACGAATAGGAATGTCTACCTCTCCGTGAACCATCCTTTTAGAACCGTCAAAGGCTCTGACAATGATGTTGCTAGGTTTCAGCTCCAGGCCCTCACAATCCAATCGGTCTAACGCCTTTTTGGGTAGCACATTCAGGGAAGAACCGGTGTCCACCAGCACATGCGCAAGAGTAGTGCCCCTGCATTCAATAGAGACATGCAGGGCGTCATTGTGGTCCTTTCCCTTAGCAGTAAGGTCAGCATCCGAGAAACCCAAACCATTGTCGGCTGTCAAATTGGCTACGCAATCAGTAAACTGGACTGCAGATGTCTCTTGTGGCACATGGGCCGTCTTTAGAAATGAAATCAAGGCCTTAGCATGGGCCTCTGAGCACAGTAGTAAGGAGAGCATAGAGATTTTGGAGGGTGTATGCCCCAACTGTTCAACGACATTGAAGTCGCTCTTCTTGATTATCTTCAGAATTTCCTCCATCTCTTGTTGGGAGGCCTCAGCATTCACAGATTTTGGCGCCTCCATCCGGGCAGGCTCATCTTCAATCCCTTTACCCCGAGCATTAGATGACTCGGCAGCAGGGGAAACAACTTGATCAGAAATGGGAACAGGTGCACTTGCAGGTGTTATAACGAGAGGTCTTCGAATAGCTGGTGGCGCAATGTCAGGCGAGAAGAGCCTGCCACTGCGGGTAACTTTGGCTGGACCAGTGATATTGCTGATGCTGGTGCCAGTGTTGAACTCTTTCTTTATACCATGTACATATACATCTGCCCCATAGTGCCATGGGACAGCTTTATTAGATTCATAGGGGAGAGGCCCCGGAACAGTAATCACAATGGGTGCGACATTCATGATTTTAACTGGCTTCCTCGGGGGAGCCTTGATTGGATTTTGGAAAATGGTAACAACAGATACTTCTTCCACAGGGACAAACGGAACAACGGTCTTCTTGAACATAATCTCTTTGCTGTCCATCAGGCTTTGGATGCCCAACTTTAGCAAAGGACAACCAGAAAGGGAAACAACACAGAAAAGGCAACCTTCACTACAACCCGGAAATAAACCGGCCAGCAGTAGGTTCCTCTTAACAGTCATCAGAGGAGTAGCTACATCATTCACAGAAACGGCATATACATCTTCATCAATGGCATTCACTCCATGCTGGGGCATAGGAGCAGTCACCACATTTGGCCTTTCAGGCGCCTCAAATTGTATCTCCTTTGCATCAATAAGGTCTTGCACCTTATTCCTTAAGGCCCAACAGTCATCAGTGGAGTGCCCCGGGCTATCGGAGTGATAAACACAGCGGGCATTTGGATTGTACTTGGGAGAGGCAGTATTCACAACCTTCGGGGCCTCTCTAACAGTCACCAAATTGGTGGATAGCAACTGCGGCAAGATTTGCGATAGGGTCATACTTAGCCGGGTAAACTCTCTTCTGGGTCTTTCAGCCCTTTGTGGATTGGTTTGCCGAGGAGCGGCAGCAGGCTTGGCAATCATTATCGCGTTGACAGATTGGCGGCGCTCAGGTTTATCATGTCTTCTAGGCCCATATACAGCATTGGCCTCCTTCTTAAAGGGCTTCTTCTCAGAACTTGAAGATGCCCCTTTCTGAATTTTTCCGGACTTCATTCCAGCCTCTATCCTCTCTCCAGTCAGAATAAGATCAGTAAACCCTGCAGACGAATTACCGATAAGATGATTGAAAAATGGCCCAGATAGGGTCCCCAAGAACATATCCACCAGCTCACGGTCTGTTAACGGAGGCTGCACCCTGCCAGCCAGATCCCTCCACTTCTGTGCATACTCTTTAAAACCTTCGCTTGATCCTAGCGACATACCCTGGAGTTGGGTACGTGTAGGAGCAAGGTCGACATTATATTGATACTGCTTATAAAAAGCAGTAGCCAACTCCTCCCAGTTACGAACTTTGGTCCCATCCAGCTGATAGAACCATTCGAGATGAGTCCCTGAAAGACTCTCCTGGAAGAAGTGGATCCACAAATTCTTGTCCACTGTGTACGGTTGAATCTTCCGCACATAAGATCTGAGGTGTAGCTTGGGACAAGACGCCCCGTCATACTTGGTGAAAGATGGTGCCTTAAACTTGTGAGGAATGATCACACCAGTAGATAAGCCCAAGTCTCCGAAATCCAGCCCAGGCACTTGTTGGATCTCCATTGCATTCAGTCTGTCTTCCAACTGCTTGTACCGGTCTTCAGCAGGAGGATACTGTTCCTCATTAAAGTCAGTCTCGTTGTCAGAGACTACCGGACTAGGACCTTTTCCCCCTTGGGGACTGCTCTTGCCTACAGAAGAACCAGCTTCCTCATTCTGCAGTGTGTTACCAAACCTTCGGCCCGTGTTGAAAAGGGCAGTTCTCTTCTTCTTCTTCTTTTCCTTCTTCAGGAGTAAAGCCTTCATCTCTTCTTGGCCTTGAGCCAAACCCATGATCAGCTCCTGAAATTGCGCGTTCTGCGCCTGAAGGGCCTTGATAGACATCTCGGTTGATGATGAGTCAGGGTTCATGATGCTGAAATAAACAGCGAAGAACAGTAAGCAACCTGAAAAGAAGAATACCTGCTATGCACATGATGAATGGAATGCGTATGATTTATGTTTTCAAAGACAATCGGGAATCAACTTTGTAAACAAAAAGGAACACACTTCATTAGATTCAACTTTGAAATTTAAATTGTTCAACAGATTGCCTTTAGGCGTTACATAAAAGGGAAATATTGAAAAGGGAAATAAAACTGTAAAAGAACATCCAGAGCTCCTTATTGATCCCAGGGTCTCCTCTTCTCAGTACAAATGTAGTCATTCAGAGCTCGCTCATTCTCCAACTGCTTTGTCAGCTTCTGGATCTTCAATTCCTGCTCGTTGAACTTTTCCCGATAAGAATCCCGTTCTTCTCACAGTTGCGACCAAGACCTCTTTAATGTCTCATAATCAGTGGGTATCTGAGGAGGGAGGACAGTTGGAGGAGCCCCATATTTGTCAGGATACTCAAGAATGACGGGTCTGACGGCCTCGTATGGCATACCTAACTTCTGAGCACGGATGCGAACCCATTTGTAGTAGGCTTCCATAGGTAGAGAAGTCTTTGGCCCCAACTCTTGTGGGTCAGCTTTATGAACTTTGTCCCAAGCCTTGATGAACCTACGACGCAGCTCGTCACTATCCACCTGAAACTCAAAACTGATGTGAGGCACCAACATCTCATGAGGCCCTGCTCTTCTGGCCCTTCCAAATTGACGGAGTGCTAGACATGGATTGTAAGAGATTCCTCCTTGAGTACCCATCAAAGGAACATTAGGGTATTCTCCGCAACGATCAATAACAGCTATCTCATCCAAACCTCTGAAAGTCCAAATGATGTCCTTATCGGTGAGAGACATTAACCTGTGAGCCCAACCTCTTCCTTCTTGGTTCTTCAGCACGGACTTAGGGAGGTGCGAAATAAACCACCTCACCAACAAAGGGATACAACACCACAGAGTTCCTCGTCTTCGGGCGGTACGAGCATAAAGTTGTTGCAGGATGTCACCCAAGAGAGTGGGCACAGGATTCTGAGACATGAAGATCCTTATGGAAGTGACATTGATGAAGTTGTCAGGATTAGGAAACAAGACTAGCCCATAGATTAAGAGATCCAAGATGTCTTCATATGCCCTAAAGTCCAAGTCATTGCAGAAACTGTTAGCTTTACCAATCAGAAACTTGGCCAAGAAACCCTTAACTCCGCTTCTAGTCACCCAGTTGTCCATTACTTCTTGATGGGTCAAAGGAAGAGCTGCAGCAACCTCCTCAAGCCTGAGGGTCTTTTCCCAACCAGTGTAAGGAGTCTGATCCAAGATATGGATGCCAAGCAAATCAGAGAACTCTTCCAGGGTAGGGACCAGCTGGAAGTCTTGAAAGGTGAAGCACTGGTACAGAGGGCCATAGAACTGGGTCATGACACTCATCAACTGTTGATCCCGCTTTGCAGTGACTAAACTGAGAAGAGAACCATGCCTCTGGATGAAGGAAGTGGTATTTGGAATCCTGCTAACCAACTCTTCAAGCAACTCAGGTGGGTGAACAAAGTTGAACTGGATAGTATTCCTTCGCATAGGCATCATGATGTCCTACAAAACAGAGCAAAGGTGAAACCCTCTTGTCTTTGAAATGGTCAGTCCTTATGCAGGATGCATGCAATGCTCATGATGTTATGATGTTATGATAAAATACACCACAAATATTTATAAAGGCAAACATGGTAAGGCACACAAGTCACACAAAACAAGCCCTTAAAGTTTAGGCCAGCATGAGGTCTAGGTATTACCCTCTTTCAGTTTGTTGGTTCATACCTATCCTATCAAAAGTAACCGGGTTCTTAGAGGATCCCAATATCATTTACTACCCTCAATCGGTCATAACTCCAGCATCGCAATCTTTTCTTGCGGCCAGAACCATCACGAGAGTTTATCCTCAATGGGCGTAGCATACTGCTACTGTTCTAATGGCCAAGTTGTGTCATTTAAGGTTCTAAGGTGTGTTGGTGCTTAATGACTCCTCAGAAGACCCATATTCTCCTCTTTGCAACACAAGGGATATCAGTACAGACCAAGGTGCCACACCAACGTAGCCACTGCTTCACCCATGTCGGTCTACGTCGGACAGGTCCCTCACAGCTTATGCTACCTAAACAGGGTATCCCCAGATGCGGGTTAGGATCTATGTAACTCCGATGCAACCCACAATTTAAAGCAAACAAGTCAAAACAATTGAAAATACAGTTATGAACTATCCTAAGGTACACCTCACTTTAAGTTTATATCCCCAGCAGAGTCTCCAGTTCTGTGATCGGTGGATCTGGAACTCACTGTTTAACGCTGGTTCGCGAAATGTCGCGGAAGCAAGAGTCACCACCGTCTTTTATTTTCTCCAAATGGAAAGGACAAAAGCACAGAAAAATTCCTTATTGAGATTGCTCTCGGTTCGGGAGGTAGATTTATAGAGAGGGAAGGTGTTAGCACCCTTTCTATCCATGGTTATCCATGGGCTCTTAGATACTTGCTCATTTGTGTTTACAAAATGTTTGTTTGCTTTTCAAGGTGAATGGGTTTGAAAAAAGTTCCGTTTAAAATTTCAGTTCGACTCTCGTATCAGTCCTCAAGAGTGTTTGAAAAGTTGTTTTTGAAAGCTTTTTTGCAAAGTGTCGGTGTGAAAAGAAGTTTTTGATTTGTTTTGAATTCAGAGCAAGTATCTACGAGTCATCTACCTACCCTAAGGAATTAGTCTATGTAAATGTCCTTAAAGTAGTGCCATCCCACCATTGAGAGATAGGTAGCACCACTGTTGGAGGTGTTCGGGTCAATTCGAGGTTTAGGGACAGTGTGGTCACCAGAGCAATAGGAAGACACCTTAGAAGCTACCATCATGCCATGTTCATGGACATGAGGACTTACTAAAACATCCTCTACTCGATGACCACGTTTCGAGGGGCCAGGCAACAGTGAGACGTACCCTAGGGGTGGTGTGTGAATTGTGTGTCATTTTCAGTTATATTTGTCTTGTTCATGCATTGGTGATCTACGCTTTGTTTTTATTTTTGACATTCATTCTTTCATCTGGTTATTAACAGTTAAAAGGTGCGGAATTTAAAAGTCCTACGCTATTACAAAGGCGCGGGTCTACATCGCCAAATTAAACAAAGACCCGATTTGAAATAAATAAATAAAAATACGGAAAGTAAATACCCTAATTAATCTATTACAAGGCTTTGGGGCAAGTACATGAAATTTAAAAAAGGGAAATAAGAGTAAATGTGCGAAAAGAAATAAAATCGAGAATGCGAGGGCGTTGGACCCTTTTTTAAGAAATTACATCGAAATCGTAAATTAATTAAATTAAATAAAAGAGAGAACTTATTTTTTGGAGTTTTTTGTATTTATGGAATTTAATGAGAAAATTAAATGGAATTAAAACCCTAATTCTAAACTATTTTTAATTTATTAAAAAAATGTTTAAGTTTGACCTAGTTTTAACCTAATTATTTAATTACAAATTTATTTACAAAAATAATTAATTATTAATAATAACAAGAAGAAATTTTAATTATTAAAAAAAGAATAAAAAAGCTAGAAACCCTAATCTCTATATTTTTTAATCTATTATAAAAAAACATTGAAATTAAACCTAAAATTAAAACTAAATTAGTTAACAAAATTTATTTACAAAATAAATATTAGCAAATTAATTAACCAACATATTTTATTTTTATGATTTTTCTGATTTAATATTTATTTTTTTGTGTTATAAAAATATTATTTGGAGGAATTAAAGAAAACAAATAAATTAAAACAAATAAAAAAAGAGAAAAAGAAAAGAGAAAGAAATACAAACAAAAAGGGGGGTTCTGCCCCAATTATGGAGGTTTATGATGAGTAATCTGGCCCAATGAATTCAGGCCCTTCGTTGACTTTTCTGGGATGCGTGTGGATCTGTTGACCAATACGTATGATAGTCCTCCTATGCTGACCCTTGGATTGATGTTGTGGGATGCATGGCCAGCTTGAGCGTAGGGTGCATGGTGGACTTCTGGGCGTGTTGGATACCTAATCATGTTATAAGAAAAAATAGAAGGAAATATGGGGGACCTGGGAATCGAACCCAGGCCCAAGGCTTGCCAATCAGGTTCCCAACCACCACACCATTCAACGCATTCGTATATATCATGAAAAACAAATATTATAAAGAATAAGTCACGCTAATGATATTTAATCACAAAAACGCGCTGAAAATTTAAATGGTCCAATCAAGATAGGACACGCAGGCTTCGTCCTCGTTGTGCCTGTAAACAGAAAAGAGATAGCGGGGGTTTTAAACCCCCACTAAATGTACCCTGCAAAAAATAGCGATTAGAGTATCGTTGCTCATAAATTGGGCGCGATATGATGATTGGATTCGTCTGAAGGTCACGAGTTCAATGCTATAGGCCTTGCTGTCCAATTTTTCCCTATGAAAAAATCCCCAATTTCAAACTTCTGCAACCCTAACGAGCTCCCATGGTGGATTCTTGTATAGGGATTAAAAACTTAATTAAATGATGCCAACAGCTTTAGAACAACCATGTTAGTATGAATCAGTGCTTAAAACATATGGAAAAGAGGTGCAAATGCAAATACGATTATGAACAAAATTGGAAACAGGGCCACGTGATTCTACCGTTTCTGGCTGTATGAAGACTTGATTTTAATTGGGAAAGATCTCTGGCAATGTAAGCAAGCTTATGATGGTTATTTTGCCTTGAAACAAACTCTAACTGTGTTTTCAGTTTTGAAAAATCTTAGAGAAAAGTGCAATGTGTGTATTCTTCTTGGGCGCAGCTTCCAGGTTCTTTGCATTAGGTTTAGGTTTGTGCTTATATGTGGAATAAATTAGGGTGAAAAATCCAAACCAAAAACCTTTGCATTCATGAATCAAATATTTGGTTTTTAATGTAATCTTTTTCCAATCTTTTTCATGTAAAACCATTGCCAATCATGAGAAATCTTGCCTTTTTAGTGATGCACGAAATCTTGAGTGATTAAAGAGGGCATATGCTGCATAAAAAGATTTGGAAACATGTGTTTAGCATTTTTCTTATAATTAATTTTAATTAAATGAATTAAATAGATTAAATTTTAAATTAATTAATTAAAAATAGGAAAATAACTCCCCTTTGGGTCAATGGGTCGTGCATAGCTTTTGGGTGATGATTCTTGGAAGAAATTGAGGCCCATTAGCAATTTTGAGGCATTTGAAGTAAAGTTGACTTTTCAAAATTCCCAAACATTTCCCAACTTCCACAAGGCATATGTTGCTCAATTATTAAGCTTTGATCATGTTCTTGGACATTTTGGAAAGGTCTTGAAGTCCTCTAACCAATGCCTTTGGTCCCATGTCATTTTGATTTACCAATCTTAAGTTATGGTCTTTGACTTAAAGTGCCTTTTTGTTGACTTTTGAAAATGACCTATAATGTTGAGATTGATAACTTTTTGTTAGAGCATTTCTTGGACTTGAAGTGTGAAGAGGAGTTGTAGGAAATGTCATTCTCTTCAAAATGCGCTTTGGATGGAATTTTTCTGATAAACCATGTGGAAGTTATGCCCTGGTCAATTTGCAGTTGACTTTTTCAACTGTCCAAAAATGGAAACTTTTGCATCTTGAGACTTTTTGAGCCATGCCTTGAGAATCATGATCAAGAATTGATCAAATGATGTTTGTGGCTTCAAAATAAGATGTTGACCAAAATTTTGATCTTTTGACTGTCAAATGACCTTTTTGCCCCTACAGTTGACTATTGAGCAATTAGGGTTTTTGACTGTGCAATTTTATGCTGTAAGTCTTGAAACTTGGCATGAGGATGCTTGTCAATGTTTATAGGAATGTGGGACTTGTTTGGACCCTTGAAAACTTCAACTTCTTTGCCAGAACCAAAACCCTAATTTTTGACTGTTAGGAGTCTATTGAACTGTGCACCCCTTGGGAGATTTTGAAGCATGCTTTTGGCAAATCTTGAAGAATATGGGAGGGCAAATTTTGGGGTACAACAGCGTATGATAATGATCAATATATCTAAAAAAGAATATTAAAGGCCTCGGAGTTTTGAAAAGAGAGAAAGTGTGAAAACTCTCATAACCGTGTCAGTCTGAGTTAACAAAGTTTTGTAAAAGTAAGGAAGTAAATCCTAAGATACTAAGTAAACTCACACACACACACAATCTTGAAACATTATTTTTATCTATCAAATATCGTAAAAACATTTTCAAACCTAAGACAAGTGATTAGGATATTGTCGGCTTTCTTTTTGAAAAATTATTGAACTAAACAATCGATTAGGACCTTAAAATAATCGATTGGATGATACTTTTGAACTACCCAATCGATTGGAATATTTTTTTAACTAACTAATCGATTAGGAGCTTAAGAGAATCGATTGGAAAAAGCCTAAATGGGTGTATAATCGATTATGATAGTGCCTTAATGACGGATAACGATTCCTTATCAAATATTTCCATTTTGGGCCAAGAAAATTTATTTTTTAGGTCATCTAATCAAATAGCACATTAGTCTAATCAATTAGGACATTAAGAAGGCTCATGAAACATTTCCTTTTTCGGTTTTTCCTTCTCTTATATAAAGGAGGGTCGCCTCCACCTCATTACACATCAATTCTCGAAGTCTTACATTTTCTTTGGAATTTATCTCTCTATTTTTTTCTCCCTCTCTCTAGAAATATTTTTGTTCACTCAAACATTCATTGTTTCTTTTTAGTGAACACTACTTGTGAGGAATAAATTGTTTAAGTGAAGTGCTTGTTCAATTACTTTCAAGAGTGTGTGTCATTCCTAAAATTTGTCCGCCTCATTTTTAAAATATTCAAATCATTTTTAAACTTGGTTTCATAATTTTTTGGGTATTACTCAGATTTGATTTAACAATAATTTTTTTGCTTATTTAAAATATATAATAATTTACTTTAAATTATTTGTATTTTTAAAAATAGCGAAATATATTCATACCCTTCATATGCTTCAATATCCCTTTTTATCTCGAATAGAATGACATAGCATAACTAGTAAGGAAGTAGAGCTTGCAAGAATGAGGTTATGGATTCGAATATCACTCGGTGCACTTTAGATATTTTTCTTTTTATTGTTACTAATTTTAATTTCATTTTTATTTATATTTAATTTAAAAAATCAAAAAAATATTGCATTATTAATTTAATTTTCATTTTTTTAAATATATTTTTTCATGTAAACAATAGTTTTATGCATTTTAAATAAAAAAATCTAAATAAAGAATGCTTTATTTTTGATTTATTATTTTTAGTATTTTTTAATTAACTTTGTGAGCAAGCAAATTAACTTAGCGAACATCCAATCTAATTAAATAAAAATATTTGAAATCTAGAATTAATTTTGAGGCTTTAATTATTTCATTCAATTATTTGATCAATTTAATTTATTTCCTATTTTAATTAATCTAACTTTCTAGTATAAATAGAGATAATTTTTACGGATTAGGAGGAGGCCATTTTTCACTTACACAATTCCATTACACCTAATTAGTATCTCTCTCCATATTTTGATTTCACAAGAAAGAAAGAAAACCATCTTAACTCACAAATTCATATCACTACACAAAATAAAGTTCATACACAACTATTTTCAACAACACCAATAATCTGCATGCTATTCAATAACAAATCAAAGAATAAGTGAAAACAGAGAATTGGAAGAAAGAAATCGGAAACCGACTTCGATAACAGTTCAAATTGCTAAAACCTCACGATCAAATTGCTAAAACCTGGACCCGACCAGATAACAATTAAAATTGATGAAACCTGGACCCGACCAGATACCAGTTAACCTCAAGATTAAATTGCTGAAACTTGGACCTGACCAGATAACAATTTGAGTTGCTGAAACCTAGACCCGACCAGATAACAGTTAACCTCAAGTTCAAATTGTTTAAACCTAGACCCAACAAGATAACAATACAAGTTATTGAACCCTGGACCCGACCAGATAACAGTTAACCTCAAGTTCAAGTTGTTGAACCCTGGACCCGACCACATAACAATTTAACTTCTTCAATTTTCTATGAAACCTGGAATTTGACTAGATAACAGTTAATTTCCTCTTCCCCAGTAGAGTTTGCCACTATCCCCAGTGAGTTGCTACAAAGCCTGGAAACTGACCAGATAATAGTTAACTTCTTTATCCTCAGCAAGTTGTTGTGAAGCCTAGAATCCGACCAGATAACAGCTAAAATTTCATCCTCTCCAATCAAGAGAAAACTCCCCAGCGGTAGTCAGAAATTTACTTTCCCAGACAAAGATACACTACAATAAACATATCACTTTCATACATCATATCACGTACATGACATATGCACATAGCATAATCTCATTTATTTTGAGAACATCATCACGCCATGCATACTTTTGCATGCAACTAACCTTCTTCCTTGCAGGAAAATTCAATCAAATTAAAGACCTCTTCTGGTTAGATTTATTTCTTCCAGTTAAAAACAAGTGATTCAAAGACCTCTTCTGGTTAGATTTATTTCTTCCAGTTTAATACAGGGGAATCAAAGACCTCTTCTGGTGAGATTTATTTCTTCCAGTTAAAGACAGGCGAATCAAAGATCTCTTTTGGTTATATTTATTTATTCTAGTTAAAAATAGGTGTTGTACCCCAAAATTTTCCCTCTCATTTATCCAGACTTTTCTCACAAGACTTCTTGGATTCAAGACAAGATTAGGTTTTGCTCAACTCAAGACATCTCATCTTGCACTGATAACCCAAAATTAGGGTTTGAGTTTGCACAAAGATTTTTGGACCACCAATACTTCATGTGACTTTCATACATCATCTTGGACCCCTAAGATTACTCGTGTTAAGTTTCAAGCCTTGAACCATATTTTTGATCAGTCAATTGGACAGTTGACCTAAAAATCAGTTGTATTGGGGAAAAAGTCAACCATGGAAAATTTATAGTCAAACTTCATAACTTTTTACCCACATCAACATTTTAGACTCATATGTACCATTTGATCAAGTTTGGATCATAACTCCTCAAGAAATTTGATCAAATCATCAAAAGGGCAAAATCGTCAAAATTAGGGTTTTGACTGAGAAAGGGCAATTTCTGATTTTTAACCTAGCCAATGACCAATTGAGTTCAAACATGATTTCAAGGGTTCAATGGCATCATCTTGACCTAATTACATGGTTCAAAAGATCTCAAGTTCATTGGATTGACAGATGAATTTTTCAGTCAACTGATCAAAAGTCAACTGTGCACTGAAAAGTCAAACTTTGACTTTTTGGTCAAATTCAAGTGCCAAGGGTCATAATTCATCAAGATATGTCAAAATGTGAAACTTCTTCACCAAGAAACTCAAATTTGAAAATTAGGGTTTTTAATTTGAAAATTTTCATAACTTAGAATTTTTTTAAGTATAAAATTTTTCTTATTTTTTCCCAACTTTTCACTACTTTTTCACCATGATGCATTTTGATTCAAAGAAAACTTCCAACATGAAAGTTGTATTCCTCCATGAAATATACAACTTTTCTTCACAAAATTTTCCCAAAAGATGCTTGGATCTCAAGTTATGAATTTGTGAATATAGGTCCATGAACTAAATAACTTAGTGAAATTTTGCCCTAATTTAGGCAGGTTTTGGACCCAACTTTATGGACATTTTTCACCTAGTTCCAAGAGGTATCTCAAACTTAATTTCAAATATGGATTATAGAGCACATTGAAAGCTTTCCAAAATGTCCAAGAACTCTCAAAGATCATTTTTGGTTAGGGAGAATCAAAGAGAGGAAGTTGGAATTTTCTCAATTTTTGTTCAAGCCATTTTCACATAACATCAAGTTGCAAATCCAATCCATGTTGTTTGTATCTTGCTTTACAGGTCCTAAGCTCACTTTACGCTCCATAATTAAATGCAAACTCAGAAGATAAAGGCTTTATCTTTGCTTTTGAAGCTTTGTACAAGATACATTTCCATTTTTGGCCAAAAGTGCACAATGCCATTTTCATAAAGGGAAACTTTTGCAACTTTGTCAATCTTGAGCCTTGGACCTGTCTCTTTGATGCAAGAAACTTACACAACTCTCAAGCAGTTGGTACAAGTTCATTTCAGGCCTCAAGAAAGCAAGGACGAGCATGTAGCATAAGTCACTTCACTTTACTTCAAAAGCAAGAAAGTTGGTAAAAAGGTCAAGAGCTTGTACAACTAGTGAGGGCTGACTTTGTATCCCTTCTCTACATATTTGCAAACTTATCACAATCCATAACACGATTGGCTTGCACCTAAAACTCTCTCAAACTGAAAAACTCCAAAATTCTGCCAAAACTCACAGATTCTGCAAAGCCATAGCCAACACTTATTTGGCTCGTGAATTTTGTGATTAAACACTTCAAGCATCTCATGCACATCATACCAAAGCTATCCAAGCCATCACTCTGGTTCTGTAACCCCTGTTTCTGCCTTTGCCATTTTCAACCTTGAAGCTTGCAGCTTGACTTCTCCAGAGATTTCCAACTATCCTCAAAGCAACATAAGCATTGGATTAGCTTCAGGGAAGTTCAAGGAAGCTCAAACAATACTCAAGCCTCCATCAAAGTCCCTACATTGCTCTACTCAAATCCAGTTGAAGGAGGTATATTTCTTAAACTCTATCTCTCTGAATAGGCATCCTCAAGCCACGATTTATGAAGAAAAAATGTAGTCCATGTCATAACGAAGCTGTACATATGCATACTTTACATTTATATTAACTATGCTGAGAGAATTTGAAGCTTGAAGTTCATGAAATTTTTAGGTCACGAATTGGGGATTCCAAAATTCTCTCTGATCTTTGAGAGTTAGGTTACAAAATTTATATTGTTGGAATTGTGAGCTCAAATGCCACGTGTTTCATGTTATGAGTTTTTGTTTTTGTGCAAGCATGTGAGAGTTACAGGTTTGAACTATGGCGCGCGAAGGAGGTAAACCAAGGACAGGGATGAAGCGCTGTTGGGCTTTTTTTGGTTTTGCTACTTGCACCCCCTGACTTACTTTTACACCCCCTGGCTTATTTGTTGTATTTTTCATATTTTTTTTTCATATTTTCATATTTATTGCTTTTGATTATTTTTTCTGAACAATAAAAAATCCTAAAAATAATTTCTTTATTTTTTATAATTTTATTTTTATTTTATTTTTTATTGTACATAAGAATTAATTTATTTGATTAAAATAGAACTTATTTTCTTAAATAGTTTGTAAATAATAAAAAAATACTACATATTTTTATTATATTATTTATACACATAAAATATTTATTTTCTATACATATTTAATTTTTAATATTTAGACATAATTTTATTTATTATTTTCTTGTACAAAAAAATGGACAAAATAATAATAGGAAACATTATTTTCTTTAAATTAAAAAATTAGGGTTTCACCCCTTTCCAAAAATAATAGTATTTATTTTTTCCTTTTTCTAGGGTTTAAATTAAATATATTTTCATACAAAAACCAAACATAAAATATTTTTTTAATATACATTGCATTGCATTTTAAATATTTGTATATTTATTTAAATTGCGTAATATTCGATTGAGTTGTAATAATATTTTTAGGTTTATATTTGTGTAAAATCCCCATTCAAAACTTGTATCCCCCCTCCCATAATAATTGTTGTAATAACTTAGTTTATTTTACGCAATTTATCGCTTTTATACTATGCTTAGTAACTAGGGTTTGCATGACAAGAACAAAAACAAAACAAAAGTAGAAAAAACCTAATGCAAGACAAAAGCATGAAAAATGACACACTTTGCACACAAGCACCCTTAGGGTATCTCCCACTTGGTTGCCTAAATTAAAATGGCCATGTTACACACGCAAAGTATCTTAGCAAAACAAAATAAATATAAGATCATAGTCCCTCAATGACACTATCAAAAGGTTGCCTAAACAAAGATGATCTTGGTCCCTCAAAAAATGCTAAGATACTTGGAAACATTGCTATCATGGTTATACAACGACCCACGCCTGTCCCATTTACATCCAAAGATAGGGTTGTTTACCAAATCAATGGTAAATCAACAATGTAAAAGGAATAAAAATGCACAAAAAAGACATTTGAGTAGGTATATTAGCTTCTAGTTACTTGTCCCATTTCAAAACAATCCTTGCTATTTTCAAAAACAAACACACACGCATTTCAAAACAACTTACAAAACATTGAAAACATTTTCAAAAAGACAAACATCTTTGTATACATTCTTACGAACGAGAATCAATACAAAGATTGCCTAAACAATGGCCACTTTTCAAAATACTTTCAAAACCACACCAAGCACCATTTCAAATAAAACAAGGCAAAGCAAGTGATCTAAACAAGTAACTAAGAGCCCATGGAAAACCATGGATGAAAAGGGTGCTAGCACCTTCCCTTTTCATAATCTACCCCCCAAACTTAAGAAAACATCTCAAAGGTCTTTCCTGTGCTTTTTTACCTTTCCTTTTTGATAAAAGAAAATTCGGTGGCGACTCTTGCTAACCGCAACATTTGTGAACACAAACGCAAAACCTCAAGTCAGTTCTCCCACCGCATCACAAAGCTGGCGACTCTGCTGGGGAAATTCTAAAAGTGGGGTTACCTTAGGGTTTAGATCACATTTATTTGTTTGCAATTGTTTGACTTGTTTGCTTTACAATTATGGTTCTTTGTTTGGGTTTGAATCTTCCACCCGGATTTGGGAAACATTATTGGTAAATAGCAATATGTTGTGGAAACTGTGCAGGGTATACCGACATGGTCTAAGCAATAGCTATATTAGTGCGACATATTTGTGGGTACCGGTAGCCTTTGAGTCAATCAAAGAGAATACGGGGCCGTTGAGTGATGTCATGAAGCACTAATGAACTTCTAGAACCTTTACTTGACCAACTTGGCCTTTTAGGATGTAGTGAGATGACCGGCTTTGGTGCAGTCCGAATTTGGTAGATACTCGATACTACACTCATTAAGGGTTGGTTTCTTGGAATATTTCGGTCGCCAGTAAAGAGGCTTGAACTGAAACAATGAACAAGGAAACAATCCAGTGATATTGAGCTCCTTAGAACCCGGTTACTATTTCTAGGACAGGTTGAGCCAACTAAACTTCAAGAGGGTACTTACCTATAAACCTCATGCAAGCCTAAACTAAGAACTTGTTTGATTTGCTTGTACATATATACTTGTGTATAACATCATGGACATCATGAACATCATATGCATTCACTAACCATTTCAAGGATTTTGGAAATTAATCTTTGTTCTTGTTTTGTAGTGTGATCGGTGGATCTGGAACTGACTGTTTAATGCTGGTTTGCGAAATGTCACGGAAGCAAGAGTCGCCACCGTCTTTTATTTTCTCCAATATGGAAAGGACAAAAGCACAGAAAAATTCCTTATTGAGATTAGTTCTCGGTTCGGGAGGTAGATTTATAGAAAGGGAAGGTGTTAGCACCCTTTCTATCCATGGTTATCCATGGGCTCTTAGATACTTGCTCATTTGTGTTTTCAAAATGTTTGTTTGCTTTTCAAGGTGAGTGGGTTTGAAAAAGTTCCGTTTAAAATTTCAGTTCGACTCTTGTATCAGTCCTCAAGAGTGTTTGAAAAGTTGTTTTTGAAAGCTTTTTGCAAAGTGTCGGTGTGAAAAGAATTTTTTGATTTGTTTTGAATTAGAGCAAGTATCTACGAGTCATCTACCTACCCTAAGGAATTAGTCTGTGTAAATGTCCTTGAGGTAATGCCATCCCACCATTGAGGGGTAGGTAGCACCACCGTTGGAGGTGTTCGAGTCAATTCGTTTGTAGGGACAGTGTGGTCACCAGAGCAACAGTAGGACACCTTAGAAGCTACCCCCATGCCATGTTCATGGACATGAGGACTTACTAAAACGTCCTATACTCGACGACCACGTTTCGAGGGGCAAGGCAACAGTGAGGCGTACCCTAAGAGTGGTGTGTGAATTGTGTGTCATTTTCAGTTATTATTTGTCTTGTCATGCATTGGTGATCTACGCTTTGATTTTATTTGGGCATACATTCTTTCATGTGATAGTTAGTAATTTAAAGGTGCGGAATTTAAAGTGCGGAAAGTAAAAGTCCTACGCTATTACAAGGCGCGGGTCTATACATCGCTAAATTAAACAAAGACCCGATTTGAATAAATAAAATGCGGAAAATAAATGTCCTAATTATCTATTACAAGGCTTTGGGGCAATCACATAAGATTAAAAAAAGAAAAATAAAAGCAAACGCGCGAAAAGGAATTATAATCGAAGGTGCGAGGGCGTTGGACCCTTTAAAGAAATTAAATTAAAATTAAAGGTTAATTAATGATTTAATGAGAAAAGGAAGTTATTTTTATGTTTTTTTGGTATTTTATGGAAATAAAGAAAATTAAATGGAATTGAAACCCTAATTCTACGTGTTTTTAATATTTAAGAAATTGTCTAAGTTTAACCTAATTTAGCCCTAATTAATTAATTACAAGTTTATTTACAAAGATAATTAATAATTAATAATGATAAGAAATAAAAAGATTATTTATTAAGAAAAAAAGAATAACAATGCTAAACCTAATTTTTATGTTTTTTTTAGTTTATTAATAAAACATTAAAATTTAAAACCCTAAATTAAACTAAGTTGATTAATAAAATTTATTTACAAAAAATGTTAATGAATTAAAAAATAAATAAACATATTTTATTTTTTTGACTTTTCTGATTTTTTTGTATTTTATGAAAATTAATTTTATGGAATTAAATAAAACAATTAATCAAAAAGAAAAAAAAAGAGAATTAGAAAAAAAGAAGAAATATGCAAACCATAGGGGGTTTTCTGGCCAATTATGGAGGTATATAGGAAGCATTTTGGCCCAACAGATTCAAGGCCTTTTTGACTTTTTCCAGCACGTGTATGGCATGATCAACTAACGTGCATGATGGACCTCACATCCTGACCTTTGGATTCATCTCTTGGGACATTTGGCAAGCCAAGGCGTTGGGTGCATGGTACTCCTTTGAGTGAGATAATCACCTGAACATGTTAACACAAAAAATATGGAGAAATATGGGGGACCTGGGAATCGAACCCAGGTCCCAATACCTGCATGCCAGCATGCTAACCAAGTGAGCTAGTGCGTTTGTTTGTCAGCTTAATGGAACATGATCAATATGAGAGAGAAACAAGTATTATGCTGGATAACAAAAAAAAGCGCCAATTATTCAAACTGGCCAACCATAGTCCAACACGCTAGCATCTTCTTCCTTGGTCTTTCGTTTTGCCTGAAAAATAAGACTAGATAGCGGGGGTTTTAAACCCCCACTAACCTCAAACCTGCAAAATAGCGATTAGCATATAGTGCAAAAGAAAAAGGGCGCGATGGTTGGTTTCTACTTGTTTGAAAGTCCTGATTTCATTGGTATAGGTCTTATGGTCCAATTATTCCAGATATGCAAAGCCCCAAAATTAGAGCTCTGAAACCCTAGGCAGCTTTCATGGTGGATTCATGTACAGGGCTTAAAAACTCAATTGGATGGCACCATTAGCTTTAGAATGATCAGGTTAGTATAAATCAAGCATTAAAAATCAAAAATACTGCATGAATAATGAAACACGAATATGAAAATTTTCAAGGAAAGTCAGACTTTGTTATACCGATTCCTTGAGTATGGAGGGTTGAATTTGATTGGAATGGCTTCCTGGATGTGTCAGGAGTGTAATGGAATAGTTATGAGACCTTGAACCTCACAGCAACTATGAAAACAGCTTTTAGATTTTTTGTGAAAAAATGCAAGTTTGATCTCTTAGTTCCTGCGCAGCTTTCTTCTTTTCTTCATTAGGGTTGTGTTCTTGCATATATGTGGAGTGAATTAGGTTAACAATCCAAGCCCAAAGTCCATGTTTTAATGCCTTTCAATATTTGATTTTCAAGCATCTTTTTCAATCTTTTCTTGCCATGGAACTTGCCTATTTTGGAAGATTTGGTCTCTTGAGCATGTGCATGAAATATTTAGGTCATGATGAGGGAATATGCTGCACAAAAAGATTTGGAAAACATGTTTTAGTATTTTTCTTATATTTAATTTTAATTAAATGAATTAATAGGATAATAAACTCAATTAATTAATTAAAAATAAGAAAATAACTCCCCTTTGGGTCAATGGGTCGTGCATAGATTTTGGGTGATGATTCTTGGAAGAAATTGAGGCCCATTAGCAATTTTGAGGCATTTGAAGCAAAGTTGACTTTTCAAAATTCCCAAAAATTTCCCAACTTCCACAAGGCATATCTTGCTCAATTTTTAAGCTTTGATCATGTTCTTGGACATTTTGGAAAGGTCTTGAAGTCCTCTAACCAATTTCCTTGGTCCCATGTCATTTTGATTTACCAATCTCAAGTTATGGTCTTTTACTTAAAGTGCCTTTTTGTTGACTTTTGAAAATGACCTATAATGTTGAGATTGATAACTTTTTGTGAGAGCATTTCTTGGACTTGAAGTGTGAAGAGTAGTTGTAGGAAATGTCATTCTCTTCAAAATGAGCTTTGGATGGAATTTTTCTGATAAACCATGTGGAAGTTATGCCTTGGTCAAGTTACAGTTGACTTTTTCAACTGTCCAAAAATAGAAACTTTTGCATCTTGAGACTTTTTGAGCCATGCTTTGAGAATCATGATCAAGAATTGATCAAATGATGTTTGTGGCTTCAAAATAATATGTTGACCAAAATTTTGGACTTTTGACTGTCAACTGACCATTTTGCCCCTGCAGTTGACTATTGAGCAATTAGGGTTTTTGACTGTGCAATCTTGTGCTGTGAGTCTTAAAACTCGACATGAGGATGCTTGACAATGTTTATAGGCATGTGGGACTTGATTGGACCCTTGGAAACCTCAACTTCTTTGCCAGAACCAAAACCCTAATTTTTGACTGTTAGGAGGCCATTGGACTGTGCAACCCTTGGGAGATTTTGAAGCATGCTCTTAGCAAATCTTGAAGAATATGGGAGGCAAATTTTGGGGTACAACAGTTTCCCCTGTTCAATCTTCTTAGACCTGAGGATGTAGATTGGCTGACGTGCCTTTCGTAATCCGAAGGTGGAAGATGATTGAACACTAGAGTGCCCAGAAATTTGCGCTCACATATTAGCAGTGTGATGATGGGAATGGGCTTACAGATGCCATTTGGAGATTGATGGATAGGAAGATGGGCTTACAGATGCCATGTTGAGAGGTGATGAATAGGTGGATGGGCTTATAGATGCCATCTGGGTGTCCATCGCATAAGAGTTTCCTTAGCGAGAACTTGCGTACCTGAAAAAGAAAATGAGTACCTGGCCTGTTACAGGAGTTTGACTTTAAAATTCTTTATATAGACGCGCCCTGGCTGGATACAGGTATCGAATCTTTGAACTCTTCAGACGTGCCCTGGCGAGATACAGGAATCGAGTCTGGAGTTTCAAGAGGTGATGAATGAATCAGGGATGGTTACTACCTCAACGGGACAATGAGAGAACCTTGGACGATTACTACCTCAACAGTAACGATGAGAGAACCTTGGGCGATTACTCCCTCAATAGTAACGATGAGAGAACCTTGGGCGATTACTACCTCAACAGTAACGATGAGAGAATCTTGGGTGTTTACTACCTCAACAGTAACGATGAGAGAATCTTGGGTGTCTTCTACTGAGTCTTTATCAGGAAAATCTTTAGGAATTGATTTAACTGGACTAGAGAAGGCCTTTGACTGGATCGGCATCAGAAAAATCTTTAGGAGTCGATTTAACTCAACCAGGCAAGGTCTTGAGATAACTTCAACTGGATAAGAATCAGAAAAATCTTAGGGTCGATTTAACTGAACCAGAGGAGGTCTTGAAATAACTCTGACTGGATAAGAATCAGAAAAATCTTAGGGTCGATTTAACTGAACCGGACAAAAGTCTTGGAATATCTTCAACTGGAATAAGAATCAGGGAGATCTTAGGGTCGATCTGACTGAACTAGAGAAGGCCTTTGACTGGATCGGCATCAGAAAAATATTTAGGAGTCGATTTAACTGAACCAGGCAAGGTCTTGAAATAACTTCAACTGGATAAGAATCAGAAAAATCTTAGGGTCGATTTAACTGAACCAGAGAAGGCCTTTGACTGGATCGGCATCAGAAAAATCTTTAGGAGTCGATTTAACTGAACCAGGCAAGGTCTTGGATTAACTTCAACTGGATAAGAATCAGAAAAATCTTAGGATCGATTTAACTGAACCAGGCAAGGTCTTGAGATAACTTCAACTGGATAAGAATCAGAAAAATCTTAGGGTCGATCTGACTGAACCAGAGAAGGTCTTGGGTTAGCTTTGACTGGATAAGAATCAGAAAAATCTTAGAGTCGATTTAACTGAACCAGATGAAAGTCTTGGATTAGCTTTGACTGGATAAGAATCAGAAAAATCTTAGAATCGATTTAACTGAACCAGACTAAAGTCTTGGACATAGCTGAGAACTTAACTGGGTCTTTCCTAAAAGGTAAAGGTCAGTCATATGCAATGCATGATATGGATCAAGCAATGATGTTCTCAACATAAATGAGATTGTATGATGCATTTATGCATGTACCATGATGTACGTGATGTTTATGAATGTATGTTTTCGTCTTAGGAAAATATATCCTTGACGGGTGCCAGGAAGTCACATCCTGGGCTGATGTAGAGCTTTTGTTTCCACTGGGGATGATGATTGCAAGAATACCGGTAAGAGAAGATAACTCCGTTAGGGAATAAACTTGGCGAATGGATTACTCTGCGGGGAAAAATTACTCTAGCGATCTTGCTGGGGAACAGTACTCTGTGGGAAGAGAGGTACTCTGTTGAGATGTTGATGGTAACTCCGCTGGGGATACCGTCGTTATGCTGGAAGTGTTAATAGACTCCGCTGGGGATAAGAAGACTTCGCCGAGGACGATCTTTCCGTGGCTCTTGGCTGAGGATAACCCAGTTATATCCTGGTAGGGAAATAACCTTTGAATAAAGCCGGGAGACGCTTTCGTGCTCTGTAGGGGGGGAGCTTCCAGAATCTACTGGGGATAAGCTTCCTGCTGGGGAGATGATTCAAACTTTCCTGGGGAAATCTTGGACTCTCCTGGGGAAATTTTTGAGATATATTGGGGAAGTGGCTCCGCTGGATGTTTGGTAGACCGCCGGGGAACAATCTTAGATCAAGACCGCCGGGGATGCTTGTTAAGAATGTCTGTATGATGTGTCGGGGAATGTTAAGATCTGCGGGGGATACCCAACTTCCTTAAGGCTGATTGTATAACTTTGCTTGGGGAGAGTGTATTGACTTGCTGGCTCACTCTCTGGGGGATTAAGGTATATTGGTTATGTTCTTCAGCTGAACTTATCTTGGTACCTTGGTGGACAAAGCAATTAGATCGCTAAGACGACTCATTATTGCCCCTGTTTCAGTGGGAGAAGGCACCTGTGGGGGTAGTTGACAAATCTTCCGGTGACTAGATGCCGGGACATAGTTGTACGCTTAAATCCCTAACTTTTGCTTGGACCGCCCTTTCGGGTTTTCAGTCCACCGGGATACCTATTTTTGCCCAAGCCACCTTTTCAGGTTTTCGACTTGCCGGGTGTACAGATTTTTTCATTTCATCCCTTATTTTTGCCCGAACCCTTTTGGTTCGCCGGGAAGCCCTTATTTTTGCCTAGGTGTGTCAACCTAGCGGGTCTTTGATTTTGCATAGTATTTTTCCGACTATGTCCACGCTCTCAGGATGTAGGGAGTTGCCCATGTTAGAAGTGTTTTGTCATGCCACTAGAAGATGTTTGATCAGACAAGATTCATTGTTGGAATGCCCCCAAGTGACTCAGGCGGAGATTTGCCTCTGGCTATTTGGCCTTTGAGAGATTCTCTGAATCTTGACTGGACTGCCCTAGATGATGGACAATGATCAGGCCATGCCCCTTGATTGGAGGTGCTTTTGTTCATTAGGTATTCGTCGTGCGAACTTCTATGCTGTTCAAACAAAAAGTCATATGCAAACAAAGTTATGTTAAAAATGCAAAGCTTATGTCTGTCTTGAAGATTTTGAAAATGCATTCTTTTCATAAAACAAGTGAAATTTTTTTTTTGTAAACAGTGATGTCAACTCGTTATTTTACCGCAAGCCTTAAGGAGTCAGGATACCTTTCGTAACAGTATGCTTTCGAACTAACCCATGCTTCAGCTAGGACTTTTAAGGGTTATAACGTGGCCTGGTTCACGGTTTAAGAAACAAAGGATAAAGGCTCAAATTATTTGTACCCACCCACTCTTCGTGATGTTCTTAAAACCTAAACCCAGCTGATCATGCGTTAGACCTTGTTTGAGTCTTTGCTCTGAAATTCCAGTGATGGTTCGGATGTTGAACGTTTATTTGAATAGGCAGTCATTTTTGTTTGGTTTAGGGTTTGTAAGACCTCTTTCTTCTTTCTTTTTTTTTTGATTTTGTTATCCCTGTTTTTTGCCTGAACTGTTTCTTTTTGTATTTACAGTCAGCGGGATGCCCCAGTTTTGTAAGTCTCCTTCATAGGTTTTGACTTATTGGGTTTTTATCTTGAGAAGTAATGACTGCCTATCCTTATGATTATTCGGAATCATCACTGTCTTCTTTTTTTTTGTAAGGACCTCTTTGGTGCCATTTGTTATGCACTTGGATCAACTGAGAGAACTACCCTGCCCCAGGTTATGATAAAGGGTTTTAATTTTCGAAACGAAAAACTCCTACTTCTTTGGCTCATAGAGGTTGACGAGGGATTATCTTCCTTATAACTCCAGTGTTTAGAGATTTGAAACAATGCATGTACTTCATCAGTGGGGTCTGTTCAAAAGCATACTGTAAAGATCGTGGTATCGTTTTCTTCATCCTCCCTCAAGAGGCTTAGAATTATTAATTGAGAGTTGACATCAAAAAAATGAAAGCAGTTTGAATATAGCGAATGCGAATATATTGCTTCAAAACAGACATATGCGATGCATTAATGAAATAACAATGTTTAACATGAGTAAATGTTTGAACAGTCAAAAGAAAGTTACAACTTGAAAATTCTGATAAACAAAAGTCTTCTCATCTCAGGGCTTGTTACTTCAAATAGTGCCTCCTGTAGGGATGGTAGAAGCACTCAGCCTGCCCATCTTGGGTGAATTCCACAGCTCCTTCCTCAATCAGGTCCTGGATCTTGTTCTTCAAGGTCCAACAATCCTCTGTAGCATGCTCTGGGCTGTCAGAATGATAAGCGCAGCGGGCGTTGGGGTTATACCTTGAAGGTGTCCTGTTGGGATTCTTAGGAGGGTCCCTTAGAGTTACCAAATTCAACCTCAACAGTTGTTGTAGAGCTTGAGACAGCGACACGTTGAGCTTGGTGAATTGCCTTTTGGGCTTGTCTGGCTGAAGCTGGTGAGGTTGATGCTGGATTTGTGACCCTGAAGTCAGTTGAGGAGCTTTTCCCTTGTCTTCTTGTCTCAAGGGTGGTTGAATGATGACTGGCTCTGCAACCCCAGATGTTTGCCCCAGTTGGTTACTCCGAAGCAGTTGGTTGACGAGAACCCCGAGCTCTTCTTGTCTTTGAGCCAAGCCTTGAATGATGGTCCCCTGCCCCAGCATCTGGGCTCTCATTGCGTCCACCTCGGCTTGCAAATGTTTCAGCCGTTCATCCCCAGCACTGTTCCTGACCAAAGTCCCCATGAGAAGTGTTCTCAGCTCTTCCTGCCCCTTGGATAGATTCAGGAGAATTTCCCCGAACCGGTTCTCTTGAGCATGAAGGTCCTGGTTGTATTGTCGGGAAGCCATTGCTGAAATAAACAGCACAGATGGTAAGTGACATGTAAAGAAAGGTACCTGTAATGCAATGATGTGTGTATATGCATGCAATGTTTTCAAGGATCTCGCGGGGTAGACAAGAAAAATTGTTAGAATTTGAATCCGGTAGCTTGATTGAAGGAACTTCATGTTGCTGAGAGTCCTTCATCAAGGGTCAAGGCTCACCATATCTAGTGGGTCATAGCCCCTGACAACCTTGGCTAGAGGAAAATAAATCCCCTTTAGCCCTTTGCTAGACAGTTGGTTCATCATGACCTACATCACAAGCCCTTGAGATCCTTGAAACGGGTCAGTCTTTATGCAGGATGCATGCAATGGTATGATGTTATGCTATGCATGGGGTAATGTAGGTAAACCCTGTTATGAGTCCCAATTAAGGACTGTAAACAAAACCTGCAAGAAACTCAAGCATGCAAATAGTCAAGTTTGAAAGCACACAAGTCACACAAGAGAAACCCTTAGAGTTTAGGCCAGCATGGGGTCTAGGTATTACCCTCTTTCAGTTTGTGGGTTCAACCTGTCCTATCAGAAGTAATCGGGTTCTAAGGGTCCCAATATCATTGACTACCCTCAATCGGTCATAACTCCAGCATCGCAATCTTTTCTTGCAGCCAGAACCATCACGAGAGTTTAGCCTCAATGGGCGTAGCATACTGTTACTGTTCTATTGGCCAAGTCGTGTCATTTAAGGTTCTAAGGTCGGTTGGTGCTTAATGACTCCTCAGAAGACCGATATTCTCCTCGTTACAACACAAGGGATATCGGTACAGACCAAGGTGCCACACCAACGTAGCCACTGCTTCACCCATGTCGGTCTACGCCTGACAGGTCCCTCACAGCTTATGCTACCTAAACAGGGTATCCCCAGATCCGGGTTAGGATCTATGTAACTCCGATGCAACCCACAATTTAAAGCAAACAAGTCAAAACAATTGAAAACACAGTTATGAACTATCCTAAGGTACACCTCACTTTAAGAGTCCCCAACAGAGTCGCCAGTTCTGTGATCGGTGGATCTGAAACTGACTGTTTAACGCTGGTTCGCGAAATGTCGCGGAAGCAAGAGTCGCCACCGTCTTTTATTTTCTCCAATATGGAAAGGACAAAAGCACAGAAAAATTCCTTATTAAGATTAGTTCTCGGTTCGGGAGGTAGATTTATAGAAAGGGAAGGTGTTAACACCCTTTCTATCCATGGTTATCCATGGGCTCTTAGATACTTGCTCATTTGTGTTTTCAAAATGTTTGTTTGCTTTTCAAGGTGAGTGGGTTTGAAAAAGTTCCGTTTAAAATTTCAGTTCGACTCTTGTATCAGTCCTCAAGAGTGTTTGAAAAGTTGTTTTTGAAAGCTTTTTGCAAAGTGTCGGTGTGAAAAGAAGTTTTTGATTTGTTTTGAATTAGAGCAAGTATCTACGAGTCATCTACCTACCCTAAGGAATTAGTCTGTGTAAATGTCCTTGAGGTAATGCCATCCCACCATTGAGGGGTAGGTAGCACCACCGTTGGAGGTGTTCGGGTCAATTCGTTTGTAGGGACAGTGTGGTCACCAGAGCAACAGTAGGACACCTTAGAAGCTACCCCTATGCCATGTTCATGGACATGAGGACTTACTAAAACGTCCTATACTCGACGACCACGTTTCGAGGGGCAAGGCAACAGTGAGGCGTACCCTAAGAGTGGTGTGTGAATTGTGTGTCATTTTCAGTTATTATTTGTCTTGTCATGCATTGGTGATCTACGCTTTGATTTTATTTGGGCATACATTCTTTCATGTGATAGTTAGTAATTTAAAGGTGAGGAATTTAAAGTGCGGAAAGTAAAAGTCCTACGCTATTACAAGGCGCGGGTCTATACATCGCCAAATTAAACAAAGACCCGATTTGAATAAATAAAATGCAGAAAATAAATGTCCTAATTATCTATTACAAGGCTTTGGGGCAATCACATAAGATTAAAAAAAGAAAAATAAAAGCAAACACGCGAAAAGGAATTATAATCGAAGGTGCGAGGGCGTTGGACCCTTTAAATAAATTAAATTAAAATTAAAGGTTAATTAATGATTTAATGAGAAAAGGAAGTTATTTTTATGTTTTTTTGGTATTTTATGGAAATAAAGAAAATTAATTGGAATTGAAACCCTAATTCTACGTGTTTTTAATATTTAAGAAATTGTCTAAGTTTAACCTAATTTAGCCCTAATTAATTAATTACAAGTTTATTTACAAAGATAATTAATAATTAATAATGATAAGAAATAAAAAGATTATTTATTAAGAAAAAAAGAATAACAATGCTAAACCTAATTTTTATGTTTTTTTTAGTTTATTAATAAAACATTAAAATTTAAAACCCTAAATTAAACTAAGTTGATTAATAAAATTTATTTACAAAAAATGTTAATGAATTAAAAAATAAACAAACATATTTTATTTTTTTGACTTTTCTGATTTTTTTGTATTTTATGAAAATTAATTTTATGGAATTAAATAAAACAATTAATCAAAAAGAAAAAAAAGAGAGTTAGAAAAAAAGAAGAAATATGCAAACCATAGGGGGTTTTCTGGCCAATTATGGAGGTATATAGGAAGCATTTTGGCCCAACAGATTCAAGGCCTTTTTGACTTTTTCCAGCGCGTGTATGGCATGGTCAACTAACGTGCATGATGGACCTCACATCCTGACCTTTGGATTTATCTCTTGGGACGTTTGGCAAGCCAAGGCGTTGGGTGCATGGTACTCCTTTGAGTGAGATAATCACCTGAACATGTTAACACAAAAAATATGGAGAAATATGGGGGACCTGGGAATCGAACCCAGGTCCCAATACCTGCATGCCAGCATGCTAACCAAGTGAGCTAGTGCGTTTGTTTGTCAGCTTAATGGAACATGATCAATATGAGAGAGAAACAAGTATTATGCTGGATAACAAAAAAAAGCGCCAATTATTCAAACTGGCCAACCATAGTCCAACACGCTAGCATCTTCTTCCTTGGTCTTTCGTTTTGCCTGAAAAATAAGACTAGATAGCGGGGGTTTTAAACCCCCACTAACTTCAAACCTGCAAAATAGCGATTAGCATATAGTGCAAAAGAAAAAGGGCGCGATGGTTGGTTTCTACTTGTATGAAAGTCCTGATTTCATTGGTATAGGTCTTATGGTCCAATTATTCCAGATATGCAAAGCCCCAAAATTAGAGCTCTGAAACCCTAGGCAGCTTTCATGGTGGATTCACGTACAGGGCTTAAAAACTCAATTGGATGGCACCATTAGCTTTAGAATGATCAGGTTAGTATAAATCAAGCATTAAAAATCAAAAATACTGCATGAATAATGAAACACGAATATGAAAATTTTCAAGGAAAGTCAGACTTTGTTATACCGATTCCTTGAGTATGGAGGGTTGAATTTGATTGGAATGGCTTCCTGGATGTGTCAGGAGTGTAATGGAATAGTTATGAGACCTTGAACCTCACAGCAACTATGAAAACAGCTTTTAGATTTTTTGTGAAAAAATGCAAGTTTGATCTCTTAGTTCCTGCGCAGCTTTCTTCTTTTCTTCATTAGGGTTGTGTTCTTGCATATATGTGGAGTGAATTAGGTTAACAATCAAGCCCAAAGTCCATGTTTTAATGCCTTTCAATATTTGATTTTCAAGCATCTTTTTCAATCTTTTCTTGCCATGGAACTTGCCTATTTTGGAAGATTTGGTCTCTTGAGCATGTGCACGAAATATTTAGGTCATGATGAGGGAATATGCTGCACAAAAAGATTTAGAAAACATGTTTTAGTATTTTTCTTATATTTAATTTTAATTAAATGAATTAATAGGATAATAAACTCAATTAATTAATTAAAAATAAGAAAATAACTCCCCTTTGGGTCAATGGGTCGTGCATAGCTTTTGGGTGATGATTCTTGGAAGAAATTGAGGCCCATTAGCAATTTTGAGGCATTTGAAGCAAAGTTGACTTTTCAAAATTCCCAAAAATTTCCCAACTTCCACAAGGCATATCTTGCTCAATTTTTAAGCTTTGATCATGTTCTTGGACATTTTGGAAAGGTCTTGAAGCCCCCTAACCAATGTCCTTGGTACCATGTCATTTTGATTTACCAATCTCAAGTTATGGTCTTTGACTTAAAGTGCCTTTTTGTTGACTTTTGAAAATGACCTATAATGTTGACATTGATAACTTTTTGTGAGAGAATTTCTTGGACTTGAAGTGTGAAGAGGAGTGTTAGGAAATGTAATTCTCTTCAAAATGAGCTTTTGATGGAATTTTTCTGATAAACCATGTGGAAGTTATGCCTTGGTCAAGTTACAGTTGACTTTTTCAACTGTCCAAAAATAGAAACTTTTGCATCTTGAGCCTTTTTGAGCCATGCTTTGAGAATCATGATCAAGAATTGATCAAATGATGTTTGTGGCTTCAAAATAAGATGTTGACCAAAAATTTGGTCTTTTGACTGTCAACTGACCATTTTGCCCCTGCAGTTGACTGTTGAGCAATTAGGGTTTTTGACTGTGCAATCTTGTGCTGTGAGTCTTGAAACTTGACATGAGGATGCTTGACAATGTTTATAGGCATGTGGGACTTGATTGGACCCTTGGAAACCTCAACTTCTTTGCCAGAACCAAAACCCTAATTTTTGACTGTTATGAGGCCATTGGACTGTGCAACCCTTGGGAGATTTTGAAGCATGCTCTTAGCAAATCTTGAAGAATATGGGAGGGAAAATTTTGGGGTACAACATGTAGGTTATGGATTAACTTCGCAGGAAAACTATCCAAATCAACCTTGTAAGAATTCCTCCACAACTCAAGGAGCTAGCTTCAAGGATTCTTGAGAATTCTCCATTCACCGAGAGACATGGTCATCTGCTCAACTTGGTCACTTCTAACACAGAGGAGGATATGATGAAGGTTCTCTTCCAATTCTTTGACCCTTTGCATCACTGCTTCACATTTCCTGACTATCAACTTGAGCCCACTTTGGAAGAATTCTCTCAACTTCTGAGGATTCCTATTCTCAATCAACTACCCTTCAACGATACGGAAAGAGATTGCTAAAGCCCTGCACTTGCACTCATTTGTTGTCACAACTCATTTGTAAGCTTTTGAGGAGATTGTAGCTCTTCTCATCTATGGGATGGTCTTGTTCCCTAATCATGACCAACTCATAGACGTGAGCGTTGTCAAAATCTTCATGACTCGCAACCCGTTGCCTACATTGCTTGGGGATATCCTACACTCTTTTCACACTCGTACAATGAGGAAAGTAGGTGTTCTTATGTGTTGTACTCCTCTCCTGGCAAGATGGTTTATTTCTCATCTTCCCCAATCAGTCTTGAAGAATGACTAAGGTTTGAGGTGGTCACAAAGGTTAATGACACTTAACCATTCAGATATTCACTGGTGTTCTCGATCCAAAGAGAATGTTATTATCATTGACCATTATGGGGAATTCCATAATGTCCCTCTACTTGGCATTAGGGGAGGCATCACCTACAACTCATCCTTATCTCTAAGACAGTTTGGTTATGTCTGAAGGGATGGCCCACATGATATGTTGATTCAAGGATTGGTTTTCGACTACGACAACGACAATCAAGGACTCCGTCAGAGATTCATCCGAGCTTCGAGGATGCCAAACAAGGTGGATAGAAAGACTTTGGGACACAAGAAATCCATCCCTCTTGAGCCTTACCTCAAGTGGGTACGAACCCGCGCTCAAAGTCTTATGATGCCTTATCCCTCCATTCTCCTTGTGATTATAGAGCCTGTTAAGGAAGGAGAAGTTCCATACACTATCCTACATCCTAACACGCCGACATCACTCGAAGACCTACAAAGGATTTGGATACAATTCAAAAGAGAGCGCGATACTTTCGAAGCCCAATTCTACGCAAGCGAGAAGAAAGTTTTGGAACTCACTCGGCTACTTCACGAAGATCATACTCTAAACACCTACATTGCACCAAAGAGGATGCGCAACGTCTTTTTACCTTAGAATTTTGTATTATTTTGCCCAAGGGGCATTGATGTACTCAAATTCTATCTTATTAATATGACGTGTGTTTCTTTTTTGTTTAAAACAAATTTAAATTTCTGAATCCTTGAAAACATTGCATGAATACATATCATTCATCATAAGCATAAACAGGTCTTTGCAACAAGTTTCCTCATCTCTCTACTGTTTATTTCAGTACGATGGTTAGATTTATTTCTTCCAATTAAAAACAGGCGAATCAAAGACCTCTTCTGGTTAGATTTATTTCTTCCAGTTAAAAACAGGCGAATCAAGGACCTCTTCTGGTGAGATTTATTTCTTCCAGTTAAAGACAGGCGAATCAAAGACCTCTTCTGGTTAGATTTATTTCTTCCAGTTAAAGACAGATGAATCAAAGACCTCTTCTGGTTAGATTTATTTCTTCTAGTTAAAAATACGTGAATTAAAGACCTCTTTTGGTTAGATTTATCTCTTCCAGTTAAAAATAGGCGAATCAAAGACCTCTTCTGGCGAGATTTATTTCTTCCAGTTAAAAACAGGCAAAGGACATCTGATGTTTCAGTATAAATCGACCAAAAGATTTATTTTGATACTTCTTCCATTTTTCCCCAACAGTCACTATGGATGGCATTTGTAAGCCTATCTCTGACAAAAGTTTCATCATTTCTACAAATGACATCTCTAAGCCCATTCCCGATAATCAACAAACAGTTCACATCATACATCATCGAGTGCAAATTTCTGGGCACTTTAGTGTTCAATCATCTTTCACCTTCAAGTCACGAAAGGTAGATCTGCCAATCTCACTCTTCAGGTTCAAGAAGATTGAATAGGGGTAGTTGTTGTACCCCAAAATTTTCCCTCTCATTTCTCAAGAATTTTCTCATAAGATCTATATTGATTCAAGACTGCACATGGTTTGATCAGCTCAAGATACCCCTCAAACACTGATGACTCAAAACCAGGGTTTTAGTTTGCACAAGTACAATTAGACTTGTAATGCCCCATATAGTTTCCATGGATCATATTGGGCTCTCAAGCATCATGTCAAAGATGGAACTTCTGAATCCTCGAAAGGAGGAAGAGGAAACAGTCGAAAGAGAAAAGCAGATAAAAAAAAGGTGTGCAGTTGCAGATGACCATGTTGAATTCAAAATATGGTTCCGGCTGTTCGAATCACATGACTGATAAAAAGAATTGGTTGGCATATTGTAATAAGTCGAAGAAGAGAAAGCTTGCTTCGATCCCCAAGCTTTGACTGAGCAATGGCTTCCTTTGAGCAACCTGCTTTAATCCACAAGCTTTGACTGGGCAATGGCTTCCTTTGAGAAACTTGCTTCGATCTACAAGCTTCGACTGGGAAATGGCTTCCTTCGAGCAACCTGCTTCGATCCATAAGCTTCGACTCGGCAATGGCTTCTGCAATATGGTGGGAGAACTGACTTAGTTGTTTTGCGTTTGATCGTAATTGTTGCGGATAGAAAGAGTCGCCAGCGACTTTTCTTTTATCCAATAAGGAAAGGGTGAATAGAACAGGAAAGACCTTTGAGATATTTTCTTTAGTTCGGGGGGTAGATTATGAAAAGGGAAGGTGTTAGCACCATTTTCATCCATAGTTATCTATGAGCTCTTAGTTGCTTGCTAGATCACTTGAAAATGCTTTGTTTGAAAATATTCTTTGTGGTTGGTTTTGATAGTATTTTGCAAAATTCCTTTGTTGCGGCAAACTTTGTAATGATCCTTGTCTTTATAAGAATACATACAAAGTGTTGGTTTTGAAAATAGTTCAAAGAGATGTTTGTTTTTGAAGATGTTTTCAAAGTGTAAGTGTGGAAAATGGTTTTAGTTTATGAGCAAGCAACTAAGAGCGTCCTACCTACTCAAAAGGTCTATGTTCTTTTCCTCCTTCTTTAGATGTTGCTATCTTACCATTGATTTGGTAAGAAGTCCCACAGTTGGATGTAAAGGGACGGGCGTGGGTCAATTGTATAGTCATAGAAGGCAACCTATGAGACGTTTTAGCAATTTTCATAAGGGACTAGATCGTTTACCGAAGGCAACATCGAGGGACTACGATCTTTTTATCGAGGGTCTTGGCTAAAACGCCCATATTCGAGGGACATGACTATATTCCGAGGTAACAAGTGAGATTATCCTAGAGGTGTAAGTGTTTGAATAGTGTGTTTGATTGCATGCATTTTGTCTTTGGATTTAGGGTTTTCTAAGGGTTGATTTTATCTTGTCATACACAACCTAATTACTAGCATTTTATATAAAAAGCAGTAAATTGCGGAAAAATAAATGTCCTACGCTATTACATATTTTGGGGATGGGGATTGCAAGAAATTAAATCCTAATTAACTATTACAACCATATTGAAACTTGAATAATGTACAAGGAGTGCAAGACAAAATGGAAAAAGGAAAAGATTTGTTTTGTTTTTGTTGAGAAAATATTTTGGTTAATTAAAATATTTATGAAAATAAATAAAAAAATTGTGATATTTTTATATATTCATAAAATAAACATTGTAAATAAATAGTGTGCAGAAAAAAATCAACTCAAAAGGAGTTGTTTTGATTGGTTGGAAAAATGTTGAAATTTTGTTAAAAAGAAAAGGAAACAAACAAATGATAAAAAATATTCTGGTCCTGCCAAAGTCTGAACCCAGGACCTTATACATAAATGCTTTTCGCGCGCGCTGTTTGTACCACTGGGGTGGTTTGTTTTATCTGTTAGTTATACAATTTGCACTAAATATAAAATGAACTCAGTTTTGAATGTTTAAACATGACTTCATCTTATTCCTTTGACCGCAGGGATGCAGAACTCCACTGTTTGAGCTTTGAAAGGCTTCATTCCTCAGCCAATCGAAGGATGTAAAAACATGCCTAAATTTTGAATACATCACTAACCATGTAACTTTCGAAAGCTATGGGTCGAAGGTCAGCATGAAATATCAAAACCAAAGCCTAACTGTTCAGGGATGAACCTTTTTTAAATGTATAAGCAATGATAATCAAAAGCTAAGAGTATGGTCAGCTTCCTAGACATGATATCAACATTTTTTGTTTTAAATATATATATATATATATATATATATATATATATATATATATATATATATATATATATATATATATATATATATATATATATATATATATATATATATATATATATATATATATATATATATATATATATATATATATATATATATATATATATATATATATAAATGATGCTTGAATGAAAAGTTCTAAGTTTTGAAAGAAACTTACCTCTTACAGTGCAATTCGAATGAGCTCTATATGACTTCCAGGAATGATTCGATGGCGGGTTAAGCCTGCAGGAGCCTTCCTTAAGCTAGTGGGATCACTACTTTGCTTGAATCGAAAGGCTGGTATATGGTATGTTGGGAGTGAATCAGAAGGCTGGCATATGCAGGCTGGGGAGTGAATCAAAAGACTGGTATATGGAGGCTAGGGAGTGAATCGAAAGGCTGGCTAATGTATGAAGGGATTTTAGATTTTTTATATATGAAATCAGGATATGCAGGTTCTGAGTTTTTGAGAGTTTGAGAATGTTTGAAGATTTTTTTCACACAACAAAAGTCTCTCCAGCTACTAAAAAGCCACCCTTAGATATATTATGGAACATCTTATTAATAGAAGAGTTTGGATGAGATTTGAGGGGGAAAACAAATGAGATTTGAACAAATTGGTTATGTTGTCTTCATAGCCTTCGAGGTGCAGCTCTTTGTATGCCAATTTGGTGCAAATATGGGAGAAGCATAGCAGGACTGCTTTGCAACAGTTTTGGAATGTTGTGGCATCTTGGTGCAGGACTATTTCATAGCAGTGCAGCAAACTCGGACTTGGCAGCACATAGGACTTTGTCCAGCAGCCTTCGACCAGACTCATCAAGAGACAAAACATCAATTGTGTTCTTCAAATGGACCAAATATGTATCCTTAGAATTCAACAAATTCATGTTCTTTGGATGGACCACGTGTTCTTCGAATCCAACAAATTCATGTTCTTTGGATGGGCCCCCAAATATGTGTCTTTCGAATCCACCAACTTCATGTTCTTCGAATGGGCCTTTTGCATGTTCTTCAAATGCGCCAGTTGTGTGTCATAGTGTAGAAATTGTATGTTGAAGGATTTAAAGGTGGAATCGAAGCATGAGGGGATTCATTGCCTTGTGCATGATAGCATGAGGAAAGCCACTTCCTTGTGCATACTGGCATGAGGGAAGCCATTTCCTTGTGCATGCTTGCATGCAGGAAGCCACTGCTTTGTGAATCGAAGCCAGCATGCAGGAGGCCACTTCTTTGTGAATCAAAGCAAGCATGTAGGAGGCCACTGCTTTGTGAATCGAAGCCAGCATGCAGGAGGCCACTACTTTTTGAATCAAAGCAAGCATGTAGGAGGCCACTGCTTTGTGAATCGAAGCCGACATACAGGAGGCCACTGCTTTGTAAATCAAAGCAAGCATGTAGGAGGACACTACTTTGTGAATCAAAACAAACCTTTAGGATGCCATTGCCTTCTGAATCGAAGCAAACCTGTAGGAGGCCATTGTCTTCTGAATCGAAGCATGTCGGTAGGAGGTCACTGCCTTCTGAATTGAAGCAAGCCTGTAGGAGGCCATTGCCTTCTGAATTGAATCATGCCTGTAGGAGGCCATTGCCTTATGAATTGAAGCATGCATGTAGGAGGCCATTTCTTTGAATTAAAGCAAGCAATGAAGGAAAACGTTGCTTAATTGAAGCTTATGAATCAAGATTTCTCGAAGGAAGTCAAATGCTCAATCGAAGCTTAGAATCCAAATCTAATTTTCTCTTCTTCAATTTGAAGCTTGAAAGCCCAATGTGATCCATGGGGTTATATGTGGCATTAAAAATACAATCGTACTTGTGCAAATTTGAGCTTTTGAAAATCTTTGTAAGAAATGCCTTGAGAAAAGAGAGGGAAAATTTTGGGATACAACAGCTTCCCCTATTCAATCTTCTTAAAACTAAAAAGCGAGTACAGCACGTTGTGTTCGTAGCTTGAAGGTAGAAGATGATTGAACACTAGAGTTCCCAGAAATTTGCACTCGACTATGTGTTGAATTGGGAATGGGCTTATAGATGTCATTTAGAGAGATGATGGAGAATTGTCAGAGATGGGCTTACAGATGTCATTCATAGTGACAGAAAAGGTCTTTATTTCGCATGTTTTTAACTGGAAGAAATAAATCTCACCAGAAGCGGTCTTTGATTCGCCTGTCTTTAACTGGAAGAAATAAAACCTAACCAGGAGAGGTCTTTGATTCGCCTATTTTTAACTGGAAGAAATAAATCTAACCAGATAAGGTCTTTAATTCGCCTATTTTTAACTAGAAGAAATAAATCTAACTAGAAGAGGTCTTTGTTCGCCTGTCTTTAACTGGAAGAACTAAATCTAACCAGAAGAGGTCTTTGATTGATCGCCTATTATTAACTGGAATCCATCTAGAAGAGAACTTGATTGATCGCCTATTATTAACTGGAATTCATCCAGAAGAGGACTTGATTGATCGCCTATTATTAACTGGAATCCATCCAGAAGAGGACTTGATTAATCGCCTATTATTAACTGGAATCCATCTAGAAGAGGACTTTGATTTGATTGACTTTTCCTGCAAGGAAGAGGGTTAATTGCATGCAGAAGTATGCACGGCATGATGATGTTCTCAAAATAAATGAGATTATGTTGTATGTGTATGTTATATGAAGTATGAATGTGAAATGTTATTGAAGTGTATCTTTGTCTAGGAAAATAAATCCTTGACAAATGCTGGTGGACCTTATGAAATGAAATTTTGGACTTCTATTGGGGATGAAGAGTGTTCTCCTCTTCAGACCTTATTTTAGGATGTTTGTGCTGGGGACTCCTGTTTCGTTGTTTGAGGAGAACTCCGTTGAGGAATGTTGACTTGTTTGAGAAGACTCTGTGGAGAGTGTTAATCTCTGCTTGGGGAAAAGAGTTCAGGATTTCTAGTCGTCCATTGCTCTGGTGGGGAATTACCTCTTGAAGGTTAGTTGTTATCTGGTCAGGTTCTAGGTTTCACACCAACTTGTTGGGGATAGTGAAGTTAACTGTTATCTAGTCGGGTTCCAGGCTTTACAATAACTTACTGGGGATTGTAAGAAAATTCTACTGAGGAAGAGGGGTTGTAGTCCCTTGATTTGTAATAGTCAGAGAGATAAACTCAAGCTAGGGAATTTTTCCGTTTGTCGGGGAAATGAACCCTGTTGAAAAGGATATTGTATGAACTGCTTGGCAGGTGTTTTCCTTTTGGCAGAACTCCTCGAGGATTCTTCTTGAGACCAAACTCAGCTGGGGAGAGGTTTTCAGGAGACTGAAACTTTGGCTGGGGAGTTTATGAATCCCAATCTATAGAGATAATGTCATTGAAATAACTTTGTGGGGATATCTCAAATGCGTTTAGGGAGATGCTCGTCACTTGTTTTGGAGCATACATTTGCTAAAAGTGTAATCATGTTCATATGCATATTTTCATTCAATTTTAGTCATTGGACACTGTTTCCAGTGATTTCTGGTAAACAACCGCTAGTCCTCCAAACTATCGAATAAACTTACTGACTGTTATTCAATTTCTCTGGTAACTCGCAGGATCGACTAGATTGATCCTAGGACGTGTTGGTCATTAGGGTAACTCTCATGATCGAACAGGTATTCATGGTTTCTCTTAAAATGTTGTGTAGGTGTTTGACTTATTTCGATTTATCTCTTAAAGATCTAAAGATGTAATCAAAATATATGTGCGCGAAACTAAATTGCATGAATAAAAGTTAATTGTAAAGACATGTAAACTTCATAAAAGACAAGTAAATGGCTTCGAATTATAAAAACAGTTAATGTAAAAGTAGCTCTGGAATGTAAAAGATTCGAAATATGAAGAAAGCGTTTAATGCAAGAAATCTGTAAAATGACTTTAAGTAAAAAAAAGGCGTTCGAAGGATAAAAACTTGAAGATACAGGTATGAAAAGTATGACAGTTTTCTGAAATGTAAAATGTTTGAAATGGAAAGAAAGCATTTAAATGTAAGGCATCAATGAAAAGATTTCGAATAAAAAGACTTTAAATGAGAAAACTTGTAAATGGTATTTGGCAGAAAGATAAAGGAAAGTACTGGAAATGATAAAGGGTTTTCATTAAATCATAAATATGTGGTGTTATCATACGTACATTGCTCTTGCATTCGTTTCCCTAGCCATGTGGTAATTTGAATGTTTACTGAGTTTTTTGTACAAATAGATATCACACACGAAATCCTAATACTAAGACTTCTATTTATACTACTTTGACCATAACGGTCTTGCTATAAGATTATGCCACGTTCAGAACATGCAGAACAATGCCTCTCTTTTGCTTCCATGTGTCTTCGAATGCTCCAGCGCATATATTTCAATTTTCGAACATCCCGCGTGCATTTGAATTTCAAACGTTTTGGCACTTCTTCGCTTCGAACGCACTTCTTAAACACAGCCTTGTTGTCATTTCGAGACTTCTTTAGATATGTTCTCATAATTGCCACTCGAAGCTCCAAGCTTTGATATGCTCATTCGAAACACTGCTTCTGCTATTTCGAAACATGACGTTTTGTTTCATTTCGATCGAAACGTCCACTTTACTTTGCTTCTAATAATATTATCAAAATCTTCAGCCAACAAAATGCCCCTTTAAAATATGTATTTCGATTCCTTTGAGAAATACTTATTTTAAACATATACACAAGATTTTGATGCGACCTTCGAATCCTCGTAACATTTAATGAATTTGACTTCAGTCACGTCAATCATGACACTTTTTAGATTCCTTAACCGCCTTGAGCCATCTCACAGTATGGTGCAGTTACAAAACAATGATTATCTTTAATCACGCTTACTACCAATGTTAACTTCACGCCACCTCTTCATCACACCAACCCATGATTTCCACGTATCACAACCTTATTCAGTGGATGCTTAAACTTCCACATTATAAAACATCATCAACTTAGTCTTTTTCTTTTCTTCCCACATTCTGAATCTTTTCTCCTTATTCTCTCACCGAAAACCCTAAGCTTTCAACATTCTTCAAAAATGTCTTATTCTACTTCATCCCAACTCAAAAAGGTTTCCAAGAAGAAAGGAAAGACCGCAGGAACTACAATGGAAAGTAAGGTTATCACTCACCAAGGTTAATCTGTTCTTGCTCCCCAGATGATCTCAAAGGAGAAAGAGATGCTTTATGCATCCCAGGTACTTATTCCTATCATCGCTGCTGATAAGAGGTTAGCTTTAATGGGCCCTCTTACAGTTTTTGAAATTTTAAAAGATACCAGGAAAATTTTCCCAGTTTGCTATGGTTTCAAACCCTTGTTTAACAAAATGGACGCCCCTAAGGCAATAGAATCTTCTGTCTCAAACACCATGGAAAATCCAACTGTTCCTCCTAAGGACCCTTTCGTATTAGACTATGTAAAGAGTAATTTTAAACCGTTTCGATCTTACCCCACCTCCGACACTGCTTATCAAAACTGGTTCAATAAGGTAGAAGCTAAGAAATCCCAGCAATGGGAAGAATTAGGTATCTACAACTTGATTAAGCTGTCGAAGCCTGGTTTCACTTACAGCCACCCTTTGTTATTCGCGTCCCTCTATTTCTGGGACAGTACCTATAATACTTTCCATCTCCCTGGTGGAATGATTACCCCTACTGTTGTACCCCAAAATTTGCCCTCGCGTTTTTCCACAAGCAATCTCAGCTTCAGACATTTCCTGATTCTTCAAACTGACTCAAGAATCGGACAAACAGACTTTTCTTGACAGTCAAGCAAAATTAGGGTTTTTACTGATTTTCAGAGCTCTGGAATGTTTCACAGTTGGTTTAGGGTTTTGGATGATTTTTGGTTCAATTTTGATCAAGCGAGCTTTATTTGGCATTTAATCAAGGATTAAGGTTTTACGGGCATATTCTCAGCAAATTAAAGTTCCACAGCACTTTGCAAGTTATTCCGAGATTCGGGTTAAAATTCGCGTTACCTTGATTTAATCAGTAAAAGAGACAGTGGTTTGAATTCAGTTTGTTTTGTTTGGGCCAGTCAAAAGATATGTGCAGTTTAGAATTACAGTGCTTGGCAAAGAATCAATAAGAAAGGATTGCATCTGATCAGTTTTTGTGTTCGACTGTGCGTTGCTTTGGATGATGGAGACGTCCAGTTCATTTATTTTGATCAACAAGGTTTAGTTGATTATTTATGGTTCTAAGAATTAAATATTTGAAATTTAAACTTTCATTTTATTTAATTTAAGGAATTATAAATAACAAGTAAACAATTAAAGAAAAGGAATTGAAAAAGAATTAAATGTCAATGGAATTTTTATTTCATATTTAATAGTTGTTACAATTGTTATTGTTTGGATACGAGTATTTATTACAAAATATTTAAAATAATAATAGTGTACAAAAATTAAATTGAAAATAAGAATTCTATCCTATTTCTAATTCTTCATTCTTCACTTCGCTCCGGTGCTCCATTTTTTATCTGCAAAAAGAAGAAGAAAAGTCAGAAAGTAGTTGAAATAATTAAAGACAGATAAAATTTGCTCATCATTAGGGGCCACTGATTGGGATCAGTTAACCCTCTCTGCAAATCACGGGATTTCTCTCGGTTCACAAAGAGGGAAGAATTTCATTTTTATTCATGAATGCAAATGCATAAATTCCAAAGTTCAAACTGCATAGTTCAAATCCAAGTTCAAACTGCATAATCCAATTCCAACTTCCTATCAAATGCCAAAATCTACTCAAAAGATATCAAAGAAAAATCAAGGAAGTACAAATTACTGTCAAAAGTGCCAAGGCTGTCATAAAAGGATTTGGAAAAGATATCAAAGGAAAGATAAAGTGCAGCAAGCTGTCAAAGCTGGAAAAAGATGCAGAGAAAAATGTGTTATGCAAGCAATCTAAGTCATCATTTCCCAGCATAAAGGGGCCCCTTCAGAAAAGATAGTACACAAAGAATCATATAATATATTCAAACTGTACCATAGAGAAAAAAGGAGGAGAAATAAAGAAGCATAGAGGCAGGTTTTGTAGGCTGAGGCAGGACAGGCAAACATAACAAGAAAAGATATAATCCAAGAGAACTCAGTTCAGCAAGGGGGGGAGGAAAAATATACAAAGCATTGGCCTAACCAAAACCTGCAGAAGCTCTGCCTCCAAAACAAAACAAATGCCATACACTGAACTACCAAAACCCCTGTAAAACCATAACCTGCAAACTGATCAAAACCAAGCCAAGCAAACATAAAGATACAAAACCTGATAAACCAAGTGCTGGCCAAAAACATAAGCTATTGCAAGCATTAACCTGCTCTAGCCCAAAAACCAGTTCAAAAGGCCTGAAACCTCTACAAGCCTGTCAAGCATAACCTAACCAAAACTGTGTTAATCCAAGCCTAGCCAGAACCTGCATCAAGCCTCACAAACACAAAAAACTCAAACTTCAAGCCTACTGCACTACCAAACTCAGAGCCTGAAAAACCTCAACATAACAAGCTGCCTGAACCACAGTATAACCTCTAACATCAAAAAACCTGCAGAAGAAATAATTACAAACTTGTCCAGTTCAAACCAAACACCTCAACCATCACTAAAACCATCCAACCTCATAACCATACAAGACAACCATTAACCTGTCAAAAAGCATTCAAAAAACCAACTCCTAGGCCCTCAGTAAATATACATCACTGGGCAACAAATATCAAAAGCATCACATTTCAAACTCAGGCAACAATTCAAAAGCATCAAGGGCCTCAGAAGCAAGCTTCATCATAGGCTAGGCAACGATTCAAAGGCATACAAATGCTCAAAGGCAATAAATACACAGTGTTGAAGAAGAAGAAGAAGAAGAGGGCAAATTCAAGGTAGGATTTTTCAGTTAAAGTCATCATCAAACCCTAGAAAATGGCGAAAAGATAAAAGATACCAGGGTCGCCAGAAGCAAAGATTCGTCACGCTCCCTCCGCTCATTCCGGCCTCCTGGGCGCCTCCACCACCGTCACTCCTCCGTCTCCTCAGAAAGGTACAGTTCCTTTCCTCTTTGCATAATCAACAAAAAAAAACACATAGATCCGAATTAATAAGCAGAGAACTAAACATACAAAACACGAGGCCCCTAATACGTTGAATAAAGTCATACCTTTCATTTTGCCGTTGGAGCTAGTGTGAAGAGGAGGAAGATGGGTGGCGCCGGTGGCCTCGAACGGAAGGAAGTACCGGGACATGCATAAAGATAAACTCAGTAGCCATGACCAAGAAGCAGGATGAACGAGGAAGAGAACGTTGAACGAGCAAAACGGCGCGCTACGAACCCTAAGGCCTTTGTCTCCAAACGAAAATTCCCAAATGAAACCCTAAATTCATTTCAAAACCATGGGCTTGACCCGTTTCTGACTTCCTCTAAAGCCCAACAAAACCACTAACATTTTTTACAAACATTTGGATTAATAACTAACTTCTCTCTTTTTTCATACATAATATCTTAAAACCATACACTTATTTTCTAACCTAATATAGTTTTAATACACTCTTAATTAATACAATTCACTTAGTAAAAAATACATCTTTTCTTTAAGTATAATTAAATATTTTTCTATATACATAACTTAATTTCTAAATACTTGATTAAAATACATTTGTACATATCATACATTTTTTTTATATCATATACTTAAAATTGAAAAAATGACTTTTTACTCTTTTATTTAAAATATATTTTGTACATAAAATAATATTATACATTTTTTTATCATATAATTAAAATTGAAAACTTTTTAATTAACATACATATTTGTATACATAATAATAGAAATACATTTTTTCTCTAATATTAAAATTCACAAACATTTGATTAAAATACTTTTTGTATATAAATAAATAAAGATACATTTCTTAATTAAAACTTGAACATTTAAGTTAAAACATTTTTCTTTTATACGTAATTAAATATACAAATTAAAGATTCATTAAAATACATATCTAGGTCAAAAACCCTAATACGCTTCAATTTCACATGTCGCGCCTGTAAATAATTACACACATACTCATATACATGTACACTTACACAAATACATTCACATTGCCCTATACACACTTGTTTATCTTATATTTGTATATTCGATATTTACATTGGATTGCGAATTCAATTTGGTTGTAACTTATTGGATACTATAAGTCTCATCCCCATTCATACACTTGTACCCCCACTCCCGGATACTATTTTGTAATAGCGTAGATTTTACATTTCCGCAATTTACAGTTTTCCAATTATACCATGGTTAGACCTAGGGTTTGTATGTACATAAAATCAAACGCTAGATAACCTAATACAAGACAAATACATGTAATCAATACACAATCACACTTGCACCCTCTAGGGTAATCCCACATGTTGCCTTCCAAAATGGGCCATGCTTGCACGTCGAGTATCTTTGGCAAAACAAAATCAAATGATCATAAGTCTCAAAGTGTTGCCTAAACAGAATGATCATAGTCCCTTCAAAGCAAATTGCCAAAAGACACTTGGCACCATTGCATTCATGGTCCATACGATGACCCGCGCCCGTCCCGAATAAACTTCCTAAACGCAAGATTGTCTACCAATTTCAATGGTAGAACAAAATTGTTGAAAGGGGTTAAAACATAACAAAAACCTTTGAGTACAATAGGGTAGACAAAACTCTTAGTTACTTGAGATCAATTTGCAAAAAACGCTTGCCTTCTTTTCAAAAAAACCACAATCCACAACACTTTCAAACAAACTCTCAAAACATTTTTGAAACATCTTTTCGAAAAGATACACGCCTTTGTAAAATATTCGAGTAAAGAATTGTTACAAGGTTAGCCTAAGACAAGGCATCTTCTTCCAAAATATTTTCAAAAGCACCCACACACACACCATTTTCAAGCAATCGAAAAACAAGGCAAGTGATCTAAAAAACCAAGTAACTAAGAGCCCATGGATAACCATGGATGAAAAGGGTGCTAATACCTTCCCTTTTCATAATCTACCCCCCGAACCCACGAAATATCTCAAAAGGTTTTTGCTGTGCTTTTTTAACCTTTCCTTTAGGATAAAATAAAAAGTCGGTGGCGACTCTTGCTCAACCGCACAAGTGCGAATACGAACGCAAAACACTAGTCAGTTCTCCCACCGTATCACAGAACTGGCAACTCTGCTGGGGACAATTTTAAAAGTGGGGTTACCTTAGGGTTTAGATCACTTTTGTTTTCAATTGATTGCTTTATTTACTTTTACATTTGTGGGCTTTGTATCGGAGTTTCATAGATCCTAACCCGGATCTGGGGAATACCCTTTTAGGTAGCAACAAGGCTGTGAGGGAACTGTGCGGGGTATACCGACATGGTTGAAGCAGTCTGCTACGTTGATGTGGCACTTTGGTGTGTACCGGTAACCCTTGAGTTCAGTCAAGGAGAGTACGGGGCCGCCGCGTGGTGTCGCGAAGCATCAACTGACCTTAGAACCTTAATTGACCATCTTAGCCTTTTTAGGGTAGTGAGATAACTGACTTTGGTGCAGTCCGAGGTTGGTTGATACTCGATACTACACTCAATTGAGGGTTGCTTTCCTGGAATATTTCGGTCGCCAGTTCAGTGGCTAAATCGAAACGATGAACGATGAAAGCAATCCAGTGATATTGGGACCCTTAGAACCCGGTTACTTTTGATAGGACAGGTTTTAACCAACAAACTAAAAGAGGGTAGTACCTGAACCTCATGCAAGCCTAAACCTAAGGCCTTGTGTGCTTTGTGTGAATATGTTTGCCTGTATATACACTCACTTGATTGTGCATACATGTACATAACATCATGACATCATACCATAGCATTTTCAATGACCATTTCAAGGATCTCGAGGGTTCTTTTGATGCATGGTTATGTTGAACCGGAAATTTACCAAGGGGCAAGAGGTTTCTCCTCTAACCCATGCCAACCAAAGTTCAAGTACAACAACTTGAATCAGTGGCTATGACCCACTCGACATGGTGAGCTTGATTCTAGTGGAAGGACGTCCACCGGTGCAGAGATCTCCGATCCAAGAGCAGAGTTCAACCTCTAACATCTTCTTGTGTTTACCCCAAGAGATCCTTGAAAGCATGCATCCACATATCATGCATTTCATTTTGACCATCTTTCCTTTTTCAGGTTTCCTTACTGTCATGCTGTTTATTTCAGCAAGAGATGGCTCTAGAAAGGTCTGTCAAAGACATTCAAGACCAGACAGCTCAGCTGCAGGAGATGTTCCTGAACTTGTCTCTGGGGCAAGAAGAGATGAAAGCTCTCCTCACCAAGGGCTTGGGGAATTCCAGCAATGCCAGGAGTGATCAGATTGCGGAGCTGCAGTTTGATCTGACAACACTGAGGACTCAAATGATGGGACAGTTGGCGGGCCAGATGGCTCTCATCCAAGACCTATCTCAAAGACAAGAGGAACTCAGAGTTCTTGTCCGCCAACTGCTTCCAAACAACCAACTGGGGCAAACATCTGAGATCGAAGAGCAAGTCACCGCTCAGCCTCCATCCACTCAAGAAGACAAGGGGAAAGCTCATTTTCTAGCTTCAGGGTCACAAACCCATCAACAACCTCGCCAGCGTCAACGGGGCAATCGGCGTAAACAAGAAAAGTCGGGAAGACAGTTTACGGAGACTGAAATACCATCATTCTTCATACTGAAGCGCCTGTTGGAGGTCAATTTGCTTACCGTAAAGGATCCTCCTCAGAAGCCCAATATCTCCTCTCCTCACTATAATCCCGACGCATTCTGTGTTTACCACTCCTACAGCCCGGGACACGGCACCAACAACTGTTGGGCCTTGAAAAACAAGATTCAAGATCTGATCGACATTGGGGTGCTGGAATTCATGCTAGACGGTGAAATGAAAATCTTCCGTTAAAGGGTTCTCCACCTGAAGTGACGAAGCTCAATCTGAAAGACTTTTGCTTCTTTTCGAATTTTCAAAATTGTAATTTCTTTTTGCTGTCAAACAATTATCTGTTGATGTTAAACTCTGTTTTCATTAATGCATTGCATATGTTTGTCTTGAATTCATCCATTCGTTTCACTACTCTTATGCTTTTCTTTATGATATCTGACTCTTGATAAAAAGTTGTAAGCCTTTAGAAGGAGGATGACGAAACAATACCACGATCTTATACAGTATGCTTTTGAACAGACCTTGCTGATGATGTACAGGCATTTCTTTCAATTCCCAAACACTGGAGTTATAAGGAAGTTAATCCCTAGTCAACCCCTTCGAGCCAAAGAAGTAGGAGTTTTCTGTTCTAAACAATCAAAACCTTTGATATAAACCCGGGGCAGGGTAGTATCTCAGTTAATTCAAAAGGAAATGCGCATTGAAATCGCAAACTCTCAGTTCGTAACACAACGAACGACGTCAAGAAAGAAAGCATTCCTTTGGAATCAAAAGACAAGGGTGGTTCCCTATCACATAGACAGTCAATCTCTCAAAAGAGAAAAGCCCACTGAGCCAAAACCTATAAAGGAGGCTTAAGAAAGTTGGGGCATCCCGCTGACAGTAATCCCGGAAAACAGTAATAGTCAGGCAAAAGTTAGGGATAACAAATCAAAATCAAAATAGTGAGGTCATTACAAAATCCTCAACAACATGAAAAGTGTTGGAAAAGAAAAAGGAGATGATGACTGTCTCCCAAATTCAAACTGGTGAACCATCGCCCAAAAGTCGTTCCAAACTCAAAACATAGTGTGACGCACAATTAACTGAGCTTAGGTTGAAGAACATCACGAAGAGCGGGTGGGTACAAATATACTTTGAGCCTTTATCCTTTGTTTCTTAAACCGTGAACCAGGCCACGTTACAACCCTTTAAAAGTCCTAATTGAAGCATGGGTTAGTTCGAAAGCATACTGTTACAAAAGGTATCCTGACTCCTGTAGGGCTTTGCTCTAAATCTTGTGTTAACTTGTCTTATGAAAAGTTTTCTGCTAAGAGCGCATTTTTCAAAACTTCAAGACAAACATAAACTTTGCATTATACGAATATCACTGTCTGCATTTGACCTTTTTGTTTGACAGCGAAGAAATTCATACAGCGAATGTTCGGAGGGACGAAAACTCTCTCAGTAAGTCAAAATCTCTTCAAGAGGATAAACACTTCCATCAAATCTCCTATCAACAAGGGGCATGACATGTCACAATCTAATTAACATGGGACAATCCAGTCAAGGTCCAACAGATCTTTCAAAGTTCAGTAACCTGGGGCAGTCCAGTCAAGATTTCAAGAAATCTCTCAATATGCAGAGTAATCTGATTCAAGACTCCTTCATCACCACTTGGGGCATTCGAATGTCAAAAGTGTTCAACAAATCAACTACAACATTTCCAGAATCGATTCTTGTATCTAGCCAGGGCACGTCTGAAGAGTTCGAGGATTCGATTCCTGTATCCAGCCAGGGCACATCTGTTGACGACTATTTCCAGATTCGACTCCTGTATCCAGCCAGGGCATATCTGTTGACCACCTTTCCAGATTCGACTCCTGTATCCAGCCAGGGCATGTCTGAAGAATTCCAGATCAACACCTGTAACAATCCAGGAAACATCTGTGAACGACCGATTGTAGACCAACACCTGTAATAAGCCAGGAATTTATCTACATCACCACTTGGGGCATTCGAATGTCAAAAGTGTTCAAAACCGATGCAGTTTTACACAAGCTCATCATCAGGAAGCCCTACACCGGTTCCTCTTCAAGACTTCTGAAACAAGTTTACGGATTCTTCCCAACAACGGAAGTCAATCTACCAACTTGTTCAGACTCTTCTCAACCTTTGAAATTAGTTTACGGACGCTTCCCAACAACGGATGCGGCTCTATTGCTGATTCAACTTCAAGATTTCTGAAAATAGTTCACGGGTTCTCCAAGTAAACGGATGTTAACCTATCACTTGTTCAGATTCTTCTCAAGACTTCTGAAAACAGTTCATGGATTCTTCCCAAGTAACGGATGTTAATCTATCAACTTGTTCAGATGCAACCTTTGAAATTAGTTTACAGACGCTTCCCAACAACGGATGCGGCTCTATTGCTGATTCAACTTCAAGACTTCTGAAAACAGTTCACGGGTTCTCCAAGTAAACGGATGTTAACCTATCACTTGTTCAGATTCTTCTCAAGACTTCTGAAAATAGTTCACGGGTTCTCCAAGTAAACAGATGTTAACCTATCACTTGTTCAGATTCTTCTCAAGCTAACCACCACGGAAGATCGTGCTCGCCAAAATTCTTCCTATCCCCAGCGGAGTTCATCAAAATTCCCCAGCAGTAACTTATCTTTGCAAATCCCCAGCCAGAGAATCCTCCGGAATTCAATTCCCCTCAAAGTTTAAGTTTCAGTATCCCCGGCAGATCTAAAACTTCAAACGTATCCCCAGCGGAGCCAGACCATTGAACCTTCTCCCCACAGAGTTTTGGAAAGGGCAAATCTTGAGTTCCCCAGTGAAGTCGCCAGGGTTACTTCCCATCAAGCTGAATATTCTCAAATCTGACCTCCCCAACATGAGTCTACTAGATTGGAACCCCCCAGTAGAGGTCATCAGGAATTCTCTTCCCCAGCGACAGCCAAGGATTTATTTTCCCCGGCAGCAGTCAAGAGGCTTTTATCTTCAGCCATCTCGGATTCATGTATCCTCGGCAAGACTAGCTCATCGGCTTACATGCGCATTCATCACATTCATGTCATAAATAGTGATGTCACGTACATTGCATCATGCATCATAACATTGCATACAACTAACCCTTTGCCTTTTCAGGTAAGATCAGTCGACAGACACAGATCAACTCCCAAGATTCATCCAGAAATAGTTCAGATGTGACCCAGACACGGCGACATTCTGATACTTATTCCAGATTCATTCAGACGCATCAGCAGAAACCCTACACCGGTTCCTCTTCAACTTCAAGACTTCTGAAAATAGTTTACGGATTCTTCCCTACAACGGATGTCAATCTACCGACTTGTTCAGACTCTGCTTAACTCCTGAAACAGTTTACGGATTCTTCCCTACAACAGATGTCAATCTACCGACTTGTTCAGACTCTGCTTAACTCCTGAAACAGTTTACAGATTCTTCCCAACAACGGATGTCAATCTACCAACTGATTCAGACCCTTTTCAACTTCTGAAAATAGTTTACAGATTATTCCCCTACAACAGATGTCAATCTACCAACTGATTCAGACTCTTCACAATTTCTGAAAATAGTTTACAGATTCTTCCCAACAACGGATGTCAATCTACCGACTTGTTCAGACTCTTCACAATTTCTGAAAATAGTTTACAGACTCTTCCCAACAACGGATGTCAATCTACCGACTTGTTCAGACTCTTCACAATTTTTGAAAATAGTTTACGGACATGTCCCAACAACGGATGCTGCTCTATTGCTTATTCAATCTCAAATAGTTTACAGATTCTCCAGATACGGACGTCAATCTGTTGCTTGTTCGAACCCCAATTCAGAGATGTCCCAAAACATGGAGGCCCTCCTGATACTTGCCCACTCACCATTGACACACAGTTCAACATGTCCAGATGGCATCTATAAGCCCATCCTCCTACCAGCAGTCGCCGAATGGCATCTGTAAGCCCATTCTCAGATGGCATCTCTAAGCCCATCCCCCGACAAAATTCTCTCGCACCAGATGGCATCTTTAAGCCCATCACCAAATGGCATCTTTAAGCCCATTCACATCTGCCATCACATCGCCGAGTGCAAATTTTCTGGGCACATTAGTGTCCAATCTCCTTTTACCTTCAAGTCGCGAAAGGCAAACTTGCCAATCTAACTCTTCAGGTCAAAGAAGATTGAACAGGGGCAACTGTTGTACCCCAAAATTTGCCCTCGCGTTTTTCCACAAGCAATCTCAGCTTCAGACATTTCCTGATTCTTCAAACTGACTCAAGAATCGGACAAACGGACTTTTCTTGACAGTCAAGCAAAATTAGGGTTTTTACTGATTTTCAGAGCTCTGGATTGTTTCACAGTTGGTTTAGGGTTTTGGATGATTTTTGGTTCAATTTTGATCAAGCGAGCGTTATTTGGCATTTAATCAAGGATTAAGGTTTTACGGGCATATTCTCAGCAAATTAAAGTTCCACAGCACTTTGCAAGTTATTCCGAGATTCGGGTTAAAATTCGCGTTATCTTGATTTAATCAGTAAAAGAGACAGTGGTTTGAATTCAGTTTGTTTTGTTTGGGCCAGTCAAAAGATATGTGCAGTTTAGAATTACATTGCTTGGCAAAGAATCAGTAAGAAAGGATTGCATCTGATCAGTTTTTGTGTTCGACTGTGCGTTGCTTTGGATGATGGAGACGTCCAGTTCATTTATTTTGATCAACAAGGTTTAGTTGATTATTTATGGTTCTAAGAATTAAATATTTGAAATTTAAACTTTCATTTTATTTAATTTAAGGAATTATAAATAACAAGTAAACAATTAAAGAAAAGGAATTGAAAAAGAATTAAATGTCAATGGAATTTTTATTTCATATTTAATAGTTGTTACAATTGTTATTGTTTGGATACGAGTATTTATTACAAAATATTTAAAATAATAATAGTGTACAAAAATTAAATTGAAAATAAGAATTCTATCCTATTTCTAATTCTTCATTCTTCACTTCGCTCCGGTGCTCGATTTTTTATCTGCAAAAAGAAGAAGAAAAGTCAGAAAGCAGTTGAAATAATTAAAGACAGATAAAATTTGCTCATCATTAGGGGCCACTGATTGGGATCAGTTAACCCTCTCTGCAAATCACGGGATTTCTCCCGGTTCACAAAGAGGGAAGAATTTCATTTTTATTCATGAATGCAAATGCATAAATTCCAAAGTTCAAACTCCATAGTTCAAATCCAAGTTCAAACTGCATAATCCAATTCCAACTTCCTATCCAATGCCAAAATCTACTCAAAAGATATCAAAGAAAAATCAAGGAAGTACAAATTACTGTCAAAAGTGCCAAGGCTGTCATAAAAGGATTTGGAAAAGATATCAAAGGAAAGATAAAGTGCAGCAAGCTGTCAAAGCTGGAAAAAGATGCAGAGAAAAATGTGTTATGCAAGCAATCTAAGTCATCATTTCCCAGCATAAAGGGGCCCCTTCAGAAAAGATAGTACACAAAGAATCATATAATATATTCAAACTGTACCATAGAGAAAAAAGGAGGAGAAATAAAGAAGCATAGAGGCAGGTTTTGTAGGTTGAGGCGGGACAGGCAAACATAACAAGAAAAGATATAATCCAAGAGAACTCAGTTCAGCAAGGGGGGGAAGAAAAATATACAAAGCATTGGCCTAACCAAAACCTGCAGAAGCTCTGCCTCCAAAACAAAACAAATGCCATACACTGAACTACCAAAACCCCTGTAAAACCATAACCTGCAAACTGATCAAAACCAAGCCAAGCAAACATAAAGATACAAAACCTGATAAACCAAGTGCTGGCCAAAAACATAAGCTATTGCAAGCATTAACCTGCTCTAGCCCAAAAACCAGTTCAAAAGGCCTGAAACCTCTACAAGCCTGTCAAGCATAACCTAACCAAAACTGTGTTAAGCCAAGCCTAGCCAGAACCTGCATCAAGCCTCACAAACACAAAAAACTCAAACTTCAAGCCTACTGCACTACCAAACTCAGAGCCTGAAAAACCTCAACATAACAAGCTGCCTGAACCACAGTATAACCTCTAACATCAAAAAACCTGCAGAAGAAATAATTACAAACTTGTCCAGTTCAAACCAAACACCTCAACCATCACTAAAACCATCCAACCTCATAACCATACAAGACAACCATTAACTGTCAAAAAGCATTCAAAAAACCAACTCCTAGGCCCTCAGTAAATATACATCACTGGGCAACAAATATCAAAAGCATCACATTTCAAACTCAGGCAACAATTCAAAAGCATCAAGGGCCTCAGAAGCAAGCTTCATCATAGGCTAGGCAACGATTCAAAGGCATACAAATGCTCAAAGGCAATAAATACACAGTGTTGAAGAAGAAGAAGAAGAGGGCAAATTCAAGGTAGGATTTTTCAGTTAAAGTCATCATCAAACCCTAGAAAATGGCGAAAAGATAAAAGATACCAGGGTCGCCAGAAGCAAAGATTCGTCACGCTCCCTCCGCTCATTCCGGCCTCCTGGGCGCCTCCACCACCGTCACTCCTCCGTCTCCTCAGAAAGGTACAGTTCCTTTCCTCTTTATATAATCAACAAAAAAAAACACATAGATCCGAATTAATAAGCAGAGAACTAAACATACAAAACACGAGGCCCCTAATACGTTGAATAAAGTCATACCTTTCATTTTGCCGTTGGAGCTAGTGTGAAGAGGAGGAAGATGGGTGGCGCCGGTGGCCTCGAACGGAAGGAAGTACCGGGACATGCATAAAGATAAACTCAGTAGCCATGACCACGAAGCAGGATGAACGAGGAAGAGAACGTTGAACGAGCAAAACGGCGCGCTACGAACCCTAAGGCCTTTGTCTCCAAACGAAAATTCCCAAATGAAACCCTAAATTCGTTTCAAAACCATGGGCTTGACCCGTTTCTGACTTCCTCTAAAGCCCAACAAAACCACTAACATTTTTTACAAACATTTGGATTAATAACTAACTTCTCTCTTTTTTCATACATAATATCTTAAAACCATACACTTATTTTCTAACCTAATATAGTTTTAATACACTCTTAATTAATACAATTCACTTAGTAAAAAATACATCTTTTCTTTAAGTATAATTAAATATTTTTCTATATACATAACTTAATTTCTAAATACTTGATTAAAATACATTTGTACATATCATACATTTTTTTTATATCATATACTTAAAATTGAAAAAATGACTTTTTACTCTTTTATTTAAAATATATTTTGTACATAAAATAATATTATACATTTTTTTATCATATAATTAAAATTGAAAACTTTTTAATTAACATACATATTTGTATACATAATAATAGAAATACATTTTTTCTCTAATATTAAAATTCACAAACATTTGATTAAAATACTTTTTGTATATAAATAAATAAAGATACATTTCTTAATTAAAACTTGAACATTTAAGTTAAAACATTTTTCTTTTATACGTAATTAAATATACAAATCAAAGATTCATTAAAATACATATCTAGGTCAAAAACCCTAATACGCTTCAATTTCACATGTCGCGCCTGTAAATAATTACACACATACTCATATACATGTACACTTACACAAATACATTCACATTGCCCTATACACACTTGTTTATCTTATATTTGTATATTTTATATTTACATTGGATTGCGAATTCGATTTGGTTGTAACTTATTGGATACTATAAGTCTCATCCCCATTCATACACTTGTACCCCCACTCCCGGATACTATTTTGTAATAGCGTAGATTTTACATTTCCGCAATTTACAGTTTTCCAATTATACCATGGTTAGACCTAGGGTTTGTATGTACATAAAATCAAACGCTAGATAACCTAATACAAGACAAATACATGTAATCAATACACAATCACACTTGCACCCTCTAGGGTAATCCCACATGTTGCCTTCCAAAATGGGCCATGCTTGCACGTCGAGTATCTTTGGCAAAACAAAATCAAATGATCATAAGTCTCAAAGTGTTGCCTAAACAGAATGATCATAGTCCCTTCAAAGCAAATTGCCAAAAGACACTTGGCACCATTGCATTCATGGTCCATACGATGACCCGCGCCCGTCCCGAATAAACTTCCTAAACGCAAGATTGTCTACCAATTTCAATGGTAGAACAAAATTGTTGAAAGGGGTTAAAACATAACAAAAACCTTTGAGTACAATAGGGTAGACAAAACTCTTAGTTACTTGAGATCAATTTGCAAAAAACGCTTGCCTTCTTTTCAAAAAAACCACAATCCACAACACTTTCAAACAAACTCTCAAAACATTTTTGAAACATCTTTTCGAAAAGATACACGCCTTTGTAAAATATTCGAGTAAAGAATTGTTACAAGGTTAGCCTAAGACAAGGAATCTTCTTCCAAAATATTTTCAAAAGCACCCACACACACACCATTTTCAAGCAATCGAAAAACAAGGCAAGTGATCTAAAAAACCAAGTAACTAAGAGCCCATGGATAACCATGGATGAAAAGGGTGCTAATACCTTCCCTTTTCATAATCTACCCCCCGAACCCACGAAATATCTCAAAAGGTTTTTGCTGTGCTTTTTTAACCTTTCCTTTAGGATAAAATAAAAAGTCGGTGGCGACTCTTGCTCAACCGCACAAGTGCGAATACGAACGCAAAACACTAGTCAATTCTCTCACCGTATCACACCTACCTTCTTTGACATAGCGGCCATCACTGGGCTATCGCCAGTAGGAGAAACATATATCCCTGACAACAAAGAACATTCGAGTATAATCGACTTCGAAGTCAAACTAGCAAGTTTTTCCAAGTTTATCAGTCACTACCATGCTGAAGGAGACAGCGTATCTGATGTAGAACACATTGCTTTCCTTACCCTATGGCTGTCAAGATATGTTTTCTGCAGTAGATCCCTACAGGTAGCCAGTAGGTTCATTCCTCTAGCTAGGGATTTGCATGAGAATCGAAGAGTGTGCTTAAGTGAACTGCTCTTAGTTGACCATTATGAAAGCCTAAGGTCAGCTGTTTCGAGCCTAAAATCTCATACCTCCAAGAATATCCTGTTGGCTGGCCCTTTTTGGTTACTTCAGCTATGGCTAAATGCCATGTTCGAACCCTCCTTGTCAACTGCCAACACCATTGATGAACAAGACCCTGAAATAACTGATAGAATAGTCGAAGGCACTAGGCTGCGAAGATTAACTCCAAATGACGACAAGGATGACTTCAAAGTCCTATTCTCGAAGTACATCATGATATTCTCTAAGAGGCATAAGTTCGAAGAGACCATGGCGCCTTTTGCTTCGAGGGCTCATGGACCTTCATGGTTCACCATGGCCCTCTCAGAAGCTGTCAAGAGCAAGGAGATTCAAGATGTATGGAGAGCCTTTTTGCTACCTAGACTCATTTATTCAAGAATAACTCCTGCCAAGAATCAGATTTTCCTTTTCGCTTACCAACCAAATTTTGTTTCGAGACAGTTTGGCTTATGCCAACTAATTCCTGAACCCTTATTTCAAACTGAGAGTGCCATTACCTCTGGGCGAACCTTCAAGGAACGGGAAGCCAAATTACAGCAAGAACAATACCAAGGCTTTGCCCAGTTTGAGCTAATAACCTTCGAACCTACCCATCTTACAGCCAAGGGGTTTCTGGAATGGTGGACCAAGTTTTATCAAACTTATATGTTCGATACTCTTACAATTCAGTAGAAACTAATTGATGCCTTCGATGTGCAGGTACCAGCTAAGAAAGGTATGTTTACTCATGCCAAAGAGATTAAAGCTTTTCAAAATTATTTCGAAACTACTTATGACCCTACACGCTTGGAATCCACTGTGCATCAAGCGGCTGAGACCTTGAAGGAAAAATTCAAACAAAAAGTTTCTAAGTTAAAACTTCCTTCAGGTTTGTCACCTGAGGATAGGTATAGGTTGGCATTCGAAATGCATCCACCTAAATTTCCTAGATTACCTACCTCAGAACTGGCTCTGGCTTGGTTTCCCCCATACCCTTGGTGGTTCACTTGCAAAGAGGTGTTCAAACATCTTCAAAAGAAACCAAAGCCATCTGAGACTATGACATGGGCTCGACACTGGCTCCACGATTTCCCAGGACACCTTCGTTACGACCTTTCTGCCATGTCGATTAAATCTGATCAAGGCACAGGTGCGAATGCTTGGGAAAATCCCAAACGTTTTTCATTTTCCATATCTTTAACCTCTGCTTTAATTGTTTCGATTTTCAGCCATCAGGATAAAGACAGCTGCCTCAAAGTCGAAAGAAGGGAGTGCCTCCCAAGCCTCTATCGAAACCACTGACAATGTGACTCCATCCGAAACAACAACCATTGCTGCAGCAACAACAACAACAACAATACCAACAACAACCAGAGTTCCGACTCCACAGGTAATCATTTAGCCTTGATGTTTCGAATTCACTAATGTTTCATGATTTGCATTTAACTCTTTGTTTAAATCTTTTCAGACCAACAAACTTCCTCCTACTACTCCAAAGAAGCGAAAATCAAACACCACTGGGGAAGACCCCAAGGCTGGAGGAAACTTACCAACTGCTTCGAAGAAGAAGCAAAAGAAGGATATTTCGAAAAGTACTGTACCAACTAGTGTCTCTGGACTTGATTCCAGGGATGCTTCTCCCTCACCCAAATCCAAAATTCCATCTTCGACCTCCAACGTAATGTTGGAACGCATAGCTAGCAACCTCTCTTCCGAGAGCCCACAGGTAAATTGAACTTTAAACTTTTTTTGGAAATAATTTCTCATTACCTTGGTGCATGCTTTTAATATTCTTTCGTTCCTTGCAGAATATCTTAAATCCAGCTTCTACCACTTCGACCTCACCATCAAAAGCTGCTGCTCCACTCAACTCCTCTCCTCAAGGAGATTCCAGCAACCTTGTACAAAACAAAGGTTCCTCCAATATGGCGGTTCTGGCTGGAACTTCTGAGCAGCAGGATGATCAAAGTACCTCTCCTCCTCTGAAAGAGACAAACGAAACACCACTTCATGAATCTGCAGAGGCTTTGCAAAGAACTTCTCTTCAAAAGTCCCCTCTCGAAACCCTTCAAGAGGACCCAAAGGACACTCAAGCTGAAGGAGAGAAAGCTGATTCTGGCCAAAGAGACGAAGAATCTGCAGAAGAAGAGTCTGAGGAGGAGGATGCCAATGATGGTTCGACTGCTGGGACAGAGTCCAATGCAAATAGCAGCGAAAAAGAAGACATTGAAGTGGTGGACTTGGATGACGATGAAGAAGATCATGAGCACGAAACGAATGAAGGGGATGGTGACACAACCAACAAACCCATGGAGGTTGAAATGGACGTGACTCCCCTACGTGTGGAACTCCCTCAATCCTCTTTGTCTCGAATGACTGACGAGGAACTTGCACTCCTGAGACGAAATGACCCTATTGGGTACATGAAGGCGAAGCTGGCTCAAAGGGACGTTCCACTTGCTAGGGCTGGCACAAGTTCGACTAGCTATCCACTTCCCCCAAATGAAAGAATTGTACTTCTTAATAAGATCAGGAAAACAATTCTCAATGTGGATATATTCGAAGTGCTCAAACAAGATAGCACTGCTTGCTACACTATGAAGGAGTTGCTTACAAAAGTCAACCTTGCTACGTGCTCCTTACCAGTTAGTACTATCTTGTTCGATCTTCAGTCTTTGCTGGACAACGTAACTGGTTACCTTCTCCAAGATGAATCTGCTACCAAAAAGGTTCAAGAAAAACGCACTGCAATGGATGCTGCTTATGAACAAGCTTCGAAACTCTCTCAAGAAGTTGAGGATCAAGCTATGCATCTAAAGCAAGCTAAAACTGATTATGAGGCTCGAGCTGAGTCCATACTTCTCTGGGAAAGGAAGATTCATGAGCTTCAACAGAAGGTTAAAGAGGCTAAAGAACAACAAATAGCCTTCGAAACCAATACTGCTGGTAACCAATTCGAAGAGCTTCTCAACCAGGGGCTTGCAGAAATGGAAACTGCAGAACAACTCAAGGGAGAAGTGGCAACCTTGGAAGGAGCCAGACGTTTCGCTCAACAGAGACTTGAATCTTTTCGAAGTACCTTCAACAGACTGAAGAATAATTCTTATTTCTAAATTTCAGTGTTTATTTGATTACAATTTGGTTTTTTATATGTAATATTCGAACAACGCCATTTTGGCATCTCATCTTGCCATTTTGGCATTTATATAATATTTTGGTTAAGTTGTTACTATTCGAATCTCCTGCAGGCGTGGCTTATATTTCTTTAAATATTTCCCATTAACCTTTAGGATACGCTTATCATCCATCAGTTCTTCGATTTCATATGCATTGTTCGAGAATACCTTTAGTATTCGAAAAGGCCCTTCCCAATGAGGTGACTATTTGCCTAGTGTTTTATTTTTCTTGTCCATGGTCAATATGACTTTCCAGACTAAGTCATTGATAATGAATGCTTTGCTCTTTACCCTTTTGTTGTATGTCCTGGCCACTCTTTCTTTTTGTCTCATCAAAATTTCCAATGTGTTGTACCCCAAAATTTGCCCTCCCATTTTCTTCAAAATTTGCCAAAATCAAAGCTTCAAAATCTCCCCAATGGTTGCACAGTTCAAGGGCCTCCTAACAGTCAAAGATTAGGGTTTTGGTTCTGACAAAGAAAATGAAGTTTCCAAGGGTCCAATCAAGTCTCACATGCCTATAAATATGGTCAATCATCCTCATACCAAGTTTCAAGACTTTCAGCACAAAATTGCACAGTCAAAAACCCTAATTGCACTACAGTCAACTGTAGGGGCAAAATGGTCATTTGACAGTCAAAAGTCCAAATTTTTGGTCAACATCTCATTTTGAAGCCACAAACATCATTTGATCAATGCTTGATCATGATTCTCAAAGCTTGGCTCAAAAAATCATCAAGATGCAAAAGTTACCTTATTTGGACAGTTGAAAAAGTCAACTGTAACTTGACCAGGGCATAACTTTCACATGGATTATCATAAAAATTCCATCCAAAGCTCATTTTGAAGAGAATGACATTTCCTACAACTCATCTTCATACTTCAAGTCCAAGAAATGCTCTCACAAAAAGTTATCAATTTCAACATTATAGGTCATTTTCAAAAGTCAACAAAAAAGGACTTTAAGTAAAAGGCCATAACTTGAGATTGGTAAATCAAAATGACATGGGACCAAAGTCATTGGTTAGAGGACTCAAAGACCTTTCCAAAATGTCCAAGAAGATGAGCAAAGCTTAAAAATTGAGCAAGTTATGCCTTGTGGAAGTTGGGAAAGTTTTGGATATTTTGAAAAGTCAACATTGCTTCAAATGACCTAAAATTGCTAATGGGCCTCTTTTTCTTCCACAATTCATCATCCAAGGCATGTGCACGACCATTTGGCCCAAAGGGAAGTTTTTATCATTTTTATTTTATTTATTTGAATTTTTAAATGCTAGAAATTCATTTAATTAATTAAAATATATAAAAAATACTAAAACTAGGTTTTTAAATCTTTTTATGCATGATATACACTCAATATTTCGTGCAAATCAGGTTAGGAAAGAATCAAAGGTGATTGGATGTGATTGAAGCCAAAAAGCATGAAAAAGATTTGGAAAATTATGGCTTGAAAATCAAATATCCTTTTCATTAATTCATGGATTCTTTGATCAATTTTCTTTGACCTAATTACTCACATACATATATGAATGCAAACCCTATTCCAAAAGAGGTCCAAGCTGCGCAGAAAGACAAAAGAGAACTTTGCAATTTTGATCAAAAAATTCAAAACTGAAATCACCATTGCAAGGGTTTTCAAGCCAAAATAACCATTCTATCACATTCCTGGGACATCAAGGAAGGCTCCTGGATCAAGAACACCAACTCTAACGCCTTGAATCAGTGTACAGAAATCAAATTTTTTTCATGTAAATGCATATTCGTATTCTGATTTTTAGGCATTTTCATGGCATTTTGTTTATGAATTCATACTAAGTGAGGTATTCTGGAGCTAACCCTATGATTTAATTGAGCTTTCATGCATTATTGGAGATTTCGCCATTGTTATGTTTTAGGGTTACAAGGATGTTGATTTAGGGCTTTACATTCAAGAAAAAATTGGGACACGACAATGGCACCATGAGAATCAGAAGCTTCCAACCAATTCATTGATGGGGTCGCGCCCAATTTCTGATTAGAAACAAGCTAATCGCTATTTTCCCAAATGGCCTATTTTGGAACGGTGCAAAAACCGTTGCTGATTCTTTTTGTGTTTCAGGAAAAAACAAAAGCAACGAAGAAGATAATGAAGTGGCGAGCTGTGGTTGGTCCATTTAAAAATTCGCGCTAAAAAGGCCACTAACCCTTATGTTTGCTTATGTTATTTGTTAGTTATATAATTAACAAAACGCGTTCATGGTTCAGCTGGCAGGACACTTGGTTGGTAATCATCAGGACCTGGGTTCGAGCCCCAGGTCCCTCACCCTTTCCATATTATTTTTCAGTTAATGCTCATGTGTAGTTTCAATGCTAGCGCCCACCGTACGTCCACAAAATCAAGCCATCCACGTGCCTATTGGAAAGAATCAAAGGGTCATAATCGAAGGAACATGATGGACTTGAGTCAACGCCCTACACGCGTCCTGAAAAGGTCAAAAGGGCTTGATGTATGTGGGCCTAAAATGCTAAAGTCTCACCTCCTAATTTGGGGACAGACCCCCTAGGTTTGCAACATCTCTTATATTTTATTTTTATTTTGATTCAATTATTATTGTTAATTAATTCTTTTAATTTAATTACTTTCATAAAAAACACAAAAACAATAAAAAATCAGAAAAAGACAAAATTAAAATATATTTATTTAATTAATATTTTTGTAAATAAAATTCATTAATTAACTTAGTTTTAAATCTAGGATTAATCTTAACATTTTTCAATAAAAAACCTAAAATTTGGTAGAATTAGAGTTTCAAATCTTTTTCATTCTTTTTTTTCCTTTTTTCACCATGATTAAATATTATTTATTTTTATAAATCAAGTTGCAATTAATTAATTAGGCTTAATTTTAGATAATTGTCATGTTTTCTTAATAAATAAAAAAATTGTAGAATTAGGTTTTTAATTCCATTAAAAGTCATAAAATACAAAATACCAAAAATAATTCCCTTTCATTTTAATTTTCATCAATTTAATCATTTAATTTAATTTCGTTAAAAGGGTCCAACGCCCTCGTTTCTAATTTAAATTTCAATTCGCGTATTTATTTCTTTTCCTTTTAATATTTATGTACCTCTCCCAAAGCTTTGTAAACTCGGACATTTTAATCTTTCACACTTTATTTCTTTATTTTTTCTGTCAAATCGGGTCCTGGAAATTTTGGCGATGTGGACCCGCGCCTTTTGTAATAGTTTAGAATTTTACCTTTCCGCAAATTTTTTAACTGTTAAATAAATGCATGCAAGAATGAATGACGAAAATAAAAACAAACGCTTAGAGCACCAATAATATGACAAGATGAAATATCTGAATCTGACACACAAATCACACACCACCCCTAGGGTACGCCTCACTGTTGCCTTGCCTCGAAAGGTGATCGTCGAGTAGAGGATGTCTTAGTAAGTCCTCATGATCCGGGAACCTGGCATGAGGGTAGCTTCTAAGGTGTCTTCCCATTGCTCTGGTGATCACCATGTCCCGAACCTCGAATTGACCCGAACACCTCCAACGGTGGTGCTACCTACCTCTCAATGGTGGGATGGCACTACTTTAAAGGACATTTACACAGACGAATTCCTTAGGGTAGGTAGGTTCTCATAGATACTTGCTCTAAATTTCAAACAAAAATTCAAAAATACTTTTCACACCAACACATTTTCAAAAAGCTTTCGAAAGCATTTTTTCAAACACTCTTGAGGACCGATACAAGAGTCGAACTGGAATTTTCAAAGAAACTTTTTAAAACCCACAGTTGAAAAGCAAACAAACATTTTGAAAACACAAATGAGCAAGTATCTAAGAGCCCATGGATAACCATGGATAGAAAGGGTGCTAACACCTTCCCTTTCTATAATCTACCTCCCGAACCGAGAGCAATCTCTATAAGGAATTTTTCTGTGCTTTTGTCCTTTCCATTTGGAGAAAATAAAAGACGATGGCGACTCTTGCTTCCGCGACATTTCGCGAACCAGCGTTAAACAGTCAGTTCCAGATCCACCGATCACAGAACTGGCGACTCTGCTGGGGACTTAAACTTAAAGTGAGGTGTACCTTAGGGTTAGTTCATAACTGTGTTTTCAATTGTATTGACTTGTCTGCTTTAAATTTGTGGGTTGCATGGGAGTTACATAGATCCTAAGCCGGATCTGGGGATACCCTGTTTAGGTAGCATAAGCTGTGAGGGACCTGTCCGGCGTATACCGACATGGGTGAAGCAGTGGCTACGTTGGTGTGGTGCCTTGGTCTGTACCGATATCCCTCGTGTTGAAACGGGGAGAATATGGGTCTTCCAAGGAGTCATTAAGCACCAACAGACCTTAGAACCTTAAATGACCCAACTTGGCCATTAGAACAGTAGCAGTATGCTACGCCCATTGAGGCTAAACTCTCGTGATGGTTCTGGCCGCAAGAAAAGATTGCGATGTTGGAGTTATGACCGATTTAGGGTAGTCAATGATATTGGGATCCTCTAAGAACCCGGTTACTTTGATAGGACAGGTTGAACCCACCAACTTCAAGAGGGTAATACCCAGACCCCATGCTGGCCTAAACTCTAAGGGCTTTCTCTTGTGTGACTTGCGTGCCTTCGTACTTGACTACTTGCATGTTTTATCTGACACCTGAGTTTCTTGCAGGTTCTTGTTTTAGTCCTTAACTAGGACCCATGACAGGGCTTACTAAGTTCTTGCAGGTTTTTGTTTTTAGTCCTTAATTGGGACTCATGACAGGTTTTACTTGAGTTTCTTGCAGGTTTCTGTTTGCAGTCCTTAATTGGGACTCATAACAGGGTTACCTACATTACCCCATGCATCATGACATCATACCATTGCATATATCCTAACCCATTTCAAGGATCTCAAGGGCTTGTGATGCAGGTCATGATAAATCAAACATCTAGCAAGGGGAAAAGAGGATTTATTTTCCTCTAGCCAAGGTTGTCAGGGGCTATGACCCACTTGATATGGTGAGCTTTGACTCCTGGATAAGGTTCCCCTAACCAAGGTTGTTTGGAAATCAAAACCAGACATGATGACTAAAGTCAGGAGCTATGACCCACTCGATATGGTGAGCCTTGACACTTGAAGAAGGATTCTCAATAATATGCAGTTCCTTCAATCAAGCTACCAGATTCAAATTCTGACAATTTTTTCTTGTTTACCCTGTGAGGTCCTTGAAAACATTGCATGCATATCATACATATCATTGCATTCCAGGTATCCCTTTTACAGGTTGCTCACCCTCTGCGCTGTTTATTTCATCATCATGAATCCTGACTCATCATCAACCGAGATGTCTATCAAGGCCCTCCAGGCTCAGAATGCCCAGTTCCAAGAGCTGATCATGAATTTGGCCCAGGGGCAACAAGATCTGAAGACTCTGCTCCTGAAAAAGAAGAAGAAGAGGACTGTTTTGTTCATCCCTAGACATAGACCTGGGAATACACTGCAGATTGAAACGGAGAGGACTACTCCATCTGTGAGGGAAGGCAGTCACCATGAGAGAGAGGTGCCTAGTCCGGTGGTCTCCGACAACGAGACAGATTTCAACGACGAACAATACCCTCCTGCTGAAGACAAGTACAAACAGTTGGAAGACCGTCTGAATGCTATGGAGATCCAACAAGTGCCTGGGCTGGATTTCGGAGATCTGGGTTTGTCTACTGGTGTGATTATTCCTCGTAAGTTCAAAGCACCATCCTTCACCAAATATGATGGGGCATCCTGTCCCAAGCTACACCTCAGGTCATACGTGCGGAAGATTCAGCCGTACTCAGTGGACAAGAACTTGTGGATCCACTTCTTCCAGGAGAGTCTTTCAGGGACTCATCTCGAATGGTTCTATCAGCTGGATGGGACCAAGGTTCGTAACTGGGAGGAGTTGGCTACTGCTTTCTATAAGCAGTATCAATATAATGCCGACCTTGCTCCTACACGTACCCAACTCCAGGGTATGTCGCTAGGGTCAAGTGAAGGTTTTAAAGAGTACGCACAGAAGTGGAGGGATCTGGCTGGCAGGGTGCAGCCTCCGTTGACTGACCGGGAATTGGTAGATATGTTCTTAGGGACCCTGTCTGGTCCATTCTTCAACCATCTGTTTGGGAACTCTTCTGATGGGTTTACAGATCTGATCTTGACTGGGGAGAGGATCGAAGCTGGTATCAAGGCTAGGAAGATACTGAAGGATGCTTCATCGAGCACCGATAAAAAACCTGTTAAGAAGGAATCCAACGCCGTCTATGGTTCAAGGAGACAGAATAGACCAGAATGCCGCCAAGCTGCCAATGCAGTGGTGATCTCAAAACCTGCTGGTGCTCTTCAACATCACAACCAACAAAAGAGCGAGAGAAGGCAGTTCACTCGGCTCAGCATGACCTTATCCCAGATATTGCCACAGTTGCTGGAGACCAAGCTGGTAACTCTAAAAGAAGCTCCGAAGAATCAAAATACAATGTCACCGAAGTATAACCCCAACGCCCGCTGCGCTTATCACTCTGACAGCCCGGGGCATACTACAGATGATTGTTGGAGCTTGAAAAATAAGATCCAAGACTTGATTGACGCAAAGGAGATTGAGTTCGAGGCGCCCGAGGCTCCCAACGTGATCACTGCTCCCATGCCAAAACATGGCTAGGATAGAAAGCACTTTTTTGTTCATTTGAATTCAAGTTGCAATTTTCTTTTGTTCAAACATTTACTCATGTTAAACATTGTTATTTCATTAATGCATCGCATATGTCTGTTTTGAAGCAATATATTCGTATTCACTATACGCAAATTATTTTCATATTTTTTCTAATGTCAACTCTTGGTTAATAATGCTAAGCCTCTTGAGGGGGGATGACGAAAATGATACCGCTATCTTTACAGTATGCTTTTGAACAGACCCCGCTGATGAGGTACAGGCATTGTTTCAATTCCTAAACACTGGAGTTATAAGGATGATAATCCCTCGTCAACCCATCTGAGCCAAAGAAGTAGGAGTTTTTTTCTTTTCGAAATTTAAAACCCTTTATCATAACCTGGGGCAGGGTAGTTCTCTCAGTTGATCCAAGTGCATAACGAATGGCACCAAAAAGGTCCTTACAAAACGAAGAAAGACAGTGATGGTTCCGAACAATCATACAGACAGGCAGTCATTACTTCTAAAAAAAAAACCCATTAAGTCAAAACCCATGAAGAAGACTTACAAAACTGGGGCATCCCGCTGACTGTAATTCCAAAAAAAGGAAACAGTTCAGGAAAAAAAAAAGAAAGGGATAACAAAAATCAGACAAGAAAGAGGTCTTCCAAACCCTCAACAAAAAAGGAATGACTGCCTATTCAAAATAAGTTATCAACATCCGAATCATCACCGGAAAATCAGAGCAAAGACTCAAACAAGGTCTAACGTATGATCAACTGAGTTTAGGTTTGGAGAACATCACGAAGAGCGGGTGGGTACAAATAATTTGAGCCTTTATCCTTTGTTTCTTAAACTGTGAACCAGGCCACGTTATAACCCTCAAAAGTCCTAGCTGAAGCATGGGTTAGTTCGAAAGCATACTGTTACGAAAGGTATCCTGACTCCTTAAGGCTCGCAATAAAATAACAAGCTGACATCACGTTTTACAAACATTCACTTGTTTTATGAAAAGAATGCATTTTCAAAATCTTCAAGACAGACATGAGCTTTGCATTTTTAACATAACTTTGATTGCATATGACTTTTTGTTTGAACAGCATAGAAATTCGCACGACGGATGCCTAATGAACAGAAGTACTTCCAAGCAAGGGGCATGGCATGACTATTGTCTATTATTTGGGGCAATTCAGTCAAGATTCGGAGAACCTTCCAAAATGCCAAGATAACTAGGGGCAAATCTCCGCCTGAGTCACTTAGGGCACTCCAACAACGAATCTTTCCTGATCAAACATCTTCTGGTGGCGTGGCAAAATACTTCCAACAGGGGCAACTCCCCACATTCCCTGAACGGGGACATAGTCGAAAAAATACTACGCATAATCAAAGACCCGCTAGGTTGACATACCTAGGCAAAAATAAGGGCTTCCCGGCGAACCAAAAGGTTCGGGCAAAAATAAGGGATGAAATGGAAAAAATCTGTACACCCGGCAAGTCGAAAACCTGAAAAGGCGGCTTGGGCAAAAATGGGTATCCCGGTGGACTGAAAACCCGAAAGGGCAGTCCAGGAAAAAGTTAGGGATCAAAGCGTACGACTATGTCCTGTCATCTTGTCACCTGCCTACCAAAAGAAGCTTGGTCTATCAACAAATATCAGGGCCTCACAGGTCTTCCTCTCCCACCTCAGAAACAGGGGCAATAAAGAGTTGTCTAAAAGCAATCTAATTGTTCTGTCCTCCAGGGTACCAAGATGGGTTCAGAGGAAGAACGTAACCAGACATCTTAATCCCCCAGAGAGTGAGCCAGCAAGTCAGTGCACTCTCCCCAAGCGAAGCTATAGTATCAAACTTAAGGAAGTTGGGTGTCCTCCATCAGATCTCAACATTCCCCGGCACATCATTCTTAAACAAGCATCCCCAGCAGTCTTGAGCTAAGATTGTTCCCCGGCGGCATATCAAACATCCAGTGGAGTTACTTCCGATACAGCTCAAAACTTCCCCAGGAGAGTCCAATCCAGTTTCCTCAGGAAAGTTGGAATCCATCTCCCCAAGCAGTAAGCTTATCCCCAGTAGATTCTGGAAGCTTATCCCTCGCAGAGCACGAACGCGTCTCCCGGCTTTATTCAAGAGTTATGTCCCTACCAGGATATAACTGGGTTATCCTCAGCCAAAAGCCACGGAAAGATCGTCCCCGACGAAGTCCTCTTATCCCCAGCAAAGTCTATCAACACTTCCAACACAACAATGGTATCCCCAGCAAGTTATTATCAACAATTCAACAAAGTACCTCTCTCTCCACAGAGTATTGCTTCCCAGCAAGATCGTTAGAGTACTTTTCCCCCCGCAGAGTTATCCATTTGCCAAGTTTATCCCCCAACGGAGTCATCTTCTCCTACCGGTATTCTTGCAACTATCATCCCCAGCGGAAGCAAAATCTATTCTCCAACATCAGCCCAGGAGTGACTTCCCGGCACCCGTCAAGGATTTATTTTCCTAAGACGAAAACATAATATTCATAAACATCTTCATACATCATAGCATGCATATATGCATCATGTCTTACAAATCTCATTTATGTTGAGAACATCATTGCTTGATCCATATCATGCATGACATATGACTGACCTTTACCTTTCAGGAAAGATTCAGTTAAATTTTCAACTATGTTTCAAGACCTAGTCTGGTTCAGTTAAATCGACTCCCAAAGATTTTCCTGGTTATTATCCAGTCAAAGGCCTTCTCTGGTCTAGTTAAACCGACACCTAAAGGTTTTTCTTTTGAAGACTCAGTTGAAGACTCCAAGACCTTGTCCGGTTCAGTTAAATCGACTCCCAAAGATTTTCCTGGTTATTATCCAGTCACAGGCCTTCTCTGGTCTAGTTAAACCGACTCCTAAAGGTTTTTCTTTTGAAGACTCAGTTGAAGACTCCAAGGCCTTCTCTAGTCCAGCTAAATCGACCCCAAACAGATTTTCCTGGTAAAGACTCAGTAGAAGACGTCCCAGATTCTCTCAATGATTGCTATTGAGGTTGTAGTCGCCTATGGTTCTCTCCCCGATACTGCGGAGGTGGTAATCCCAGATTTCACTCAATGATTGCTGTTGAAGTGAAGTTATCCAAGATTCTCTCAATGATTGCTATTGAGGTTGTAGTCGCCTATGGTTCTCTCCCCGATACTGCGGAGGTGGTAATCCCAGATTTCGCTCAATGATTGCTATTGAAGTGAAGTTATCCAAGATTCTCTCAATGATTGCTATTAAGGTTGTAGTCGCCTATGGTTCTCTCCCCGATACTGCGGAGGTGGTAATCCCAGATTTCGCTCAATGATTGTTGTTGAAGTGAAGTTATCCAAGATTCTCTCAATGATTGCTATTGAGGTTGTAGTCGCCTATGGTTCTCTCCCCGATACTGCGGAGGTGGTAATCCCAGATTTCGCTCAACGATTGCTATTGAAGTTGAAGTTATCCAAGATTCTCTCAATGATTGCTATTGAGGTTGTAGTCGCCTATGGTTCTCTCCCCGATACTGCGGAGGTGGTAATCCCAGGTTTCGCTCAACGATTGCTGTTGAAGTTGAAGTTATCCAAGATTCTATCAATGATTGCTATTGAGGTTGTAGTCGCCTATGGTTCTCTCCCCGATCATGCGGAGGTAGTAATCATCCCAAGATTCTCTCAGCGTTCCTGTTGAGGTTGTAATCATCCAAGGTTCTCTCACCGTTCCTGTTGAGGTAGTAACCATCCCTGGTTCATTCATCACCGTTTGAAGCTCCAGATTCAGCTCCTGTAACCAGTCAGGACACATCTATACAAAGAATTTGAAGACCAGTTCCTGCAACATGTCAGGTACTCATTTTTCTTTTGCAGGTACGCAGGTTCTCGCTAAGGAATCTCTTATGCGATCAACGTCCAGATGGCATCTATAAGCCCATCCACCATCCATCATCTCTTAGCAAGGCATCTATAAGCCCATCATCCTATCCATCAATCTCCAAATGGCATCTGTAAGCCCATTCCCCACATCACTACTATGTGAGCGCAAATTTCTGGGCACTCTAGTGTTCAATCATCTTCCACCTTCGGATTACGAAAGGCACGTCAGCCAATTTGCATCCTCAGGTTTAAGAAGATTAAACAGGGGCAACTGTTGTACCCCAAAATTTGCCCTCCCATTTTCTTCAAAATTTGCCAAAATCAAAGCTTCAAAATCTCCCCAAGGGTTGCACAGTTCAAGGGCCTCCTAACAGTCAAAGATTAGGGTTTTGGTTCTGACAAAGAAAATGAAGTTTCCAAGGGTCCAATCAAGTCTCACATGCCTATAAATATGGTCAAGCATCCTCATACCAAGTTTCAAGACTTTCAGCACAAAATTGCACAGTCAAAAACCCTAATTGCACTACAGTCAACTGTAGGGGCAAAATGGTCATTTGACAGTCAAAAGTCCAAATTTTTGGTCAACATCTCATTTTGAAGCCACAAACATCATTTGATCAATGCTTGATCATGATTCTCAAAGCTTGGCTCAAAAAATCATCAAGATGCAAAAGTTTCCTTATTTGGACAGTTGAAAAAGTCAACTGTAACTTGACCAGGGCATAACTTTCACATGGATTATCAGAAAAATTCTATCCAAAGCTCATTTTGAAGAGAATGACATTTCCTACAACTCATCTTCATACTTCAAGTCCAAGAAATGCTCTCACAAAAAGTTATCAATTTCAACATTATAGGTCATTTTCAAAAGTCAACAAAAAGGGACTTTAAGTCAAAGGCCATAACTTGAGATTGGTAAATCAAAATTACATGGGACCAAAGGCATTGGTTATAGGACTCAAAGACCTTTCCAAAATTTCCAAGAACATGAGCAAAGCTTAAAAAGTGAGCAAGTTATGCCTTGTGGAAGTTGGGAAATTTTTGGATATTTTGAAAAGTCAACATTGCTTCAAATGACCTAAAATTGCTAATGGGCCTCTTTTTCTTCCACAATTCATCATCCAAGGCATGTGCACGACCATTTGGCCCAAAGGGAAGTTTTTATCATTTTTATTTTATTTATTTGAATTTTTAAATGCTAGAAATTCATTTAATTAATTAAAATATATAAAAAATACTAAAACTAGGTTTTTAAATCTTTTTATGCATGATATACACTCAATATTTCGTGCAAATCAGGTTAGGAAAGAATCAAAGGTGATTGGATGTGATTGAAGCCAAAAAGCATGAAAAAGATTTGGAAAATTATGGCTTGAAAATCAAATATCCTTTTCATTAATTCATGGATTCTTTGATCAATTTTCTTTGACCTAATTACTCACATACATATATGAATGCAAACCCTATTCCAAAAGAGGTCCAAGCTGCGCAGAAAGACAAAAGAGAACTTTGCAATTTTGATCAAAAAATTCAAAACTGAAATCACCATTGCAAGGGTTTTCAAGCCAAAATAACCATTCTATCACATTCCTGGGACATCAAGGAAGGCTCCTGGATCAAGAACACCAACTCTAACGCCTTGAATCAGTGTACATAAATCAAATTTTTTTCATGTAAATGCATATTCGTATTCTGATTTTTAGGCATTTTCATGGCATTTTGTTTATGAATTCATACTAAGTGAGGTATTCTGAAGCTAACCCTATGATTTAATTGAGCTTTCATGCATTATTGGAGATTTCGCCATTGTTATGTTTTAGGGTTACAGGGATGTTGATTTAGGGCTTTACATTCAAGAAAAAATTGGGACACGACAATGGCACCATGAGAATCAGAAGCTTCCAACCAATTCATTGATGGGGTCGCGCCCAATTTCTGATTAGAAACAAGCTAATCGCTATTTTCCCAAATGGCCTATTTTGGAACGGTGCAAAAACCGTTGCTGATTCTTTTTGTGTTTCAGGAAAAAACAAAAGCAACGAAGAAGATAATGAAGTGGCGAGCTGTGGTTGGTCCATTTAAAAATTCGCGCTAAAAAGGCCACTAACCCTTATGTTTGCTTATGTTATTTGTTAGTTATATAATTAACAAAACGCGTTCATGGTTCAGCTGGCAGGACACTTGGTTGGTAATCATCAGGACCTGGGTTCGAGCCCCAGGTCCCTCACCCTTTCCATATTATTTTTCAGTTAATGCTCATGTGTAGTTTCAATGCTAGCGCCCACCGTACGTCCACAAAATCAAGCCATCCACGTGCCCATTGGAAAGAATCAAAGGGTCATAATCGAAGGAACATGATGGACCTGAGTCAACGCCCTACACGCGTCCTGAAAAGGTCAAAAGGGCTTGATGTATGTGGGCCTAAAATGCTAAAGTCTCACCTCCTAATTTGGGGACAGACCCCCCTAGGTTTGCAACATCTCTTCTATTTTATTTTTATTTTGATTCAATTATTATTGTTAATTAATTCTTTTAATTTAATTACTTTCATAAAAAACACAAAAACAATAAAAAATCAGAAAAAGACAAAATTAAAATATATTTATTTAATTAATATTTTTGTAAATAAAATTCATTAATTAACTTAGTTTTAAATCTAGGATTAATCTTAATATTTTTCAATAAAAAACCTAAAATTTGGTAGAATTAGAGTTTCAAATCTTTTTCATTCTTTTTTTTCCTTTTTTCACCATGATTAAATATTATTTATTTTTATAAATCAAGTTGCAATTAATTAATTAGGCTTAATTTTAGATAATTGTCATGTTTTCTTAATAAATAAAAAAATTGTAGAATTAGGTTTTTAATTCCATTAAAAGTCATAAAATACAAAATACCAAAAATAATTCCCTTTCATTTTAATTTTCATCAATTTAATCATTTAATTTAATTTCGTTAAAAGGGTCCAACGCCCTCGTTTCTAATTTAAATTTCAATTCGCGTATTTATTTCTTTTCCTTTTAATATTTATGTACCTCTCCCAAAGCTTTGTAAACTCGGACATTTTAATCTTTCACACTTTATTTCTTTATTTTTTCTGTCAAATCGGGTCCTGGAAATTTTGGCGATGTGGACCCGCGCCTTTTGTAATAGTTTAGAATTTTACCTTTCCGCAAATTTTTTAACTGTTAAATAAATGCATGCAAGAATGAATGACGAAAATAAAAACAAACGCTTAGAGCACCAATAATATGACAAGATGAAATATCTGAATCTGACACACAAATCACACACCACCCCTAGGGTACGCCTCACTGTTGCCTTGCCTCGAAAGGTGATCGTCGAGTAGAGGATGTCTTAGTAAGTCCTCATGATCCGGGAACCTGGCATGAGGGTAGCTTCTAAGGTGTCTTCCCATTGCTCTGGTGATCACCATGTCCCGAACCTCGAATTGACCCGAACACCTCCAACGGTGGTGCTACCTACCTCTCAATGGTGGGATGGCACTACTTTAAAGGACATTTACACAGACGAATTCCTTAGGGTAGGTAGGTTCTCATAGATACTTGCTCTAAATTTCAAACAAAAATTCAAAAATACTTTTCACACCAACACATTTTCAAAAAGCTTTCGAAAGCATTTTTTCAAACACTCTTGAGGACCGATACAAGAGTCGAACTGGAATTTTCAAAGAAACTTTTTAAAACCCACAGTTGAAAAGCAAACAAACATTTTGAAAACACAAATGAGCAAGTATCTAAGAGCCCATGGATAACCATGGATAGAAAGGGTGCTAACACCTTCCCTTTCTATAATCTACCTCCCGAACCGAGAGCAATCTCTATAAGGAATTTTTCTGTGCTTTTGTCCTTTCCATTTGGAGAAAATAAAAGACGGTGGCGACTCTTGCTTCCGCGACATTTCGCGAACCAGCGTTAAACAGTCAGTTCCAGATCCACCGATCACACAATGCATGTAATCTAACTTCGTCCAACTCAACTAATTCATTCATCATCATTTCCCAATATAATGCAGCTGGGATTTCGTTTTGTCTTTGAATTCGAACTGATTGTAGATGAATTTCTACTGGCAGCACTGCATCATGACCAAACGTGAGTTGGAAAGGCGTAGTGTTAGTAGCTTCCTTAGGAGATGTTCTACAGGCCCATAGTATTTGGTCCAAAGTTTTGTGCCAGTTCCTTGGATTTTTGCCAATATGTTTCTTGATTAATCCTATTATCACTTTATTGGCTGTTTCGACTTGACCATTTGCTTGAGCATAATATGGCGTTGATGTTAGCAATCTAAACCCCATTTCTTAGGCAAATTCTTGCATCTTTCTACCAGTAAACACAGAGCCTTGGTCTGTGGTTATGCTCTCTGGCAATGCGAACCTATAGATAATGTATTTCTGTATAAACTCAATAATAGCCTCTTGATCAACAACTATTAATGGTACAGCTTCGATCCACTTGGTAAAATAATCTATTCCTACCAAGATATATTTATGTCCTTTGGACGAAGCAGGATTTATTTCTCCTATCAAATCCAATGCCCATCCTCTAAATGGCCATGGTTTGATGATTGAATGCAACTCACTTGCAGGGGCATGTTGAATCCCTGCATGTTTCTGACATTCCTCACATCCTTTAGCAAAGTCTATACAATCTTTGAGCATGCTAGGCCAATACATGCCATATCGAAATAGCAGCCATTTCATTTTATGACCTGCTTGATGTGCCCCATATGCCCCATTGTGGACTTCTGACAATGCTAAGTATGCCTCGCTTTCTCCTAGGCATTTCAATAATACGCCCTCTTGGGTCTTTTTGAACAATTCGTTCCCCATGAGGAGATATGATAATGCTCTGTATTTTGTCTTTCTATCCACATTCAGAGTTGGGTTTGCTAAATAACTCACCAGTGGACTTCGCCAATCTGCATCTGATAAAGTGTTTATGGCTAATATTTCGAATCCCTGTTTCTCAGCATATCCCAATTTCATACTTTCTAGATCTGATGGTGTGAATCTAGTAGCCATAACTCTACCTCTTAATTCAACTAAATCCTCAAAGTTCCTAACAGAAACTTTATAACCCGAAGCCAACTGTGCTAAGTCATTTGCTTCTTGGTTCTCTATTCTTGGTATGTGTTGAATATCCATGTATTCAAATTTCCTAAGTAGCCTGTTGACTATGACGAAGTATATCATCAAGTTTTCCTTTATGCATTTATATTCCTTTGTAATTTGTTTGACCACTAATTCTGAGTCTCCTTTAATTTCGACTCTAGTTGCCCCCAATTCCAACAAAGCTTCAAGTCCAACAATGAGCGCTTCATACTCAGCTTCGTTGTTCGAGCAATGAGGACCATCTAATTTATACTTGAATTTTGTTGGAATTCCTTCAGGAGAAATTAGAAGGACTCCAACACCACTTCCATACCTGTGGGTTGAACAATCAAAGTACAATTTCCATGGTTGTATTTCGACGTAACTCATGACAGTCTGCTCAATCAATGAATGGTCCACAATGAAGTCAGAAATCACTTGACCTTTCACAGCTTTTAAAGGCATGAAAGTCAAAGAATATTTTGTTAAGGCTAAAGCCCATTTATCAACTCTGCTATGCATTATTGGTTTTGAAAGCATGTGTTTAATGACATCGAAATGAGATGAAACATAAACATCAACAGGCTTTATATAATACTTGAGTTTCATACAAGAGAAATACAAACAGAGACATAGCTTTTCTAAATTGCTATATCTGGTCTCTGCATCATTTAGTACTCTACTTAAATAGTATATGGCTCTTTCGATACCATTGCTATCTTCTTGTGCTAACATACTACCTATACTAACTTCAGAGGCAGATATGTACAATCTCATGGGCTTCCCCCATGAAGGTGGAGACAGGATAGGAGGCTGAGAGAGGTATCTTTTTATCCTGTCAAATGCCTCCTGATGGGCTTCGTTCCATTCGAAGGCTTGGCCTTGCTTTAGACGAAGCAATGGAGAGAAAGCTTGGGTTCTTCCACTCAGATTCGAAATGAATCTTCTGAGGAAATTAATCTTCCCTAGCAGAGATTGCAGCTCCCTTTTTGACGTAGGTGCTTTCGTCTCCATTATGGCTTTGGTTTTGTTCTGGTTGATCTCAATCCCTTTCTTGTGAACCACAAAACCAAGGAAATCTCCAGCCTGCACAAAAATGAACATTTAAGGGGATTCATCTTTAAGCCATGTTTTCTCATTCGTTCGAATGATTGGCTCAAATGATGCAAATGTGTTTCTGCAGATATAGATTTGATGACTATATCATCAATGTACACCTGCATAAATGTTTCAATGAAATCATGAAAAATCGAATTCATTTCCCTTTGATAAGTTGCCCCAGCATTCTTTAAACCAAAAGGCATCACCACCCATTGGTAGGTGCCTAAGGCTCCTGGGCAAGAAATGTTGTCTTGGCAACATCTTCTTCAGCAATGAAAATCTGATTATACCCAGAGTATCCATCTAACATACTCAAGTATTCGAACCCTACAGCAGAGTCTACTAGCATTTCTGCCACAGGCATGGAATACTCATCCTTAGGGGTTGCAGTGTTTAAATCCCTAAAGTCTATGCAAATTCTCAAAGAACCATTTTTCTTGATAACAGGTACTATATTTGCTAACCATTCGACGTACCTTGTGGTTCTGATGAATTTGCAACGCAGCAACCTTTCGATCTCAGCTTTAATCTTTGTGAGAACCGCTGGTGCGAATCTTCTGGGAGTTTGTTTGATGGGCTTCTTGCCATCTTTGATTGGCAGTCTGTGTTCGACCAACTCCCTCTTTAAACCAGGCATTTCGTCATAATCCCATGCGAAGCAATCTTTGTTTTTCTTGAGGACTTCGATTACTTCCTGCTTGAGGCCTGGGCTAAGTTTTGCGCTTATGTAGGTTATTCTTTTCATTTTTTCATCCCCTAAGTTGACTTCTTCGAGTGGATCCTGCGCCAACATTTTAGCACATGAGTCTATGGGGTCCCTTTCGAAGCCTAAGGGTTCTTTATCATAGATGGCATCCAACCTTTGATCCATCTCAAGTTCTTCGAGGGGTGAGCATTTCGAGCCATCCCCACTTATTTCGTTCATCTTTACAGCTAATTTATTTATTTCAGCCTCTAAGGCCGCCTTTAATTCGTTCTCAGCCATATAGGCCGAAATCCTTTCAAAAAAGGTAGACTCATTCATGGATAAGGTTGTCGAAGTCCCAGCCTGCTGGCCGTCTTTGTATAGTACTTTCGACTCCCTCTTCTTTACTGATTATTGTTCTATCCCAGTATAGGCCATCATGGGGAAGGGTCATGTAGTAGTGGGCGTTTCTGGTTTCGTTGATCTCATCATTTGGAACACACGGAGCAATCTTTGCCAGATTTTTATCATAATCCCTCTTGTCAACTAAATTGACTGTTGACATAAAGTAACTCTGGTCTGCTTCGATGTTTTCCATGATCCCATCATCTCTCCATAGAACTAGTCGCTGATGCATTGACGAAGGAACTGCCCCTACGCCATGGATCCACTCCCTTCCCAGCAATAAGTTGTAGTTGGCCTTGGCTTCGATCACCATAAACATGGTGGGCCTACAGCTTGAGCCTATAGTCAATTCCAACTGGACCACTCCCAGTGTTTTGCCCACTTTCCCCTCATAATTGGATAGAACCATATTGTGGGGCTTGATGTCTCCTTCACGGATCTCTAATCTTTTGAGCATGAAGTGGGGTATCAAATTGACTGCAGCACCCCCATCCACTAGAACCTTATTCACACCATGGGCACCAACTTTTGCCCGAATAAATAGTGGCTTAAGATGGTTCTTCATAGCAGGTTCTGGATGTTCGAAGAACGCATTTTGCTCCTCGACAGCCCCATTGTCCATCACATAGTAGCACACAGGCCTATGCTTCATCAAATCTGTGGTATCTTCTTCCTCATATTCATTAATTTCGGTTTCCTGCCCAAATTCACAGGGAAGCACAGATACCACGTTACAGTTTAGGTTGAATGAAGACTTCCCCTCCGATTCGAAGTTATCTGTTATCATATCTTCGTCTTCTTCTGGGCCTGGAGTGTATTCCTTTGTTTCATCTAGTTGTACTTCAGAGAAAAGCCTCCTATTAACTGGAGGTTTGTCTTCAGTTTGATTTTTTGGTTTGTTGGTGCTAGATTCACCTTGGTTCTTTGTTGAAGTGACCCCTTTGTTTGCCACAGCTTCCCTCTCAGCCTTTCGAATCCTCTGTTGCCTGCGCCACTGGGATCTCGACATGGGGTTCCTTCCTTTGTAGTTTTCTAATCTTACCTCTTCCCTTTTTGCTATGTTGAATTGCCTTTTGTATGTCATAGCATGGCGTGCATTTCGTTCGGTGTTTCTCCATCTGTCTTTGCCTTTGTCATTTCTTACTTACAACCATCTGTCGGTTAGGACTTCAGCAGGGAGTTTGAAAGTCACTCTTCGAGCACCCCTGGGATGAGGACTATCGGGCCTTCGTTGTTTGTGTCTGCTATCGAAACGTGGGCCCATCTGCATAGTTTCTTGATGGTTCCAACAAGGAGCGAAGGGAATCATTTTGAAGGCTCTGGCCATGCTTTGATCATACACAGCAGAACACCTTGGGCATATCAAGCACTTGGTTGCCCCTTTGTAGCAGCGAAACACAAATTCCAGCAAACTTTCTCCAGCCTTAGGATAACACCTGAACAGCTGGTTATCCTGGCGCCAATTGTTGCCAGTTCGAGCCCTTTGTACCCTTTCGAAATTCGCAGCGATTCTCTGATTGCAGAGGATGCTGCACCTAGGGCACAGTATCATGCTTGTATCTCCTTTGTGGCATGTCATGAGGTAATCCTTGAGAGTAGCATCTCCAGCGTGATTATCCTCCATTTTATACTTCTCTTTTTCTAAGTATTTTTCTACCTCCTCCATCTCAGAGTGAGGTCTTTCCTTGTTCACCATGTTTACCTCAACATCCTCCCCTTCAGCTTCATCATCTCCCCATCCTGTGGGTTTGATATCTTCAATGTGGACCTTCGAACTCTCTGGGGCAGAATATTTGACCAAATAGTCAAATTTTCCACTGGGTTCCCCTAGAGTGTCCCATATTTCCTTCTGAGGGGAAGTTGGCTTCGTGATTTGGACTCTCTCCAATTCTAGCCTCAGGCCTTCAGTGACCTGTGTTAACTCTTGGTTTTGATTTTCCTGGCCTTCAGTAGCCTGGGTTTCTTTTGCAACAGCTACAGGTGCTGCTTCAATCGAAGTCTCTGGTATCTTCTGGATGTCTTCAGTGACCTCCTTATCGGCTTCGACTATCACCCAGCTTTCGTTTTCAGTACCTTTCTCTCCTATTGGGGCATCACTTTGGTCAGCTTCCACCATGTTAATCTCTCCAATGCACGCAGGCTCGGAGTAGTTGGTGTCTGCCACGTCCAAAGGATCTTCGTCCACTTTCATCTTTGCTTTATCAGCAAACTTCAGTCTGCCATCCTTGATTGCATTCTGAATTAGGTCCCTGAAAAGAAAACACTGTGAGGTTTTGTGGCCTAGGAACTATGATATTTGCAAAATCCTCTCTTCTTTCTTTGATCTAAAGGAGGTATTTTGACATTTGATGGCATAATGAGTTGGCCATCTTTGACAAGTAAATCAAAAATCTCGTCACATTTAGTGACATCGAAGGTATAAACCTTCTTTGGGAATTTGTCACTTTTCTCATTTTCAACAATCTCTTTCCCTTTTGTGGGAACCAATAATTTGCAGGAGTAAGGTGGAGCCTGTTTTAATTCAGCGAGGTCGATTTCGACCTCTTCGAATTCGAATTCAGGATAATCTTCTGCTTCCTCAGTTCCAACATAGGAGATCCTTTCTTTCTTGTTATTCTTAAAGACTCTAGCCTTTTCGACCTTTAGCCTTTCGACCTGTCGAACCCTGTCGGCTAATTGAGCCATGTCCCTCAAATATTGAGTGTCTAGTTTCTTTCGAATAGAGTAATCCAAGCCACCAGCGGCCATTTCGACTAACTCATGTTCAGGCACTACTGTGTAACATCTGGATTTCAAAAGCCTAAATCTATTCAGATAATCATCTATGGGTTCAGTGAACTTTCTCTTGACACTGGCTAATTCCTTCAAGCTTATTTTCGACTGTCCCATGTAAAATTGTTCATGGAATAATCTCTCCAAAAGAGCCCAAGTATCAATGGACCCAGGAGGCAAAGTGGTAAACCATGTGAAGGCGTTTTTAGTCAAGGAACTTGGGAAATATTTGATCCTGAGATCTTCATTATTGGCTATATCTCCCGCTTCGGTTAGATATCTGGCTATGTGTTCGACTGTTGACTCATTGGTATCCCCAGCGAACTTTGTAAATTTAGGGACTTTATATCCCCTTGGTAAATCAGTATGCATTATGCAATCTAATATAGGAGAAGCATAATTTGGCCTTCTAATTCCTGTGTTGAGGCCATTCTGGGCCATGACTCTTTCTATCAAGGTGGTTAAATTGTTTTCTTCCAAGATGTTATCGTTTCGAATTCTATGAACGACAGCATCAGCATCTTGATTTTGAACAACCATGACAACCCCCCTAGGTTGTTCTTCTCGAAACTCTGGGGCTTCTAGCCTTTCAACCCTTGCCCCTGGTTCCATAATTTCTCTTTGTGGGCCTGGGATCATTGGGGCTTCTAGTCTTTGTGCCCTTGCCCCCAAGTTAACTTCTTCTCTAGGTGGTCTATAGTTTGGGTCATTAGTAACTTGTTCCATAACAGGGATGTTTGCTCGAATTCCCGCCTGATTCTGCCTACGCCTATCTGGGGGAGCAAAGAAATCTGCTATTCGACTCATGTTATCAGCGTTTTCTCTGTTTGTCACAGTCACATTTTGTAATATTGGGGCAAATATTTCCTGCATAGTTTGTGCTAATACCCCTATCATATTATGGTTACTGTCATCCATCAATTGCCTAAAGGCTAACTGGTTTTTCGTGTTTAAAATAGGCATTTTACTATAACCCACTGACCCTTGGTTATTTGTCATAAACTGGTTCGCCCCAGACCCAGACCCTAATTGTGGTGATGAATTCGATGTGGAATTGTGTAAACCTGCCATAAAAGATGTTGGCATTCCATAAGAGGAATTTCTGGTTCTATTACTATCGAAACCGGGTGGTCTAGTTAGTGGAGTGGCGAAATGGGTTTGTGTCCCTGATGGTGGAACAAATCCCCCAGGATAACCAATGGTTCCAGTATTTCCTAAGATCGAACTATTTGTTGATATGCCACTTACTCCATTGGTGGCTATGTTACTGGTTGAAGATGCAACAGACTGTGCATTCGAAGGGATCACATTAGATGTTCCCATCGAAGCGGATACATTAGTGCCTGTTGTATGTGGGGCATTTTGTTCCCCTTGTTGATTGTCAGAATTAGACATCTTATTCAAACGTTTTCTTCTGGATAAGGGTTGGTTGCTGTTGGTTATTTTACCACTTCTTAGGTTCATAAAATAGCAAATTTCTTAGGTTCCAACGTTTTTATAATGGTTATGTCTCAACAATCTTTATTTCTAATGTCCAACGATTGAGTCCCACTGGGCGTTCCAATTTATTTCCAGTGATTTCTGGTAAACAACCGCTAGTCCTCCAAACTATCGAATAAACTTACTGACTGTTATTCAATTTCTCTGGTAACTCGTAGGATCGACTAGATTGATCCTAGGACGTGTTGGTCATTAGGGTAACTCTCATGATCAAACAGGTATTCATGGTTTCTCTTAAAATGTTGTGTAGGTGTTTGACTTATTTCGATTTCTCTCTTAAAGATCTAAAGATGTAATCAAAATATATGTGCGTGAAACTAAATTGCATGAATAAAAGTTAATTGTAAAGACATGTAAACTTCATAAAAGACAAGTAAATGGCTTCGAATTATAAAAACAGTTAATGTAAAAGATGCTCTGGAATGTAAAAGATTCGAAATATGAAGAAAGCGTTTAATGCAAGAAATCTGTAAAATGACTTTAAGTAAAAAAAGGCGTTCGAAGGATTAAAAACTTGAAGATAAAGGTATGAAAAGTATGACAGTTTTCTGAAATGTAAAATGTTTGAAATGGAAAGAAAGCATTTAAATGTAAGGCATCAATGAAAAGATTTCGAATAAAAAGACTTTAAATGAGAAAACTTGTAAATGGTATTTGGCAGAAAGATAAAGGAAAGTACTGGAAATGATAAAGGGTTTTCATTAAATCATAAATATGTGGTGTTATCATACGTACATTGCTCTTGCATTCGTTTCCCTAGCCATGTGGTAATTTGAATGTTTACTGAGTTTTTTGTACAAATAGATATCACACACGAAATCCTAATACTAAGACTTCTATTTATACTACTTCGACCATAACGGTCTTGCTATAAGATTCTGCCACGTTCAGAACATGCAGAACAATGCCTCTCTTTTGCTTCCACGTGTCTTCGAATGATCCAGCGCATATATTTCAATTTTCGAACATCCCGCGTGCATTTGAATTTCAAACGTTTTGGCACTTCTTCGCTTCGAACGCACTTCTTAGACACAGCCTTGTTGTCATTTCGAGACTTCTTTAGATATGTTCTCATAATTGCCACTCGAAGCTCCAAGCTTTGATATGCTCATTCGAAACACTGCTTCTGCTATTTCGAAACATGACGTTTTGTTTCATTTCGATCGAAACGTCCACTTTACTTTGCTTCTAATAATATTATCAAAATCTTCAGCCAACAGACACCTTTGCACTCAAAATAGAAAAAACAAAAAGTTTGTACTTCAAAGTATATTTATATTGATGTTTTGCCCATGAATAGGTGTTTTTGTACAGAGAGACAGAGATCCTGGTAAGCGGAAATCGTCAAAAGAAATGAAAAGTGTACAGAGTGAAAACAAAAATAATAGCCATGTGGAAATGATCTCATTATCCCAACCCTCTTATTGCCTCTATGTCTTCGAGCAAACCCTTGTTGATGAACGAAGTTGATTGGATTGGCTTTGGATGATTTGAACTTCGGATTTTGGTAATAAATCTGGTTGTAGAGATCCCATGGGACATAGTCGTACGCTTTTAATCCTTAACTTTTTCCTGGACCGCCCTTTCAGGTTTTCGGCCCACCAGGATACCCATTTTTGCCCAAGTCGCCCTTTCAGGTTTTCGACTCGCTGGGTGTACAATCTTTTGCATATATCCCTAATTTTTTCCCAAACCTCTTTGGTTCAACGGGATGCCCATATTTTAGCCTAGGTGTTTCCACCTAGCGGGTTATTTTATGCACAATATTTTTTAACTATGTTTGCGTTTCAAGGATGTGGGAAGTTTTCACCATCCATAGTAGTTAGCATCATGGCACCACCAGAGAAAACTTTCTTTACAACAAATGGTCCTTTGTAAGTGGGAGTCCATTTTCCCCTGGGATCTCCGTGTGGAAGGATAATATGCTTTATTACCAAGTCGCCAGCTTGGGACACTCGAGGCTTGATCTTTTTATTGAACGCCTTGGTCATGCGCTTTTGATACATCTCACTATGGAAAACAACAGCCAGCCACTTCTCGTTAATCAAGTTCAGCTGATCCAACCTAGTATGAATCCATTCATCTTCACCTAGACCTGCTTCTTTCATTATCCTTAGAGATGGAATTTTAACTTCTACAAGCAAGGCGGCTTCCATACCATAGACCAAAGAGAAAGGAGTTGCCCTAGTTGATGTTCGAGCTGAAGTACGGTAGCCATGTAGAGCAAACGGTAACATCTCATGCTAGTCTTTATAGGTCACCACGATCTTTTTCACAATCTTCTTGATATTTTTATTGGCAGCTTCCACTGTATGGTTCATTTTGGGTATGTAAGGAGAAGAATTGTAATGCTTGATTTAGAAATGAGTATAGAGTTCCATAATAATAGCATTATTGAGATTCGTTCCATTATCGGTGATGATCCTTTCGGGGATACCTTAGCGAAAGATGAGTTATGCTTGATAAATCAGGCTACGACATTCTTTGTGACTGAGGCAAACGAAGCAGCTTCGACCCACTTGGTAAAGTAATCAATGACCACAAGGATGAAATGATGTCCATTAGAGGCAGTGGGTTTGATCTCTCCAATCATGTCAATGTCCCACATTGCAAATGGCCACGGAGAAGTCATGACATTTAGAGGAATAGGTGGTACATGGACCTTGTCAGCATAGATTTGACACTTGTTGTAATCCCTTGAGTGATGATGACAATCAGTTTCCATTATGGACCAATAATAACCTGCCGTCAAGATTTTGTTGGCCATAGTATCTCCACTAGAGTGGGTCCCGAAGAGGCCATCATGCATGTCTTCCATACTTTTCTTTGCCTCCTTCTTATCCATCATTAGAGTAGAGTAGAATCATGGTTGTGCTTGTATAGGATTCCATTGCTTAGAAAGAATTTGGCTGAAAATCTTTGCAAGAATTTCTTGTCATTGACGGAAGCTCCTTCAGGATATTCTTGTGTCTTAAGATATTTCTTCATCTCGTGGTACCATGGCTTCTCTCCATCAGTGTCAAGCTCGTAGCAGTGTGCAGGTTCGTTAAATCTTTCGATAGTTATCATAGGAGATTTGTTGTCCCATTTGACTTTGAACATGGAAGACATTGTTGCTAAGGCGTCGGCCAATTAATTTTCTTCTCTAGGAAAATGTTCGAAGGTGATCTCCTCGAAGTATTTTATTAGGTTTAACAAAAGCTCCTTGTAAGGAATAAGGTTAGGATTCTTAGTAACCATTCCCTTTTGACTTTACTGATCCCTAGAGCATAATCTCCAAATACATCCAAATGCTTGATCCTTAAATCAATAGCAGCTTTCAAACCTAAGATGCACGCCTCGTACTCAACCATGTTATTCGTACAATCGAAGCAAAGTCTAGCAGTGAAAGGAGTGTGTCAACCTTCAGGGGAAATTATCACAACACCAATTCCATTACCCAGAGCATTGGAAGCTCCGTCAAAAAACATAGTCCATCGGGATTCTTGTTCATATCCGTCATACGGTTCAGGTTTTGCACAGTCAGTCACTAACATGATATTCTCATCCGGGAAGTCAAAGTTTATAGATTGATAGTCATCAACAGCATGATGAACCAAATGATCTGCCAATATACTTCCTTTGATGGCCTTTTGTGTTGTATATTGAATATTGTATTCAGTCAGAAACATTTTCCATCTAACTATCTGTCCGGAGAGAGCGGGCTTCTCGAAGATGTACTTGATAGGGTCCATTTTAGAAATCAATAGAGTGGTGTGAGTCAACATATACTGTCTTAGTCAGCGAGCAGCCCATGCCAGAGTGCAACAAGTTTTCTTGAACTGTAAATATCTGGTTTCACAGTCGGTAAACTTTTTGCTCAGGTAGTATATTGCATGCTCTTTTCGACCAGGCACGTCATGTTGGCCCAACACACACCCCATAGAATTCTCTAGCACGGCCAAATACATGATCAATGGTCTTCCTTCCACTAGAGGCATAAGGATTGGAGGTTCTTGCAAATATTCCTTGATTTTATCAAAGGAGGCTTGACAATCATTGTTCCATATGACTACTTGATCTTTCTTCAAGAGTTTGAAGATTGGCTCACAAGTAGCAGTTAAGTGAGAGATGAAGCGAGCAATGTAGTTAAGACGACCTAAGAATCCTCTAACCTATTTTTCAGAGCGGGGAGCCGGCATTTCTTGAATGTATCTTACCTTTGCAGGATCAACTTCGATGCCTTTATTACTGACGGAAAAACCTAGAAGCTTTCCAGACCGTACTCCGAATGTGCACTTATTAGGGTTAAACCTCAACTTGTACTTCTTCAGCCTCTCAAATAGCTTGTGTAGGTGATTGAGATGCTCCTCTTTGGTTTGCGATTTTTAAATCATATCATCCACATAGACTTCTATTTCATTATGAATCATATCATGGAATAAAGCTACCATAGCTCTTTGATATGTTGCCCCAGCATTCTTCTATATGAATGGCATGACTTTGTAGCAAAAGGTGCCCCATTGTGTAACATAAGTAGTCTTTTCCATGTCCTAGGGAGTCATCTTAATTTGGTTGTAGCTATAAAATCCATCCATGAAGGAGAAGACTTCATGTAGAGCGATATTGTCAACCAAGACGTCAATATGTGGTAGAGGAAAATCATCTTTGGGGCTTGCCCTATTCAGATCTCTATAATCTATACACATGTGAACCTTTCCATCTTTCCTTAGCACGGGGACCACGTTAGCAACCCATTGAGGATAAGATATAACAGCCAGAAAACTTACATCCAATTGTTTCATCACTTCAGCTATTATCTTTTCAGACATGTCGGGCCGCATACGATGAACCTTTTGCTTAACAGGGGAACGATATTCCTTCGTTGGCAGACAATGAACCATAATATCGGTATCCAATCCTGGAATATCTTCATACGACCAAGCAAACACTTCAACATAGTCATGTAACATCTGGACGAATCTACTCTTGATACCATTTTCTAGGTTGGCGCCGATTTTGACTTCTTTCTTATCTGCCCCGGTACCTAAATTAATAGTCTCGACTGGCTCTTCATGAGGTTGAATAGCTTTTCCTCTTGCATTAGAAGTATCGCTAGTTCCCCTGGTATTTCGCGATCTTCCCCATCTTCGTCTTCGGCTTGGTAAATTGGATGTTTAAAGTCATAACTGGAAATAGTAGAGTCGTTGGCAATGAGATCCTGAGTGGATGAAGATCTGCAAGTGTGTGTGTGTGTGTGTGTATGTGTGTGTGTGTGTGTGTGTGTGTGTGCGTGTGTGTGTGTGTGTGCATGTAAGATACATGGCTATTGAAAAAAATGTAATAAAAAAGAAAGACAATGAACACAAAATTTTGAAATGAAAAAAGGTCCAATGGTTTATATTAAATGATCATATGATAAATGAACATGAACACAACCCTTAACAAATGGACCACAGTGCCCCGGGCAAGGCACATGGCTTAAAAGTTATTGTTTTGGAAATTAAGATTACAGACAGAAGTTCTTTGAATTGACAGAAAATAGTAAACAATAATTACTCCTCAATGAAGGAGATGGGAGTGAAATCTTTTTCATGCCAATTGTTGAGCTTTCCTCCGACAGTAGGATAGATCCAATCTTCAAAAATATTCTCATCGTCAGAATCTTCCAGTGTTCACTTCATGATTCCCGATACGGAGAGGTGGATTTCCCACACGAGCGCGCCTGACTTCTTTCTGAGCTTTGATGGTGAAGCCCAAACCGAATTTATCTGCTTTAAACGAAATATCGGGAAGTTTTCCCCAAATAGTACAGTTGCCATTGTCGACCACGACACAGGCATCTTTAAGCGAGACCATTCTTGGTATAACTTCATCGGCTTTTGATATGATGTAGGAGATTTTGGTGGCGGCAACCATGGGAGGAACAATCTCGAAGGCCTGGCACAGAGTCTCTATGAATTCGCCACCCATTTCCACATGCTTGAGGGAATTAAGATGACTCACCATAAATTCTTCTCCACTGCTAACAGTAACGATCCTCCCTTTGACCAGATACTTTAATTTTTGATGGAGGGTGGATGTTACTGCCCCTGCCCCATGGATCCAGGGGCGTCTGAGCAAACGAGAATAGGTGGGGCATATGTCCATTATATAAAAGGTAGAATTTATGATCTGTGAGCCAACTTTAATTGGGAGATCCACCTCTCCATGAACCGTTCTCTTAGACCCATCGAAAGCCCTTACGACAATATCGCTTGGCTTCAATATCAATCCTTCACAGTCTAGCCGATCCGAAGCACCTTTGGGTAACACATTTAAAGATGAGCCAGTATCAACTAAGACATGAGACAGGGTGGTTCCCTTACACTCAATAGAGACATGTAAGGCTTTGTTGTGGTTCTTTCCCATAGGAGTCAAATCAGCATCAAAGAACCCTAACCTGTTGTCAGTCGTTAAACTTACTACACAGTTCTCGAACTAGTCAGCTGTGGTTTCTTGGGGCACGTGGGCTTTCTTTAAAAACTTGATTAGAGCCTGGGCATGAGCATTCGAACAGAGTAGAAATGACAACATATAGATCTTGGATGTGGTTTAACCCAGTTGCTCAACTATTTTGAAGTCGCTCTTCTTTATGATTTTTAGGATTTCCTCCATCTCTCGAGTGGAGGGCTCTTCAGCATTAGTATCTTTGGTAGGTGCCTTTATCCCAGCAGGCTCACCTACTTTTTCTTTGCCCATAGCATTGGAACTATACTTGTCATTGATTATACGGACCGGAGTAGTTGTATTAGTGGGTGGTGAGATATCAGGGGAAAAGATCCTCCCTGTTCTTGTCACTTTACTAGAACCTACAATATTAATGACACCAGCTTCATCTTTCCTGATCCAAGAATCTTGTTTTATCCCATGATAATAAACCTCGGCACCATAGTTCCATGGAACTGCTTTGTTAGAGGAGTAGGGTGTGATGCAGTGGGAGAACTGACTTGAGGTTTTGCGTTTGTGTTTGCAAATGTTGCGTTTTAGCAAGAGTCGCCACCGATTTTATTTTATCCAAAAGGAAAGGTAAAAAAGCACAGGAAAGACCTTTGAGATTGTTTTTGAGTTCGGGGGGTAGATTATGAAAAGGGGAGGTGCTAGCACCCTTTTCATCCATGGTTTTCCATGGGCTCTTAGTTACTTATTTTAGATCACTTGCTTTTGCTTTTCAATTGTTTGAAATGGTGCTTTGTGTGGTTTTGAAAGTATTTTGAAAAGAGGCATTTGTTTAGGCAATCTTTGTAATGATTCTTGTTTGTAAGAATGTATACAAAGATGTTTGTCTTTTTAAAAAATGTTTCAATGTTTTGAAAGTTGTTTGGAAATGTTTTGAAATGTGTGTGTTTGTTTGAAAATAGCAAGGATGGTTTGCAAGTTTGATCAAGTAACTAGAAGCTTATCTACCTACTCAAAAGTCTTTCTTGCACATTTTTATTCCTTTGATATTGTTGACCTACCATTGTTTTGGTAGACAACCCTATCTTTGGATGTTAAACGGGACGAGCATGGGTCATCGTATGACCATGATAACAATATTGCCAAGTATCTTAGCAAGTTTTGAGGGACCTAGATCATCTTTTTTTTGGGCAACCAAGATAGTGTCATCGAGGGACTATGATCTTTTGTTTTGTTTTGCCAAGATACCTAGCATGCATACCATGGCCATTTTGTTTAGGCAACCAAGTGGGTGAAACTCTAGAGGTGCTTGTGTGCAAGGTGTTGTCATTTTTCATGCATTTTGTTTGTCTTAAATTAGGTCATGCTATTTGTTTGATTTTGTCTTATCATACAAACCCTAGTTTTACTAAACATGCATATAATGCGATAAATTGCGTAAAGTAAATCTAAGCTATTACAACAATATTATGGGAGGGGGATACAAGTTTTGAATGGGGATATTTGCACAAAATAAAACCCTAATTTACTATTACAACCCAATTGAATTTATTGTATAATAAATAAATAAGCAATTATTTAAATATGCAATAAAAATGTAAATATGCAAAAATATTTTGTAATTGTTTTATGTATGAGAAAATAAAATTATCTAAGTCCTAAAAATAAGAAAAAATAATCTTATTATTTTTGAAAGGGGAAACCCTAATTTTTTTTATTAAAAGAAAAATATATGTTTTCTAATATTCTTGTCCATTTTTGTTTAAGAAAAATAATAATAATATTATGTATAAATATTAAAAATTAAAATATGTGAGAAAATAATATTTTTATGTGTACAAAATGTAAAATAAAATATTAAGTATTTTATTATTATTTACAAGTTTATTTAAGAAAATAAATTCTATTAAACCTAATAAATTATTTTTATGCCATAAAAAATAATAAAATAAAATAAAATAAAATGCAAAAAAATTAAGAAAATATTTTTGGGATTTTTTAATGTTCAGAAAAAAAATAATAAAGTCAAAAATATAAAAATAACAAGAAAATATGAAAAATAACAAAATATGAATCAGGGGGGTGCAAAAGCAAAATGGGGGGCGTGAATAGAAACAGGCCCAAGGCCCTGGCCCAGGACAGCTTTGTCCCTGACCTCCAGACAACAAACGCGCGCGCTTCTGCTTCAAATCCTATTCTTGCTATTCTTTGCATAAAATCGAAAACTTATAACATGAAAAATGTAGCTCATGAACTCACGATTCCAGTGATATAAAGAACATGACCTAACTCTAAAAGACCAAGGAGAATTTTAATGGCCCTAATTTCTGACCTAGTTTTTTCAGCATGTTCAACAACCAAATACTCTTAGCTCAGTTAATATAAATGGAAACTAAGCATATGTACAGCTCAAGCTTGTTAAGGACTACATTTTTGCTTCACAAATCTTGACCTAAGGATGCCTAAATAGAGAGATAGAAACTTGAAAAATACCTTGTTCAGTTGAGTTTGGATATGGCAATGTGGGGACTTTGAGTGAGGCCTGAAGATCTTGTGAGCTTCTTTGAAGTTCCCTCAAGCTTCTCCAATGCTCAGCTTGCCTTGAAGTTGCCTGAAACTCCTTGTAGAAGTCAACATGCAAACCTTCAAAATGAAAATGGTGATCCTTGAAACAGGGGTTACAGTTGCAAGACAAAGGCCTGGACAGCTTAGGTGTGATGTATGGAATGCGTTTGAAGCCTTGAAACAAGAAACGCACGAGCAAAATATGATTTGGCTTGAGTTTTGCAGATGATGCCCTGTTTGGGCAGGAACTTGGGTTTTTTGTGTTTGAGAGTGTTTTGAATGTTGGCAATTCGTGTTTATTTCTTGTTACAATGTTTTGAGGTCTGTTCAAATGAGGCCAAGGCTTGCCTTTATGAGATGGATGCGTTGTATTGACTTTTGCAAGTTTCTTGCTTTTTAAGAAAAGTTGGAAGTGACAATGCCAAAGCCTGTACAGGCTTTCTTGCTAGCTGAACATAGTTGGTACAAGTTGCCTGATATTTGTGGATATTGTTTGCAGCAAAATATTAGGTCCATAGCTCAAGATTTGCAAAGTTGGAAAAAGTAAGCTTTATCAAAATGGTATTATGAACTTTATGCCATAAATGGATTAATTCATTGTGCAATGCTTCAAAGATCAGAACAAGACCATTATCCAATGTGTTTGAATTTGATTATGGAGTGTAGAAGGGATTAGGACCTGTAAAACCAAGTACAATCATGTTTGAAACTGATTTGCAACTTGTAACATTGTGAAAATGCCTTGCACAAAAGTGATAAATTGCCATTTTCATTTCTTCGATTCTCCCTAACCATAAATGATCTTCGAGATTTCTTGGACATTTTGGAAATCTTGTAACATGCTCTACAATCCATCTTTGAAATGAAACTTTATAAACCTCTTGGAACTAGGTGAAAAGTTGCCATGAAGTTAGGTCAAAAATCTGCCTAAACTAGGGCAAAATTTCACTAAGTTAAATGTTTTATGGACCCCTATTCACAAAATCATAACTTGAGATCCAAGAATCTTTTGGTAAAACTTTGTGAATAAAATTTGTATATTTCATGGATAACTACAACTTTCATGTTGGAAGTTTTCTTTGAATCCAATTGCATCATGGTGAAAAAGTTGTGGAAAGTTGGGAAAAAATAAGAAATTTCCATAACTTAGAAAAATTCTAAGTTATGAAAAATTTCAAATTAAAACCCTAATTTTCAATTTTAGGTTTCTTGATCAACAAGTTTCACATTTTGACATATCTTGATGAATTATGACCCTTGGCACTTGATTTTGACCAAAAAGTCAAAGTTTGACTTTTCAGTGTACAGTTGACTTTTGATCAGTTGACTGGAAAATTCATATGTCAATCCAATGCTTTTGAGATCTTTTGAACTATGTGATTAGGTCAAGATGATGTTTTTGAGTCCTTGAAATCATGCTTGAACCCAATTGGTCATTGGCTAGGTTAAAAATCAGAAATTGCCCTTTCTCAGTCAAAACCCTAATTTTGACCATTTTGCCCTTTTGATGATCTGATCAAATTTCTTGAGGAGTTGTGGTCAAAACTTGATCAAATGGTACATAGGAGCCTAGAATGTTGATGTGGATCAAAAATTATGATGTTTGACTGTAAATTGGCCATAGTTGACTTTTTCCCCAATGCAGCTGATTTTTAGGTCAACTGTCCAATTGACTGGGCAAAAATGTGATTCAAAGCTTGAAACTTGGTATTGGAAATCTTAGGGGTCCAAGATGGTGTATTAAAGTCACATTAAGCATTGATGGTCCAAAAGTCCTTGTGCGAACTCAAACCCTAATTTCAGGTCATTAGTGCAAGGTGAGGTCTTGAGTAGAGCAAACCCTAATCCTGTCTGGAGTCCAAGAAGTCTTGTGAGGAAAAATCTTGGTAATATGAGAGGGAAAATTTTGGGGTACAACATAGGGTATAGTCCCAGTGGAAGTGATTATTAAAGGAGCGATGGTCGGTTCATGTGAAATTCTAATAGGACCATTTGAGGGGATCCTAAAAGGCTTATTGGAATTTGTTATTATAGACAGGTCTTCAGTCTTGTTGGTCAAATTTTTGATGGCGGGAATCTTTTCAAATAGAATCTCGCGGATATTTATCAGGAGTTGTACACCTTTCAACCACTTGCACCCATTTACTTGTTGACTACAACAGACACAATCTTCAGAACAGCCATGGAGCACCCTGGCTCTCAGCAAGTTAACCTTCACAATAGTTGACGGAGTTGTTAAATATTCAATGGAGGAAATAAAAGTAGTATCATCAATTGCGTTAACACCTTTGCCATGATTCGGCATTGGTGCGGTTATCACATTTGGATTAGCAGGTGGATCAAATTCAATTGCCTTATTGTCTATCAAATCTTGAATCTTGGTCTTCAGTGCCCAGCAATGATCGGTCTCATGCCCAGGGTTGTTTGAATGATATGCGCACTTGGAATTAGGATTATATTTTGGTGATTAAATTTTTGGATTGGATGGTGGATCACGCAGTGTCACTAAATTAGCCTTCAACGGATGTTGCAAGGCTTGGGACAATGACATGCTAATCCTTGTGAACTGTCTTCGAGGAACTTCAGATCGTTGATTGTTGGAAGATTGTCTTTGAGCAGGTGGAGGGTTGGAGATTATCATAGTATTAACAGAGGATCAGGAATCCTTCTTGGTACGGGCCCTTGCCCCATAAACAACATTTTTCTCCCTCTTTCCAGCGAAAGGCTTCTTTATAGCGTTGGATTCCGAAGCAGATGTCATGGGAATTTTTCTGCTCTTAATGCCACTTTCAACTCTTTCACCAGTTAGGATCAACTCGGTGAAACCGGACGAAGAATTGCCAATCAATAGGTTGAAAATGGGTCGATCAATGTACCCATGAACATGTAAATTAGTTCTCTGTCGGTTAGTGTTGGTTGGACCCTACCAGCAAGATCCCTCCATTTTTGTGTGTACTCCTTAAACCCTTCATTGGTACCCATTGTCATACCTTGAAGTTGGACTCTGGTTGGTGCTAGATTAGTGTTGTATTCATACTAATGATAAAAAGCTGTGGCTAGATCTTCCCATGTGTGGATGCGGGAACCCGCTAATTGATAGAATCATTCTAGTTGAGTCCCAGCCAGACTCTCTTGAAAGAAATGAACCCATAACTTTTTGTCAGTAGTGTGCGGCTGTAACTTGCGCACGTAAGACTTTAGATGAATTTTCGGGCAGGAAACTCCGTCATACTTGGAGAAGACTGGTATTTTGAACTTATGGGGGATGACGACCCCAGGTACTAAACCCAACTCACTAAAATCCAAAACAGGTACGTCTTGAATTTCAACAGCTTTTAGCCTATCCTCCAACTGTTTGTATTTATCCTCGTTCGGAGGGTATTGCTCATCAAAGTAGTCTTCATCTTTAGAAGCTTGACCATTTTCACCCCCCAGCACGGGTGCTCCTTGCTTCTTCATCTTGATTTTCATCCTCCTCAGACGACTCTTCAACTATTTGTACCTGATGAAGTAGACCTTTCAATCTCCTACCCGTGTTGATGAAGGCCTTCTTTTTAGTTTTATTTTTGGTTGTTAGCAGTTTCATCATCTCCTGTTGTCCCTTGTCCAGGATCAGGAAGGTTGCTTGGAACTGTGAATTCTGCACTTACAAGTCCTTCATTGTTTGTTCGATATTCATCTTACTGAAATAAACAGTAGAAAGATAAGGAAACCTGTTATGGAAAACCTGTTTATGCTATGATGCATGAAAATGCATATGCAAATGATTTCAAGGACTTAGGAGATTTAAATTTATTTTAGACAAAAGGAACAAATATCAATTGCATTAATAAGTTCAAATTGAGTACAAACATGCCTCTTTAGGCTTACAATAAATACAAAATAAACTCCTAAGACAAAAAGGTCAAGTGCATCCTCTTCGGCGCAATGTAGGCATTCAAACTTCGCTCTTCATGAAGCTGTTTCGTAACCTCTAGAACCTTCTTCTCACTGGCATATCATTGGGTCTCAAAGGTATCTCATTCTTCCTTGAGTTGGATCCAAGACTTTTGCAATTCTTCGAAGTTTGTCAAAATATCAGGATGAAAAATGATGTGAGACTCGTCCTCTTGAACAATAGGCTCTGAAATCAATGGCAGGATAGCAGCATACGGCATCATAAGACTTTGAGCACAATCTCACACCCATTTGATGTATGGCTCAAAAGGAATGAAGTTCTTGCGCCCTAAGGTCTTGCTATCAGTCTTATTAACCATGCCTCAAGCACGGATGAACCTTTGGTGATAACCATGCAGATCATTTGAATAGTCGAACACAATACCCTGGATGAGCATAGCATGAGGACCATCCCTCTGGGCGTAACCAAACTGACGTAGGGATAAAGAGGGGTTGTAGGTGATGCCTCCTCTAATGCCAAGGAGTGGCACATTAGGAAATTCTCTGCAACAATCAATAAAAGAGATATCTTCTTGAGAGTGAGGGCACTAATAGGTATCAGAGTGAGAAAGAGACATCAACCTTTGGTTCCACCTTAAGCCTAACTCATTATTCATTACTGACCGAGAAAGGTGCGAAATAAACCACCTATAGAGCAAAGGCATACAACACATAAGATTTCCTCGTTTCTTCATAGTATGGGTGTAGAGTGAATGCAGAATATCCCCGAGCAATGTAGGCACTGGATTGCGAGCAAGGAAGATGTTGATGGCACTGACATATATAAACTGGTCTGAATTAGGGAATAAAACCAACCCATAGATCAAGAGAACTAAGATATCTTCAAAGGCATGGTAACTCATAGCATCTAGGAATATCTGAGCTTTCTTCATTAGAAAATTTGCAAGAAGGCCCTTAACTCCACTTCTTCTTTCCCAGTTGGACTCAATGTCAGATGGTTTCAAATGCAAAGCTACGGCAACACTTTCAGAAACTGGATCTTGTTCTAAACCAGTGAAAGGTACCTGCTCCAATATAGGCGAACCAAGTATTTTGGATAATTCTTCCAGCGCGGCCACCAAATGATAGTCTAGAAATGTGAAGCAATGGTGCTTAGGATCAAAGAACTAGAATAAGACACTCATCAGACCTTCGCCAAAACCGGTAGTAACCATACTGAGCAAGTGACCATATCTCTTGTTGAATGATGAGCTCTCATGAACTTTTAAGACCATTTCCTTGAGTTTAGGAGGGATCTCTACAAAATTGATTCGGATGGTTTTTCTTTAAGATGAATCCATGACCTACAAAACATAGAAGAGATAAATCCCCAGGCCCTTTAAATAGTTAGTGTAGATGTTATGATGCTTATGATGTGATGGTTATGGTCTAAAATCACAGATATGTCAAACAAATCACACAAAGACCTTAGGTTTAAAGCCTTGCATGAGTTTTAAAGGTAAGTTCCCTCTTTGAAGTTTCAGTTGGTTCAACCTGTCCTAGAAAGTGAATGAGTTCTAAGGATTCTCATATCACTGACTTTCCTTTTAGGCATTATTTTAGCTCAAGCACCAAAGTATTGCGGCCAAAATATCCCAAAAGTCTAATCTCAATGAGTGCAGTATCGAGTATCAACCAATCTCCGGTCGGAACCAAAGCCGGCCATCTCACTACTTTCTAATGGCTTAGGATGAGTCAATTTAAAGGATCTAAATGTCAGTTAGCGCTTAATGACACTATAAGGAAGCCTAATGTTATCCTTGACTGACTCAAGGAACATTAGTACAAGCCAGAGTGTCACACTAACGTAACTATCACTTTGTCCATATCGGTCTACTCCGTACAACCTCCATGACTTATTGCTACTTACCTAAAAAAGGTCCCCCAGATCCGGGTATAGGATCTTTAACAATAATCCAAACAAGGACCCAAAAAATGTACAGCAAGCAAGTCAAACAAGGAAAGCAAGTAAATTTGATCTAGCTCTAAGGTAACCCCACTTTTTAGTCGACTCCCCAGCAGAGTCTCCAATTCTATAATACGGTGGGAGAACTACTTGGTTGTTTTGCGTTTGATCGTAATTATTACGGATAACAAGAGTCGCCACCGACTTTTCTTTTATCCAATAAGGAAAGTGTGAAAAGAACAGGAAAGACCTTTGAGACATTTTCTTGAGTTCGAGGGGTAGATTACGAAAAGGGAAGGTGTTAGCACCCTTTTCATCCATAGTTATTTATGGGCTCTTAGTTGCTTGCTAGATCACTTGAAAATGCTTTGTTTGAAAATATGCTTTGTGGTGGGTTTTGAAAGTATTTTGCAAAATGCCTTTGTTGGGGCAAACTTTGTAATAATCCTCGTCTCTATAAGAATGCATACAAAGTGTTGGTTATGAAAATAGTTCAAAGAGATGTTTATTTTTGAAGATGTTTTGAAAGTGAGTGTAGAAAATGGTTTTAGTTCAAGAGAAAGAAACTACGAGCATCCTACCTACTCAAAAGGTCTATGTTCTTTTCCTCTTCCTTTAGATGTTGCTATCTTACCATTGATTTGGTAAGAATCCCCATCGTTGGATGTAACGGGACGGGCGTGGGTCAATTGTATAGTCATAGAAGGTAACCTATGAGACGTTTTAGCAATTTTTGTAAAGGACTAGATCATTTAGCGAAGGCAACATCGAGGGACTATGATTTTTTTATCGAGGGCCTTTGCTAAAATGCCCATATTCAAGGGACATGACTATATTCCGAGGTAACAAGTGAGATTACCCTAGAGGTCCATGTGTGTGAATAGTGTGTTTAATTGCATGCATTTTGTCTTTGGATTTAGGGTTTTCTAAGGGTTGATTTTATCTTGTCATACACAACCTAATTACTAGCATCTTATATAAAAAGCAGTAAATTGCGGAAAAATAAATGTCCTACGCTATTACATATTTTGGGGATGGAGATACAAATTTACAAATGGGGATTGCAAGAAATTAATTTCTAATTAACTATTACAACCATATTAAAACTTGAATAATGTACAAGGAGTATAAGACAAAATGGAAAAAAGAAAAAAATTGTTTTGTTTTTGTTGAGAAAAGATTTTGGTTAATTAAAATAATTATGAAAGTAAAATATTTTTTGTGATATTTTTATATATTCAAAAAATAAACATTGTAAATAAATAGTGTGCAGAAAAAAAATCAAATCAAAAGGATTTGTTTTAATTGAATAGAAAAATATTGAAACTTTTTTAAAAAGAAAAGGAAACAAACAAATGATAAAAAATGTTCTGGTCCTTCCAAGGTCCTAACCCAGGACCTTATACATAAATGCCTTTCACGCGTGATGTTTGTACCACTGGGATGGTCTATTTCATCGGTTAGTTATATAGTTTGCACTAAATGTAAAATGAGCTCAGTTCAGAATGTTTAAACATGACTTCATCTTATTCCTTCGAGCGCAGGGATGCAGACTCCACTGTTTAAGCTTCGAAAGGCATCATTCCTCAGCCAATCGAAGGATGTAAAAACCTGCCTAAAATCTGAATACAACTCTAACCATGTAACTTTCGAAAGCTATGGGTCAAAGGTCAGCATGAAATATCAAACTGTGATACGGTGGGAGAACTGACTTGGGGTGTTTTGTGCTTTATCGCAAATGTTGCGGTTAGCAAGAGTCGCCATCAATTTTTCTTTTATCCAAAAGGAAAGGCTGAAAAGAACAGGAAAGACCTTTGAGATTATTTCTTTAGGGTTTGCTACTTGTTGATTTTATCTTTCCATACAAATCATAATTACTAACATTTATATGAAAGCGATAAATTGAGAAAAGTAAAATTACTATGCTATTACATCATTAGGGGATAGGGTGTACAAATTTACAAATTGGTATTTCAAGAAAATTAAACCTAATTATCTATTACAATCATATTGAATATTATACAAGAATTGAAAAGAAAATAATGCAAGAATGTAAATGGAAAAGGAATGATTTTTGTTTGGTTTTTTAGGAAGGGTTTAATTTTTTACCTAATTAAGAAAATGATTAATTAAAATTAAACAAAATTAAACATAAACTAATTAAGAAAGAAATTAAATATGAAACATTTTTTAGGGTTTTTTATGAAAAGGTTTTAAGCTAATGAAAATAATATGAAAATTAATTAATTAAAAGAAACCTAAATTCTAAATTAATTTTAAATGAAAAAGGAAAAATAATTAAACTTAAATCTAATTATTAATTATTTAAGAAAAAAAGAAATTAATTTGTTAAGAAAATGTTTTTGTTCTTTTTGTTTTATAAGAAAATAAAATATAAGTGTGAAAATAATAAATAAAATATTTTTGGATTTTTTAAATAAAAATAATAATAATAATAATAATAATAATAATAATAATAATAATAATAATAATAATATTAATAATAATAATAATATGAAGGACCCAAGAATCCTCTAACTTCCTTTTCAGAGTGGGGGACTGACATTTCTTGGATGGCCTTTACCTTGGTAGGATCAACTTCAATGCCTTTACTGCTGACAACAAAACCTAGAAGCTTTCCAGATCATACTCCTAATTTGCACTTGTTAGGGTTTAACCTCAACTTGTACTTTTTCAACCTTTCGAATAGCTTGTACAGGTGATCGAGATCTTCTTCTTCAGTTTGTGATCTTGCAATAATATCATCCACATAGACCTCTATTTCATGATGAATCATATCATGAAACAAAGCTACCATAGCTCTTTGATATGTTTCCCATGCATTCTTCAATCCAAACGGCATGACCTTGTAGCAAAAGGTGCCCCATTGCGTAACGAAAGTAGTCTTCTCCATGTCTTCAGGAGCCATCCTAATTTTATTATAGCCGGAGAAGCCATCCATGAAAGAGAAGACTTTATGTTGGGCAGTATTATCGACCAAGACATCAATTTATGGTAGAGGGAAGTCATCCTTGGGGCTTTCCCTATTTAGATCCCTGTAATCTACGCACATGTGAACTTTTTCGTCTTTCTTCAGCACTGGCACCACATTCGCAACCCATTGGGTATAAGATATCACAGCTAGGAATCCAACATCAAATTGTTTCATCACTTCATCTTTTATCTTTTCAGACATGTCAGACCTCATGCGACAAACCTTTTGTTTGACAGGAGGAGAATCTTCTTTTGTCGGCAGACGATGAACTATGATGTCAGTATCCAACCCTGGCATATCTTCATACGACCAAGCAAACACTTCCACATTTTCATGCAACATTTGAACCAATCAGCTTTTGATACTGCTTTCTAGGTTAGCGCTGATCTTAACCTCTTTCCTGTCTGTCTCGGTACCCAGATTGATGACTTCAACTGACTCTTCGTGCGGCTGAATAACTTTTTCCTCTTATAATAGAAGTCTGGCTAGTTCTCCCGGTATTTCACAATCTTCCTCGCCTTCATCTTAGGCTTGGTTAATTGGACATTCGAAGTCATATTCAGCAATAGTAGAGTCATTGGCAATAAGATCTAGAGTGGATGAGGACCTACAAGTGTGTGTGTGTGTGTGTGTGTGTGTGTGTGTGTGTGTGCATGTAAGATACATGGCTATTTTGAAAAATGTATTTGAAGAAAGGAAAGATAATGAACACAAAGATTTGAATGCAAAAGAGTCCAATGATTTGTATTGAATAATCATATGATAAGATGAACATAAATAAAACCCTTGACAAATGGACCATAGTGCCCCAGGCCAGGAACACGGCTTAAAAGTCATTGTTAAATATTACAGACAAAATGTTCTTAAATTAATAAAAAGCAATAAACAAGTGATTACTCCTCAATGAAGGAGATGGGGACGTAGTCCTTCGCCTGCCAATTATTGAGTTTCGTTGTAGGAGGATACACCCAATCTTCAAATGCAACTTCATCATCAGCATCACCTACAATGTTAACTTTGTTGACACCCTTGCCATGATTTGGCATAGGCGTGGTGATTACATTCGGAGTTGGAGGAGGATCAACTTCAATGGTCTTGTTATCGATCAAGTCTTGAATTTTATTCTTCAATGCCCAGCATTGGTCAGTCTCATGCCCGAGACTACTTGAGTGATAAGCATATTTAGCGTTCAGGTTATACTTTGGTGAAGAGGTATCTGGATTGGCCGGAGGATCGTGCAATGTCACCAAATTAACCTTTAGCAAGTGTTGTAAGGCTTGGGATAGTTACATGCCTATCCTCGTGAATTGTCTTCTCGGAGTTTCAAACCGTTGATGATTAGCAGATGGTCCTTGAGCAAGAGTTGGATTGGAGATTCTGACAACATTAATAGAGTTGTGGTCATCCTTCTTGGTACGGGCCCTTGCCCCGTACACAACATTGATTTCTTTTTTTGCAGCAAAATGTTTCTTTATAGGATTGGAAGTGGAGGCAGATGCCATGGAAATCTTCCCGCTTTTGATGCCGCTCTTAACCCTTTCACTAATTAAGATTAACTCGGTGAAGCCGGAAGAAGAACAGCCAACCAAAAAGTTAAAGAATAGACCAGATAAGGTGCCCATAAAAATGTCAATGTGCTCCCTATCAGTCAAAGGTGGTTGAACCCTACTGGCAAGGTCTCTCCACTTTTGTACGTATTCTTTAAATCCTTCATTCTTCCCCATTGTCATATCTTGCAATTGAACTCTTGTCGGCGCCAAGTCGGCATTATACTGGTATTGATGGTATAAAGCGGTAGCTAAGTCTTCCCATGTATTGATACGGGAACCATCCAACTAGTAGAACCACTCTATGTTCCGGCCAAGCTTTCTTGAAAAAAGTGAACCCAGAGTTTCTTATCAGCGGTGTGCGGCTGTATCTTACGCACATATGATTTTAGGTGAAGTTTTGGACAGGAAACTCCATTGTACTTTGCAAAGACTGGTATTTTAAATTTGTGGGGAATAACAACCCCAGAGATCAAACCCAAATCATCAAAATCTAAATCGGGGACGGCTTAAATCTCGACGGCCTTCAATTTGTCTTCTAACTGCTTGTACTTTACATCAGAAGGAGGATACTGCTCTTCAAAATAATCATCATCAGACGCTTGATCATTAATACACCCAGCATGGGTGCTCCTAGCTTCTCCAATCTGATTCTCATCTTCCTCAAATGAGTCTTCCACTAATGGGATCTGACGGACCGACTCTTTGAACCTCCTACCCATGTTGACCAGGGCTTTCTTCTTGGGTTTCTTTTTGACTGCCAACAGTGCCATCATATCTTGTTTCCCCTTGGCTAGGGTCATTAGAGTCTCTTGGAATTGAGAGTTTTGTGCCTGAAGGTCCTTCACAGTTTTCTCTAGATCCATCTTGCTGAAATAAACAGCAGAAAGATCAGGAAACTTGTTGTGTGAAAACCTGTTATGTTATGATGCATGGGAGATGTGTATGCAAATGATTTCAAGGATTTATGAAATTTAAATTTGTATAGACAAAGCATGAACAAATGTCAAATTTCATTAATTAGTTCAAAATGACTACAACATGCCTCTTGGTCTTACAAAATAAATCTCTAAGATAAAAAGACCGAACGCATCCTCTTCGGTACAAGGTCGGCATTCACGCTTTGCTCTTCATGTAGCTGCTTTGTAAGCTCCAAGACTCTTTTCTCACTAGCATAGAATTGAGCTTCGAAGGTATCTCTTTCTTCCTTCAGCTGAATCCAACCCTTTTGCAAGTCTTCAGGAGAAGTAGGCATGTCGGGATGGAGGACAATGTACGAGATATCTCATTCAACCACAGGTTCCATGATAACTGGTAAGATGGAGGGATAAGGCATCACAAGTTTTTGCGTACAAACTCGTACCCACCTAAGGTAAGGCTGAAGGGGAATGGAGTTCTTGTGTCCCAGCATCTTGCTATCCACTTTGCTTACCATCCTCCAAGCTCGTATAAACCTTTGACGGTAGCTTTGACCATTGCCCTTGTAGTCAAATACCACTCCTTGGATGAGCATCTCATGTGGACCATCTCTTCGGGCGTAACCAAACTGTCGTAAAGCTAAGCAAGGGTTGTAAGTGATACCTCCCCTAATTCCAAGCAAAGGGATATTAGGGAATTCCCCACAACGGTCGATGATAGTAACATTCTCCAAGGATTGAGAACACCAATGAACGTCTGAATGTCTAAGCATCATCAACCTATGGGACCACCTCAAATCTTGCTCATTCTTCAATATAGATTGGGGAAGATGCGAAATAAACCATCTTTCCAAGAGAGGAGTGCAACACATGAGGATCCCTCTCTTCTTCATAGTGCGAGAGTGAAAATAATGTAGGATATCTCCCAACAAAGTAGGCACTGGATTGCGACACATGAAGATTTTGACAGCATTTACATCTATGAGTTGGTCAGGATTTGGAAACAAAACCATCCCATAGATTAGAAGGGCCAAGATTTCTTCAAAAGCTTGTAAGTCAAAAGAGTTCCAACAATCTTGAGCTTTCTCAAACAAGAACTTGGCTAAGAACCATTTGACACCACTCCTTGTTTCCCAATTAGTCATGACATCAGATTGTTGCAAGTGTAGTGCTCGGGCAATCTCTTCAGGTTTTCGATCTCTTTCCATACCGTTGAAGGTTAGTTGATTGAGAACGAGAATACTCAAGAGTTGAGAGAATTCTTCCAGAGTAGGCACAAGTTGATAATCGGGGAAAGTGAAGCAATGGTGTAGAGGATCAAAGAACTGGAAGAGCACCTTCATCATATTCTCACCAGCGCTTGAGGTAACCAAGTTTAGGAGGTGACCATGTCTTTCGGTGAATGAAGAGTTCTCAGGGACCCTTGATGCTAACTCTTTAATTTGAGAAGGAATTCTTACGAGATTGACTTGAATGGTTTTCCTGCGGATAGAAGCCATGTCCTACAAAACAGAACAAAGATAAATCCCAATAATCCTTGAAATGGTTAGTGAGAATGAGTATGATGTTATGATGTTTATGATGTTATGTACAAATAAACATATACAAACAAGACAAACAAGTCCTTAGGTTTAGGCTTGCATGGAGTCTGATAGGTAAGTACCCTCTTGAAGTTTAGTTGGCTCAAACCTGTCCTAGAAATAGTAATTGGGTTCTAAGAGATCTCAATATCAATGATCTTTCTTAACGGGCATGGTTTCAGCGCAAGCCTCTTTCACGGCGAAGTTCGATCTCAATAAGCGTAGTATCGAGTATCAACCATCTTCGGACTGCACCAAAGTCGGCTATCTCACTACTTCCTAATGACCAAGTTGGTCAAGTAAAGGTTCTAAAGTCAGTTAGTGCTTCACGACACCACACAGCGGCCCCGTATTCTCCTTGACTATTCAAGGGCTACCGGTACCCAAATATGTGTCACACTAACGTAGTTATTGCTTAAATCATGTCGGTATACCCCACATAGTTTCCACAATGTATTGCTACTTACCTATAAGGTATCCCAAATCCAGGTAGAGGATTAGAACAAGCCCAAACAAGAAACCAAAATGTAAAGCAAACAAATCAAACAATGAAAGCAAGTAAAGGTGATCTAGCCCTAAGGTAACCCTATTTTTAAGTCTTTCCCCAGCAGAGTCGCCAGTTTTGTGATACGGTGGGAGAACTGACTTGGGATGTTTTGTGTTTTATCGCCAATGTTGCGGTTAGCAAGAGTCGCCATCGACTTTTCTTTTATCCAAAAGGAAAGGCTGAAAAGAACAGGAAAGACCTTTGAGATTATTTCTTGAGTTCGGGGGGTAGATCATGAATAGGGAAGGTGTTATCACCCTTTTCATCCATAATTATCTATGGGCTCTTAGTTGCTTGCTAGATCACTTGCTTTTGTTTGAAAATGTGCTTTGTGGTGGTTTTTGAAAGTATTTTGAAAAGGTGTCTTCGTTTAGGCAAACTTTGTAATAGTTCTCATTCGTAAGAACGTATACAAAGTGTGGACTTTTGAAAATATTTCATGTTTTGAAAGTTTGTTTTTGAAAGTGTTGGTGTTTGTTTTGAAAATAAGAAAGGATGTTTATTTTGAAAATGAGCAAGCAACTAGGAACAATCTACCTACTCAAAAGTCTCTGTTCATTTCTTCCTTCCTTTGATATTTCTATGTTACCATTGATTTGGTAAGAAACCTCATCTTTGGATGTAAAGGGGCGGGTGTGGGTCATCGTATAGTCAAGATAGCAATGTTGTGAGATATATTAGCATTTCTCTTTGAGGGACTAAGATCATTTTGAAATGCAACATTTGTAGCATCATCGAGGGACTATGATCTTGTATTTTTTATTGCTTTTGCTAAGATATCCCACATGCATAACATGGCCATTTTTGTAAGGCAACAAAGTGGAATTACCCTAAGGGTACAAGTGTGTAAGTGTGTTTGCTTTACATGAATTGTTTATCTTGAATTAGGGTTTGCTACTTGTTGATGTTATCTTTCCATACAAACCCTAATTACTAACATTTATATGAAAGCGATAAATTGCGGAAAGAAAAATTACGACGCTATTACATCATTAGGGGAGGGGGTGTACAAATTTACAAATGGGTATTGCAAGAAAATTAAACCTAATTATCTATTACAACCATATTGAATATTTTACAAGAATTGAAAAGAAAATAATGCAAGAATGTAAATGGAAAAGGAATGATTTTTGTTTGGTTTTTGAGGAAGGGTTTAATTTTTGACCTAATTAAGAAATGATTAATTAAAATTAAACAAAATTAAACTTAAACTAATTAAGAAAGAAATTAAATATGAAACTTTTTTAGGGTTTTTCATGAAAAGGTTTTAAGTTAATGAAAATAATATGAAAATTAATTAATTAAAAGAAACCTAAATTCTAAATTAATTTTAAATGAAAAAGGGAAAATATATAAACCTAAATCTAATTATTAATTATTTAAGAAAAAAGAAATTAATTTGTTAAGGAAATGTTTTTGTTCTTTTTGTTTTATAAGAAAATAAAATATACGTGTGAAAATAATAAATAAAATATTTTTGGATTTTTTTAATAAAAATAATAATAATAATAATTGTAGTAAAAAATAATAAGAAAAATAAAATAAAATATAAAATATAAAAGAAAATAAATCAAGTGAAAATAAAAAAAAAGTTTGGGTCAGTATGCAAAAGTAAAGGCAGGGGTTAGAAGAAGCAAAAAATGGCAAGGCCCGGCGCACATGTTTGTGACAAAAAAGAGAGAAAAATGAGAAAAAAAATATGAAAAGTGGCAGCGCTGGGGCTTGAACACACGCCCTGAGCATGAAACGCACGCTGCCTTACCATTGGGGTGGCTATACATCCGTTAACTTAAACAGAACAACAAATACATAACATAAGTCAAGTCCTGAAAATGACTTCATCTTCAACCTCTAGCCTGAACATCTGCAACTTCATAATTTCTCATTCATTTTCAAAAATGTAAACATCAAACTTGTTCCAAATTTCACAAGATTCCAGAAATGTAAATTACTAAAACTATAAATCAAAGATAAGCATGAATTTTGAATGGTGCCAAATTCTGAGCTAACTTTTTCAGAAAGTTCAAACTTAAAATTCTCACTACTCAAACAGTATAAATGAAATCTATGGACATGTACAGTTTCAGGGCAATGATGTCTACATTTTATTTTCACAAATGCAAGCTTAATAATGCCTAAATGAAAAATATAGAAGTTCAGAAAAGATACCTCAAAACTGGAAATCGTGAAATGCAAATGAGCTTGATCCAAGGTGCTGCAATGATCAGGTTAGCTTCCTCAAGTTCCCAGGAAGCTAATGCAATGATTAGCTTGAGCAATGGAGGGATGAAATGGCCTGGAGAAATCAACTTGCAGAGCTCTGTTTTTGAGTTTGGAAGATCATGAAGATGGAGTTACAACTATGAAACAAGGACGAAGATGGATTATATTAGATGTATAGAAGCTTTGTGATTTATTTGGAATGAAAACGCACGAGGGAAATGGGAGTTTAGGTTTCAAAGTCAGAATGTGCACAACAATGGAGTTTTGATGCAAGTTCTGATTTGAGGGAGTTTAGGAGAGTTTCAAGGTGTTCAAGCTCATGTGTTAACTTGAAAATAGGGCCTATATTTATAAGCAACAAGTTTGGAGACTTGTATTTGATCAGAATTCAAAATCACATGTTTAAGCTCAACATGTGATTTTCTTGAGAAATCAAGTTTCAATGCCCTTTGTACTTGATATTGTAGAGTGGTTATGCTTTAAATAAACTTTCTTCTGACTTTGTAGATGGAGTGTGATCAGAGGGAACAAGTGAGAGGCTTAAGAATTGACTTTGTGTATAAAGCTTACTTTTCAAGAATGACATTGTTAACTTTCTTCCCAAAATGGCAAATTAAGTTGGACAATGCTTAAACCACTTGGATTATAGCTCAAATGTTTGTGTAATCCATTAATGATGGATAGATACACAAGTTAGAAGGCATGCAAAGCAATATTATGCAGCCTAACATTGAGATTGGATTATGTGTTCATCAAGAAATGGCTTATAATTCAAGAAGGAAACCCTAACTTCTTGCCTTCGATTCTCCTAGCTCAAGTATGATCTCAATTAGTTATTAGACATTTTGGAAATCTTGTAACATCCTATACAACATTCATGTTGGATATTTTTGAAAATTAATCTTGGAACTATGTGAAAAATTTCCATGAAGTTAGGTCAAAATCCTACCTAAACTAGGGCAAAATTTCACTAAGTTTTTTCAAGTTTCATGAACATGTCTTCACAAAATCATAACTTGAAATGCAAGAATTTCTAGAAAACGTTATGCTCTATAATGTTTTAGATCTAATTTAAATCTACAACTTTCATGTTGGAAGTTTCCTTTGAATCATCTTGCATCATGGTGAAAATTGGGCTCAAAATTATGAAAAAAATGTGAATTTCCAACACTTAGAAAAAATTCTAAGTTTAGAAATTTTGACTTTTCAAAATGAAATCTTGACTTTTTGATTTCTTGATGAAAAAGTTTCACATTTTGACATGTCTTGATGAATTTAATCTTTGAAACTTGATTTTGATCAGAAAGTCAAAGTTTGACTTTCCATCAATTGACTGAAATTCAACTATCAATCAATTGATCTTGAGAAAACTTTTGAGCCATGACATTAGGTAAAAATGAAGCATTTGAATCCTTGAGATCATGTCTCAAACCAACAAGTCAATTTCTAGGTCAAAAATCAAAAATTGCACCTTCTCAGTCAAAACCCTAATTTTGACCATTTCGCCCTTTTGATGATCTGATCAAATTTCTTGAGGAATTGTGATCCAAACTTGATAAAATGACATATATGAGTTCATGATATTGATATGGATAAAAAATTATGAAGTTTGACTATAAATTGACCACAATTGACTTTTTCCCCAATACATATGATTTTAGGTCAACTGATCAATTGACTGAGCAAAAATGTGATCCAAGACTTGAAACTTGACATGAGCAATCTTGAGGGTCCAAAATGATCCATGAAAGTCATATGGGGAATTAAAATTGCATTTGTCCTTGTGCAAACTCAAACCCTAATTTTCAGTCATCAGTACTAGAGAAGGTGTCTTGAGCTGATCAAAACTTGTGTAGTCTTGAACCAAAGGAGATCGTGTGAGATATTACTTTGATAAAATGAGAGGGAATATTTTGGGGTAGAACAGCTGGCCCTGTTAAATCTTCTTAAACCTGAAGATTTAGATTGGCGGATCTGCCATTCGTGACTTGAAGGTGGAAGATGATTTAATACTAGAGTGCCCAGAAATTTGCACTCGAAGATGTATTGGGAATGGGCATATAGATGCCATTTGGAGGAATGATGGTAAACACTGGAAGAAGTATCAGCATAAATATTTGGTTGATTTAGACTAAAACTTGATGTTTTACCTGTGGGAAAAAAAGGGTTAGTAAAATGAAGATGTATGCATGATGTTCACAAGATATGGTATTATGCTAAATGCATTTTGTATGTATATGCTATGATGTATGAATGTGGGATGCATGTTCGTCTGGGAAAATAAATCCCTGACTATTGCTGAGGAGTTCTGGGAAGCTGAATATCGGATTGATGTTGGGGATGAAGAGAATATACATCTTCAAACTTTTTTGAAAGGATGCTTCTGCTGGGGAATATCTCTTGAATGTTAATTTTTATCTAGTCGGGTTCAGGCTTCACAACAACTTGCTGAGGATGAGGAAGTCAACAAGCCTAACTGTTCAGGGATGAACCTTTTTTAAATGTACAAGCAATGATAATCGAAATCTAAGAGTATGGTCAGCTTCCTAGACATGATATCTACATTTTTTTCTTTTCAATATATATATATATAAATGATGCTTGAATGAAAAGTTATAAGTTTTGAAAGAAACTTACCTCTTGCAGTGCAATTCGAATGAGCTCTGTATGACTTCCAGGAATAATTCGATGGCGGGTTAAGCCTGCAGGAGCCTTACTTGAGCTAGTGGAATCACTAATTTGCTCGAATCGAAAGGCTGGTATATGGTATGTTGGGAGTAAATCAGAAGGCTAGCATATAGAGGCTAGGGAGTGAATCGAAAGACTGATATATGGAGGCTATGGAGTGAATCGAAAGGCTGGCTAATGTATAAAGGGATTTAAGATTTTTTGTATATGAAATTAGGATATGCAGGTTCTGAGTTTTTGAGAGTTTGAGAATGTTTGAAGATTTTTTTCACATAACAAAAGTCTCTCCAGCTACTAAAAGCCACCCTTAGATGTGTTGTGGAACATCTTATTTATAGAAGAGTTTGGCTGAGATTTGAGGGGGAAAACAAATGAGATTTGAACAAATTGGGTATGTTGTCTTCATAGCCTTCTAGGTGCAGCTCTTTGTATGCTAATTTGGTGCAAATATGGGAGCGACATAACAGGACTGCTTTGCAGCATTTTTGGAGTGTTGTGGCAGCTTGGTGTAGGACTGTTTCATAGCAGTGCAGCAGACTCAGACTTGGCTGCACATAGGACTTTGTCCAGCAGCCTTCGACCAGACTCATCAAGAGACAAAACATCAATTGTGTTCTTCGAATGGACCAAATATGTATCCTTCGAATTTAACAAATTCATGTTCTTTGTATGGACCACGTGTTCTTCGAATCCAACAAATTCATGTTCTTTGGATGGGCCACCAAATATGTGTCTTTTGAATCCACCAACTTCATGTTCTTCGAATAGGCCTTTTGCATGTTCTTCGAATGCGCCAGTTGTGTGTCATAGTGTAGAAATTGTGTGTTGAAGGATTTAAAGGTGGAATCGAAGCATGAGGGGAGTCATTTCCTTGTGCATGCTAGCATGAGGGAAATCATTTCCTTGTGCATGCCTGCATGAGGGAAGCCATTGCCTTGTGCATGCTTGCATGCAGGAAGCCACTACTTTGTGAATCGAAGCCAGCATGTAGGAGGTTGTGATCGGTGGATCTGGAACTGACTGTTTAAAGCTGGTTCGCGAAATGTCGCGGTAAGCAAGAGTCGCCACCGTCTTTTATTTTCTCCAACATGGACAGGACAAAAGCACAGCAAAATTCCTTATGAGATAATTTCTCGGTTCGGGAGGTAGATTTATAGAAAGGGAAGGTGTTAGCACCCTTTCTATCCATGGTTATCCATGGGCTCTTAGATACTTGCTCATCTGTGTTTTCAAAATGTTTGCTTTTCAAATGTGAGTGGGTTTGAAAAAAGTTTCGTTTAAAGATTTCAGATCGACTCTTGTATCAGTCCTCAAGAGTGTTTGAAAAATTATTTTGAAAGCTTTTGAAAGTGTCGGTGTGAAAAGAGTTTTGATTTGTTTTTGAATAGAGCAAGTATCTATGAGTCATCTACCTACCCTAAGGAATTAGGCTGTGTAAATGTCCTTGAGGTAGTGTCATCCCACCATTGAGAGGTAGGTAGCACCACCGTTGGAGGTGTTCGGGTCAATTCGTTTATTAGGGACAGTGTGGTAACCAGAGCAACAGTAGGACACCTTAGAAGCTACCCTTATGCCATTGATCCTTTTTAATTCGAGGCAACTTTTCCGAGGCAACTTGTTTTGAGGCATATGGATCAACGGACATAAGGACTTACTAAAACGTCCTATACTCGACGACCACGTTTCGAAGGTAAGGCAACAGATGAGGCGTACCCTAGAAGTGGTGTGTGTATTCGTGTGTTAATTTCAGTTTAATATTTATCTTTGATCATGCATCATTGTGAGCTACGCTTGTTTTTAATTAGCCATACATTCTTTCATGCAAAGTTTAGAATTTAAGAGTGCGGAAATTTAAATGCGGAAAATAAAAGTCCTACGCTATTACAAGGCGCGGGTCTATACATCGCCAAATTACAAAGACCCATTTTAATAAAAATGCGGAAAGTAAAACCCAGTTACTATTACAAGGCTTGAGCAATTACATAATATTCACAAAGAAAATAAAATAACGTGCGAAAAGAATAAAAATAGAACGTTCGAGGGCGTTGGACCCTTTTGGAATTAAATTGAAATAAGAAAGTTAATTATTTATTAAATTAAAGAGAAGAAATGTTTCTTTTAGGTTTTTTTTGTATTTAATGAGAATAAAGAAAATTAATTAAAATTAGAAGTTAAATGAAACCCTAGTTCTAAATTAGTTTTAATTGTTAAAGAAAACATTAAAGTTTAACCTAATTTACTAAAGAATTTACGTACATGTTTATTTATAAAATAAATTAGTAATTAATAATAATGATAATAAGAAAAAAATTATTTATTAAGAAAAAGGACGAAAATGCTAAAAACCCTAATTTCTACATATTTTAATTTGTTAAGAAAAAGACTCAAGTTTTGAAACCTAAATTAATCTAATTAATTGTTTAAAGTTTATTTACAAAAATAATAATAGTGAAATTAATATTAATAAAATAAACATCTTTTTTGATTTTTCTGTATTTTATATTTATTATGAAAATTATTTTATGGAATTAAAAGAAAACAATTAAAAAAAACAATTAAAAGAATAAAAAGGAAAAACAAATAAAAATTAAAAATTGAGTAAACCATGGGGGTGTCTGGCCCTTTTTGGAGGTTTTTTGGAAGTAATTTGGCCCATTAGACAAAAAAGTCTTGTTTGACTTTCTGGCATCACGTGCGTGTTCATTGACTCCTGAGTACCGTGGTCTGCATTCTTTGGCCATTGGATTGGGTTTCATGGCCATTTGTGTTCTGGATGTTGGCCATTTGTGTTCTGGCCTCATCATGCATAAGTTGTTCTTTTGGCCATTTGGCTTTTGGCTTTTGGCCATTTGTATTTTGGCTTTTGGCCATTTGGCTTTTGGCCTCAACGTTCCTTAATGAACCTGCATGGGATCCTGTCTAAAATCTGCAGTGTTGAATCTCATGAACACATTAAATAAAACCATAAAATGCAAATAAAGCCAATATATGAAGAAATTTAATGTTTAGGCACAATATGGCATGTATGAATGATTATACCCTTTTGATCATGGAGATCAAATCAATCTTACCCTTACTGGAAAAGTAGTGACATGAATGCTTTTATGCCCTTTTGATCATGGAGATCAAGCCAGCCTTACCCTTACTGAAGAAGTAGTGAGGTGTTGGTTTATAACTGTGATGGCTTGTTTGTAGTGAGAGAGGGATTTGTAATAAGGATTTCAAGGTTTTAGGGTTCTTGAAAGAATTTGATATTCTAACAGTGTTGTGGCAAGGTTTTTTCTCTCTTTTTTCTCCTTTCTGGTTTGTGTGAAAAGAAGGTGATTATATAATGGAAATTAGGGTAAAGAAAATGGGCTTTGAATGTGCAATTGGGCCTCCAATGTTCACTTGAGTTCGTCACTTTCCAGGATAAATCGCAGGGACTTAAGTATAATTTTTGAAGTTGAAATGTGAAAACAAAATGTAGCCGATATCGAGAAATAACTCCTGTCTGAAAATCGGCTCAATCGGATAAACGGTGAATTAGTTAGGAATTTTCGAAGTTTCGGCTCAGGCAAACTTATTTTGGGCTCCAGTGTCGACTCTGACACATTCTTCAATAAAAAACTGGTATTGATCGGAGCATAATCCGGTCTCGACTTTTGAAGCAAAGTTGTAGATCTATGAGTCAGGGACCTTGTGTAAAAATATGAGCCCAATCCGATAAAAATTGACCGAGTTATGAATTTTCGAAGTTTCGGCCCAGATGAAATAATATTCAGCATTCAGGATTTTCAGCGTGTCACACACTCTGAGCAAAAAACGAAGGCCTTTTGAATACCGTTTGAACTCAATACCTTCTGGGAAAATGTAGCCAACTCAATTTGTGAAATTTTGGCGCCGGAACCAGCTCGATACGATGAAAATCGACCAAGTTATGATTTTCTGAACATGACGCAAATAAACTTCTGTCACAAATTTTCTGTATGAAAATACTTGATAAATCCACATTTTTGAAGACCTTCTGATCGAAATTGGCTTCCATCCGTGAGAGATGAAAACGTAGATAATGTCAAGACGGAATTTAGGCCACCGGAACGGGTTCAAAACGAGCCACTATCTTCAAGTTATGAATTTTTTAGCGCGTAAAAACTGCACTTTCAGCACACTTTTTCACCATATTTCTTCGAGCAAACTCACACATTCGGATACCTTCTTTAAAGAATTGACTCTTGAGCCGAACCTAAATTTGAGAATATGTTATCAGAGATATCTTGGCGAAAGAACACCTGAATATGATGCGCCGGGTTGGACTTGTGAATTTTTCTTGAAATGTTTTGAGAAATATGGGAGGGCAAATTTTGGGGTACAACAGTTGCCCCTGTTCAATCTTCTTAGACCTGAGGATGTAGATTGGTTGGCGTGCCTTTCGTAATCTGAAGGTGGAAGATGATTGAACACTAGAGTGCCCAGAAATTTGCACTCACATAGTAGAATGTCAGCAGTGTGATGCAGGGAATGGGCTTACAGATGCCATTTGGAGACTGTAGGTATGTGGAGATGGGCTTATAGATGCCATCTGGAAGTATGATAGTACCTTGTCGGGAATGGGCTTATAGACGCCACCTAGGTGTCGATCGCGTAAGAGATTCCTTAGCGAGAACTTGCGTACCTGAGAAAGAAAAATAATTACCTGGCCTGTTACAGGAGTTGATCTTCAAACTCTTTACGTAGATGTGCCCTGGCTGGATACAGGAATCGAATCTTTAAACTCTTCAGACGTGCCCTGGCAGGATACAGGAATCGAGTCCGGAGAATATTAGTCGTCAACAGATACACCCTGGCAAGATACAGGAATCGGATCTTCGAACTCTTCAAACGTGCCCTGGCAAGATACAGGAATCGAGTCTGGTAATGTTAGTCGTCAACAGATACACCCTGGCGAGATACAGGAATCGGATCTTCGAACTCCTCAGACGTGCCCTGGCCGGATACAGGAATCGAGTCTGGAATTCAGAAAGTTTGGTGAGTTGTCTCTACTGACAGGTTATTTCCATGGACGGGTGGTCTTTATCGACGGGTGTCTATAACGACGAGTGTCTATAACGACGGGTGTCTATAACGACGAGTGTCTATAACGACGAGTGTCTATAACGACGAGTGTCTATAACAACGAGTGTCTATGACGACGAGTGTCTATAACGACGAGTTTCTATAACGACGAGTGTCTATGACGACGAGTGTCTATAACGACGAGTGTCTATAACGACGAGTGTCTATAACGACGAGTGTCTATAACGACGAGTGTCTATAACGACGAGTGTCTATAACAACGGGTGTCTATAATGACGGGTGTCTATAACAAAGAGTGTCTATAACGACGAGTGTCTATAACGACGAGTGTCTATAACGACGAGTGTCTATAACGACGAGTGTCTGTAACGACGAGTGTCTATAACGACGAGTGTCTATAACGACGAGTGTCTATAACAACGAGTGTCTATGACGACGAGTGTCTATGACGACGAGTGTCTATAACGACGAGTGTCTATAACGACGAATGTCTATAACGACGAGTGTCTATAACGACGAGTTTCTATAACGACGAATGTCTATAACGACGAATGTCTATAACGACGAGTGTCTATAACGACGAGTGTCTATGACGACGAGTGTCTATGACGACGAGTGTCTATGACGACGAGTGTCTATGACGACGAGTGTCTATGACGACGAGTGTCTATGACGACGAGTGTGTATGACGACGAGTGTCTATGACGACGAGTGTCTATAACGACGAGTTGTATCAGAGAAATCTTTAGGCATTGATTTAACTGGATTTGTATTTTTTGACTGGGTTGGTCTCTTTTGACTGTATTCGTCTACATAGCTGATCTTTTAACTGTATCCTTCCTGAAAGGTAAAGGTCAGTCATATGCAATGCATGATATGGATCAAGCAATAATATTTTTCAACACATGAGATTGTATGATATGATGCGTATATGCATGTATCATGATGTATGACAATGTGATGTTTATGAATGTTTTTGTCTAGGAAAGTAAATCCTTGACGGGTGCCGGGAAGTCAAATCCTGGGCTGATGTTGAAGAGTAAGATTCTTCGTTTCTGTTGGGGATGATGATTGCAAGAATACCGGTAGGAGAAAATGACTTCGTTGGGGAATAAACTTGGCGAATAGATTACTCTGCGGGGAGGTAACTCTGTGGGGAAAGAGAGGTACTTTGTTGAGGTTGATGAGGATAACTCCGCTGGGGATACCATTGATGTGTTATGTTGGAAGTTTTGATGAACTCCGCTGGGGGATAGGAAGACTTCGTCGGGGACGATCTTTTCGTGGCAATTGGCTGAGGATAACCCAGTTATATCCCGGTGGGGAAATAACCTTTGAATAAGGCCGGGAGACGCGTTCGTGTTCTGCGGGTGACAAGCTTCCAGAATCTACTGGGGAGGTGATTCAACTCTCCTGGGGAAACTTTTGAGAACATGGCTCCACTAGGGTATCTGTATTCCGCCGGGGAACAATCTTATATTCCATTGAGGAATACTAAGACTGCCGGGGATGCTTGCTGAGGAATATCTGTATATTCCACTGGGGAATATTGAGATTCGCTGGGGATAATCCATCTTCCTTAAGGTTGATTGTGGTCTAACTCTGCTTGGGGAGAGTGTTGCTGACTTGCTGGAGATACTGTGCCTTGTAGGGTTTACGGGAGACCAACTGCTTGGGGAGAATTGCTGAACCTTGGCTCACTCTCTGGGGAATTAAGGTATCCTGGTTACATTCTTAAGTCGAACTTACCTTGGTACTTTGGTGGACAGAGCAATTAGATCGCTTTAGACAACTCATTATTTCCCCTTGTTTTTGATGTGGGAGAAGATACCTGTGGAGGCGCTTGATGACTGCCGGTTGACAAATCTTCTTCTGGTAGGCAAGTGACGAGATGCCGGGACATAGTCGTACGCTGTGATCCCTAACTTTTGCCTGGACCGCCCTTTCGGGTTTTCAGTCCACCGGGATACCCATTTTTGCCCAAGCCGCCTTTTCAGGTTTTCGACTTGCCGGGTATACAGATTTTTTTCATTTCATCCCTCATTTTTGCCCGAACCCTTTTGGTTCGCCGGGAAGCCCTTATTTTTGCCTAGGCCAGTCGACCTAGCGGGTCTTTGATTTTGCATAGTATTTTTTCGACTATGTCCATGCTCTCAGGATGTAGGGAGGTGCCCCTGTCAGTAGTGTAGTGTTGTCATACTACCAGAAGATCTTTGTTTGATCGTCCAACGCTCCAAGTGATCCAGATGGAGATTTGCCCCAGGCTGGTTGGCCTTTTGAGAGATTCTCCGAATCTTGACTGGACTGCCCCAGATGATGGACAATGATCATGCCATGCCCCTTGATTGGAGGTGCTTTTGTTTATTAGATATTCGTCGTGCTAACTTCTATGATGTTCAAACAAATAGTCATATGCAAGCAATGTTATATTAGAAATGCAAAACTTATGTCTGTCTTGAAGTTTTTGAAAATGCATTTTTCATAAAAACAAGTGAAATTTTTTTTTGTAAACTGTGATGTCAACTCGTTATTTTACCGCAAGCCTTAAGGAGTCAGGATACCTTTCATAACAGTATGCTTTCGAACTAACCCACGCTTCAGCTAGGACTTTTGAGGGTTATAACGTGGCCTGGTTCACGGATTAAGAAACAAAGGATAAAGGCTCAAATTATTTGTACCCACCCGCTCTTCGTGATGTTCTTCAAACCTAAACTCAGTTGATCGTGCGTTAGACCTTGTTTGAGTCTTTGCTCTGATATTCCGGTGATGGTTTGGATGTTGAAAAATTATTTTGAATAGGCAGTCATTTTTTGTTGAGGGTTTGTAGGACCTCTTTTCTTTTTGACTTTGTTATCCCTGTTTTTTGCCTGAACTGTTCCTTTTTGTGATTACAGTCAGCGGGATGCCCCAGTTTCGTAAGTCTCTATCATAGGTTTTGACTTATTGGGCTTTTATTTCTAAGAGATAATGACTACTTGTCCTTATGTTTGTTCGGAACCATCGCTGTCTTTTGTTTTGTAAGGACTTTTTTGATGCTGTTGATTATGCATTTGAATAAGCTGAGAGAACTACCCTGCCCCAGGTTATGATTAAGGTTTCAATTTTCGAAAAGAAAAACTCCTACTTCTTTGGCTCAGAGGGGTTGGCGAGGGATTATCTTCCTTATAACTCCAGTGTTTAGGGATTGAAACAATGCCTGTACCTCATCAGCGGGGTCTGTTCAAAAGCATACTGTAAAGATCGTGGTATCGTTTTCGTCATCCTCCCTCAAGAGGCTTAGAATTATTAAACGAGAGTTGACATCAAAAAGAATGAAAGTAGTTTGAATATAGCGAATGCAAATATATTGGTTCAAAACAGACATATGCGATGCATTAATAATATAACAACGTTTAATATGGATAAATGTTTGAGCAATCCAAAGAAAATTACAACTTAAAAATTCTAATGGCCAAAAAGTCTTCTCATTTGAGGACTTGTTACTTCAAATGGCGAATCCTGTAGGGATGGTAGAAGCCCTCAGCCTGACCCACTTGGGTGAAATCCACTGCTCCTTCATTAATCAGGTCCTTGATTTTGTTCTTTAGAGCCCAGCAGTCGACAGTGTCATGTCCAGGACTATCAGAGTGGTATGCACACCTTTTGTTGGGATGATAGTTAGGAGCAGATGTGTTGGGGTTCCAGGGAGGAGCCCTTAGTGTAATCAGATTTAACCTCAGCAGGTGTTGTAGAGCTTGAAACAACGACATGTTGAGCTGGGTGAACTGCCTCTTGGACCTACTTGGCTTACTTTGATCCACCTGTTGCTCTGGGCGAGGTTGATGTTGGGCTTGTGAAGTAGTAGCAATTTGGAGAGGTCCATTCTTCACCATACCAGACTCTTGTCCTCTTGGAAGCTGATCAAAGACCTGGTCCCTGACTCGGATTGGTTGCTTCATGTTGGATCTGTCTTGGTGGAGTTGACTGATCATGGTCCTCAACTCTTCTTGCTCCTGAGCCAAACCTTGGATGAGAGCCCTTTTCCCCAGCATCTGGGTTTTCATTGTGTCTACCTCAGCTTGTAGACGTTTCAGTCGTTCGTCCTTATCATCCTCTGGGCTTTTCTTGGACAAATTCCCCATGAGGAGTGTCCTTAACTCTTCTTGCCCCTTGGATAGGCTTAAGAAGATCTCCCTGAATTGAGTCTCCTGAGCATGAAGACCCTGGTTATCTTGTTGGGAAGCCATTGCTGAAATAAACAGCGAAAAAGGTAAGTGACCTGCAACAAGGGTACCTGTAATGCAATGATATGTATGTATGCATGCGATGTTTTCAAGGATCTCGCGGGGTAAACAAGAAAATTGTTAGAATACACATCTGGTTGCTTGATTGAAGGAACTTCATGTTGTTGAGAGTCCTTCTTCAAGAGTCAAGGCTCACCATATCGAGTGGGTCATAGCCCCTGACTCAAGTCATCAACCTTGGCTAGAGGAAAATAAATCCCCTTTTCCCCTTGCTAGACAGTTGATTCATCATGACCTGCATCACAAGCCCTTGAGATCCTTGAAACGGGTTAGTTCTTATGCAGGATGCATGCAATGGTATGATGGTATGCTATCCATGGGGTAGTGTAGGTAAACCCTGTTATGAGTCCCAATTAAGGACCGTAAACACAACCTACAAGAAACTCAAGTGTCAGATAGCAAGCATGCAAATAGTCAAATTGGAAGGCACACAAGTCACACAAGAGAAACCCTTAGAGTTTAGGCCAGCATGGGGTCTAGGTATTACTCTCTTTCAGTTTGTTGGTTAAGACCTGTCCTATCAGAAGTAACCGGGTTCTAGAGGATCCCAATATCACTGACTACCCTCAATCGGTCATAACTCCAGCATCGCAATCTTTTCTTGCGGCCAGAACCATCACGAGAGTTTAGCCTCAATGGGCGTAGCATACTTCTACTGTTCTATTGGCCAAGTTGGGTCATTTAAGGTTCTAAGGTCGGTTGGTGCTTAATGACTCCTCAGAAGACCTATATTCTCCTCGTTGCAACACAAGGGATATCGGTACAGACCAAGGTGCCACACCAATGTAGCCACTGCTTCACCCATGTCGGTCTACGTCGGACAGGTCCCTCACAGATTATGCTACCTGACAGGGTATCCCCAGATCCTGGTTAGGATCTATGTAACTCTGATGCAGCCCACAATAATAAAGCAAACAAACACAGCAATTGAAAACACAAGTGATCTTAGTCCTAAGGTACACCTTACTTTATAAAATATCCCCAGCAGAGTCGCCAGTTCTGTGATCGGTGGATCTGGAACTGACTGTTTAACGCTGGTTCGCGAAATGTCGTGGTAAGAAAGAGTCGCCACCGTCTTTTATTTTCTCCAAATGGAAAGGACAAAAGCACAGAAAAATTCCTTATTGAGATTAGTTCTCGGTTCGGGAGGTAGATTTATAGAAAGGGAAGGTGTTAGCACCCTTTCTATCCATGGTTATCCATGGGCTCTTAGATACTTGCTCATCTATGTTTTCAAAATGTTTGCTTTTCAAATGTGAGTGGGTTTGAAAAAAGTTTCATTTAAAGATTTCAGATCGACTCTTGTATCAGTCCTCAAGAGTGTTTGAAAAATTGTTTTGAAAGCTTTTGAAAGTGTCGGTGTGAAAAGAGTTTTGATTTGTTTTTGAATAGAGCAAGTATCTATGAGTCATCTACCTACCCTAAGATTAGGCTGTGTAAATGTCCTTGAGGTAGTGCCATCCCACCATTGAGAGGTAGGTAGCACCACCGTTGGAGGTGTTCGGGTCAATTCGTTTCTTAGGGACAGTGTGGTCACCAGAGCAACAGTAGGACACCTTAGAAGTTACCCTTATGCCATTGATCCTTTTTAATTCGAGGCAACTTTTCCGAGGCAACTTATTTTGAGGCATATGGATCAACGGACATAAGGACTTACTAAAACGTCCTATACTCGACGACCACGTTTCGAAGGTAAGGCAACAGGTGAGGCGTACCCTAGAAGTGGTGTGTGTATTCGTGTGTTAATTTCAGTTTAATATTTATCTTTGATCATGCATCATTGTGAGCTACGCTTGTTTTTAATTAGCCATACATTCTTTCATGCAAAGTTTAGAATTTAAGAGTGCGGAAATTTAAATGCGGAAAATAAAAGTCCTACGCTATTACAAGGCGCGGGTCTATACATCACCAAATTACAAAGACCCGTTTTAATAAAAATGCAGAAAGTAAAACCCAGTTACTATTACAAGGCTTGAGCAATTACATATTATTCACAAAGAAAATAAAATAACGTGCGAAAAGAATAAAAATAGAACGTTCGAGGGCGTTGGACCCTTTTGGAATTAAATTGAAATAAGAAAGTTAATTATTTATTAAATTAAAGAGAAGAAATGTTTTTTTTAGGTTTTTTTTTTGTATTTAATGAGAATAAAGAAAATTAATTAAAATTAGAAGTTAAATGAAACCCTAGTTCTAAATTAGTTTTAATTGTTAAAGAAAACATTAAAGTTTAACCTAATTTACTAAAGAATTTACGTACATGTTTATTTATAAAATAAATTAGTAATTAATAATAATGATAATAAGAAAAAAATTATTTATTAAGAAAAAGGACGAAAATGCTAAAAACCCTAATTTCTACATATTTTAATTTGTTAAGAAAAATACTCAAGTTTTAAAACCTAAATTAATCTAATTAATTGTTTAAAGTTTACCTTAATGAACCTGCATGGGATCCTGTCTAAAATCTGAAGTGTTGAAACTCATGAACACATTAAATAAAACCATAAAATGCAAATAAAGCCAATATATGAAGAAATTTAATGTTTAGGCACAATATGACATGTATGAATGATTATACCCTTTTGATCATGGAGATCAAATCCATCTTACCCTTACTGGAAAAGTAGTGACATGAATGCTTTTATGCCCTTTTGATCATGGAGATCAAGCCAGCCTTACCCTTACTGAAGAAGTAGTGAGGTGTTGGTTTGTAACTGTGATGGTTTGTTTGTAGTGAGAGAGGGATTTGTAATAAGGATTTCAAGGTTTTAGGATTCTTGAAAGAATTTGATATTCTAACAGTGTTGTGGCAAGGTTTTTTCTCTCTTTTTTCTCCTTTCTGGTTTGTGTTAAAAGAAGGTGATTATATAATGGAAATTAGGGTAAAGAAAATGGGCTTTGAATGTGCAATTGGGCCTCCAATGTTCACTTGAGTTCGTCACTTTCCAGGCTAAATCGCAGGGACTTAAGTGCAATTTTTGAAGTTGAAATGTGAAAACAAAATGTAGCCGATATCGAGAACTAACTCCTGTCCGAAAATCGGCTCAATCGGATAAACGGTGAATTAGTTATGAATTTTCGAAGTTTCGGCTCATACAAACTTATTTTGGGCTCCAGTGTCGACTCTGACATGTTCTTCAATAAAAAACTGGTATTGATCGGAGCATAATCCGGTCTCGACTTTTGAAGCAAAGTTGTAGATCTATGAGTCAGGGACCTTGTGTAAAAATATGAGCCCAATCCGATAAAAATTGACCGAGTTATGAATTTTCGAAGTTTCGGCCTAGATGAAATAATATTCAGCATTCAGGATTTTCAGCGTGTCACGCACTCTGAGCAAAAAACGAAGGCCTTTTGAATACCGTTTGAACTCAATACCTTCTGTGAAAATGTAGCCAACTCAATTTGTGAAATTTTGGCGCCGGAACCAGCTCGATACGATGAAAATCGACCAAGTTATGATTTTCTGAACATGACGCAAATAAACTTCTGTCACAAATTTTCTGTATGAAAATACTTGATAAATCCACATTTTTGAAGACCTTCTGATCGAAATTGGCTTCCAGCCGTGAGAGATGAAAACGTAGATAATGTCAAGATGGAATTTAGGCCACCGGAACGGGTTCAAAACGAGCCACTATCTTCAAGTTATGAATTTTTTAGCGCGTAAAAACTTCACTTTCAGCACACTTGTTCACCATATTTCTTCGAGCAAACTCACACATTCGGATACCTTCTTTAAAGAATTGACTCTTGAGCCGAACCTGAATTTGAGAATATGTTATCAGAGATATCTTGGCGAAAGAACACCAGAATATGATGCGCCGGGTTGGACTTGTGAATTTTTCTTGAAATGTTTTGAGAAATATGGGAGGGCAAATTTTGGGGTACAACAGAGGCTACTGCTTTGTGAATCAAAGCAAGCATGTAGGAGGCCACTGCTTTGTGAATCGAAGCCAGCATGCAGGAGGCCACTGCTTTGTGAATCAAAGCAAGCATGTAAGAGGCCACTGCTTTGTGAATCGAAGCCAGCATGCAAGAGGCCACTGCTTTGTGAATCAAAGCAAGCATGTAGGAGACCACTGCTTTGTGAATCGAAGTAAACCTGCAGGAGGCCATTGCCTTCTGAATCGAAGCAAACCTGTAGGAGGTCATTGTCTTCTAAACCGAATCATGCCTGTAGGAGGTCACTGCCTTCTGAATCGAAGCAAGCTTGTAGGAGGCCATTGCCTTCTGAACCAAAGCATGCTTGTAGGAGGCCATTTCCTTCTAAATCGAAGCATGCCTGTAGGAGGCCATTACTTTGAATCGAAGCAAGCAATGAAGGAAAATGTTGCTTAATCGAAGCTTATGAATCAAGCTTGCTCGAAGGAAGTCAAATGCTCAATCGAAGCTTAGAAACCAAAGCTAATTTTCTCTTCTTCAATTTGATGCTTGAAAGCCCAATGTGATCCATGGGGTTATATGGGGCATTAAAAATCCAACTGTACTTGTACAAATTTGAGCTTTTGAAAATCTTTGTGAGAAATGCCTTGAGAAAATAGAGGGCAAATTTTGGGGTAAAATAGCTTCCTTCGAGCAACCTGCTTCGATCCACCTCTAAACCCTTTGACACACATAGTTTCGACACTATGAATTACAATTTAACAAAAAAACTTGCTGATAATAGTTCATTGCAAGAAGAAGGTACTGGAGACATAGTCTTTCGAGTGAGTAATGGAGGAAAAGTTATGATTAAAGATTGATCTATGTACCTGGAATAAAGTGCAACTTTCTAAGTGTTGGACAACTAGTCGAAAGGAGTTTCTCAGTTGTCATGAAAGATGGAGTTTTGAGATTGTTCGACACCATGAACAATTTAGTCTTAAAATCTCCTTTGTCAAAAAACAATACATCTAAGACAGTGATCAATTCAACAAAAGTTCAATGTTTGGAAACTGTTCGGCCACAAGGATAGTTGGTTGTGGCATTTGAAGTTTGGACATTTAAACTTTCTACCACTTAATCAACTGATTACTCAAGATATGGTTACTGGTATTCCAAGTCTTGATATGCCTGAAAAAAATTTGTGAAGTTTGTTTAGTAGGAAAGCAATCCAGAAATTCTTTCGTTTCGACTATGCCAATGGGATCATCTTGCATACTCAAGGTGGTACATTCAAATGAATGTGGTCCATTCGAAGAACATACAATTGGTTGAAACGAATATTGTTTTGTCAGTTGATGAGTTTGGTCGAAAGTTGTGGATCTATGTGATCAAAGCGAAAGGATGGAGTATTCGACATCTTTAAGAGATTCAAGATGCTTGTCGAAAACCAAAGTAAGAAAAAGATCAAAGTTCTACAGAGATTCAAGATCTTCGTATAACGAATCAAGTTGAAGACGGAATTTTGAAGAACATTTATCAAATCTATAGGCCATGCTACATGATCTTGCTTTACAGGTCTCAATGCTTGTGTTTCACTCCATAATTAATTGTTTACACAATGATTTAAGCTCTTACCCAAGTATTTAAAGTATTGTCCAAGCCGATTTTCCCTTAATGGCACAAAGTTACCATTGTTATTTTAGAAGAGAAAGCTTTATGCAAATTGTCAATGCATTGAGCCTTGTGACCTTTATCTCTGATTGAAAGCAATATCAAAAGAATTAATAAGTCTCTTGCACCCAACAAACATTAGGCCATGCTTGTACTTGAACTTTGGAACCATGAAAATCCATTCAACTCGATTTTTTTTCATTTTCAACTAAACCATAACATGTTATTTCAAGATTCTGGTTACTACAAGATGTCAAAACCTCTTCCCTATAAATAGAGACATTATTTACAACATAAAAAGGGGTTACCAGCCTTAGAACACTCCCAAAACTCTCAAAAACTCAGAACCTACACCAAGCACAAAACTTGGCATATCCTGACTTTACACATAAAATCTCAAATCCCTTTGTGCGCTTTTTTTGGCCTTTCGATTCACTAAGCTTCTGTATACCACATAGAAACTACCCCAACCCTTAAAACACTTTTGTAACTTCTCCTCCCTCATCCACCATTTTCAAAATCCATCATTACAGCTTGACTTGTCCAGAACAGTTGCGCAAGTTATAAGACATTCTAACAATTGGAATAGCTTCAGGGAAGTCCAGGCAAGCTTAATCAATCATCAAACCATTTCTGGAAATCGTGTAGAAGTCATTCTGTTGTACCCCAAAATTTTCCCTCCCATATTCTTCAAGGTTTGTCAAGAATCATCCTCAAATGGTTCAAGACTTCTCAAGGATTGCACAGTCAAACATCCTCCTAAGCCAGTCAAAATTAGGGTTTTGTTTCTTGCAAGGAAGTTGAGGTTTTAAAGTGCTCAATTAAGTCCCATAGGTCTATATACATTGCCAAGAATCTACATGTCAAGTCTCAAGACTCACAGCATCAAGTTGCACAATCAAAAGCCCTAATTGCTCCACAATCAACTACAGGGGCAAAATGGTCATTTGGCAGTCAAAAGTCAAAAATTTTGGTCAACATCTTATTTTGAAGCCACAATCATCATTTGATCAAGTCTTGATCATGATTCCACAAGAATGGCTTAAAAATCATCAAGATGCCAAAAGTTTCTATTTTTGGACAGTTGAAAAGTCAACTGTAACTTGACCAAGGCATAACTTTTTCATGGTTCATCATAAAAATCCCATCCAATTCTCATTTTTAATGGGATGACATTTCCTACAACTCATCTTCACATTCCAAGTCCAAGAAATGCTCTCACAAAAAGTTATCAATTTCTACATTATAGGTCAATTTCAAAAGTCAACAAAAGGCATTTTAAGTCAAAGACCATAACTTGAGATTGGTAAATCAAAAATGACATGGGACTAAAGTCATTGGTTAGAGGACTTCAAGACCTTTCCAAAATGTCCAAGAACATGTTTATATGATCAAAATTGAGCAAGATATGCATTGGAGAAGTTGGGAAATTTTTGGGAATTTGCAAAAGTCAATTTTGCCTAAAACACCTTGTTTTTGCTAATGGGCCCCAAATTCCTTCTTGAATCTTTGTCCAAGGCCTATGCACGACCCATTGAACTTAAATTTAATTATTTTCTTATTTTTATTAATTATTTGGATTTTTAATTGATTAATAATTCATTTAATTGATTTAATTGTAGGAAAATTCAAAAGATATGTTTTTCAAATCTTTTGTGAAGCAAATAAGATCAGGGCAAGCTGGAAATTTCGTGCATCCATCAAAGAGGCAAAAATATCCGTGTTTGGCAAGCTTTATCAATCAAAAATATGCAAAAAGATTTGATTGGAAATCAAAGATTGAAAACATAATTCCATGGATCCTTGACCTAGTTTTTACCCTAATTTCATTCCAATACAAATACTGAAGCAAACCCTAAAGCCTTCACGTGGAAAAAGCTGCTGTAAGAACCATAACAAAATTCCAAAAGTTCAAGAAAATTTGAAAACTGAATTCAACCTTCCAGGCCAATTCAAAGCCTTTTCTTGATTCAAACACGTTGCTGGCATACTCAGGAACGCATTGCAATCAAAATCAAGCCTTAACACTCAAAGAATCGTTCTACACAGTCATACGGTTTACCACTTTTTTTCAAAATCATAACCATCGATTCATGCATTTTTAACATCTTTTATTGATTGTGTTGTGTTTATAGGTCTCATACGAAGCTATTAGTGTGATTGAATTGCATTATGGCGCCCTGAAACGTAAACCACCATTGTTGAATTCTAGGGTTTTCGAAGCTCTCAATTGGGGCTTTACAGCATGAGCAAAATTGGACCTCATAACGCATATGGTTGAATTCGTCAAGGCCAGACGAACTCAACACAACCATCGCGCCCTTTTTATATGTATTGTACGCCTAATCGCTATTTTCTGTGGTTGCATTTTGTGGGGGTTAAAACCCCCCGCTATTTGATATGTTTTATGCAGGTTTCATGAAGAAGACGAAGACGTGGTAATACACCATTGGCTGGTTCAAATGGAACGCGCGTTTTTTTATCTTTCCAGCATAGTTGTTATGTTTTAAATATTATATTCATTGCATATTATATTAACAAAGACAATGCAGTGGCTTGGTGGTTGATGACGTGCTTGGTAACTACTGGGACCTGGGTTCGATTCCCAGGTCCCCCAAACGCTTGTTAATTATTTTTCATAACATCTTCACATGCAGCGCTTGTCCAGGATTCCACCGTATACCCTCACAGATCAGCATGCCAAGTGTCTCAACAGGAAGATCCAAAGGCCAAAGGATGATCCTCACCCTGATCCTCAGTCAACGTTGATGCAGTTGATTGCAAAAGTCAAAAAAGGCCTGATTCTTAATGGGCCAAATTGCTTCTTCAAACCTCCATTGGTCCATCAAACCCCCTTGGTTTTACTATTCTTTTTATTTTTCTTTTTCCTTTTAATTATTTCATTACTAATTATTATTATTATTTATTTAACTAACAAATTATTTTTTATAATAAAATCAGAAACTTAAAATATTTGTATTATTATTATTATTAAATTTCACCTTAATTGTTATTTTTGTAAATAAAATACTAACAAATAAATTAGTTTAAATAGGTCAATTTTAATCTTTTTTTCATAAATAAATAAAAATCATGTAGAATTAGGGTTGACAATTTTCAATCATATTTTCTTATTATCATTATTCTTATTTATTAATTATTATTTTGGTAAATAAAATGTGAATTAATTAAATTAGTTTAATTAGGTAATTTTAACCTTTTTCATAATAAATAAAAACAATCTAGAATTAGGGTTTTCTTGACTTTTAATTTCTTTATTTTCATTAAAACATAAAAAAACACAAAAAAACATTTTTTTCTTTGTAATTAATTAATTAATTAGGTTTAGGTTTAATATTTGATTAATTGCAAAAAAGGACAAAACTCATATTTTCTTAAAAAGGACCAAAGCCCTAAGGACGTCCCGATTCTATTTCTTTTCGCGCATTATTCTTATTTTGATTATTTATGTATCTGCTCAAAGGATGTAATAGTAATTAGGATTACCGCTTTCTTTACTTTTCGCACTTATTTTCCAAAACGGTTTTTGTTTTTGGCGATGTATAGACCCGCGCCTTGTAATAGCGTAGATTCATATTTCCGCACTTTATTTTCCGCACTCTTAACTATTAATTATGCCTGCAAGACTGTATGCCAAATAAAATTAATCCGTAGCTCACAAATGCATGATCAAAGATAAACATTAACTGAAAAATAACACACAAGCACATGCCACTCCTAGGGTACGCCTCGCTGGTTGCCTCGAACGTGGTCGTCAAGTATAGGGTGTCTTAGAGGTCACCCTCCTGTCTAAAGATCCAGTTGCCTCGAAACGGTTGCCTCGGATAAAAAGGATCTAGGACATTAGGGTTACTTCTAAGGTGTTCTACTATTGCTTCGGTGACAACATTGTCCCTTACAATCGAATTAACCCGAATAACTCCAATGACGGTGCTACCTACTTCTCAATAGTGGGATAGCACTGTCTAAAGGACTCTTACACAGCCTAATTCCTTAGAGTAGGTAGATTTCTCCGAAGTACTTTCTCTTTCAAAACGAAAAAACAATCTTCTCGCACTTACACTTTCAAAAAGTTTTCAAACAAATATTTCATACACTCTTGAGGACAGATACAAGAGTTACCTAGAAATTTTTCAAACAAACTTTTTCAAAACCCACAAACACAAGAAAAGCAAACATTTTTTGAAAACATAGTGAGCAAGTACCTAAGAGCCCGTGGATAACCATGGATAGAAAGGGTGCTAACACCTTCCCTTTCTATAAATCTACCTTCCGAACCGAGAAACATTCTCGATAAGGAATTTTGCTGTACTTTTGTCCTTTCCATGTTGGAGAACATAAAAGACGATGGCGACTCTTGCTTACCGCGACATTTCACGAACCAGCTTTAAAACAGTCAGTTCTATTTCCACCGATCACAGAACTGGCGACTCTGCTGAGGATACTAATAAGTGAGGTGTACCTTAGGATTAGATCATACTTATGTTTTCAATTGTATGTCTTGATTGCTTTTATATTTGTGGGCATTGCATCGGAGTTTCATAGATCCTAACCCGGATCTGGGGAATACCCTTTAGGTAGCATAAGCTGTGAGGGACATGTCGGGTGTAGACCGACACGGGTGAAGCAGTGACTACGTTGGTGTGACACCTTGGTCTGTACCGATATCCCTTGTGTTGCAACGAGGAGAATATGGGTCTTCTGAGGAGTCATTAAGCACCAACCGACCTTAGAACCCTAAATTGACCCAACTTGGCCATAGAATAGTAGTAGTATGCTACACTCATTGAGGCTAAACTCTCGCGATGGTTCTGGCCGCAAGAAAAGATTGCGACGCTGGAGTTATAACCGATTGAGGGTAGTCGATGATATTGAGATCCTCTAGAACCCGGTTACTATTTTCTAGGACAGGTCTTAACCAACGAAACTGGAAGAGGGTAGTACCTGAACTTCATGTTGGCCTAAACTCTAAGGGTTGTCTTGTGTGACTTGTGTGCCTTATCATGTTTGTCTTTGTGAATACTTGTGGTGTGCTTTATCATAACATCATACCATCATACCATTGCATGCATCCTGCATAAGGACTAACCCATTTCAAGGATCTCAAGGGTATGTGATGCAGGTCATGATGAATCAAAATGTATAGCAAGGGGCAAAGGGGATTTATTTTTCTCTAGCCAAGATTGCTCGGGAATCAAACATGATAACTCAAGTCAGGGGCTATGACCCACTCGATATGGTGAGCCTTGACTCTTGAAGAAGGACTCCCAACAATATGAAGTTCCTTCAATCAAGCTACCAGATTCAAATTCTAACAATTTTTCTTGTCTCCCCGCGAGATCCTTGAAAACATTGCATGCGTACATACACATCATTGCATAACAGGTACCCTTGTTACAGGTTACTTACCTTCTCTGCTGTTTATTTCAGCAATGGATTCCCAACAAGACAACCAGGATCTTCATGCTCAAGAGACTCGGTTCGGGGAGATCCTCCTAAATCTATCCAAGGGGCAGGAAGAGTTGAGAACACTCCTCACGGGGACTTTGGTCAGGAACAGTCCAGAAGACAGTAAGGATGAACGGCTGAAACATCTGCAAGCTGAGGTGGATACAATGAGAACCCAGATGCTGGGGCAGATGACTCTCATTCAAGACTTAGCTCAAAGACAAGAAGAGCTCAGGGTTCTCGTCAACCAACTGCTTCGGGATATCCAACTGGGACAAACATCTAAGGTTGAAGAGCCAGTTATCATTAAATTCCCTTTGAGACAAGAAGACAAGGGAAAAGCTCCTCAACTTGCTTCAGGGTCACAAATTCAACATCAACCTCACCAGCTTCAGCAAGACAGCATGAAGCAAGTAGTCAGGGTTGGAGACCAAACCAGTAATCAGCCCCCAAGAAGTCAAAGGTTTGGTTTGATGAATAGACCTCTCCGAGCTGCTACTACTTCACAGGTCCAACAACGACCTCGCCAAGAACAAAGGGTTGATCAGAACAAGCCAGACAAGCCTAAGAGGCAATTCACCCAGCTTAACATGTCGCTGTTTCAAGCCTTACAACGCCTGTTGAGATTGAATCTGATCACTCTAAGGGACCCTCCTAAGAATCCCAACAGGACACCTTCAAGGTATAACCCCAACGCTCGCTACGCCTATCACTCTGACAGCCCGGGGCATGCTACAAACGACTGCTGGTCCCTGAAGAACAAGATCCAGGACCTGATTGATGAAGGAGCAGTGGAATTTACCCCAGATGGCCAGGTCGAGTTTGTGATACGGTGGGAGAACTGACTTGAGTTTTGCGTTTGTATTTGCAACTGTTTTGGTTGAGCAAGAGTTGCCACCGACTTTTTATTTTATCCTAAGGAAAGGTTAAAAAGCACAGCAAAAACCTTTGAGATGTTTTCTTGGGTTCGGGGAGTAGATTATAGAAAGGGAAGGTATTAGCATCCTTTCTATCCATGGTTATCCATGGGCTCTTAGTTACTTGCTTAGATCAACTTGCCTTGATTTTCAATTGTTTGAAATGGTGCTTTCAATTGTTTGAAATGGTGCTTTGTGTGTGGGTTTGAAAATGTTTTGAAAAGAGGCCAATGTGGTGGTAACCTTTGTAATGATCCATGTTGGGATGTATACAAAGGTGTACTTATCTTTTGAAAAGTTTTCAATGTTTTTGAAAGTTGTTTTGAAAGTGTGTTGTGATGTGTGTTTTGAAAAATAGGCAAGTGTTTTTGTTTTGCAAGTTGGCAAGTAACCAAGAGCTATCTATCCTAAATTTCTCAAAGATCTTTGCTATGTTTTAACCCTTTTAACAATTTTGTTCCACCATTGTATTTGGTGGACAATCTTGTGTTAGGATGTGAACGGGACGGGCGCGGGTCATCGTTTAGACCATGATTGTAATGGTGCCAAGTATCTTTGGGCAATTTTTCCTTTAAGGGACTTGATCATTTTTTAGGCAACTTTTGAAAGCGTCATCGAGGGACTATGATCATTTGAATTGTTTTGTTTTTGCCAAAGATACCTAACATGCAATATGGCCCATTATTGAAGGCAACAAGTGGAATACCCTAGGGGTGCAAGTGTGATTAGTGTTGTCCATTTTCATGCTTGTTTATCTTGAATTTAGGTCAAACTATTTGTTGTTTTTGATTTGCATACAAAACCCTAATTCTAACATGGCATAATTAGAAAGCTTTTAAATGCAAAAAATAAAAGGTCCTAAGTTATTACAACACAAATTATGGGATGGGGGGTACAAATATTCAAATGGGGATATTTTAGTAAGAAATTAAAACTAAACTATTACATCCAAATTGAATTATACAAATTATTTAATATACAACAATTAAATAAAAATATAATAAATATGCAAGATGCAAAAAAAAAATTTTGATTTTTTATATGTATGAAAAAAAGTATTTTTTTATGTGTCAAATAAACAAAAATAAAATGAATTAATTTTTGGTATTTTTATGTATTTAGGGCAAAACCCTAATTTGCTAAATAAATGTATTAATTATTTAATATGTGCAATATTTATTAATTATGTACAAAAAATAAATAAAAAGGAAGTATATTGTCAAAAAGTGATTTTTTAAGTTAAATATTAATAAAAATAAAAATGTATTATTTTTATGTTTTTAACCTAAATATACTAATAAATTTATAAGTATTTACATTATTTATTAAATATATTAAATATGTACAAAAATAAAATATTAAATATTTACAAAAAAAGTATATTTTTTATGAATGTTTTCAAAGATAAAATAAAATAAAAATCAGAAATAAAAGTGTTTGTATTATTTTTAGTTATTTTAAATAAAAGTATATTTATGTTTATTTATGTACAAAACTAAATGAAATCAAATAAATATCAAATAAAATGCAAAAAAAATGAGAAAAATGTTTTTAATATTTTTTATGCTTTAATAAAAAATAACAAATCAGAATCAAAAAGAAAAAGTTGAAAATGACAAATAAAACTCAAAATGGGCCAGGGGGGTGCAAATGTAAAAACATGGTGCAAAAAGGAAAAAAAAGGTCAGGCCCAGCCCATAGAGGTTGTCTTCAACCTCCAGACAACAAAAATGTCCAAAAAACGTGCGCCTTTCATCCTGGTTCAAACATCCTGATTCCTGGACTTTTAGCACAAACTCATAACATGAAAAATGTCAAGCATCAAGCCACGATTCCATACATATAAAAAACTTAACTTAACTCTCAGAAATGAGAGAGAATTTCTCCATCCCTAATTCTTAACCTAAGTTTTTGTCAAGGTTCAGGTCTTAAATTCTCTCAGCATATGCAATATAAATGGAAAGTGAGAATATGTATAGCTTCAGGGACATGAATATGACATTTTTCATTCATAAATCTAAACCTAACTCTTCCTAGATTGAGAGATAGAAGTCCATGAACTTACCTGTTCAGCTTAGATCGTGTCTGGCAATGGAGGCACTTTCAAGGCAAGGTGAGGATTGGTACAGCTTGCTTGAAGTCCAGGGATGCTATTCCAACCTTTAGCTTGCTTTGAAACCAAGTGAATCAAGCTATAGCAATCAACCTGCAAAACAGAAAAAGTGAAAATGGTTAAGTTGGTTAGAGGTGTTACAGGTCGTGTCCAATGCTTGGGATATCTTGTATATGTGGTATGGAGTGTGTATGAACTGGCTTTAGCAAAAATGCACGAGTGGATTGAGTTATGGAAGTCCAACTGCAGAGGTGACTCTATTTTTTGTAGTAGGATGGTGTTTTGATGAATGATGAGGTTTGGAAGGTGTTTTGGTCATGCCTTAGCTCAGTTATGTTGTTTGGAATGTGTCTAATAGGTTTGCTTAAGCTTCTCTTGGCAGAAATGTGAGATGATGTGAGTTATGCCAAGTTTCTTCACTCTTAAGCAAAAAATGTCAACTTGGTTTCTAGACTTGTGCAGGCCCCTCAAATGTGCTGCAAAGCCTTGTCTTGATCAGTGGGATATATCCCTGAACTTGTGCCAAAAGGATTTGCATTGTACTACTTGGATTGCAAATTTGACATAAAGTTCAACTTTTCAAAAATGGATATATTGCTTTTTCTAATTTAAGGTTAATCTCTTGTGTAATGGCTTAATGGACAAGATAATGCTAGGACACAAAGGTTTTGCATTAAATTATTGAGTGTGGATGAGATAAAAGGCCTGTAATCTAGCTTAGAGCATGCTGAGTTCAAAAATGCAAAGTTATGGATATGGACATGGCTCATGAACAAAGTGAGTTTTGCATATATTGCCAAATTCGATTCTCCCTAACCACAAGGTTGTTTGATGAGTTCTTGGACATTTTGGAAAGCTTGGAAGGTGTACTACAATCCATCTTTGTAATGCAAATTGAAATTCCAAGTGGAAGCATGTGAAAAGTGGCCATGAAGTTAGGCAAAAATCCTGCCTAGAATAGGTCAAAATTTTTCTAAGTTAAGAATGTTTTGCACCCTTGTTCCAAAAATCATAACTTGAGATACAAGCTTCTTTTGAGGAAACTTTGTGAATCAAAGTTGTAGATTTTTCAATGGACTATAACTTTCATGTTTTGAGTTTTCCTTGAATCCAAATGTATCTTGATGAAAAAGTGGGACAAAGTTAGGAAACAATTAGGGATTTTCATAACTTAGAAAAATTCTAAGTTATGAAAATTCTTCACTTTAAACCCTAATTTGCAATTTTTGATTTCTTGATGAACAAGTTTCATAATTTGGCATGTTTTGATGACAAATGAATCTTGACACTTGATTTTGACCAAAAAGTCAAAGTTTGACTTTTCAGTATACAGTCAAATTTGGCTCAGTTGACTGGAAAATTCATCGGTCAATCTTGTGCATTTGGGATCTTTTGAACTTGTTGAACATGTCAATACAATTCCATGGGGTCCTTGAGTCCATATATGAGCTTGGTTTGCCATTGGCTAGGTCAAACAGTCAAAAATTGCCTTTGTGCAATCAAAACCCTAAAAATGACCATTTTGCCCTTTTGGTGATCTGATCAAATTTCTTGTGGAATTGTGATCCAAACTTGACCAAATGGTTTATATGAGTTCAATATGTTGATGTGGGTCAAAAATCATGAGGTTTGACTGTCAATTGGCCACAGTTGACTTTTTCCCCACTACAGCTGATTTCTAGGTCAACTGTCCAATTGACTGGGCAAAGTTTGGAATCAAGACTTGAAACTTGGTATGGGTAAACTTGGGAGTCCAACATGAAGCATGAAAGTCATCTTAGGCATTTTAGGTCAAAACATCTTTGTGCAAACACAAACCCTAATTTGGGTCAACAGTGCAAGGAGAAGTCTTGAGCAGAGGAAACCCTAACTGGATCTTGAGCTCCAAGGGTCTTGTGATGAGAAAATGTGGAGGAAATGGGAGGGCAAATTTTGGGGTACAACAGAGTTCTTCTACTACCCCTAGACGAGAAGACCTTTTGTTCATTGGAAGTTTCAAGTTGTATTTTTCTTTGCTTGTTCAAACATTTGTTCATGTCAAACTCTTTTACTTTATCAATGCATCGCATATGTCTGTTTTGAATCAATATATTCGCATTCGCTATATTCAAACTGCTTTCATTTTTTGATGTCAACTCTTGATCTAAAACTCTAAGCCTCTTGAGGGAGGATGACGAAAATGATACCACGACATTTACAGTATGATTTTGAACAGACCCCGCTGATGAGGTACATGCATTGTTTCAATTCCTAAACACTGGAGTTATAAGGAAGATAATCCCTCGTCAACCCCTTCGAGCCAAAGAAGTAGGAGTTTTTCTTTTTCGAAAATTAAAACCCTTAATCATAACCTGGGGCAGGGTAGTTCTCTGAGTTGATCCAAGTGCACAACGAATGGCACCAAAGGAGTCCTTCCAAAACAAAAGACCGTGATGGTTCCGAATAATCATAAAGACAGGCAGTCATTACCAAAAAAAACTAAAGCCCAATAAGTCAAAACCTATGAAGGAGACTTACAAAACTGGGGCATCCCGCTGACTGTAATCACAAAAGGAAACAGTTCAGGCAAAATACAGGGATAATGAAATCAAAAAAAGAAAGAGGTCCTACAAACCCTCAACAAAAAAAATGACTGCCTATTCAAAATAAATTATCAATATCCGAACCATCACCGGAATATCAAAGCAAAGACTCAAACAAGGTCTAACGCACGATCAGCTGAGCTTAGGTTTGAAGAACATCACGAAGAACGGGTGGGTACAAATAAATTTTGAGCCTTTATCCTTTGTTTTCTTAAACCGTGAACCAGGCCACGTTATAACCCTAAAAAGTCCTAGCTGAAGCATGGGTTAGTTCGAAAGCATACTGTTACGAAAGGTATCCCGACTCCTTAAGGCTTGCGGTAAAATAACGAGTTGACATCACAGTTTACAAAAAACTCACTTGTTTTCATGAAAAAAATGCATTTTTAAAAAAACTTCAAGACAGACATAAGCTTTGCATTGTTAATATAACATTGTTTGCATACGACTACTTTGTTTGAACAGCATAGAGGTTCGCACGACGAATGTCTAATGAACAAAAGCACCTCCAATCAAGGGGCACGGCATGATCATGGTCTATCATCTAGGGCTGTCAAGTTAAGATTCGGAGAATCTCTCAAATGACAAATAGCCTGGGGCAAATCTCCATCTGGATCACTTGGGGGCATTGGACGATCAAACGAAGATCTTCTGGTGGTATGGTAACACTGCACTACTGACAGTGACAACTTCCTGTATCCTAAGAGTACGGACATAGTCAAAAAAATACGACGCATAATCAAAGACCCGCTAGGTTGACACACCTAGGCAAAAATAAGGGCTTCCCGGCGAACCAAAAGGGTTCGGGCAAAAATAAGGGATGAAAATGAAAAATCTGTACACCCGGCAAGTCGAAAACCTGAAAAGGCGGCTTGGGCAAAAATGGGTATCCCGGTGGACTGAAAACCCGAAAGGGCGGTCCAGGAAAAAGTTAGGGATCAAAGTGTACGACTATGTCCCGTCATCTCGTCACTTGCCTACCAGAAGAAGACTTGTCAATCAGCAGTTACCAAGCACCTCATAGGCCTTCTTCTCCCACAGAAGCTGGGGAAATAATGAGTTGTCTAAGCGATCTAGTTGCTCTGTCCACCAAGGTACTAAGGTAGGTTTGGCTGAAGAATATGACCAGGATACCTTCACTCCCCGCAGAGTAAGACAAGAACCAGCCATATTCTCCCCAAGCAGAGTTGGTCTCCCGTCAGCCCTGAAAAGGCAAAATATCCCTAGCAAGTCAGCGATACTCTCCCCAAGCAGAGTTAGTCTACTGTCAGCCTTAAGGAAGTTGGATATCCCCAGAAGATCTCAATATTCCCCAGCGAGCGGAGTATACAGATGTTCCTAAGCAAGCATCCCTGACAGTCTTGGTCTAAGATTGTTCCCCGGCGGAATACTAGACACCCCAGTGGAGCCACTCCCCAGTGCAGTCCAAAAGTTTCCCCAGGAGAGTGAAATCAATCTCCCCAGTAGATTCTGGAAGCTTATCCCCAGTAGATTCTGGAGGCTTATCCCCTGTGGAGTACGAACGCATCTCCCCGGCTTTATTCAAAGGTTATTCCCCACCAGAGCTTATAACTGGGTTATCCTCAGCTAATTACCACAGAAAGATCGTCCTCGGCGAAGTTCTTCCTACCCCCCAGCGGAGTTCATCAAATTCCTCCACAAAACATATCAACGGTATCCCCAGCGGAGTTATCATCAAAATCTCAGCGAAGTATCTCTTCCTACAGAGTAATTCCCCATAGAGTAATCTCTTCTTCAAGTTTATTCCCCAACAGAGTCATCTTCTCCTACCGGTTTATTCTTGCAACCATCATCCCCAGCAGAAATGAAGAACTCTACTCTTCAAACATCAGCCCAGGATTTAACAAGCTCCCGGCACACGTCAAGGATTTATTTTCCTAGACGAAAATACATTCATAAACATCACATTATCATACACCATGACGCATGCATATACGCATCATAAACACACAATCTCATTTATTCTTGAGAACATCATGACATCATGCATTTCACACATCATGACATTGCATACGACTAATGTTTTGCCTTTTCAGGAAAAAGGTCAATCTAAAGATGATTACTATCAACTGTCGCAATTCCATATTCGATACCTGTATCTAGCAGGGCATATCTGTGAGTATTTGATTGTGGATTCGACGCCTGTATCTAGCCAGGGCATATCTGCATGAATAGTTTAGAGATTTGATACCTGTATCCAGCCAGGGCACGTCTGTAAGCAACCTTTTGAAGTTCCGGATTCGATTCTTGTATCCAGCCAGGGCATATCTGTGAGTAACTGATTGCAGATTCGACACCTGTATCCAGCCAGGGCATGTCTGCATGAAGAGTTTAGAGATTCGATTCCTGTATCCAGCCAGGGCAATTCTGTAGACGACCAATTCCAGATTCGATTCTTGTATCTAGCCAGGGCATATCTGTGAGTAACTGATTGTAGATTCGACACCTGTATCTAGCCATGGCATGTCTGCATGAAGAGATTAGAGATTCGATTCCTGTATCCAGCCAGGGCATATCTGTAGACGACCAATTCCAGATTCGATTCCTGTATCTAGCCAGGGCATATCTGTGAGTAACTGATTGTAGATTCGATACTTGTATCTAGCCAGGGCATGTCTGCATGAAGAGTTTAGAGATTCGATTCCTGTATCCAGCCAGGGCATATCTGTAGACGACCAAATCCATATTCGATTCCTGTATCTAGCCAGGGCATATCTGTGAGTAACTGATTGTAGATTCGATACCTGTATCCAGCCGGGGCATGTCTGCATGAAGAGTTTAGAGATTTGATTCCTGTATCCAGCCAGGGCATATCTGTAGACGACCAATTCCAGATTCGATTCCTGTATCTAGCCAGGGCATATCTGTGAGTAACTGATTGGAGATTCGATACCTGTATACAGCCGGGGCATGTCTGCATGAAGAGTTTAGAGATTCGATACCTGTATCCAGCCAGTGCATATCTGTAGACGACCAGTTCCAGATTCGATACCTATACCTAGCCAGGGCATATCTGTGAGCGATTGATTGTGGATTCAATACCTGTATCTAGCCAGGGCATATCTACATGAAGAGTTTAGAGATTCGATACCTGTATCCAGCCAGGGCATATCTGTAGACGACCAGTTCCAGATTCGATACCTGTATCTAGCCAGGGCATATCTGTGAGCGATTGATTGTGGATTCGATACCTGTATCTAGCCAGGGCATATCTGCATGAAGAGTTTAGAGATTCGATACCTGTATCCAGCCAGGGCATATCTGTAGACGACCAGTTCCAGATTCGATACCTGTATCTAGCCAGGGTATATCTGTGAGCGATTGATTATGGATTCGATACCTGTATCTGGCCAGGGCATATCTGCATGAAGAGTTTAGAGATTCGATACATGTATCCAGCCAGGGCATATCTGTAGACGACCAGTTCCAGATTCGATACCTGTATCTAGCCAGGGCATATCTGTGAGCAATTGATTGTGGATTCGATACCTGTATCTAGCCAGGGCATATCTGCATAAAGAGTTTAGAGATTCGGTACCTGTATCCAGCCAGGGCATGTCTGTAGACGACTAATTCCAAATTCGATACCTGTATCTAGCCAGGGCATATCTGTGGACGACTAATTCAGATTCGATACTTGTATCTAGCCAGGGCATATCTGCATGAAGAGTTTGAAGATCAACCCCTGTAACAGGCCAGGAAATTATCTTTCTTTCTCAGGTATGCAAGTTCTCGCTAAGGAATCTCTTACGCGATCGACACTTCCAAATGGCATCTATAAGCCCATTCCCGACAAGGTTCTGTCACACCTCCAGATGGCATCTATAAGCCCATCCTCCTATCCACCATCTCTCCAAATGGCATCTGTAAGCCCATTCCCGACATCACATTGCTGATACCACACTATGTGAGTGCAAATTTCTGGGCACTCTAGTGTTCAATCATCTTCCACCTTCGGATCACGAAAGGCACGCAAGCCAATCTACATCCTCAGGTCTAAGAAGATTGAACAGGGGCAACTGTTGTACCCCAAAATTTGCCCTCCCATATTCTTCAAGGTTTGTCAAGAATCATCCTCAAATGGTTCAAGACTTCTCAAGGATTGCACAGTCAAACATCCTCCTAAGCCAGTCAAAATTAGGGTTTTGTTTCTTGCAAGGAAGTTGAGGTTTTCAAGGGCTCAATCAAGTCCCATAGGTCTATATACATTTCCAAGCATCTACATGTCAAGTCTCAAGACTCACAGCATCAAGTTGCACAATCAAAAGCCCTAATTTCTCCACAATCAATTGCAGGGGCAAAATGGTCATTTGGCAGTCAAAAGTCTAAATTTTTGGTCAACATCTTATTTTGAAGCCACAATCATCATTTGATCAAGTCTTGATCATGATTCCACAAGAATGGCTCAAAAATCATAAAGATGCCAAAAGTTTCTATTTTTGGACAGCTGAAAAGTCAACTGTAACTTGACCAAGGCATAACTTTTTCATGGTTCATCATAAAAATCCCATCCAATTCTCATTTTGAATGGGATGACATTTCCTACAACTCATCTTCACATTCCAATTCCAAGAAATGCTCTCACAAAAAGTTATCAATTTCTACATTATAGGTCAAATTCAAAAGTCAACAAAAGGCATTTTAAGTCAAAGACCATAACTTGAAATTGGTAAATCAAAATGACATGGTACCAAAGGCATTGGTTATAGGACTTCAAGACCTTTCCAAAATGTACAAGAACATGTTCATATGATCAAAATTGAGCAAGATATGCATTGGAGAAGTTGGGAAATTTTTGGGAATTTGCAAAAGTCAACTTTGCCTAAAACACCTTGTTTTTGCTAATGGGCCCCAAATTCCTTCTTGAATCTTTGTCCAAGGCCTATGCACGACCCATTGAACTTAAATTTAATTATTTTCTTATTTTTATTAATTATTTGGATTTTTAATTGATTAATAATTCATTTAATTGATTTAATTGTAGGAAAATTCAAAAGATATGTTTTTCAAATCTTTTGTGAAGCAAATAAGATCAGGGCAAGCTGGCAATTTCGTGCATCCATCAAAGAGGCAAAAATCTCCATGTTTGGCAAGCTTTATCAATCAAAAATATGCAAAAAGATTTGATTGGAAATCAAAGATTGAAAACATAATTCCATGGATCCTTGACCTAGTTTTTACCCTAAAGCCTTCACGTGGAAAAAGCTGTTGTAAGAACCATAACAAAATTCCAAAAGTTCAAGAAAATTTGAAAACTGAATTCAACCTTCCAGGCCAATTCAAAGCCTTTTCTTGATTCAAACACATTGCTGGCATACTCAGGAATGCATTGCAATCAAAATCAATCCTTAACACTCAAAGAATCATTCTACACAGTCATACGATTTACCACTTTTTTTCAAAATCATAACCATCGATTCATGCATTTTTAACATCTTTTATTGATTGTGTTGTGTTTATAGGACTCATACGAAGCTATTAGTGTGATTGAATTGCATTATGGCGCCCTGAAATGTAAACCACCATTGTTGAATTCTAGGGTTTTCGAAGCTCTCAATTGGGGCTTTACAGCATGAGCAAAATTGGACCTCATAACGCATATGGTTGAATTCGTCAAGGCCGGACGAACTCAACCCAACCATCGCGCCCTTTTTATATGTACTGTACGCCTAATCGCTATTTTCTGTGGTTGCATTTTGTGGGGGTTAAAAACCCCCGCTATTTGATATGTTTTATACAGGTTTCATGAAGAAGACGAAGACGTGGTAATACACCATTGGCTGGTTCAAATGGAACACGCGTTTTTTATCTTTCCAGCATAGTTGTTATGTTTTAAATATTATATTCATTGCATATTATATTAACAAAGACAATGCAGTGGCTTGGTGGTTGATGACGTGCTTGGTAACTACTGGGACCTGGGTTCGATTCCCAGGTCCCCCAAACGCTTGTTAATTATTTTTCATAACATCTTCACATGCAGCGCTTGTCCAGGATTCCACCATATACCCTCACAGATCAGCATGCCAAGTGTCTCAACAGGCAGATCCAAAGGCCAAAGGATGATCCTCACCCCGAACGCTGATGCAGTTGATTGCAAAAGTCAAAAAAGGCTTGATTCTTAATGGGCCAAATTGCTTCTTCAAACCTCCATTGGGCCATCAAACCCCCCCTGGTTTTACTATTCTTTTTATTTTTCTTTTTCCTTTTAATTATTTCATTACTAATTATTATTATTATTTATTTAACTAACAAATTATTTTTTATAATAAAATCAGAAACTTAAAATATTTGTATTATTATTATTAAAGTTCACCTTAATTGTTATTTTTGTAAATAAAATACTAACAAATAAATTAGTTTAAATAGGTCAATTTTAATCTTTTTTTCATAAATAAATAAAAATCATGTAGAATTAGGGTTGACAATTTTCAATCATATTTTCTTATTATCATTATTCTTATTTATTAATTATTATTTTTGTAAATAAAATGTGAATTAATTAAATTAGTTTAATTAGGTAATTTTAACCTTTTTCATAATAAATAAAAACAATCTAGAATTAGAGTTTTCTTGACTTTTAATTTCTTTATTTTCATTAAAACATAAAAAAACACAAAAAAAAAACATTTTTTTCTTTGTAATTAATTAATTAATTAGGTTTAGGTTTAAAATTTGATTAATTACAAAAAAGGACAAAACTCATATTTTCTCAAAAAGGACCAAAGCCCTAAGGACGTCCCGATTCTATTTCTTTTCGCGCATTATTCTTATTTTGATTATTTATGTATATGCTCAAAGGATGTAATAGTAATTAGGATTACCGCTTTCTTTACTTTCCGCACTTATTTTCCAAAACGGGTTTTTGTTTTTGGCGATGTATAGACCCGCGCCTTGTAATAGCGTAGATTCATATTTCCGCACTTTATTTTCCGCACTCTTAACAGTTAATTATGCCTGCAAGACTGTATGCCAAATAAAATTAATCCGTAGCTCACAAATGCATGATCAAAGATAAACATTAACTGAAAAACAACACACATGCACATGCCACTCCTAGGGTACGCCTCACTGGTTGCCTCGAACGTGGTCGTCAAGTATAGGGTGTCTTAGAGGTCACCCTCCTGTCTAAAGATCCAGTTGCCTCGAAACGGTTGCCTCGGATAAAAAGGATCTAGGACATTAGGGTTACTTCTAAGGTGTCCTACTATTGCTTCGGTGACCACATTGTCCCTTACAATCGAATTGACCCGAATAACTCCAATGACGGTGCTACCTACTTCTCAATAGTGGGATAGCACTGTCTAAAGGACTCTTACACAGCCTAATTCCTTAGAGTAGGTAGATTTCTCCGAAGTACTTGCTCTTTCAAAACGAAAAAACAATCTTCTCGCACTTACACTTTCAAAAAGTTTTCAAACAAATATTTCATACACTTTTGAGGACAGATACAAGAGTTACCTAGAAATTTTTCAAACAAACTTTTTCAAAACCCACAAACACAAGAAAAGCAAACATTTTTTGAAAACATAGTGAGCAAGTACCTAAGAGCCCGTGGATAACCACGGATAGAAAGGGTGCTAACACCTTCCCTTTCTATAAATCTACCTCCCGAACCGAGAAACATTCTCGATAAGGAATTTTGCTGTGCTTTTGTCCTTTCCATGTTGGAGAACATAAAAGACGGTGGCGACTCTTGCTTACCGCGACATTTCGTGAACCAGCTTTAAAACAGTCAGTTCTATTTCCACCGATCACACATTCAAATTTCACTCCAAGAGGTAAGTTTTTCAAACTTGGAACTCTTCATTCAAGAATCATTTGTATACACATTGTGAAGAAAAGATATAGATATCATGTCTAGGAAGTTGACTATGTCCATAGTTTTGATAATCATTGCTTATACTTTGAGAATTTAATATATGATTAGTTAGGTCTTAATTTTGGTACTAAACAAATTCATGCTAACCTTCGATCCATAGCTTTTAAAAGTTACATGGTTAGATTAGTATTAAAATTTTGAGCAGGTTTGATGTTTACAATTTTTGACTTGGATAAGAAATGAAAGTTTTAGTAGGTTAACAATGGTGATGTGCATCCCTGCGCGCACGAAGGAAGAAGATGAAGTCATGTTCAAATTTTCAAAAATGAGTTCATTTTATATTTAGTGCAAGTTTTATAACTAACGGATGAAACAGACCACCCCAGTGGTACAAACAGCATGCACTAAAGCATTGCCATGTAGAAGGTCCTGGGTTCGAGCCCCAACGAGACCTTTTGTCATTTTTTCCAAATTTTCTCACTTTTTTTGTTTGCAGGAAGCGTGCATGGGCCTCAATTGGCTAGGCCTTGACATTTCCATTTTCTGAACTCCCTGATGTTAATTTTATATCTTTATCTTATTTTCTTTACTTTATAATTGCTATTATTATAATTATTTTTACTAATCAAAAACACCAAAAATATATTTAAACTATTTAGTTTATTTTTATTTAACTTCTTACAATGAAAAAGACCAAAAATATTTTCCTATTTATTTTCTTTTCTTTAACTTCGTCTTAATTTTTCTTTAGTTTAATTAAGTTTCCTTTTAGTTAAATAGGCCAAAATATTTCTTTAACAAAATCAAAACAAATTCATTTTCTTTTCATTCATGTCTTATACATTATACTCCTTTCAATTCTTGTACATTATTCAAGTTTCAATATGGTTGTAATAGATAATTAGGTTTAATTTCTTGCAATCCTCATTTGTAAATTTGTACACCCCTTTCCCAAAATGATGTAATAGTGTAGGACATATATTTTCCGTAATTTACTGCTTTCATATAAATGCTAGTAATTAGGATTTGTATGGAAAGATAAAAATCAATGCTTAGAGAAACCTAATTCAAGATAAACCAAGCATGAAAAAATAAACACTTGCACACTTACACCTTTAGTGTTAACTCCACTTGTTGCCTTGAGAAAATAGTCGTAATATGCATGTGAGACATCTTAGCAAAAATAATCAAAAATACAAGATCATAGTCCCTCGATGACGCTTCGAATATTGCCTTCAAATGATCTTAGTCCCTTAAGAGAAATGCTAAGATATCTCACAACATTGTTATTCATGACTATACGATGACCCATGCCCATCCCTTTACATCCAAAGATAAGGCTTCTTACCAATCAATGGTAAGATAGCAATATCAAAGGAAGAGAGGAATGAATAAAAAGACTTTTGAGTAGGTAGAACGTTCTTAGTTACTTGCTCACAATCCATCTTCAAAAAATAAAAATCTTTTCAAACACACCAAACACTTTCAAAATATGAAATGATTTCAAAAAGTCCAACACTTTGTATGCATTCTTATAGAGACGAGAATCATTACAAAGTTTGCCTAAACGAAGGCGCTTTTCAAAAATATTTTCAAAACCCACCACAAGCACATTTTAAACAAAGCAATTTCAAAAGTGATCTAGCGAGCAACTAAGAGCTCATAGATAACTACGGATGAAAAGGGTGCTAACACCTTCCCTTTTCATAACCTACCCCCAGAACTCAAGAAAATATCTCAAAGGTATTTCCTGTTCTTTTCAGACTTTCCTTTATTGGATAAAAGAAAAGTCGGTGGAGACTCTTGATATCTGCAACAATTGCGATCAAACGCAAAACAACCAAGTCAGTTCTCCCACCGTATTAGAATTTATAGCTTGAGTTTTAAAACTCAGAATGAGGTGTCATTCGAAGTGTTGGATAGCTAACACTATGAGCTTTATTTATATGGAGTAAAATGAAGACTAAGAAGTATATTACCAATACATAATATAGAATTAAGTTAGGTTCCCCATGTTGGATTAAGAAGATGCATGTTTATTAAGATGATTAGAAGATTAATAGAGGATGATTAGGAGACATTATGATGATATCTTATATAATATGGTGACATGAAGATATGTTGTGTAATATGATGATGTTTGTATATTATGATGACATGTGATGATATTATGATTTTTTATTATGATGATGATTAAACGATGTTATGATGATATGATGTTTTATTAAGATGATTATATGATGATATGTTGTTATGATGATGATATGATGATGTAATCATGAATAATGATATGTTTTGACTAGTTATGGTCGTGTTTGTTATGTTGTTGCACATCATGTATTCATGGCATATGTTAGGACTTCGGTCCAATGAAGTTAGGACTTCGGTCCAGTGAAGACAATATGACGATTGTCCAGTGAAGGAAAGAATCCCATAGTTTAGATTGGGTGCAACAGTGAAGTACTTTGGTTCCAAGCGGGAATCGATCTTATGGTGGGGATCTTTAGAGATAACGATGATTGAGTCATCAGTAAAGTTTTGGTACCACATGCATGAGTCTATAATGATTCATTACATTTTATGTGGCATTGTATAATGATTTGATTAAATGATAATTGTTGATAAATGGTGTGTTGATAACCCTTTGTTATAAACTAATGATGTCGTGAAGGTGTGAGTATAACATTAAGATATAAAGATGTGTGATGTCTTGATTATGTGCATATTTATTATGTCTATTCCTTATGTCTTATATAATTATTATGATTTACTCACCCTTTCTGCTTGAATTTTGCCTCCATATGGGTAACACACAGGTGATCGAGAATAGCCACAGAGGCATTAGAGGATAGCTTCGGAGTGCGTTATTTTCTTTTGTTGAATAAAGGGAGTCTTGCTCTGATATGTAACATCAGGGTTTAGATTGAATGGTTGGAAATTATGTTCTTTGTTTGGTTTTAATATGTTGAGTCACTATACAGGGTACTTGAGATGTTTTGATTTATAAGTATGAGTTATGAAGCATGACTAAATTTTATGAAGTATTATAATGAAATGTTTTGAACTATGATTTCCGCTGCAATGATTTGAAGAACTAAATGTTGAATCTATCTTTTTAAATAGTTTGAAAAACCCGTGTTACGGAGTATGATGTATTATTATGATGTTTTATATGAAGATGTGACACCCTTGTTTGTGATATACTCTGATTTATTTATTAAGATAATTGTTAATATTCTTTGGAGTGTAGAAGGGTGTTACAACATCAGCAAGAACAATAAAACTATATCAGAGGAGAATCCTAGTCAAGATAGAGTTATTCAGTGTTTTGAATTTGAAGCCTTTGGTCACATTAGGTCAAAATGTCCCACCTTCCTCAAGAAACAAAAGAAGGGATTTTCTGTGTCTTGGTCTGATGATGATGAATCAGAAGATGGACCTAAAGTTGAGACTGCTAAGCATGTGACTGCTCTCACTGGCAGATAAGGGTCTGATATAGAATCTAGTGATGGGAATATCCTTTATGAAGATCTGGATGTGTCTTACAATGATCCATGTGTCAGGTGTGAAGAAAGTTATAAGATAGAATAAAATCAGAAGAGAATCATAGCTCAACTGGAGAATGAAAAGGAGAAGCTTCTATGTATTGTGTCTGATCTTCAAAATGAGGTAACTTCTTTAAATTCAAAAGTTGACAACATGACCAAATCCTTGAGAAGGATGAACAATGGAACTGATATGATGAAAGACGCTGAAAATATATGGGTTGATGATCAATCTCCAAATCACCAAGGTAAACCATCCTGGAAGACATCATGAAACCCTATCTAAAACCAAGTCCTTACCTTGGAGGTGTCATTATTATGGTGAGCTTGGTCACATGAAGCCTTTTTGTTACAAACTATTTGGGGTTCAAAAAATTCTAGCACATCCTAGGGCTAATACTTTAAGTAAAAAGAGAAGATATAAAGATATTAATATTATAGCCCATACTACTTTGAGAGTTTCATCTAGAGAAGTTTGGTACTTTTACAATGAATGTTCTAGACATATGACAGGGGTTCATAAGTTTTTGGTGGATATCAGGTCACATTCCACAGGTTTTGTCACATTTGGTGATTGATCTAAAGGTGAAATTAAGGGAGTTGGAAAGTTAGTATGTAGTGGATCTCCTAACCTATAGGATGTTATTCTTTTAAAAGGACTAATTGCTAATATTATCAGTATTAGTCTGTGATGTCATCAAGGATTAATAGTCAACTTTACAAAATCAGAATGTTTGGTCACAAATGAGGAACATGTTATTCTGATGAAGGGGATAAGGTCTAAAGACAATTTTTTATTTGTGGGTACCTCAAGAAAATAATTATTCTTCCACATGTTTAATGACCAATGAGGATGAGGTGAAGCTATGACACTAGAATCTTGGACACCTACATCTCAAAGGTATAAAGAAAATCGTATCTGAAGAAGCTATTAGAGGTCTACCAAAACTCAAGTTTGAGGAAGGTAATGTATGTGGTGAGTGTCAAATTAGGAAGAAAACCAAGATGTCACATCTAAAGTTGCAACATTGGACTACTTCCAAAGTGTTAGAACTCCTTCATATGGATTTAAGGGGACTAATGCATGTTGAAAGCCTGGGTAGAAAAAGGTATGTTTATGTGGTTGATGATTTTTTAAGATTCACTCTGATGAATTTCATCAAAGAAAAATCAGATCTCTTTGATGTTTTAAAAGATCTATGTCAAAAGCTTCAAAGAGAGAAGGAAAGTGGAATTGTAAGTATTAAAAGTGATCATGGCAAGGAATTTGAAAACAGCAAATTTGATGAGTTTTTCTCCTCTGTAGGTATTAGCCGTGAATTTTCTTCTCCTATCACCGCTCAACAAAATGGAGTTGTTGAGCACAAGAATAGGACTCTGAGCATCTGCCATATCATTTTTAGGTTGAAACTAAGGATACTGCATGTTACATTCATAATAAGGACACTATAATACAGTGGGAGAAAAGAACGGATAGCAAGAGTCGCCATCGACTTTTCTTTTATCCAATAAAGGAAAGGGTGAAAAGAACAGGAAAGACCTTTGAAATTTTTTCTTTAGTTCAGGGGGTAGGTTATGAAAAGGTAAGGTGTTAGCACCCTTTTCACCTGTAGTTATCTACGGGCTCTTAATTTCTAGCTCACTTTGAAAAATGCTTTATGTTTGTGTATGTTTGAAAATATTTTGAAAATGCCTAAGTGAGGAAATTTTTTAAGGATTCTCGTATAGTTGAGAATGTATACAAAATGTTTGTTTTGAAAATAGTTATCAAGAGAAAGTGTTTGTTTTTGAAAATGTCAATGTAAGACAGTTTGTTTTATAATAACTCTTGTATCAGTCCTCAAGAGTGTTTATAAAGCGTTTTGAAAGTAATTGTTTTGAAAGTGTGAAGTCTGGAAATTGTTTTAGTTTGTGAGCAAGCGATTACGAGCGATCTACCTACTCAAAAAGTCTTTTCTCTTTTCCTCCTCCTTTAGATAGTGTTATCCTACCATTAGTTAGTAGAAATCCATATCATTGGATATGAGGGACAGGCGTGGGTCATCGTACAGTCATAGAAGGCAACTTGTAAGACACTTTAGCAATTGTCGTAAGGGACTAAGATCATTCACCGAATTCAGCATCGAAGGGTCATCGAGGGACTATGGTCTTTAATCGAGGGTCTTTGCTAAAGCATCCCATGTTCGAGGGACGTGATTGTTTATATCTGAGGAAACAACTGAGGGTCACCCTAGAGGTGTGTGTGTGTGTGTGTGAAGTATTTTGATTTCAAGTATTTATCTTTGAGATTAGGTTTTCTAATGATTGATTTTAATCTTGCCATACAAACCCTAATTACTAACAGTAATAAGGAAAGCAGTAAATTACGTAAATTAAATGTTCTACGTTATTACAAGGCCTCGGGAATGGGGGTACAAATTTGTGAATGGGGATGAAAAATAGTAAACCTTAATTAAAGCTATTACATACTATTGAGCAGTTTCATAATTGGGAAATAAAGTACACGAAGATTTGTAAAATAAAGAGAAGAGAAAGGAAATTATTTTTTGTGATTTTTTGATGAAAAAAGTTTGATGATCAACCTAATTATTTGATTAATTTTGCCAAAAGTTTAGTAAAAACCTAAGAAACTAAATTAAGTTTAATGAAAAAGTTCAATTAATTTTAATTAATTAAAAAGAAAGCTAATTTAATTAACTTAATTAAAAAAAGAAGTCTAAATTAATTTTAATGTTAAAAAAAGAAACTAATTGTTTAGAAAATAATTTTGATGTTTTATTTAGAAAAATATATGAAGTATAAAACCAAATTCTAATTAAATAAAATCAAAGTGATTAAATTGAATTAATTTTTATTTGTCAGTAATTAAATTACTTAAATCTAATTTTTTTAATCAATTTTATGATTTTCTAATTAAAATAAAAAATGATTAAAAAGAAAACAAATAATTTAAAACAAAAATAAATTTAAATGGGTTCGGCGCTGTAAAAGAAAAATGGGGGGTGTTAGAAAGCAAAAATGAAAGGCCCAAACCATGGAGGCCCGAGCACCTGTTTGAGATTCAATGTGGGCAGCTCAATGGGGTGCACTGTAGGGAGGACACATGTGGAGCGTTGGATCTGGATCTATTGAGATCTGAAGGTTGTAACACGAGGATGCATGGTGCACGTATATGGCTTGCCTGCTGTTGTACCCCAAAATTTCCCCTCTCATTTCTCAAGGAATTTCTCACAAGGATTCTCAAAATTCAAACTGCCACAAGTACATTGGGATTTTCCAGCATCAAGTTAAAAAAGAAACTATTAAAAAAGGGAAAAAGAGATAAAAATAATCTTTTTGACAAAATTGGAGAAAATACAAGTTTTCTTCGATTCCTCTTGCTTCGATTGGACTATGGTCTCTTTCATGCCTCCTTCGATCCAAAAGGCAATGACCTCCTGCATGTAAGCTTCACATGGTTCACAATGCAATGGTGGCCTACATGCATGCTTCGATTGGACGTTTGATGCCTGCATTGATTGGACACATAATTCTCTCCATGTTTGCTTTGATTCATAAAGTAATGTCTGGCTGCATACAGCCTTCGATTAAGTAGTAGTTTCCTTCTTGCATGCTTTAAAGCAAGGGGCTCCCACCAGGCCAGCAGGAACAAGGCAAATAAACCCCTTGTGACCTCTTTTGATTCAAAGGCAAAAAGCCTCTTGTTGATGTCCTTCGATTCAGGAGGAAAAGGCCTCTTTTCTGGTCTTCTTCGATTGCACATTTTTCCTCCTACATGCCTCTTTTCGTTTGGGGCATGTGGCCCCCTTTTTTGCAAGCTTCGTTTGGGAATTTAGACCTCATGCATGCATCTTTCATTTGGGGCGTGTGGCCCCCTTTAATGCAAGTTTTGGTTACACCCTTCGTTTGAGCAAAGGCTCCTTGCATGTTTGCTTGGAGTCATAAAGCAATGGCCTCCTAAGACTTTCCTTCGATTCAGAGGCCATTTTCCCTTTGCATGATCCCTTCGACTCATAAAAACTAGGACTCCCTTTAGGCCTGAATTCACAAGGAAAAAGCTTCCCCCATGGCTAGCATTCACAAGGCAATGGCTCCCACAAAGCATTGGCTACTTTCATGCTAGTTTCGACTGGGCAGTATCTCCCTTGGAAATAATTTGCTTCAACATACAATTTCTACACTATGACACATAGTTATTATCTCGTTTGAAAGACGTATCATGGTAGCACATTCGATGGACTTGCCAGATATACCTGGATGTCCCAATCGGATGACATATTTTAGTGATCCATTCTAGGGGCATGCATTTGGTCCATTCGAATGAACATACAAAAGGCCTATTCGAAAGACACCTATTTGGGCCCCTTCAAAGGATACACATATGAGCGATTCGAAGAACACTTTGATTTGAAAAGAAATCTTTTTGTTTGAAAAGGAGTCTGTTCGAAGGATAGGGCTAGGGGGTCAAAACAAAAGTTTGAGATATCCAAAGATACTTGTTGGTCAGAGTCCCATGTGCTGCCAAGTTCAGGCCTGATACACTGGCCATAACACTCCAAAATTATTGCACAGCAGTCCTACAACACTGCCCTTATTCTTGCACCAATTTGGCATACGAATACTGCCCCTCGAAAGCTATAAGAATAGCATGCCCTTTTTGTTTAAATTTCTTTTGTTTTCCCTCCTAAAACATCAGCCAAATCATCTATAAATATGAGCCTCCACCACACATCTTAGGGGCCCCTGGATAGTTGCAAGAAAATTCTTGTTGTGAAAAAGTGATAAATCTCTTTAAAAAACTCTCAAGCACTATCCAACATTTTTTTAAATATTCCAAACACTTCTAAAAAACTCAGATCCCTTCACACACTAAGTAAACCCTTCGGTTCAATCCTCAAGTTTCCAGATAACAACCTTCAACCCATTCCCCCAACCATAATATAATAATCATTTGATTCACTCCCTTACCTGTTATAGTGTAACCTTTGATTCACTCACATACCCTCCTTCGATTCAGTGACTTCTCAAACAAGGTAGTAACTGAACTAGCCTCAGGAAGACCCCAACGAACTCCCATCCACCACCAAGGAAGTCACTTGCAGTTTCATTCGATTCAAGCGTTTCAAGAGGTAATTTCTTTCTAAACTTGGAACTCTTTCATTTAAATATCATGTGTATATACCAATAAAAAATAAATGTAGCTATCTCATCTATGGAGTTTGACCATGCTTTAACCTTCGATCCTGACTGCCTATATGTTGAAAGTTTCAACCCTGACTAGTTATACTTTGGATTTCGAGACCCAATAATCTTATGCTAACCCCTGGCCTGTAGCTTTCAAAAGTTACACTTGAATGTTGCATGTTTAAAAGTTTAAAACAGGTTCCCTATATCCTTCATTTGGCTAAATACTCAAGCCTTTAGAATCTCAACCTGAGGGCCTAGCATTCCTGCAGTCGAAGAAGGCAGCAAGGGACTTGAGGTGAAGAGTGCACTTCATGCTGATTCTAGGCCCAATTGAAAGGCACGCCCTCACTACTTCCAGGCTCTAACTGAAGGAAGCAGAAAGGCAGATTTCATCTCATGCTTCATTGCTAAGCCCAAATCGAAAGGCACGCTCTCACTACTTCCATGCCAAATCCAAGGAAGCCATGAAGAGCAGAATTGAAGGGTGTTTCTGTTAGAACAAAGTTTGAATCTACTACCCTATATTTAAGTTTTGATGATAACAATGTGAAAAGATATATTATTTACGATATTCATATATGAACTATCTGCTGCCTAAAAATCATTATGTTCTGACTTGCAGATACTCTGATTGATAAGCAAGATCACATCTAATCAGCATCAGAATTTGGTTCTTGACACCAGCATCAGAAGTTGCCATATCAGAATGTCAGAATCAGATGATCAACTCACGTACATGCTGAAGCCTGATGAACAAGACTGCGCTCAACACTCTGATAAAGAAACACAACAGTTCATCAGCAGCGAAGCAGAGTCAGAATGAGCCAAGCCAGAACTTGCATTAAGTAAGCAACGGTACTGTGCATTGAAAGCAAATTAATTCCAACGGCCTCATTCCAGACAAGATCTGCTCGATAAGGAAAGTTTGTAATTAGCATTGAATCAAGAATATTGCATCCAACGTTCATCATCTCAGTGCTATATAAACAAGACTTTGAAGATTGAAATGGCTAATGCTCTCCAAATCTCTACACGCACAAAAGCTAATCAAAATCTTCTTTCTCTCAGTTTTGCTAAACCACACATTCTGATATTCCATCATTGTTTAGCAATCTAGTTTCTAAGCTTCAATTTGTGTATACATCACAGTTGTGATACAGTTTTGTAGAAAACATTCACACACTTAGTGTTATCTCTTTGTAAGAAAGTGTTACCTTGACAAACCGGGTTGTGGTTTGGATCAAGAAGGCTTTAGCAGTTGTTAAAGCAGTCTGTAATATTCAGTTGAATATAGTGGATTAAGACCTCGTTGGAGAGAGGCGAAATCACCTTGACGGGTGGACTGGAGTAGTTTGAGATCAAACGAACCAGGATAAAAATATCTTGTTCATTGCATTAGATTTCAATTTTACAATTCAACCCCCCCCCCCCCCATTCTTGTGTTTTTCACCACTTCAATTGGCATCAGAGCTCCTGGTTCTGAGCTAAAACACTTAACCGTGTCAGTACAAGATCCAGCGTCAGAAAAACACAATGGCAGGAAACAATTCTCACATCAGCAATGACAACAATGAGGACAGAGACAGATTAAGCGGCAAACCTCCAGTCTTTGATGGAGAAAACTTTGATTACTGGAAAGACAGAATTGAAAGCTTCTTTCTGGCACATGATGCTGATCTGTGGGATATGGTGACAGATGGATACACGCACCCTGTGAATGCAAGTGGTCAGAAGATTGATAGAAAAACAATGTCTGATCAACAAAAGCGTGACTTCAAGAATCACCACAAGGCCAGAACCATCCTCCTCAGCGCCATCTCCTATACTGAGTATGAAAAGATCTCCAACAGAGACACAGCAAAGAATATTTTTGACTCACTCAGAATGACGCATGAGGGCAACGTTCAGGTCAAAGAAACAAAAGCTTTGGCGCTCATTCAGAAGTATGAGGCGTTCAAAATGGAAGAATCTGAATCCATTGAAACCATGTTCTCTAGATTCCAGATTCTGGTAGCTGGTCTCAAAGTTCTGGACAAAGGATACTCTACTGCTGACCATGTCAAGAAAATCATCAGAAGTATACCCAAGCAGTGGAGACCTATGGTTACAGCTCTGAAGCTAGCTAAAGATCTCAACAAAATCACTCTGGAGGAACTTATCAGCTCCCTCAGAAGTCATGAGATAGAGCTAGAAGCTGATGAGCCTCAGAAGCAAGGTAAGCCTTTAGCATTAAAATCTAACAAAAAATTTGAGTCTAAAGTTTTGCAGGCAGTTGAAGAAACATCTGATGGATCCTCATCAGAAGAAGACGAACTCTCTCTCCTCTCCAGAAGAGTAAATCAACTGTGGAAGCAAAGACAAAGGAAGTTCAGGAATCCCAGAAGATCTGATCAGAACGAGTCTTCTTCCAGATACAGAAGGACAGATTCTTCCTCTAGATACAGAAGATCTGAAGGCTCCTCCAGTAGCAAAAAGCCAAACACCAAAGACATCATCTGCTATGAGTGCAATGAGCAAGGACACTATAAGAGTCACTGCCCAAAGCTTCAGAGGGAAAAGCCCAAAAAGAAGTTTGGAAGAGAGAAGAAGAAAAGTCTCATGGCTACATGGGATGACTCTGACTCGTCTGAAGCTGACTCAGAATCAGATGATGAGAGGGCAAACATAGCTCTCATGGCTAACATCTCAGAAGATAGTGATGCTTCTGAATCAGACTCAGAATCAGACACTGAAGAGGTATTTCCTAACTTTGCTGTTAACTTTACAAAGGCTGAACTTGCTGAAAGCCTTAATGAGATTCTGGAACGGTATCAGCAAATTAGAGTTAAATTCAGAAACCTGAAAAGGAATCTTGAATCTGACTCTAATAAGACTGAGAGTCTCAAATTGGAAAATTCTGAGCTGAGAAATAAGATTTCAAAATTAGAAAATACTTTACAAACCTCTCAGAAGGAACCAATTTCTGAAACTCCCAGCAACGCTGATGAGATCATCAAGGAGTATGATCACAGTTTCCAGAAGTTCCTAGCTAAAAGCATAGATAGAAGCAGAATGGCTTCAATGATCTATGGAGTTAGCAGAAACGGCAGGAAAGGAATAGGATACCAAGGTAAGGTTCCTACACCAAAGAATGTCATGGACTTGACCATTAAACACACTCCTCTGAATTCACATTTTGTATATGGTCACACACATGATATCAAATACACTAGCAGTAAGCACTCTGTGAAACCAAAATTCAACCAGAGTTTTGGTAAAACTAACAAATCAGGACCCAAGAAAATCTGGGTACCTAAGGATAAAATAATACATGTTGCAGATATCTTTAGCAGCAAGTCAGAAACACCAGTCATGGTACCTGGACTCTGGCTGCTCACGACACATGACGGGAAGAAGGCATATGTTCCAAAGCCTGGAACTTAAGCCTGGAGGCCACGTTGGCTTTGGAGGCAATCAGAGGGGAAAGATGATTGGCTCTGGAACTGTAGGTAATGGAAATCTTCCCTCTATTAATAATGTTCTGCTAGTAGATGGATTGATGCATAATCTGTTATCCATAAGTTAATTAAGTGATAACGGTTATGATATAATCTTTAATCAAAAATCATGTAAAGCTGTTAGTCAGAAAGATGGGACTATCCTGTTTAATGGTAAGAGGAAAAACAACATTTACAAAATCAAACTTTCTGAACTAAAGAGTCAGAATGTAAAATGTCTTCTGTCTGTTAACAACGAGCAGTGGATCTGGCACAGAAGATTCAGGCATGTTAGTATGAGAAGAATATCTCAGATTAACAAACTCAATCTGGTCAGAGGACTTCCTAATTTGAAGTTCAATTCAGATGCTCTGTGTGAAGCATGTCAGAAAGGCAAATTTGCAAAACCTTCTTTTAAATCCAAAAATGTTGTTTCTACCTCTAAGCCATTAGAACTTCTGCACATTGACTTATTTGGACCAGTTAAAACTGCTTCAATCAGTGGTAAGAAGTATGGGTTAGTAATCGTAGATGACTATAGCAGATGGACATGGGTAAAGTTCTTAAGACACAAGGACGAGTCACACTCTGTGTTTGTTACCTTCTGTAACCAAGTTCAGAATGAAAAGGATCTTAGAATCGTTAAAGTCAAAAGTGATCATGGTGGAGAATTTGAAAACAAAGATTTTGAGTCATTCTTTAATGACAGAGGCATTCTGCATGATTTCTCTTGTCCTAGAACTCCCCAACAAAATGGAGTTGTAGAACGAAAGAACAGAACATTGCAAGAAATGGCCAGAACCATGATCAATGAGACAAACGTTGCTAAGACCTTCTGGGCAGAGGCAATAAACACAGCGTGCTACATTCAGAATAGAATCTCAATAAGACCTATTCTGGAAAAGACTCCATATGAATTGTGGAAGAACAGAAAGCCCAACATTTCATATTTTCATCCATTTGGATGTACTTGCTTTATATTAAATACAAAGAATTATTTGAACAAGTTTGACTCTAAAGCACAAAAGTGTATTATGTTAGGATACTCTGAACGCTCAAGAGGGTACAGAGTATACAATACAGAAACACAGATTGTGGAAGAATCAATCAGTGTTCGTTTTGATGACAAGCTTGACTCTGAAAAGTCAAAGCAGAATGAAGTTTTTGCAGGTATAGAAATTGAATTTGCAGGTTCTGAAGACAAGTCATCAGAAGCTCTCAACACAGACATTCCTTCAACGTCTGAAAGGAGAACTGCTAGCAATCCTACAACAGCTGCTGATCAACCTCAGAAGAGATTACCCAGAAGCAGCTTGGATCACCCAGAAGAGACTATCCTAGGAAGAAAGGAAGATCCAATCAGAACAAGAGCAAGCTTCAGAAACTCTGAAGAAACACTTATGGGACTTGTGTCTCTGATTGAACCTTCTTCTATTGATGAAGCACTTCTGGATAATGACTGGATTCTGGCAATGCAAGAAGAGCTGAATCAATTCACCAGAAACGACGTATGGGATCTCGTTCCCAGACCAAAAGGATTCAACGTCATTGGAACAAGATGGGTGTTCAGAAACAAGCTAAATGAACAAGGTGAAGTCATCAGAAACAAGGCACGACTGGTTGCACAAGGTTATAGTCAGCAAGAGGGGATAGACTATACAGAAACCTTTGCCCCAGTCGCCAGGTTAGAATCTATCAGACTTTTAATTTCATTTGCTGTTAATAGAGGCATCACTCTGTATCAGATGGATGTCAAAAGTGCATTCTTAAATGGTTATATAGAAGAAGAAGTTTATGTACACCAACCCCCAGGTTTTGAAAATACAAAACATCCAGAACATGTTTTCAAACTAAAGAAGTCACTGTATGGTCTGAAACAAGCTCCCAGAGCTTGGTATGAAAGGCTAAGTAACTTTCTGTTAGAAAATGAATTCACCAGAGGGAAAGTGGACACTACTCTATTCTGTAAATCAGTTAAGAATGACATCTTAGTCTGTCAAATTTATGTTGATGATATTATTTTTGGTTCTACTAATCCTTCTCTTGGAAGAAAATTTGCTAAGTGTATGCAGGCAGAATTTGAGATGAGCCTCATGGGGGAACTGAAATTCTTTCTAGGAATTCAGATCAATCAAACTCCAGAGGGAACTTACATTCATCAGAGCAAATACATCAGAGATCTTCTGAAGAAATTTGACCTCTCAGAATGTAAGCCATCAAAGATTCCAATGCATCCCACGTGCATTCTGGAAAGAGAAGAGGTAAGCAAAAATGTAGAACAGAAAGTCTACAGAGGTATGATTGGTTCTCTCCTCTATCTGACTGCTTCAAGACCTGACATATTATTCAGTGTTTGTATCTGTGCTAGATTCCAATCAGATCCTAGAGAATCTCACTTAACAGCTGTTAAGCGAATTTTCAAGTATCTGAAAGGTACTACTAATCTGGGTTTGTTTTATAGAAAATCTAGTGATTACAGCTTAGTAGGCTACTGCGATGCTGATTTTGCTGGAGACAGAGTGGAACATAAAAGTACTTCTGGAAGCTGCCAGTTTCTGGGAGAAAATCTGATCTCTTGGTCCAGCAAAAGGCAATCAACAATTGCACTATCAACAGCAGAAGCTGAGTACATAGCAGCAGCAGGATGTAGCACACAAATGCTCTGGATGAAAAGTCAGCTTGAAGACTTCCAGATTTTTGAGAGTAACATTCCTATACTTTGTGATAATACTTCTGCTATTTGCTTAAGTAAGAATCCCATTTTACATTCTAGAGCTAAGCATATAGAAATAAAACATCACTTCATTAGGGACTATATTCAGAAAGGTATTTTGAACTTAAAGTTTATAGATACAGACCATCAATGGGCTGATATCTTTACTAAACCCCTTTCAGAAGATAGGTTTAATTTCATTCTGAAACATCTCAGCATGAAAGTGTGTCCAGAGTGAAAATGTTTTAATTCCATATATTTACCTTCAGAATATAATTGTTTTACTGTGAACTTCTGATCAATCTCCTTTCAGAAAGATAGAACATGCAGATTGTATCAGATGCAAGTCTAAAGATCTGAGAGTCTAAGCTCAAAGACAGACGTGCTGATCACTACATCAAACAAGTGTCATCCAATCATCAGCATATCTCTGAAGTAGAACGCGTGCATGCTTCTGAGAAGGCAAAGCGCTGATTGGGTGCATTGAGACACATGTCTGGTAACCGTTTTTAAGTATCTTTCTCAAATCCCCCAAAATCAGCAAGCATTTAATGAAAAGTAATCATGCTTTTAAAATGCAATCATGATTTTTCTCTCTTTTTAAAAACGTTTATCTTTTCAAAATATTTTTGAAACTCTATTTAAACACATTAATCTCTCATTCTCATTCTTTACGTTTTCTCACTAATACTCAAGCATTTTCTGCATATTTCTGTGTTCATCTCTTGCAAAACTTATTTTCCTCAGTTTATTCTCAAAACCCTTTTAGTGTGAACATGGCAACCTCCAGCAGTGCTTCTGCAGGTCCTCAGAAGAAAGCATCATCTGAGCAATATCAAGTGACATTCAGAACTCTCCTCACTCCTGTGAAGAATCTTGAAGTGCTTTCTGAATTAATCATTGATTTTGGAAGCTTGAAGGAGAACGGTTTTGACCTAACTGAAGAAGTTAGGGCACAAAAGTGGGAAAGGTATTTTGACAGGTTGGTTGGACCAACATTCCCAATGCTAGTCAAGGAATTCTGGATTCACGCCAAGGCTTCAACACATCTAGTCACCTCCTTTGTTATGGGGAAGAAGATTGTGATCATTGAGGATCACATTGCAAGGCTAATCGGTTAGAGTGGCGGTGGCGTCCGTTGTGTGGACATGGCTGAAAGATGTGCTGATGTAGGTGTGATAGCTGCAAGGATTTTCACTCATGGGGTGCCCAGCAGCAAGATTAAAGATCTGAAGGATCATTACAGAGTTTGGGCTAAGATAATTCTGGGGTGCTTCAACCACAGGAAACCAACCAGTTCTCCTGATTACATAAATGTGGATCAGCAGTTTCTGATCTACTTTATTGATCAGAAGGTAAAGATCAATCTGGCTCACTTCCTGTTCAACCACCTCAGAACAAGTGTGAAGGAAACCAGGGAAGAAGAAAGAACCAAGAGGGATTGGATACCCTTTGGAAGGTTGATATCAGATATTCTGACAGAGAATAGGCTGATAGAGCATCTGATAGAAGCTCAAGAGTTAAGCACTATTGAACTAACAGTTGGGAAACCTCTGAATGCAAAGAACTTGAAGAAGATGAAGCTGATAGAGAATATTCAGAAGGAACCCAGAGCTACTCCTATTGCTGATATCACCAGCAGAAGAGTGCCTCTGAGTGACTTTCCGTTATTTTCTGAAATAGAATCCAAACCAGAGGTGGTTCTCAGGTACTTGGATGCGTGCAAGGCAGATGGTTCAGATCCAAATCTGATTATCAAAGCTCTGCATCAACCTCAGCAAGAAGTGGCTCTGAAGAAGACGAAGAAGAGGAAGGCACCATCAGAAGGATCATCCCAGCAGACACCCAGGAAAAGAGGTAATTCATCTGTTGCTTCTGTTTTAAATTCTTCTACTATTCCAGCATCTATTCCTCCTCAAACCTCTCATAGAATCTCAATCCCCATCCCTACCATAGATGAAACTGTACCAGAAGAGGACCCTTCTGAGGCATTAAAACTCAGAAGACCCAGAACCAAACATCCCAAACAACCAACAATCTCAACAACATCAGCAATTGACCAAGTGCTGTCTGACATTGATCAACACACCTCTGATCAACCAATTTCTGAACCACAAATTGTCCCTCCTCCACAACCAGAACAACAGCAATCTGCTGAAGAACCAGAACAACAACAACAACAACCACTTTCACCAATTCCAGAAGAACCCCTTATCCCTGAACAATCAGAAATTCCAACAACTTCTCCTCAACCAGCAATTCCGTCTCCCTCTCCCCAACTAGAAATTAATCCACCATCACCTCAACCAGAGTTTCATCACTCTGAAACTCCTTCTCCTCAACCATCTGAACCTCATTCACCTCAACCATCACCTTTGGCAATCCAGCTGCCAGGTGGAACAACTATCACCTTAGCACAATTTCCATCCTCATCAGAATCTACACCACCAAATACTCCCAAAACACCACCCAGTCCAATCATAATCTCTGATTCTGATTCTCCATCTCCAAAACAAACAGCTGCCCAGAAAACCTCCGAAAACCCCAGCAGGACTTTCATAGACTTAACCAGTCTTGACCGTCTTGCTAATCTGAAACATAAAATTGCCATCCCAAAACCAAAACAACCAGATGTTGGCTCTGGTATTATGAATTTTGAAATAGGTGTGCTGCAATGGATTGCTTCTTTGAAGCAGGTCTGTCCTAGAATGATTGACCCAGCTGCTTCTGATCATCTCTGGTCATAATTCAGACTTTGGGTACGTGCTGAAGCCCTCAAGTTACAGGATATCAACTATGAGCAGGCACAACAAAATTTCAGCAAGCTTCTGAATGAAGTTGGAAGTCAGCTTCTGAAAGAAGACGTGCTCCCTCTGGATAGTGAACCTTGGTCTGAGAAACAGCAAGCTGCAAAGGTGCAATCAGAAGAAGACAAGACCATTCAAGCTGAAGAAAGTCAAGCAGAAGATGTTGCTGAAAGTTCTCAGAAGCTTCCTGCTTCTGATGCTTCTCAAGCTGCCTTGGACAGGCAGACTCTGGAAGAACTAAGGCTGAATGACATGCGTCTGCAGCAGCGGATGGATGAAAGCGACCAGAAGATGAAAGAAAGAATGGATGTGCAGGATAGCAAGATTGACACTGTTGTCAGCATGGTGCACAAGCAGAATGAGACTGCTGAAAAGATCCAAGCCATGCTGGAGAACCTGTTCACACGCTTGCCTCCTCAACCTTAGTCTTTTTTCATTCATGTCCTTTCTCATGTTTTCCTTGATTTTCTGATGTACTACTTGAATGTGTTTTGTACTATTTTCATGTTTTGATTCTGAACTCTTTTAATATAACTAGTTTTTCTGATCTTAATTGTTTTAGCACATCACTTACACTTTTTGATTGCTGACAAAAAGGGGGAGAACAAGAATGATATTTTAAACAATAACGGCTAACTAGACAGAAATTCTCAAACATTCTAACTCTATTACTTAAGAATGTTTTTCTGTTTTGCTTAAAGTCTACAGGTACAAGGAAGCTCCTGGACACTCTGAAGACTAGAAGCTCTGATCACTATGAAGCTCTGATCCGCTCTGATACTCTGATCCAAAGCAAAGCTCTGACAAGAAAAGCTCTGAAGCTCTGCTCTGACATAAAGCCTCTGATAGTCAAAGACTCTGATACTCTGACATTCAAAGAAAGGAAAAAATATCTGATCCTGAAGAACACTTGTAATCAAAGGGAAGTAATAAACTCAGGGGGAGTATATCTCTTAACTATGATATCCTTTTACTTCTTACTCTGATGCATATCTCAGATACCTTTTCACGTTATTTTCATTTAAAAATATCTAGTTTTTGTCATCATCAAAAAGGGGGAGATTGTTAGAACAAAGTTTGAATCTACTACCCTATATTTAAGTTTTGATGATAACAATGTGAAAAGATATATTATTTACGATATTCATATATGAACTATCTGCTGCCTAAAAATCATTATGTTCTGACTTGCAGATACTCTGATTGATAAGCAAGATCACATCTAATCAGCATCAGAATTTGGTTCTTGACACCAGCATCAGAAGTTGCCATATCAGAATGTCAGAATCAGATGATCAACTCACGTACATGCTGAAGCCTGATGAACAAGACTGCGCTCAACACTCTGATAAAGAAACACAACAGTTCATCAGCAGCGAAGCAGAGTCAGAATGAGCCAAGCCAGAACTTGCATTAAGTAAGCAACGGTACTGTGCATTGAAAGCAAATTAATTCCAACGGCCTCATTCCAGACAAGATCTGCTCGATAAGGAAAGTTTGTAATTAGCATTGAATCAAGAATATTGCATCCAACGTTCATCATCTCAGTGCTATATAAACAAGACTTTGAAGATTGAAATGGCTAATGCTCTCCAAATCTCTACACGCACAAAAGCTAATCAAAATCTTCTTTCTCTCAGTTTTGCTAAACCACACATTCTGATATTCCATCATTGTTTAGCAATCTAGTTTCTAAGCTTCAATTTGTGTATACATCACAGTTGTGATACAGTTTTGTAGAAAACATTCACACACTTAGTGTTATCTCTTTGTAAGAAAGTGTTACCTTGACAAACCAGGTTGTGGTTTGGATCAAGAAGGCTTTAGCAGTTGTTAAAGCAGTCTGTAATATTCAGTTGAATATAGTGGATTAAGACCTCGTTGGAGAGAGGCGAAATCACCTTGACGGGTGGACTGGAGTAGTTTGAGATCAAACGAACCAGGATAAAAATATCTTGTTCATTGCATTAGATTTCAGTTTTACAATTCAACCCCCCCCCCCCCCTCTTCTTGTGTTTTTTACCACTTCAGTTTCTTCCTAGATCAAAAAGCTCATTTTTTATCCTTTTATTTTTGTTTTGTATTTACATTTTCTTGCTATTTAATATGGTTGTAATAGTGTATGATTTATTTTCTGCATTTGTATTGCTCTTGTACATATGTTAGTAATTAGGATGTATGGAAAGATAAAACCAACAAGTAGACAACCTTAAATTTAAAGACAAAGATGCATGAAATCAAACACACTATACACACATGCACCTCTAGGGTAATCTCACTTGTTGCCTCAGAAAAATAGTCATGTCCCTTAAATATGGGTGTTTTAGCAAATACTCTCGATAAAAGATCGTAGTCCCTCAATGTTTCCTTTGGTAAACGATCTAGTTCCTAAACAAAAATTGCTAAAACGTCCCATAAGTTGCCTTCTATGACTATACAAACGTCCACGCCCGTCCCTTCACATCCAATGATGGGGATTCTTACCAAATCAATGGTAAGATAGCAACATCTAAAGGAGGAGGAAAAGAACATAGACCTTTTGAGTAGGTAGGATGCTCCTGGTTGCTCGCTTGCTCACAACAAAAACACTTTATACAGCAACATTTTAATTTGAAACATTTTCAAAAGACAAAGCTTTTTGTACGCGTTCTTATAGAAACGAGAACCATTACAAAGACACTTTTCAAAATACTTTCAAAACCCACACCACAAGCACATTTTCAAACAAAAGCAAGTGATCTAGCAAGCAACTAAGACCCCATAGATAACTAAGGATGAAAAGGGTGCTAACACCTTCCCTTTTCATAACCTACCCCCCGAACTCAAGAAATAATCTCAAAGGTCTTTCATGTTCTTTCCACCCTTTCCTTATTGGATAAAAGAAAAGTCGGTGGCGACTCTTTCTATCCACAACAATTGCGATCAAACGCAAAACACCTAAGTAAGTTCCCCTACTGTATTACAGAACTGGTGACTCTGTTGGGGACTATACTTAAAAGTGGGGTTACCTTAGGGCTAGATCACCTTTACTTGCTTTCTTTGTTTGACTTGCTTGCTTTACATTATGGTTCCTTGTTTGGGTTTGTTTTGATCCTCTACCCGGATCTGGGGCACCTTTTAGGTAAGTAGCAATAATTTGTGGAAACTGTGCGGGGTATACCGATATGGTCAAAGCAATAGCTATGTTAGTGTGACACATTTGTTGGTACCAGTAGCCCTTGAGTAGTCAAGGAGAATACAGGGCCGCTGTGTGCTATCATGAAGCACTAACTGACTTTAGAACCTTACTTGAACAACTTGTCCATTAGGAAGTAGTGAGGTAGCCGGTTTTGGGGCCATCCGAAGTTGGTTGATACTCGATACTACGCTCATTGAGATCAGACTTTTGGGATATTTCGGTCGCTAATAAAGAGGCTTGCGCTGAAACAATGGCCGATGAAGAAAGATCAGTGATATTGAGATTCCCTAGAACCCGTTTACTTTCTAGGACATGTTGAACCAACTAAACTTCAAGAGGGTACTTACCTATGAACCTCATGCAAGCCTAAACCTAAGGACTTGTTTTATTTGCTTGTGCATATGCTTGTACATAACATCATGGCATCATACCATAGCATATTATACTAACTATTTAAAGGATCTTAAGATTGATCTTTGTTCTGTTTTGTAGGACATGACTCCCACTCGCAGGAATACAATCCAATTCAATCTCGTACGAGTAACTTTTCAGCTCAAAGAATTAGCATCAAGGGTCCCTAAGAATTCTCTGTTCACCAAAAGACATGGACGGCTTCTCAACCTAGTTACCTCAAACTTTGATGAAGACAAGATGAAAGTGCTTTTCCAGTTCTTCGACCCTTTGCACCATTGCTTTACCTTCCCCGATTACCAACTGGTTCCTACTATGGAAGAATTCTCTCAAATCTTGGGAATTCCTATCCTCAATAAATTACCTTTCAACGGTATTAAAAGAGGCCCGAGCCCTGAAGAGATTTCCCGAGCCTTACAGTTGCAACAATTTGACATCTTGGTTAACTGGGAAACAAGAAGTGGTGTCAAAGGGTTCCTAGCCAAGTTCATGTTGAAAAAAGCTCAAGACTGTTGGGACACTCTGGATTTACAAGCCTTTGAAGAAATCTTGGCTCTTCTCATTTATAAGATGGTACTATTTCCTAATCCTGACCAACTTTTAGATGTGAATGCAGTCAAAAATTGTATATCTCGCAATCCAATGCCTACTTTGTTGGGAGATATATTGCATTCTCTGCACTCTCGTACCATGAAGAGAAGAGGAGCCCTTATGTGTTGCACTCCTATGTTGGCTAGGTGGTTTGTTTCGCACCTACCGCGATCCGTTGTAAAGAGCGAGCAAAGTTTGAGATGGTCCAATAGGTTGATATCACTCAGACATTCGGATATTCACTCGTGTTCTCGATCCTTGGAGGATATTACTATCATCGACCATTGTGGGGAATTCCCTAATGTCCCTTTGCTTGGAATTAGGGGAGGTATCACTTGCAACCCTTGCTTAGCTTTGCGACAGTTTGGGTATGCACGAAGAGATGGTCCTCATGATGCGCTCATCCAAGGTGTGGTGATCGACTACGAGAGCGACGACCAAGGCTATCGTCAAAGGTTTATACGAGCTTGGATGATGGTAAATAAAGTGGATAGTAAGACATTAGGACACAAAAATTCTATTCCCCTTGAGCCTTACCTTAGGTGGGTACAAACTCGTGCTCAGAGTCTCGTAATGCCTTACCCCTCCATCCTACCTGTCATCATAGAGCCTGTTGCTGAAGGAGATGTCTCGTATACTGTCCTTTATACCAACATGCCTACCTCTCTTGAAGACTTGAAAAACGATTAGATTCAGCTAAAGGAATAGTGAGACACCTTCGAAGCCCAGTTCCACGCGAGTGAGGAGAAAGTTCTGGAACTCACAAAGCAACTTCATGAAGAGCGAAGTTTGAATGCCTATATTGCGCCGAAGTAAATGAGTTCGACCTTTTTGTCTTAGGAGTTTTGTTTTTGTATTTTATTTATTTCGTTGTAAGCCCAAAGAGGCATGATGTAATCAAACTTGGATTTATTAATGCAATGTGTGTTTCCCTTTGTCTAAGAAAATTTAAATCTTCTAATTTCCTTGAAATCATTCGCATATGCATTTCCATTCATCATAACACAAACAGGTTTTTCACAAAAGGTATCCTTATCTTTCTACTATTTATTTCAGTGAGATGGATATTGAACAGACAGTAAAGGATCTTCAAGCACAGAATGCTCAATTCCAACATATGTTTTTGGCTCTGGCTAAAGGACAAGAGGACCTGAAGGCTCTTATGATCAAAGATAAGAAGAAGAAGAAGGTGAAGAAACCAGTTGGTGTTTTGAATTTGGGAAGAAGGTTTAGAGGACAAGCCAAGCGAACTCTAGGTTTCGCAACCTTGTCGAGTGAAGGAGATAATCAAGAAGGAAAGAACAAGGAAGGAAATGACAACCCACAGTCTGAGGAAGATGAAGCTGGCTACTCTGAAGAACAGTATCCTCCTGCTGATGATAAATACAAACATCTGGAGGATCGCCTCAATGCTATGGAGATCCAAAGGGTACCCGGGCTGGATTTTGAAGAGCTAGGATTGGTCTCAGGGGTGGTCATCCCGCAGAAATTCAAGGTCCCCACATTTGCTAAATATGACAGTGTCTCTTGTCCTAAGCTCCATTTAAGGTTATACGTCAGGAAGATTAAACCCCATACTGCTGATAGGAACCTATGGGTACATTTCTTCCAAGAAAGCTTGTCAGGGGCGTAGTTGGATTGGTTCTATCAGTTAGAAGGAACCAATATTCACAATTGGGAGGATCGGGATGCTGCTTTTTACAAGCAATACAAGTATAATGCTTACCTAGCTCTAACTCGAACACAACTGCAAGACATGTATATGGGTTCTGATGAGGGTTTCAAAAATTATGCCCATAAATGGAGGGATCTCGCAGGAAGAGTCCAGCCCCTTTATCTGACAGAGAGTTGGCGGATATGTTCTTGGGCATGTTGTCTGGTCCATTCTTCAACCATCTGATCGGAATCTCTTCAGCTGGATTTACTGAGTTAATCATGACTGGTGAGCGGGTAGAAGTCGGTATTAAGAGAGGCAAAATTCAAGGGATGCATCCTCAAGCACGATGAAGAAACCCTTCACTGGAAAGAAGGAGGTCAGTGTTGCTTATGGCTACAGAAATCAAAACAAAACTGAACATCGTCCGATGATAGGGGTTGTTATGATTTCCAATCATGTATCAAATCAACATCGAAACCATCAACACAGGCCGGAGGTTCCCATAAGACGATTCACCCGGATCAACATGACCTTGTCCCAGGTTTTGCCACATCTGTTAAAGTCCAATCTGGTGACTCTAAAGGAAGCTCCCAAGAACCCCAATACTGCTTCTCCCTGCTACAACCCGAATGCTCGATGTGCCTATCATTCTGAAAGTTCAGGGCATGATACAAACTATTGTTGGGTCTTGAAAAATAAGGTACAAGACCTTATCGAGGCGAAAGAGGTTGAGTTTGACCCTCCAGAAACACCTAACGTAATAATGGCGCCAATGCCCAAACATGGCCAAGGTGTCAATGTTGTTGATGATGACCGTTTTATTTCCTCCATGGATGAATTAACTACTCCCCTTTTGACTGTTAAACATAATCTATTGCAAGCCGGTTTATTTTCGGGTTGTGATGAAAGTTGTCACTTATGTATGTCTCTATCATATGGTTGTTTGTTACTGAAGATGGGAGTCCAGCGCCTGATGGTTAACAAAGAAATCTTGTTCAAGAAAGTTCCTCTTGCCAGAAATTCTTGTGAAGATGTTTCAATAATCATCATTTCTGACAATCCTCCCAGGGTCTCCACCAAAAGACCTGTCAGGATTACATATGTTACAAAGTTTACTCCCCTAATCATCACCATGTCGGGGCCAATACCATATTCCTTGGATAAAGTTGTTCCCTAGAATTATGGGGCTGACGTCTATTACCATGGTGTCAAGAAAGACATGTTGGCTATCAAAGACAATGTTGCTGAAGGTAATGATCCTGATGTCGACAATATCGTTGGGATCAGTAAGATAACAAGAAGAAGAAGAGTTTTCTCTCCTGAGATCTCTCTAAAAAATATTGCTATTCCTGTAATTATTCCTGCTACCGCTCATGTCAGTATTCCCAGTGTTACTCCTATTGTTAATCCTAATGTTATCCCTGCTACCGAGTCGGCCGAAACACGGGGCAAAGAGGTATTGGTTGAGCTTGTCTAGATGAAGGCGCATCCAGAAGTCATCCCTGAGGCTTATAAAAGAGAAATGGAAGAGATATTAAAAATAATCAAGAAAAGTGATTACAACATTGTGGAGCAGTTGGGGCGGACCCCCTCAAAAATATCAATGTTGGCCTTACTTTTATGCTTTGAGGCCCACACTAATACTTTAGTAAAATTTATGAAGACCGCCCACGTGCCCCAAGAGACATCTGTTGATCAATTCAAGAATTGTGTGGCCATTCTAACCACTGATAATGGACTAGGTTTTTTTGACGCTGATTTAACTCCCAAGGGAAGGAAATACAATGATGCCTTGCATGTCTCCATTGAGTGCAGGGGCACTACATTAGCCCATGTTTTGGTGGATACAGGTTCGTCGCTAAATGTCTTACCCAAGAATGCTCTTGACCGGTTAGATTGTGAAGGACTCACTTTGAAGCCCAGCAACATTGATGTGAGGGCCTTTGATGGTTCTAAAAAAACAGTGCACGGGGAGGTGGACATCCCTATCAAAGTTGGAAATCATACTTTTGATTCAACCTTCTATGTGATGGATATCCGCCCATCTTATTCCTGTTTATTGGGTCGACCTTGGATCCATGGGGCTGGTGTTATAACTTCTATCCTACATCAAATGTTGAAGTACCCGGTCAAGGGGAATATTATCACAGTCCATAGGGAGGGGGAATACATGGCTAGCCACCTGAACTCTTTCAGGTATGTTGAAATGGACGGCAAGTTCGTTGAGACCCCTTATCAGAATTTTGAGGAGGTTCCACAGACGGTTGTTGCGACCAAGACTGCTACCAAGGCTCCAAAGGTTACCAGACCTCCATTGAAAATGGCTTCTCTGAAGGATGCTAGAGAAGTAGTTCAGGAAGGTCGATGTACCATTTGGGTCCAACTTCCGCATAATCCCTACAAATCTAACAAGTTTGGTTTGGGTTTTACTTCGGAGGCCCAAAGAGTTGTTCGACGTACTCGCGTTGGGGGACCACCATTACACATCAGCAATCATGGAGTCAATGCACTAGAAGATAGTGATAGCAATTGTGACATGGACGAGTGAATTTTTCCAACCATCGGCGGTGGACTCAACAATTGAGAGGCCAAAGATTTTGTTCCTATTACTTTTATTCAAGAGTAATTGTCTTTTAAATTTTTCTGACTTGTACTATTTAAACAATTTAAACTTTAAAACCTTGTGTCTTACCCGAGGCACAATGGTCCATCTGTGAGGGTTGTTACTTCATCTTCATATGTCATTAATAAATCATGGGACATTTTTGCATGCAAATTTTACGCTCTTTGTTTTCTTTTTCTACATTTTATTTTATCAAATATAGCTATGTTCTTACACACACTCACATATTGAAATGCATATCCACATCCACTTGGGATCCCATTGGTAACAGTTCTGCTATTGCCTATCATGACTTTGAAAATACGATCTACCAAGCCGAGGACGAAGGTGGGGAAGATTATGAGGTACCAGGCGAACTTGCTAGATTACTACAATAGGAAGAAAGGACCATATAGACTCACGAAGAGCAGGTTGAAACAATTAACTTAGGTACTGAAAAGGACAAGAAAGAAGTCAAGATAGGTGCCAACCTGGAGGATAGTGTCAAGAAGCGTTTAACTCAGATACTATATGACTATATTGAGGTCTTTGCCTGGTCATATGAAGACACGCCAGGACTCGACACTGACATCATGGTCCATCATCTGCCGACAAAAGAAGACTGCCCTCCAATGAAAAAGAAGGTTTGTCGTATGCGGCCAGAAATGTCAAAAAAATCAAGACTGAAGTCATGAAGCAGTACAACATCAGATTCTTAGTTGTCACCTCTTATCCATAATGGGTTGCCAATGTCATTCTGGTGCCTAAGAAGGACGGTAAGGTACGTATGTGTGTGAATTATAGAGACCTGAATAGGGCAAGCCCCAAGGATGACTTCCCGCTTCCCCACATGGATATTCTGGTTGACAACACCGCATAACATAAAGTATTCTCCTTCATGGATGGTTTCTCCGGATACAATCAGATTAAAATGGCACCTGAGGACATGGAGAAAACGACCTTCGTCACATAATGGGGAACTTTCTGTTCCAAAGTTATGCCATCTGGGATGAAGAATGTCGGGGAAACCTATCAGCGTGCCATGGTAGCTTTGTTTCATGATATGATCCATCACGAGATAGAGGTCTACATGGATGATATGATAGCCAGATCTCAAACTGAATAGGTGTAAAGAGGGGTTTGGACAATGATGATGGAAGTGTTACAGTTGTTCCAAGAGTGTTTGGACAACTTCTATTTGATGGACAAAAGGTATTTGAATGATAAAAGAGGAAAACGCTTGAGTGGATTTGAAGTTGGGTGTTGGAAGCTTCAAATGTGCAACAATGGAGTTTTCTAAGTGATTTTGAGTTTGGGAGTGTTTGAGAGCTTGTGAATTCATGTCTTAGCTTTCAAGTGATCTCTATATTTATAGAGAAAAGGTTTGAGGACAAGGGTTGATCATGTTTGCAAGTTATGGATTTAAGGCTTGGCTGACATGTAACTTGTGATTTCTTGAGAAATCAAAGTTACAATGCATAGTACCATGGCTCATAGGGTGGTTAGGAGCTGTAGACATGTTACTTCTTGCTTTGACATTGTGTGTGTGTGTAGAAGAAATAGTTTAGAGGCTCAAGGAAAGTGAACTTTGCATAAATCATGCTTTATGTGAATGGCAATGGTGCCTTTGTGCCATAAATGGAAAACTATCTTGGACAATGGCTCAAACACTTGGGTAATGGTTCAATCAATTGTGTAAACACTTAATTATGGGGAGATTTTCAAGTTAATGGACCTGAAAAGTGATATCTCTAAGCATGGCATGAGAATTGGTTATGAACTTGTCACAAAAAATGACCTATAATGCAACCTTAGATACCCAACTTCATCTCTTCGAAACTTCTAGATCAAGTATGATAAATTTGTGTTCTTGGACATTTTGGAAAGTTTGAAACATTGTCTACAACTTTCTTGTTTATCACTTTGGCTAAATCAAATGGGAACTTGGTGGAAATTGGCCAAGAAGTTAGGATAAAAAACTGATCAAAACTTGTTTGAAAAAATTCTAAGTGTTGGATAAAAAACATCATAACTTCATGGGCTTATATCTCTTAAATTAAGAACTTTTTAAGGAACACCCCCACATTATCAAAGTTATAGAATTCATCAATCCCTACAACTTTCATGTTGAAAGTTTTCCTTGAATCAGCTTGTATCTTGAGGAAACTTACTTGTGAAGTTAAGGTTTTTTAGGTACAAAACACTTGAATTTTTTCTAAGTGTTTGAAAATCTTGACTTTTGACTTTTGTTGACTTTCTTGATTCTTGATGATCAAGTTTTATAGTTTTTAATATCTTTATGATTCTTGATTTTTTAATTCCAATATTGACCAAAAAGTCAAAGTTTGACTTTTGAGTAATTGTTGACTTTTCATCAATTGATTCAATTCTTCCACTATCAATCACTTCCATCTTTGGAAATGTATTGAGCCATGTAATTAGGTCAAGATGTTGTATTTTAGCCCTTGAGGTCATGCTTCAAGCCAACAAGTCATGCACTACGTTAAAAGTCAATGATCAGACATCTTTAATCAAAACCCTAATTTGGCAATTTTTGACCTTTGATGATTTGAGGGCCTTCCTTGAGGAATCATGATAAAACCTTGATCAAATTATAAATATCACTTCAAAATGTTGATGTTGACCAAAACATTTTGAAGTTTGACTGTATGTTGACCAATGTTGACTTTTTTACTCAATATAGTTAATTTTCAATCATCTAAGCCATTGACTGAGCAAACCTGTGATGCAAGACTTGAAACTGAGCATAAGAATTATTGAGGACCTATGATGAACCATGAAAGTAATTTGAGACCCTTGCAACCCAATATTTTTTGAGAAGTACCAAACCCTAGTTGAAGACCCTTGCTTAGGAGGTGGTTTTGATCAGTCAACTCTTGAGTAGTTTTGAGCAAATGGGGGACCCCATGAGGATGTCTTGAAGAAAATGGGAGGGAAAATTTTAGGGTACAACAGCTGCCCCCGTTCAATCTTCTTAAACCTGAAGAGTTAAATTGGCTTGTCCGCCATTCCTGACTTGAAGGTAGAAGATGATTGAACACTTAAGTGCCCAGAAATTTGCACTGCCGTGTGCCCGAAGTAATGTTGTTGGTTGATGTAATACTGGAAATGGGCTTAAAGATGCCATTTGGAGAGGTGATGGAGAATTGTCGAAGATGGGCTTATAGATTCCATCCAAAGTAAATATTTATATAACTTAGACTACGACTACGCTTGACTTCAATTATAAGAAGTATCAGAATAAATCTACACTTGATTTAAACTGAGCCAGAAGAGGTCTTTTTGTCTTTAACTAGAAGAAGTATCAGAATAAATTTATGGTCAATTTAATCTGAGCCAGAAAATGTTTGCGTCCGTCTTTAACTGGGATAAGTATTAGAATAAATCTATGGTCGATTTAATCTGAGCCAAAAAAAGTCTACTGGAAGAAGTATCAGAATATATATTTGGTCGATTTAATCTGAGCCAGAAGATGTCTTTGTCCGTATTTTACTGGGAGAAGTATCAGAATAAATCTATGGTCAATTTAATTTGAGCCAGAAAAACTCCACTGGAAGAAGTATCAGAATAAATCTTTGGTCTATTTAATCTGAGCCAGAAGATGTCTTTGTTCGTCTTTAACTTGGAGAAATATCAGAATAAATTTATGGTCAATTTAATCTGAGCCAGAAAAAGTCTACTGGAAGAAGTATCAGAGTAAATCTTTGGTCAATTTAATCTGAGCCAGAAGATGTATGAATCCGTCTTTAACTGGGATAAGTATCAGAATAAATCTATGGTTGATTTAATCTGAGCCAGAAAGAGTTTACTGGAAGAAGTATCAGAATAAATATATGGTCGATTTAAGTTGAGCTAGAAGATGTCTGCATCTGTATTTAACTAGAAGAAGTATCAGAATAAACCTATGGTCGATTTAATCTGAGCCAAAAAAGTCTACTGGAAGAAGTATCAGAATAAATCTATGTTTGATTTATCTGAGCCAAAAGATGTCTGTTTTTTTAGAGTGATCCTCTGAGGAAATTGATGAAATAGCCCTTTGTCATATATAGCCTTGTAAAAGACTGTCGGGTCATATAAGTAGTCGATGATGTTTGTCTGTTGATTGATCTTTCTTGAAAAGGTAAAGAGTTAGTTGTATGCAATGTCATGGTGTATGAAATGCATTACGTAATGATGTTCTCAAAATAAATGAGACAGTGCCATATGCATTTCGTATGCATATGCTATGATATTGATTAAATGATATATGAATGTGAAATGTTGTTGGAAATGTATCAACAGTTTTGTATGACATATTGCTGGAGAAAATGAATCCTTGACTGATGTTGGGGATGAAGAACATGTGTAATCTTCAACCTTGTCTAGAATGCTTCCGTTGGGGGTTCCTGCTTGCTGTTTGAGGAAACTCTGATGGGGGATGTTGACTTCTGCTTGGAGAGAAGAGTTTAGGAAAATTATTCATTCACCGCTCTACTAGGGAGTTTAATTCTTATATACCCTGACTGGGGATAAAAGAGATGGATAACCTTCTGATTCTTATGGGGAGGATAATTCTTATATACCCTGACTAGGGATAAAAGAGATGGATAACCTTCCGACTCATCTGGGGAGGATAAAGTTGATTGATATCTGGTCCGGTTCCAGGTTCTGTAGAAACTCTATGGGGATATTGGTGATTTCACTGGGGAGAGGAATTTTGTCGGTAATTTGTAGCCATCTGAGGAATAGACTCGAGCTGGGAAGACTGTAATATGTTGGGGAAATAAACCCTGTTGGGGAAATAAGCCCTGTTTGACAGAGAAATACTCTTCTGAGGAAATGAGCTCTGCGGAGAGAAGAAATCTGCAAGGGGTTTTCTCAGTTTTGGATGAATAAACTCAGTTGGGGAAGAGAATTTCCATGAACCATACTGATTGGAACTCCGTAGGTGGGTGATATTTCCAAGAAAAAGATCATATTCTTTTATCTGTTGGAGCGGTCTACTGGGGAAATTGCGGGGAATGTATCTTCATTGAATATGAATTTGTGAAGATTACTCGATGGGGATAATCTCATGGAAGTGACTCTGTGGGGACTTGTGGGTGGCTTGAATGTCATCCTAACTCTTAGAGCCTTGAGTAAATGATTATTCATGTCCTTATGCATATATTTGTTAACAGTTAATCGTGTTCATATGCATATGTTCATTCAATTTTAGTCATTGGACGTTTTTTGCAAACAAAACAGAAAAACAAAAAGCTTGAATTTTCAGAGTGTACTTGTATTGATAGTTTGCCCATAAACAGGTGATTTTATACAAAGAGACATAAATCCTAGTAAGAGGAAATTATCGTAAAATGAAAATAATACAAAGTGAAAACAAAACATATAGCTATGTGAAAATGATCTTGTTGGGTTCCAACTCCGCTATTGCCCCTATGTCTTCGAACATCTCATCCCTTGTTGTCGGAAGAAGTTGATTGAACTGATCTTTTGACTTTGGTAATGAAGCTTGCAGTAAATGATCCAATGGGACATAATCTTACACTTTTAATCCCTAACTTTTGTCTGGACCTCCCTTTCAAGTTTTCAGTCCACCGGGATACCCTTTCATGCCAAGCCTCCTTTTCAGGTTTTCGACTTACCGAGTGTACAATATTTTATATATATCCCTAATTTTTTCCCGAACCCTTTTGGTTCTCCGGGATGCCCTTATTTTATCCTAGGCCAGTCAACCTAGCGGGTCATTTTCATGCGTAGTATCTTTTGACTATGTACACGTTCACAGGGTACGGGAAATCTTCACCGTCCATGGTGGTTAGTATCATAACACCGCCCGAAAATACTTTCTTAACAACAAACGACCCTTCGTAGGTGGGAGTCCATTTTCCCTTGGGATCACCTTGCAGTAGAATGATGCGCTTTATTACTAAGTCATCAGCCTGATATACCTGATGCTTAATTTTCTTGTTGAATGCCTTGATCATACATTTTTATACATCTGACTGTGACAGACAGCTGCAAGCCTCTTTTCGTCAATCAGATTCAACTGGTCCAACCTAGTCTGAATCCACTCGTCTTCGTTTAAGTCTGCATCTTTCATAATTCTCAGAGAAGGAATCTGAACTTCGACAGGTAGGACAACTTCCATATCATAGACAAGAGAGAATGGGGTTGCCCCAGTTGATGTCCGTGCTGAAGTGCGATAGCCATGAAGAGCAAATCGTAACATCTTGTGCCAGTCTTTGTAAGTGACAACCATCTTCTGTATGATCTTCTTAATATTCTTGTTGGCAGTTTCCATTGCGCCATTCATCTTTGGTCGATACAGAGAAGAGTTGTAGTGCTTGATCTTAAACTACTTGCAGAGTTCAGCGATCATAGTGTTGTTGAGGTTGGTACCATTGTTTGTGATGATTCTCTCGGGGATGTCATACCGGCAGATAAGGTTATGTTTTATGAACCGGGCGACTATATTCTTAGTGATAGAGGCGAACGAGGCTGCTTCAACCCATTTTGTGAAGTAGTCAATGGTGATGAGAATGAAGCGATGTCCATTAGAAGCAGTAGGCTTGATTTCTTTGATCATATCAATGCCCCACATTATGAATGTCCAAGGAGCAGTCATGAATTTCAAAGGAACTAGAGGCATATGAACTTTATCAGCATAGATCTGGCAGTTATGACAAGTTCTTGAGTGGTGGTGACAGTCAGTTTCCATAGTCGACCAACAGTAATGTGCTCTCAGAATCTTTTTAGCCATAGTATGCCCACTGGAGTGAGTACCGAAGATGCCTTCGTGCATATCCTCCATAATTTTCTCTACTTCCTTCTTGTCTACACAGCAAAGCAGAGTTGAATCATGATTACGCTTGTATAAAATTCCATTGCTCAAGAAGAACTTAGCCGAGAACCTCCGTAGGAATTTCTTATCATTGATCGATGCCCCTTCAGGGTATTCTTGAGCTTTAAGGTATCTTTTCACTTCATGAAACCAAGGTTTTTCTTATACTCATCAGTATCAATTTCATAGCAATGTGTTGGTTCGTAGAATCTTTCAATGGTAATTCTGGGAGCCTCATTGTCCCATCTGACCTTGAACATGGACGACATGGTAGCTAATGCATCTGCCAACTGATTCTCTTCTCTTAGAATATGCTCAAAAGTAATCTCTTCGAAATATGGAATCAAGGTTAGCACATGTTCTCGGTAAGGGATAATATTTGGATGCTTCGTATCCCATTCTCCCTTGACCTAACTGATTACCAAGGCTGAATCCCCATATACGCTGACGAATTTGATTCTCAGGTCAATAGCATCTTTAATACCCATGATACACGCTTCATTTTCAGCCATTTTATTGGTACAGTCAAAGCAAAGTCTGGAAATGAAGGGTGTATGGCAACCCTGAGGAGAGATAATTACAACACCAATTCTGTTGCCAAGTGCGTTGGAAGCTCCATAGAAAACCATAGTCCATCGAGATCCTAGCTCAGGTCCTTCATACAGTTTAGGATCTTCACAATCTATAATTAGCATGATGTTCTCATCCGAGAATTCGAAGTTCATAGATTGGTAATCGTCTACAGCTTGATGCGCCAAATAATCTGTCAGTATACTTCCTTTGATTTCCTTTTGAGTGGTGCACTGAATGTCATATTTTGTTAAGATCATTTTCCATCAGGCTATTCTTCCAGGGAGAGTTGTCTTCTCGAATATGTACATGATGGGATCCATTTTAGAGATTAATAGAGTAGTATGAGTCAACATATACTATCTTAGTCGGCGAGCATCCCATGCCAAAGCCCAGTAAGTTTTCTCGAGCAGTGAATATCTTATTTCACATTCGGTAAACTTTTTGCTAAGGTAGTATATTGCATGCTCTTTTAGACCAGACTCGTCATGTTGCCCCAGTACACACCCTGTTGAATTCTCTAGCATTGTTAGGTACATGATTAAAGGTCTTCCTTCAATTGGTGGAATCAGAATCAGAGGTTCTTGTAAGTACTCCTTGATTTTATCAAAGGCTATTTGACATTTGTTGTTTCAAGTTACTACTTGATCTTTCTTCAGCAGCTTGAAGATTGACTCACAAGTAGCAGCCAAATGAGAGATGAATCGGGCAATGTAATTAAGTCGACCCAAGAAACCTCTGACTTCCTTCTCAGTACGGGGAGATGGAATTTCTTGAATAGCTCTAAATTTTGCGGGATCAACTTCAATACCTTTACCAATGACGACGAAACCCAGGAGTTTTCCAGGCCTCGCCCCAAAGGTGCATTTGTTCGGATTTAGCCTTAGTTTGTACTTCTTTAGCCTTTCAAATAACTTATGCAGATGATCAAGATGTCCTTCTTCAATCTGTGGCCTTTCTATCATGTCGTCGACATAGAATTCTATCTCGTGATGAATCATGTCATGGAATAAAGCTACCATGGCACGCTGATAAGTTGCCATAGCATTCTTCAACCCAAAAGGTGTGACCTTGTAACAGAAAGTGCCCCACTGTGTGACGAAAGTAGTTTTCTCCATGTCTTTAGGTTCCATCTTGATCTGATTATAACCCGAGAAACCATCCATGAAGGAGAATACCTTATGCTGAGCAGTGTTGTCGACCAGTACATCAATATGCGAAAGTGGGAATTCATCTTTGGGGCTTGCCCTGTTCAGATCCCTGTAGTATACACTCATACACACTTTTCCGTCTTTCTTTGGTACCGAAACAACATTAGCAACTTATTGAGGATATGACGTCACTTCTAAGAACCCCGCATTGAATTGTTTCATAAACTCGACTTTGATCTTCTCTGACATTTAAGGATGCATGCGACGAACTTTCTGCTTAATCAGAGAGCAACCCTCTTTCATTGGCAGACGGTGAACCACAATATCAGTATCAAGACTTAGCATATCTTCGTATGACCAAGCAAATACCTCAACATAGTCGTTCAGCATCTGAATTAACCTATTCTTGACACTGCCCTCTAAGTTGACGCCTATCTTGACTTCTTTCTTATCTGTCTCAGAACCCAAGTTTACCACTTCGATCAGCTCTTCATGTGGTTAGATAACCTTTTCTTCCTGTATTAAGAGTCTAGCAAGTACTCTAGGTATTTCACAATCTTCCTCACCTTGATCCCCGGCTTGGTAGATCTGATTTTCAAATTCATAAGCGGTAATAGCATAATCGTTATCAACGAGATCCAGAGTGGATGGGGATCTACAATGTAGTGCGTGGGTGTGTGTAAGAACACATAGATATTTGAAAATGCAATAAATTAAAAGAGAGATAGAGAGCACAAAATTTAAATTCAAAACATCCGACGTTTTTCATTAAATGAAAATATGACATATGAAATGACAACCCTTAACAAATGAACCATTATGCCCCGGACAAGACACAAGGTTTAAAGTCAATGTTTTAAAAGAAATTACATAACAAAACTTCTTAAAGCAATAAAACAGAAATAGCTATTACTCCTGGCTAAAGGAGATTGAGATAATGTCTTCTGCTTTCCAATTGTTGAGTCTGTTTCTAATGGTAGGGAATATCCAATTGTCGAGGTCACAATCACTATCAACGTCTTCTATAGCGTTGACTCCATTGTTGCTGACACGGAATGGAGGTCTTCCAGCACGAGTGTGAAGAACAACCCTCTAACCTTCTGCAGTAAAGCCCAAACCAAACTTATCATATTTATATGGGATATCAGGAAGCTGACCCCAAATGGTATAACCACCTTCTTCTATAGTTGTTCTGGAATCTTTTAAGGAATCCATCTTGTGCGGAACCCTGGTAGTCTTTGGAATGGCAGAAACATCTTCAGCAACAGCAGGGGAAATTACTTCAAAATCTTGGCATGGAGTCTCAATGAATTCACCGTCCATTTCTACATATCGGAATGAATTCAGGTGGCTGACCATGTACTCCTCCTCTCCGCAGACAGTAACAATCTTCCCTTTCACAGGATAATTTAATTTCTGGTGCAAAGTGGAGGTAACAGCACCTGCCCCATGGATCCAAGGGTGTCCTAATAGACAAGAATAGTTTGGACGGATGTTCATCACATAGAAGGTGGATTCAAAGATCTATGAACCCACTTTGATAGGAAGATCCACTTCTCCATGTACCATTCTTTTGTATCCATCAAAGGCTCAAACTATGATGTCGCTAGGTTTCAGCACAACCCCTTCACAATCCAGTCTGTCAAGAGCGCCCTTTGGAAAAACATTTAGAGAAGAACCATTATCAACTAACACATGAGAAAACGTAGTGCCCTGCATTCAATGGAGACGTACATGGCCCTATTATGATTTCTTCCCTCTAGAGTCAGGTCAGCATCACAGAAACCTAATCCATTGTTAGTCGTTAGGCTAGCAACATAACTTCCAAATTAATCGGCAGAAATCTCTTGTGGTACATGAGTTGTCTTAAAAAAATTCATTAAAGCTTATGCATGGGCTTCAGAACACAGTAGTAAAGATAGCATGGAGATTTTGGACGCGGTCTGCCCCAGCTGTTCAACAATTTTGTAATTGCTTCTACGAATGATCTTCAAAACCTATTACATTTCTTATCTAGAGGTATCCTCGACTGTAGCTTCTTTTGGTGCCTCCGTCCGGGTAGGCTCTATCATTGGCTCTTTACCCAGAACCTCGGTAGTTTTCTTGGTAACTGTGACTTGAACAGGTGGAGAAATTTCCAGGGAGAAAATCCTTCTGCTTCTAGTAATTTTGATGGTCCCCACAATATTGTCAATATTTGTATCCTCCTTTTCAGCATCTTCATCATACAACTCTTCTTTAATGCCATGGTAAAAGACGTCAGACCCATAATTCCATGGAATAGCCTTCTCCGAGGAATATGGGATGGACCCAGGTTTTGTAATGATTAAGGGAACAGATTTTCGATTGGCAGTAATCCTTACAGGACCCTTGGAAGTGATCTTGAAAGAAGTACCAGATATGACAGACAAATCTCGGCAAGAATTCTCAGCATACAAAACTTTCTCAATCAAAATTATATGTTCATCCATCAGGTGTTGAATGCCTTCCTTCAGTAACCCGCAACCATTGGGTTGAACTGCACAGCAATAACATTCTTTAACACAACCTGAAAATAAACCGGCTTGTAGCAAATTTTTCTTGACTGTTGAGAGAGGAGTAACCACATCACTTACGAAGGTAACATACAAAACATCTTCAATAGCGCTTATGCCTTTGTCATGTTTCAGCATAGGAGAAGTAGTCACGTTCAGAGTCACGGGAGGGTCGAACTCAATTTCCTTGTTATCAATCATGTCTTGCATTTTGTTTTTCAAGGCCCAGCAGTTATTGGTGTCGTTCCCAGGACTTTTCGAATGATAGGCACATCTTGCATTTGGATTGTACTTAGTGTGATATGGTGGCAGAACCGACTGTTATATTGGTTTTGAGTTGGTACTCACAAACATTGCGGTAAGCAAGAGTCGCCACTGACTTTTCTTTTATCCAAATTAAGGAAAGGGTGAAAAGAACAGAAAAAGACCTTTTCGAGAATTTGCTGAGTAAGGGGGGGAGATTATGGAAAGGGAAGGTGTTAGCACCCTTTCCATCTGTAGTTTTCTACGGGCTCTTAGATGCTTAGCTCATTTTTTGAAATACCTTGTGCTTTGTGTTTTTTGAAAAGAAGGCAGTTTTGAAATGCCTTAGTGCGGCGATTTGCTTCATGATAACTCTTGTATCAGTCCTCAAGAGTGTTGACAAAGCAAATGTTTTTGAAAGTTGTTTTTTGAAATGTGTAAGTGTAAAAAGTTTATTTTATTTGAGCAAGCATCTAACAGCTATCTACTTGTACTTAAAAAGGTTTGTTCTTTTCCTCCTATCCTTTAGACAGCGTTATCCTACTATTAGCGAGTAGGTAGCCCTATCATTGGATGTATGAGGGACATTCGAAGAGACGTTTTATAGTCACAAAGGCAATTGGGCAAGAAGTTTAGTAACCACCCTAAGGTTCTAAGATCATATTTTTGCCGAGGCAACGTCGAGCAGGTCATCGAGGGACTTATGGTCTTTTTGAACCAGAGGGTAGCCACTAAAATCTCTCACATTTTGAGAATTGTGACTATTTTTCAAAGGCAACCAAAATGGGATACCCTAGAGGTGCATATGTGCAATTGATTCAATTCAGTTTATTTATCTTTGTTATTAAGTTTGCTAGCGTTTGATTTCAGTCTTTTCATACAAGCCTAGTTACTAACAGTTAATATTTTGCAGAAATTTAAAGTACGGGAATCGTAAATCCTACGCTATTACAATGCTTCGGGAGGGGTATTTACATGTCCAAATGGGGGAAAGAAAATAAAGAAAAGCAGTAAAGTCCTAATTAATTATCTATTATATTCCATCAGCAGATACAAAAAATATGAAAAAGAATACTAGAAAAGAAATATTGAACGCGTGCGAATTGAGAAAGACACGTCTAAAACCCTAAAAATTTCTAAGTAAACAAGAAAACATTTTTGGTTGTTTTTGTTTATTTTTTATTAAGAAAAATAATTAAACTAAATCTAAATTTAATTAAGAAAATAAATATTAAATGAAATTAAACCTAATTCTAATATTTTGGTGTTTTTATTAAGAAAATATTTGAATTAAATAAACCTAAGTCTAGTTAATTTTAAATTGATAAAATAAAATTAAAACAATTAATTAAATTAAATTAAAATTAATTTAAGAAAACCTAAGTCTACTTAATATTTTTTGATTTTATGATTTTTTTTTAAAATGATTAAAAGAAAATCCTAGGAAATAATTAAATAAGTAAAAAAAAATAGAAAAAAAATGGATTGGGCCTGGATATGCAAAAGCAGAATGGGGGGTAAGGATTGAAAATTTGCTAGGCCCATACTAAGTTGGCCCATAAATTATATGGATCCAGTGTGAGGATCTCCTGAGTGTCCATGATGGGGATGCATGCTTAATGCGTTTGGATCTGGTTGTATTGACATTTGGAAGGCATGGATCTGATGGCCTATGGTGTGTGTGCGTAGCATGGCTTATGGAATCTGCAAGAGAATGTTAGAAAAATAAAAAATGTTAGACCTAGGACTCGAATCCAGGCCATTTCCTTTTGCACACATACGCCTTGCCATCTGAGCTGCCTTTTAATTCGTGTATCCTAATCAATGCATAATATTATATTTGAAAAATGACTCAAAATATATTAAAAAATAATACGCGTGCACTGATGGGCCCATTTGCATTTGAATGGGCCAATCAGGACACGTTGCCTTTCCACGCTAGCTCCTTCTTGAGTCAAACGACCGGAGGCATACCGGAGTTAAACTCCGGTCGTCTTCTCTGGTACATTAAAACATGGATCCTGTGAATCTGTTAGTTTCAAGACTGAACCAAAACCCTATTCCACTTAAAATTTCGCCCAGATCACGAATTTGGACTTAGATTGGCCAGAAAACTCTTGCATCTTGAGTTATGAATCAAAAACCCTAACACGGTTTGATCATGGCATTTTATGATCTACACGTCATGCATTCCATATAATGCTTTTAACCTGCTCTAAGGATGCCCAGAAACTCATACACGCGTGTTAAAAACATTCAATAATTCGTAAAAATAAAGATCTGGAGTTGAGATTTTACCTAAACGGTGGTGACTTGGATCTGATGATCTGGGATGTTTCAAGCTTTCAGAATGTTTGGAATAGGTCCCTGGGAACCTCGGGAGCAACGTATGATCGCTAGTTTGAATTGAGAGCACATGTAAAACGTGTTTCAACTTTTGCAACTTTGGTTGAAATTTTGGAATTTTTCGTGGCTCTCTAGGTAATGTCTCTGCATGATTTTGTCTTGCATATGTGATGTATTTATAGTGGAGAGGGAGGGAACAAGGAAACATGGCAAGAATCCAAGCCATAAACATTGTTTTTAAACCAAAATCATAAAATTTGAAAAAATGCCAAAATGGATATTTCATGCCTTTTAATATTGGAATGAACCTGGTCATTCTTGAACGAATTTGTGGGCTAAGAAAACCAAAACATCAGCCCAAATGCCAAAGCCCATCTCTATTTATTTTATGCAATTTATTTTATATTTATTTGAAATAAGTTAAAATAAATATGAACAAAATAGATAAAAATGGCATGGTCGTGTAAAAATGAGATTAGAGGTCCTTTGCAAGGTTAGGAAGACCTTTGAAGTCCAAGAAGTTAGGCCATTGACCTAAAAGTTCAATTTTGCTCAATGCACAACTCTTGAAATTTCCAAAATTTTCCCAACTTGGGCAAGCCATAACTTGCTTAATTTTGATCTCTTGATGATAATCTTGGACTTTTTGGAAATCCCGAGATGTCTACTTCAATCTCTCTTTTTATCAATTTTGTGTTTGAAGAATTTATCTTGATGTAAAAGGTCTTGGAAAAAAGTGTCTTTTGTTGACTTTCTGAAAATGACTTGTAATGTATGAGCTTGTATAATTCAAATGGTGCATCTCTTGATCTTGAGGACAAAAGAGAAGTTGTAGGGAATGATATTCTCTTCAAAATGAGCTTTGGTTAGGGGAAAATGGATGAATTATGTGAAAGTTATGGCTGGTCAAATTTTAGTTGACTTTTCCTATATAAACCCTAATTTAGCAATTCTTGACTTTTGATAAATTAAGAGCATTCCTTGAGGAAACATGATCAACCCTTGATCAAATGATGGATGTTACTTCAAAATGTTGATGTTGACCAAAAATCTTGAAGTTTGACTGTAAATAGGCCACAGTTGACTTTTGACCTAGTATAGTTGATTTTCCAACACTTGAGCAATTGACTGAGCAAACTTGTAGTGTAAGGTATGAAATTTATCATGGACAATCTTGAAGGCATATTAGGACCATGGAAAAAAATTTAGGCCTTTTGAGCTCACACATCTTGATGAAAAGTGAAACCCTAGTTAGAGGTTCATTGCTTAGGAGGAGAATTTGTCTGGACAATTCTTGGTCATCCTTGAGCAATTGAGAATCTCTAAGAGCATGCCTTGAGTAAAAGTGGGAGGGAAAACTTTCGGGTACAACACTTAGGAGAGGATTTTTTGGGATTAGGAGGAGGATCTCATAGTGTTATGAGTTCAACCTTTAACAAATGTTGCAATGCTTGAGCCAATGGCATATTAATCTTGGTAAACTGCCTCCTCAGAACGTCTGACCTACGTTGGTTGCTTTGTTGTGATTTTTGAACTGGCGCTGGATTAGAGATCAACATTACCCTCACAGAATGATGACAGACATTTTTACTACGACCCTTCTGGCCATAGACAATGTTAGTTTCTTTCTTTCCACTGAATGGCTTCTTCACAATATTAGAAGATGTAGCCATCGAAATCTTCCCACTTTTAATTCCACTTTCCACTCTTTCTCCAGTCATAATCAACTCTATAAAACCAGATGACGAACTTCTAATCAGTAGATTAAAGAATAGACCCGTCAGAGTGCCCATGAACACATCCACCAATTCCCGGTCAGTCAAAGGAGGTTGCACCCTTCCAGCTAAATCCCTCCATTTTTGTGCATACTCCTTGAACCCTTCATTTGAGCCCATGGACAAGTTTTGCAATTGTACACGAGTCGGCGCCAGGTCAACATTATATTGATATTGTTTGTAGAAAGCATCAGCCAAGTATTCCCATGTGTGAATATTGGTTCCCTCCATCTGATAGAACCATCCCAGTTGAGTGCTAGCCAAATTTTCTTGAAAGAAATGGACCCATAATTTCCTGTCAGCCGTATGAGGTTGGATTTTTCGAACATACGACCTCAGATGAATTTTGGGACAAGATACCCCATCATATTTAGCAAAGATAGGGACATTGAATTTGTGAGGGATGACCACCCCTGGGATCAGACCTAGCTCTCCAAAATCCAATCCAAGGCACTTTTTGGATTTCCATAGCTTTGAGTCGGTTTTCCAACTGCTTATATTTGTCATCTGCAGGAGGATATTATTCGTCATAGTAGTCTTCATCCTCAGAAACCTGATTATTTCTATCTTTACCCCTGACACTTCTGCCATCCTCTTCTTGGTTGTCGTCTTCCTCAGAGAAAACATTATTCACTCGAATTGGTTGAGCAGGACCTTTGAACCTTCTCCCCATATTTAGGATAACAGCCCGCTTCTTAGTCTTCTTTTTCACGGTGAGGAGTTCCATCATCTCTTGTTTCCCTTTGGCTAGATTCAGAAGAGCCTCTTGAAATTGTGCATGTTGAGCTTGCATATCCTTGACAGTTTGTTCATGGGCCATCTTTTACTGAAATAAACAGTAAATAGACGAGGAAACATGTATTGGAAAACCTGCTTATGAAATGATGCATGATATGTGGATGTAATGTTTTCAAGGACCTTAGGAGATTTAAATTTGCTATCCAAAAGGAAACAGAAATAAATATTTCATTAATAAGTTCAAAATTACAATTGCCTTTTAGGCTTACAATGAAAAGCAAAAGGATCTCAAAGAGACAATAATATGAACTTCTAAAACCTAAGACTCAAGTCTCCCACTGACGCTTCCTCTTCGTGTCAATGTATGCATTAAGGATTTGCTCCTCGTGAAGTTGCTTTGTGAGCTCCAACACTTTATTTTCACTTGCATAGAATTGAGCTTCAAAGGTGTCACGTTCTTCCTTGATTTGAATCCAAGACTTCTTCAATTCTTTGAGGTCAATGGGCATATCTGGATGGAGGATGATGCGAGAAACGTCTCCTTTGACAACAGGATCTAATATCACCAATAGAATAGCTGAATATGGCATCATAAGTTTTGAGTGCGAGCTCGCACCCATTTGAGATAAGGCTCCAAAGGGATAGAATTCTTTTGTCCTAAAGTTTTGCTATCAACCTTGTTTACCATGCCCCAAGCACGTATAAACCTTTGACGATAACCTTGAGGATTATTTTCATAGTCGAACATAATACCCAAGATAAGTGCGTCATGAGGACCATCTATTTGATCATAACCAAATTGTCGTAGAGCCAAAGAAGGATTGTAATTAATACCTCGCCTAATGGCAAGGAGTGGAACATTAGGGAATTCCCCATATCGGTTAATGATAGTAACATCTTCTAGAGATCGAAAACACCAATAGATATTTGAATGAGAGAGCGACATCATCCTTTAAGACCACCTCAAACCTTGTTCATTCTTCAATACTTATCGGAGAAGGTGAGAAATAAACCACCTATATAGAAAAGGTATGCAACACATAAGAGTCCCTCGCTTCCTCATAATACGATTGTGAAGAGAATGCAAAATATCTCCAAGAAAAGTAGGCACAGGATTATGAGAACGAAATATTTTGATGGCGTTCAAATCTATAAGTTGGTTTGGATTAGGGAAGAGCACCAAACTATAGATCAATAAAGCCAAGATTTCCTCGAAAGCTTGAAAAATCGTAGGATCCAAAAACAACCGAGCCTTCTCTAACTGAAATTTAGCAAGAAAACCCTTGACTCCACTCCTTGTTTCCCGATTAGATACAATGTCGGGCCGCTTCAAATGTAAGGCTGTTGAAATTTCTTTAGGTTGATTGAGAACAAGTACTTCCAGTAATTGAGAAAACTCCTCCATTGTGGGTACCAACTAATAATCAGGAAAGGTGAAGCAGTGATATGTCGAGTCAAAGAAATGGAATATAACACTCATCATGTCTTCTTTAAACCCCGAGGTAACCAGAATAGCAGTCGACCATGCCTTTTGATGAATGGAGAACTTTCGGGAACCCTTGAGACTAAATCCTTAAGTTAAGAAGGTACCCTCACAAAACTGATATGGATAGTGTTTCTGCGAGCGGAAGACATAACCTATAAAACATAACAAAGATAAATCCCTAGGTCCTTGAAATGGTTAGTGAAAATGATGTGTGTAATGATGTCAAGATGTCATGATGTCATGTTCGAATCAATTAATCATACACAAATAAAACACACAAGATATTAGGTTTAAGCTTTCATGGATTTTGTAGGTAAGTACCCTCTTGAATTTTTAGTTGGCTCAACCTGTCCTATAAGAAGTAATTGGGTTCTAGGAATCTCAATATCACCGACCTTTCTCTCAGGCACTGTTTCAGCAAAAGCATCTAAATTGCGACCGAAATATCCCGAGATTCCAATCTCTATGAGTGTAGCATCGAGTATTAACCAACTTCAGTCTGCACCAAATTCAACTATCTCACTACTTTATAATGGCTAAGTTGTGTCAACTAAGGTTCTACGGTTAATTAGTGCTTATGACATCATGCGGCAGTCCAGCATTCTTCTTGACTTACTCAAGGTACACTAGCACAAACCAATGTGTCTCACTAATGTGGTCATCGTTTCAACCATATTGGTCTACGCCATACAGTCTTCATGATCTATTTCTACTTACCTAAAATGCCTTCAGATTCGGGTGTAGGATCTATACAAGAAATATGCCCAAGCAACCCTTTAAAAGTAAAGCAGGCAAGTCAAACAATAAAAGCATTTAAATATGAACTATCTCTAAGGTAACCCCACTTTTAGTTTACACTCCCCAGTAGATTCGCCAGTTTTGTAATACAGTGGGAGAACTGACTTTTGGTTTTGTGTTTTATCGCAAATGTTGCGGATAGCAAGAGTCGCCACCGACTTTTCTTTTATCCAATAAAGGAAAGGGTGAAAAGAACAGGAAAGACCTTTGAGAATTTTTCTTGAGTTTGGGGGGTAGGTTATGAAAAGGGAAGGTATTAGAACCATTTTCATCCGTAGTTATCTACGGGCTCTTAATTGCTAGCTCACTTTGAAAAATATTTTGGGCTTGTGTATGTCTAAGTGCGGCAATTTTGTAATAATTCTCGTATCGTTGAGAATGTATACAAAATTTTTGTTTTGAAAATATTTATCGGGGGAAAGTGTTAGTTTTTGAAAATTCCAATGTAAGACAGTTTGTTTTATAATAACCCTTGTATCAGTCTTTAAGAGTGTTTATAAAGCGCTTTGAAAGTAATTGTTTTGAAAGTGTGAAGTGTGGAAATTGTTTTAGTTTGTGAGCAAGCGATTATGAGCGATCTAGCTACTCAAAAAGCCTTTGTTCTTTTCCTCCTCCTTTAGATAGTGTTATCCTACCATTAGTTAGAAGAAAGCCGTATCATTGGATATGAGGGGCAGGCGTGGTTCATCGTACAGTCATAGAAGGCAACTTGTAAGACGCTTTAGCAATTGTCGTAAGGGAATAAGATTGTTCACCGAAGGCAACATCGAAGGGTCATCGAGATACTATGATCTTTTAATCGAGGGTCATTGTTAAAGCATCCCATGTTCGAGGGACATGACTGTTTATATCTGAGGCAACAAGTGAGGGTCACCCTAGAGTTGCGTGTGTGCGAAGTGTTTTGATTTCAAGTATTTATCTTTGAGATTAGGTTTTCTAATGATTGATTTTAATCTTGCCATACAAACCCTAATTACTAACATTAATAAGGAAAGCAGTAAATTGCGGAAATTAAATGGTCTACGCTATTACAAGGCCTCAGGAATGGGGGTACAAATTTGTGAATGGGGATGAAAAATAATAAACCCTAATTAAAGCTATTACAGACCATTGAGCAGTTACATAATTGGGAAATAAAGTACACAAAGATTTGTAAAATAAAGAGAAGAGAAAGGAAATTGTTGTGATTTTTTGATGAAAAAAAAGTTTGATGATCAACCTAATTATTTGATTAAGTTTGCAAAAAGTTTAGTAAAAACCTAAGAAACTAAATTAAGTTTAATGAAAAATGTTAATTAATTTTAATTAATTAAAAAGAAAGCTAATTTAGTTAACTTAATTAAAAAAAATAAGTCTAAATTAATTTTAATTTTAAAAAAGAAACTAATTATTTAGAAAATAATTTTGATGTTTTATTTAAAAAAATATATGAAGTATAAAACCTAATTCTAATTAAATAAAATCAAAGTGATTAAATTGAATTAATTTTTATTTGTCAAAAGTTAAATTACTTAAATCTAATTTTTTTTATGATTTTTATGATTTTCTGATTTAAATAAAAATTATTAAAAAGAAAACAAATAATTTAAAACAAAAAGAAATTTAAATGAGCATGACGCTGTAAAAGAAAAACGGGGGGTGTTAGAAAGAAAAAATGAAAGGCCCAAAACATAGAGGCCCAGGCGCCTGTTTGAGATTCAATATGGGAAGCTCAATGGGGTGCACTGTGGGGAGGACACATATGGAGCGCTGGATCTGGAGCTATTGAGATCTGAAGGTTGTAACATGAGGATGCATGATGCGCGTATATGGCTTGCCTGCGCTGGATCTGAAAGAAACAAATATGTGAAAAATAAAAGGGTAATGATGGGGCTCGAACCCAGGTCCCTTTAGTCATAGCGCGCTTGTTTTACCACTGGGGTGGTTGTTTCATCCAGTTATGAAATGCTCCCCAGCAAATATATTATAAACTTGTTTTCAAAAATGAAACTTCATCTTCTTCCTCGTGCGCGTTTGACAGTAACAACAACAACATTTTCAAATTTTGCAAAAGCTTCATTTCTCAACCAAATTGAAAGATGTAAACATCAAACTTGGTTGATTTTTTACCACAAATTCAACCATGTAACTTTTGAAAGCTATAAGTTAAAGGCTAAAACGAATTTTTCTTGGTACCAAACTGAAACCTAAAATTTCATAAACTTCAATTCCAAAATTCTCATCACATAGTCAACATAAATAAAAACTAAGGACATGGTTAGTTTCAAGGAAAACATATCTACATTTTATCTTTTGAAATTGAAAGCAAATTATGCGTGTGTAAGGATTTCAAAGTTGGAGAAACTTACCTCTTAAGTGAGAATCTAGTTTGAAGTTAGAGCACTTCTGGAGGTGTTAGAATGATCTGGATAGCTTCACTGACTTCCCAGAAAGCTTTTGCAATGCCTACCTTGGATTGAGAGTGCCTCAATTCTACTGGACAAGTCAAGTTGCAGAGGTGTAAAGTGAGGTTTGTACAATGATGATGGAGGTGTTAGAGTCGTGCCAAGAGTTTTTGGATAACTTCTATTTGATGGATAAGAGGTATTTTAATGATAAAAAAGGAAAATGCACGAGTGGATTTGATGTTGGGTGTTGGAAGCTTCAAATGTGCAACAATGGAGTTTTCTAAGTGATTTTGAGTTTGGGAGTGTTTGAGAGCTTGTGAAATTATGTCTTAGCTTGCAAGTGATCTCTCTATTTATATAGAAAAGGTTTGAGGGCAAGGGTTAATCAAGTTTGCAAGTTATGGAGTTAAGGCATGGTTGACATGTAACTTGTGATTTCATGAGAAATCAAAGTTCCAATGCATAGTACCATGACTCATAGGGTGGTTAGGAGCTATAGACATGCTGCTTCTTGCTTTGATATTGTGTGTGTGTGCAGAAGAAACAGTTGAGAGGCTCAAGGAGAGTGGACTTTGCATAAAGCATGCTTTATATGAATGGCAATGGTGCCTTTGTGCCATAAATGGAAAAATATATTGGACAATGGCTCAAACACTTGAGTAATGGTTCAATCAATTGTGTAAACACTTAATTATGGGGATATTTGCAAGTTAATGGACCTGAAAAGTGATATCTCTAAGCATGGCATGAGAATTGGTAATGAACTTGTCACAAAAAATGACCTATAATGCAACCTTAGATACCAAACTTCATCTCTTCGAAACTTCTAGCTCAAGTATGATAAATTTGTGTTCTTGGACATTTTGGAAAGCTTGAAACATTGTATACAATTTTTATGTTGATCACTTTGGCTAAATCAAATGGGAACTTGGTGGAAATTGGCCAAGAAGTTGGGATAAAAAACTGATCAAAACTTCTTTGAAAAAATTTCCAAGTGTTGGATAAAAAACATCATAACTTCATGGGCTTATATCTCTTAAATTAAGCATTTTTGGAGGATCACTCCCACATTATAAAATTTGTAGAATTCATCAATCCCTATAGCTTTCATATTGAAAGTTTTCCTTGAATCAGCTTGTATCTTGAGGAAACTTGCTTGTGAAGTTAGGGTTTTTTAGGTATAAAACACTTGATTTTTTTCTAAGTGTTTGAAAATATTGAATTTTGACTTTTGTTGACTTTCTTGATTCTTGATGATCAAGTTTGATAGTTATGAATATCTTGATGATTCTTGATTTTTGAATTCCAATGTTGACCAAAAAGTCAAAGTTTGAATTTTGAGTAACTGTTGACTTTTCATTAATTGATTCAATTCTTCCACTGTCAATCACTTGCATATTTGGAAATGTCTTTAGCCATGTAATTAGGTCAAGATGTTGTATTTGATCCGTTGAGGTCATGCTTCAAGCCAACAAGTCATGCACTAGGTCAAAATTCAATGATCAGTCATCTTCAATCAAAACCCTAATTTGGCATATTTTGACCTTTGATGATTTGAGGGCCTTCCTTAAGGAGTCATGATCAACCCTTGATCAAATGATGAATATCACTTTAAAATGTTTATGTTGACCAAAAAATCTTGAATTTTGAGTGTATCTTGACCACAATTGACTTTTTTTACTCAATATAGTTAATTTTTAATCATTTGAGCCATTGACTGAGCAAATCTGTGATGCAAGACTTGAAACTGAGCATAAGCATTATTGAGGACCTATGATGAACCATGAAAGTCATTTGATAAACTTGCAACCTAATATTCTTTGAGAAGCACCAAACCCTAGTTGAAGACCCTTGCTTAGGAGGTGGTTTTGATCAGTCAACTCTTGAGTAGTTTTGAGCAAATGGGGACCCCATGAGAATGTGTTGAAGAAAATGGGAGGGAAAATTTTGGGGTACAACAGACACTTTGAGGACTAGAACTTCAGCTGCACTCTATGAGTTATGGAAAGGAAGGAAGCCTACTGTAAAATACTTTCTTGTCTTTGGAAGTAAATGTTACATCCTGAATGATAGAGAATAAATGAGAAAGATGTCCCAAAAGTGATGATGGGATATTTTTGGGATACTCTACAAATAGCAGAAATTATAGAGTTTTTAACTCCATAACCAAAGTAATGATGGAATCCATAAATGTTGTGGTTGATGATTCAATAATTGAAAAATGGATTGATGTCAAAGACGATGTTGGAACATCTTATCTGCAGACAAATGAGGCAAAAAGAGATGTAGAATTAACTCCAACATTGAGCCAACAAGTACTGAACCAAATAGTTCTCAAACAAACAAAGATCCCTCTATTAGAGTTCATAAAGATCATCCAAAGTTACTCATTATAGGAAACCTTAATTAAGGGGTCACTACTAGGTCCAAAGAGGTGATATCAAGTTCATGTTTTGTCTCTAAACTTGAACCTAAAAATGTAAAGGAGGCATTGACTGATGAGTTATGAATTAATGGTATGCAAGAGGGGCTAGGCCAGTTTAAAAGAAATAAAGTTTGGAACTTAGTACCCAGAACTGAAGGAATAAATGTCATTGGTACTAAATGGGTTTACCAAAACAAATTTGATGAAAAATGTATTGTGATCAGAAACAAGGCCAGACTTGTAGCTCAAGGATATACTCAGGTAGAAGAAGTTGATTTTGATGATACTTTTTCTCCAGTTGCCCGTCTTGATTCCATAAGATTAATCTTGGGAGTGGCTTGCATGATGAAATTCAATCTTTATCAGATGAATGTGAAATGGGTACTTGAATGATGAATTTTATGTTGAACAACCCAAGAGGTTTATAGATACTAGTTTTCCTTATCATGTTTACAGATTGAGGAAAGCCTTGCAGGGTCTGAAGCAAGCACCTAGGGCTTGGTATGAGAGGTTAACAGAGTTTCTATTTAACAACGGTTACAGGAAATGGGCAACAAATAAGACCTTGTTTGTTAAGGAAGAAGGTGTAAAACTCATGATAGGTCAGGTATATGTTAGTGATATTGTGTTTGGAGGGATGTTGAAGGAAAATCAATGATTCAAAATGCACCAGAAATTAAAATTTTCCCTTTAGAGATCCTTACGAATGAGCATGATCAATGATAGAAACGGTTACCTCTTGTGGTGATTAAAACTTTGATGCAGATCAAAGGAGTGATCACGAGCGTTGATGAAGAACAACGCCTTTACTCAGTCCATACAAACAGACAACCTTCGGTCTCAGAACTAGCTGCTATGAATGAAGGCTTTAAGTGTGTGTGTGTGTGTGTGTGTGTGTGTGTGTGTGTGTGTGTGTGTGTGTGTGTGGGTGTGAGAGAGAGAGAGAGAGAGAGAGAGAGAGAGAGAGAGACGACCAGAGTTTTACAAACATAATTTCATCAAGTAAGAAAGCTTATACACAAGGATTATATTTATAGAACAACTTGTGTGAGCTGCAGCTAAAAAGCTCAACTTAAGTGAACCATATAATAATAATAATAATAATAATAATATATTATAATAACTATTATTATAATAAATATATTTTGTCATTATTATAGTTAATAACTATTATTATAATAATATTAACTACATTATTATATTATATGATATTCCAAATTTCACTTAAGTACACAGTACCTTACGGTATTCCATAATTCTCTCAAGTACATCGTACCTTATAGTGTTCCTTATTTATTTTGTCTCTCATCAATCTGTTCTTATGTGTGTGACCCTGTAGGTTCTCGTGACATTGGCAATTATATTATATTATACATTTAATATAATAAAAAGTAAGAGGTATCTTGCAAGACATCATTGCTAGCCAAGTCACGAAAATATCATATGATCTGACAAAACCTTATCAATGATAATGATTGTGTGTACAATTACTCTTTTCCCTCATGTTTATTATTGAACACAAGGCATATATCATGTCACCCTTGTCTAGTTCAATATTGATCCCTTAGACATTTTTCATGTTACGTAGGATGGGAAAATTCTATCTAGGTCACTCATGGCCCTCAACATGCTTTATGGAGTATCCATCAATTATCTTTATGGTCATCCAATTACAAGCAACGTCTGATCACCAGTAAAGTAATCGACTCCACATCTAGGGTCCATAGTGGTTTCAGGTTGAAGAGTGGTATACACCACTATCACTATGAGAATAACTTATGACACTTTTCATAACTTTATATGCAGTATTCTCATAGTGGGTCAATCCAGAATAAATATTACTCCTGATATTCATACCTATGTGAAGACTTGATAACTCTTTATCCATAATTCATGAGATGTGATCATCAGTCGATACACGTAATAGTCTCAATGCTTTAATGTTATCCCACTTTACAATAAAGCTCGACTACAGATACTTTAAGAATAGTTTCCTTATGTTTAATGAAATCTCATGATTAAGTCACACTTAACGTTTCATTAAATGGATTAGCTATTCTAGGGAATTTATTATTTTTGGAAAACAAATGTAATAAAGAAATGCCTTTTAATTATTAATAAATAATTTGATACAAGTTTTGAAACTATTGGCCTTTAGGGCTTACACCAACAATCTCCCACTAGCACTAGAACTAATCAGATATACATCTAATACCCATAGATCTAGTATGGCCATCATGCTTCTACTACGCAAGATGTTTTGTTAGTGGGTCAACGACATTGTCAAGTGTTGGTACTCTGCATATCTTCACATATACTATTTTCATTATATCTTGAATGAGGTGATATTTCCTAAGTATGTGTTTGGATCATTGGTGAGATCTAGGATCCTTATCCTGTGTGATAGCACCATTGTCATCACAATAGAGATTAATGGGACCCATAATGCTATGGGCTATGCCAAGTTCATAATGAACTTCTTGATCCAAAAAGCTTCCCTTTTTCATTTAAGGCAACAATACACTCGGCTTCGGTTGTAAAATCGACAATTGTATTCAACTTTGAACTTTTTAAGCTCACATCACCACCATTTAAGAAAAAACACATAACCAGATTTGAGTAATATTTCATCTACATATAATATCAGGATGATGATCATGCTCCTACTAACCTTCTTGTAGATGCAAGACTCATTTTGATCCATGAGTAATACATCACCTTAAACAGTTACGAGAAAACCATATCTCTAAGGTTGGTGATGTATCGTCTTTGATCTATGTTAGTATTGTTCTACTTGAGCATGTTTCTCTTCCATAAATACTTGTGTTTCCTGCTCTAGTTCCTTTATAGGTGTATCGTTGTTGTTGTGATTATTGAATTTCTTCAAGTTATACTTTCCTCACAGTGATTCTTCTGGAAATAAAGTCATTTTCCAATAAAACTCCAGTAAAGCGACAAACACTTTGCCCCCAAAAGGATTATAGAAGTAATATCCTCTTATTTATTTAGGATACCCCATAAATAAGCATTTGTCAGATTTGGGCTCAAGCTTAGTTGAAATTGTCATTTCACATAAATTTCACAACCCCAAATCTTCATGTAAGATATATGTGGTTTCTTACCACTCCATATCTCATATGGTATCTTCTCAACCTTTTTGGATGGAACACTATTAAGTGTGTAAGTTTTTGTCAATAGTGCATGTCCCTAATAGGAGTTTGGAATATCGGCGTGACTCGTCATGGATTGAACCATATCTAACAAGGTTCTGTTTCTTCTCTTGAATACACCATTCCAATGTGGTGTTTCGGGAGGAGTAAGTTGATATAGAATCCCACACTCTTGTAGATGGTCATCAAACTCTAGGCTTAAATATTAACTATCTCGATCTTATCTAAGAGTTTTGATATTCTTACCTAGTTGGTTTTGTACTTCATTCTAGAATTCTTTTAACTTTTCAAAGGATTCATATTTGTGTTTTATTAAATACACATAACCATATCTGCTGAAATCATCAGTAAATATGATGGAGTATTGAAAAGCTCCTCTGGATGGTATGTTCAGTGGTCCACATACATCAGTATGTATGAGGGCTAAAAGATCATTAGCCCTTTCTCATTTTTATGTGAATGGGGACTTTTTCATCTTTCCAATTAAACAAGATCTACATGTCTCATATGATTCATAATCAAAAGAGTCCAAGAGTCCATCTTTATGGAGTTTGGAAATGCGCTTCTCATTTATGTGGCCAGAGCAACAATGCTAAGGGTAGCTTGGATTTAACTTGTTAGGTTTCATCCTTTTAGTATTAATGTTATTGAAATTCTGGTATGACAGAATTCAGATGTCCTATAGGATGTCGATACATCTCATTCGACATAAACTAACAGGCAAGGTATTAATAATAAAAATTATACTGAAAAACATAAACAACACACAAAATTGTTAACCCAAATCGGAATAACCTTCCTACTATTGGGGCATACCAATCCAGGGACAAATCCACTATGATAGTATCAATTCATAGACCCTACAGCAAACCTCCAGTTTACGGCCTAATCACTTAATCACTACCCTTCCTAGATTTCTATCTAAGACTCACCTAGATATGAGGTCCTCCTCAATCCCTCTTCAATCACAGACAACGATTAGATCAACACAATTCTGAAGAAATAGGAAGACACACTTCTATGACAATCACTAGCCAAGACTCTTGACTAAGACCACAAATTCTGAGTGAGAACAACAGTGACCATCTCACAACCCGAGTGGTTCACTTACACCAACTCTCCTAGAGACCAGAAAAAAGACAAAGCCCTAGACTTTTACATCTTGAACTTGTGCCTTTCCTAGGTTACAAACACTTCTATTTATAAACCTATACCCAACTGGATTATGGGCCTTCAAAGTACAGCTTATCAGTTGTAACAAACAGTAATAACTTCTGCTACAATCAAGGTCTTCAATCAAATCTTCCTAAATTATCTCCAAATTTGAAACTGTATATTCCTCAATATTTTGATTAGATTCTTCTTGACCTTAAAATTAGCACCATATAATATTGCATAGTATTTCCCAAAATATTATGCATCAGTTAAATCATAACAGAATCTAACTTTCCACTTCATCTTAGGCGCGATGTCGTATGCTCCTTCATAAGATATCTCATATGACATGTTGTCCAGATGTTGAAACTTTGCAACTCAACATGTCCTAACATAAGATAGGACTTCTTGCTTCAACTTGTTCATGCTAGCAAGTTAATACATCATATCTAACATATTGTTGTATTATTTGTTTTACAAAAATTAATGCCAATCCTTAAAACTAAGGAACTTACAGTTATAAATTGGAATTTTAAGATCAAGAACATACAATCCATATTTATGCAGTTGCGTAGAATACATCATTCAAATAAATAGAGCAACAATTGTTCTTTATTATGAATGAAAACCAAACTTGTCCAAACAAAAAACAGAAATAATATTCCTAGGTAAAGTTAAACCTAATAAGATTTCTCTAACTGAATTACTAAATCACTAGGTAAAGTTACTACATAATTTCTTACGGCTGAAAGCAACAACCTTTACTCCTTTACTAACTCGTATATCAACTTCACCTTTTGCCAATTCTTTACTCCTTTTCATCCCCAACACATTATAAATGTGAGAACCACATCCAATATCTAATACCCATGATACCTAGTAGATAAATTAAATTATATAACAAAAATACCAGAAGTTGAAGTCTCTACTCTATTGTTCTTATCTTCTAGGTACTTTTAGATGTTTCTCTTCCAGTGTCCAGTCTTACCGTAATAGAAGCAAATGCTCTCCTTTGTTATGCCTCCACTAGGCTTCAAAGCAGGAGCAGTAGGTTTAGGTTTGACAACTTCCTTGCCTTTCCTTTTCCACCCTGCTTGGTGGACCTTTTGTTTCTACTTCTTTCCATTACTAACCATCATAATGAACTTCCCTTTTGACTTCAGATTCTGCTTAGCAGTTCTTAACATGCTTAGCAGTTCTGGAAGACTTTTTTCCATATCATTCATGTTGAAATTGAGGACAAATTGACTGAAACTCTCTAGAAATGATTACAAGATCAAATCAGATCGCAAGTTCCTTTCTGAGGGGAAACCCCAACCTTTCAAGGTTCTCCATATACCCAATCATCTTTAGTATATGGGGACCTACATGGGTTCCCTCAGCTAACTTGCTATTAAAAAGGGCTTTTGAAACTTCAAACCTCTCATTTATTGACTGCTCTTGATAGAGCATTTTCAGGTGTCCAATCATATATAACGCTACCATGTTCTCATGTTGATTCTGTAATTCCAAGTTTATGGTAGCCAACATGAGACAAGCAGTTTCATTGGCATCATTGGCATGCTTCTTATAAGCATCTCTTTCAGCCTTAGAGCGGAACTAGGAGGCTCCTTTCAGAAACAGGTGTCTCTAAGACATACAGTTTTTTGTCATGTTTGAGGATAATCCTCAGGTTCCGGTGCCAATCGAGAAAATTTGTCCCCAGACAATTTTTCCTTGTCAAAGATTGATCGCAAAGTATTGTTAGAGGTCTTTGTTGTCATGGTAATCTACATAAAGATTGTGAAGATATCAGTATCGTTAATTAGGCCTTTAATTAAATATGCTCCCACTATTTTACTCAAACCAAATTATTCCTCACCATTTGATTCAGAAAATCCGTTGGAATATTTTCTAGTGGATCGAGATCTATATTTCATTTCGTTTTAAGTCAGTATTAGGCTGATTACACAAAATTCAGTTATTTAGGTAGGAACTCCTTCCAATTGTATCTAATATAATTCTCAAATATTTTAGTTGGGTGAATAACTCCTTATTCTAATCCATCATATGGATTTTCCCAACTCTTACTTCTAAACATATATAATCTTATTATAATTACTTTAGTTAAGTTCGAGCCAATATGTTAGCAATTGCATATTACATTTATCCATTGCACCTTACTAATATAGAACATGCACATCACGTTAGGCGAAACCTACATTATCTGATACTAGTCTTGATGAGTGCTAAAATTTAGAAAGCATAAGCTTAATATTCATTTCGAGGTAATTTGCAATTAGTTTGATCTCACTGACTTATTTATCATATAAATCGTCTCTCACATGCATCAACATACATTCACATGCATCCACATACATACAAAATGAAACTGTTATGGTCCCTAACATAATTTTTCTCCCAAACCAATGATAGAACCTAAGTTAAACCTAATAACGATCTAAGCTTCTTCAAGCAAGATCTCCAAGGTTGTCCTCTTTTGATATTGTATTCTTCTCTTTCTTCATAACATCCAAATCATACACAACATGATACAAAAAATTAATTACTCATTTATTATTTAATTCGTTCTGTGTTTTAACTTATTTATTATTTAATTTGTTATGTGTTTTAACTCGTTTATTATTTAATTTATTCTATGTTTTAACTCATTTATTATCAAATGTATGATTTCGTAAGTGGCTCTGATACCACTGAAAGGAAATCGTGATTCAAAATATAGTGGAAATTAAAAACTTCCCTTTAGCGATCCTTATGAATGAGCATGATCAATGATAGAACGGTTACCTCTTGTGGCGATTGAAACATTTGATGTAGATCGAAGGGTGATCACGAGCATTTATGAGAACAACACCTCTACTCAGTCCACACGAACATACAACCTTCAGTCTCAGTGCTAGCTGCTACGAATGAGGCTTTGGGTGTGTGTATGTGTGTGTATGTTTGTGTGTGTGTGAGAGAGAGAGAGAGGGAGAGATAGATAGAGAGAGAGAGAGAGAGAGAGAGAGAATAAAAAATTTATAGTGGTTCAAAATGTTCGTCCTTACTTTGTGTCTAATCCACACTCCAATAGTTTCCCAATTAAAATTCTTAGTCTTCTACTATCATTTGACAATTGTTTCACATGACATTTTAATACAATCACAAGATTCAAGATAATATTTAAAATTAAATAATCTTTTAACTGAATCTTCTCTTCAAATTGTATAAGACATCTAAAACTGATCTCCGCAAGATCTTCACTCGATCTTGTCTTCCACCTTCCAGATTCAAGAATTATGCTCCAAGAGTCCTCTTTGCATCAACTTCTCCTAAGTCTTAACGGTTCCTTGTCTGATCCTTGATCTGTATAAAGGCAATAAAAACTCAGGCCTTATTCATAGAAACTTCCACACAATTCTACCGTGGAAATCTTGAAAAAAAAACTCTTTTTTTCCCTTTTGCATTGTCAATCCCAATCACAACCTCTCAAAAACTATGAACCTGAAATCTTTAAACCTTCACAAAAGGTTAAACAAAATTGAACCTCCTCACACGTATATCACACCCAAGGCTGGGAAGCTAAACCAAAACGACAATGTTAGAAGCTAGAGATTGAAGATGAAGTGAAATTTCCTACGAAATATCAAAATAAAAACTCAAAATAGTTTCTAGAGATTAAGATAAATGTGTTTTATGTGAGCTATGATTCTCATAATCATAAGTATGTTGTGTAAAGTGACCTCAAGCACGAGAGA